>JAWNNK010001446.1:0-600000 GCA_035045065.1 Hirtodrosophila trivittata | reverse complement strand
CAGCGGCTGGCAAACGGCGCAGAGCCAACGGCGCAGCAGCGGCAATGCTCAGAGCGCAGAGCGAGAGCGGCACAAGTAAAAGCCACTAACGACCATAGGCAGCCACAGGCGATAAAGTAAAAAGCAAAACAGAAACAAACACCGTTTAGCATGGCTCGGAGAGCCACAATGAGAACGAGCGAGCCGAGATCTATGACTCTCAAACTCCAAACGGCGCACAGCTGATGTGCTGCTGTGCTGCTGTGCTGCTGTGGTGAGGTGAAGTTGCCTTTTTGGTGAAAAGGTCACAGCGAGAAGCTTTTGCATTTGCTTTACGTTTGCATTTGCTTTTGCTTGTTGTTTTGCTTTACAATTGCCTTTGCCGCTGAGAGAGAAAGTATTGGGCGCTCTCTCGCTCGGTAGCCGCAATGCCTCTGATTTTGTTTATTATTTAATAGGTAGCATTTCACACAGTTAACCATTTGTTATTGGCGAGCTTTTGAGCGTGGGTGGGTTGCTGCCTGCGTGCATTGAACTTGACATAAAGCCAACTAATTGTTGCTATTGTTATTATTATTTTGGTTTTAATTGCGTGAAATTTGAGGCCCGCTAATTGTGGGTTACCCTCTGTCCGTCTCTGCGTCTATGCGTGTGTTTGTGCAGCTTGAGTCGCATGAAGGCAGTAGCGATGGGCGTGTGTGGTTGTGCCTGTGGTGGAGGTGGAGGTGTGATTTGCGTGTGCCAGTGGTTTAATGTTAATGAACTTGTCCCGCTTGTGGGCGGTGAATGTTTCTTTGCTTGCAGTTTAAGGACACGTATAAGGTAGGGAAATTGGGTCGCAAGCAAGTTTACATTTGCACAATCAAAGTCATTCACGTAGTTCTTACTGCGGCGTTGGAAAAGGTGTAGAGGGACAGTTGCATATTAACCCCATTACAAATCTCTTAAGTTCTGACAAATTGATCTACATTTTTAAATAGCCGAAAGGTTATTAATCAAAACGAAGACAACAGAAGAAACTTTAACAAAACTGACACAAAACCCATTCGGATTGCATTCGGATTGTTGTGGGCGTAGGCCTAATGAATGCGACAGTAAAACTTTCATTTTTGGAACTTACTCAGTGAGAGTAGGAAAACTGGATCGAACGCTGCAGTCGGCCCATACAAAGAAAATTGATCAGCAGCTAAATCCGTGAACCCGTCGATATGCCGAAAGAGTGAAAAATTGTCAAGGCGAACAAAGTGGAAATTGAAACTGACCCAGTTAACTTCTGGGTTTATTTAACTATATACATGTTTTCAGGGAACGGGATCGAATGCCAGACACAGTGAACTCTTAATATTAATAATTATAATCTCGCTAAAACTTACCCGATCTATCAGCTGTTCATCGTTACGTTTGCGTCGTGCAGGCGCACGTATAATGCGTCCGGCATCTGGAGCGTCCATAGCGCCCAAATTTCTTCCCTATTTTGAACTTTTGAGAAACGAAAAATCCTTGAATAAAAAGATTACAAAAATCAATAAAACATGTTTAAGCTGGGATTATAAATCTTCAACAAATAAATTATAAGCTACATATTATTTCTACACATTATCAAAGACTCACACTCTTATACGCTTAGCACAAACAAACACAAACACACTTAGGCTTATACGTAAATCTTAGCTGAGACACGTACCGATACTCCAATTCTTATACGCGCTCAATTGCAGTTCACTGCCTAGGCTTGTGTATTGGCTGCTTGGTTGGTGTCACTGCTACGCGTTCCACATTTCGCTCTTCATAAAGGTTGCTAGCTTGTCTAAGTTTTGCTCTACTGCCGATCTTAACACACATTTGAACAATCTTTCTTTGGCTTTTTAAGTTTTGACACGAAATGGGAAAATACGTTGAAAAGAAGACATTGATGTCCTAATAAAACTATTTATTCCTGATCTTCATCGATATATATACATATACATAAATATGTAAATGTGTGTCTCAGTTTGTTGGGTGCTCGAGGAACATCAGCTGGATACAGACTATACCGTGACCAACAAGATCAGTTTACAATATAATATTGCCATAGGAACAATCGATTGAAAATAAAATATAGATAATATATTAATTTATCAAACATTCTGCGAAATATGCTAATATATTTGATAAAGATATGCGCATCTTATATCCGACTTAATTACCTATAAATTAAAGGAAATCCTAATAAAAAATATCTATTATAATACTTACTTTTATTTAAAAATCGCACAGCTCGTCATTCTGTCAGGCGTGTATATGATATATAGGCTGATTTTGGCAGTTAAATTGTAATTCCTTTGAGTGCTGTTAGTCCTTATGTCCTTAAGTTATGGCAATTAATTGTTAAATGTATTGGAAGCAATAGTTACAGTTGATCTTCAATGAATCTGTAAAAAGGGAATTGAAAATTTAAGAGTTATTAAGGAGAGTTTTTAAAGTTGTAGTCTTAAAGACTCAATTAAGTTTTCGTCTATACAATTTAGAAATTTAAAATTGATTACAGCTCCTATGTGGTCGGTCCTCCAAGGTTTGGTTAAGTAATTGGAAAGAATTTGTTGCGAGTCTTATCCTATGCAGGACAAACTTTTCGTTGCAGTTAACTGAATTAAATATAAGCCAAAAGACGAAGCAATTTTCCCAGAGACAACAATGAAAATTTGTCATTGAAACGCTTGTCGTCGTTGAGCCAAGGGAATTTAAAGAGTTTTCTTTCAGGTTCATTGAAGGAGAAAAACGCTAGCAAGGTCGTAAAGAGGAAGGTTTTGGTCAAGGCTAGCTGGGAATTTCAATTATCACGTCTATTAACTTTAAATTTATAAACAATCTCATATTTAATCTTCAATTAAATTTCAACCTAAAGTTTTCTTTAGTTAATTTTTTAGTTATGAGTTAAAAAAGCTTCTTTAAAAACCGCTTTATAAGCCCGTTTCAAAGCGGGTAGAAAGCTGTCTCAAATGAGTCTAAGCTCAGTTTATAGAAAAAAGATCATTAAAAAAGTTATAGATTTAATCCACTTGCAACGTTACGACATTTCGAGTTCTAAAAACTTTTAAAGACTGTTTCAGGGCGGTACCAAAACGGGTTCCAAAATATTTTATGTGTACAAAATACTTTAACTCTATTTTAATGATATGACAATATTCTATAGATGCACAGTTGGTCATCTAATAGCTAAGATAGAAAACCAATCAGCAACATTCTTGGGGCTAACCTTTTTTAATGAACTTGAGTGCCAGAGCTACTTTCAAGTCGTTATGCAATGGAGAATTTGAATAATTGATGATATTGTTTGACAAGCGGAAAGTTGACTCAATATGAGAGCAAAAGATAAAAGATGAAACGACGTCACGCAGCAGCAGTCCCAAAAATGGTAGCGCTTGCTGACGTCTACCTATAGCCAGAGATACTGAGATACAGATATATTTAACACTTTATATATAAGGAAACGTGACGCAAGTCGGGTGATTCACACAGACGCGAGACTTGTCTGTCAGTTTGTAACTCTATTTTATAGATTAAACCCGTATTCTGATAAGCATCGGGGTTAATTGCAACAGCAGCGGTAGCAGCAGCAACAGGGAAACGCTTATCAACGCTTTATAGTTATGTTAGGCTGCTGCACCTGTAACTGTGGGTTGCAACTTTTCATTTAAACAAGAAAGAAAAACACAAGCTCACAACAAGGAAATACTCGTAATTAATGCGCAAAAGGTGCTAAAAACAACAACAACACCAACACAATGAGTAAGTGATTACAGATACAAAGCGAGCCAGCTACCGAATGAATAGACTGAAGGAAGGCCCTACAACCGAACAAAAACTCAACTAAAACTGCTGCACTTCTCGAGTAGATACTCTGGGCACAGCTCTAGACTACCTTAAGATACTTGCTACAAGTGGATTTCACACTTATACGAATATATATATATTAAAATATTATTTTGTACAAACTTTGATTGCTTTGCCGCTGCGTCCCACCCTTGGTTAAAGTTATGTTAAAACGTTCGTTGAATGTCTTCTGTCTTCTTTATTGATTGATTTAATATATTACATATTTTCCTTATTAAATTCATTATGTGAAGTATGAAATAATAACAAATCATCCAAAGTTTTGAAATAAATCTACTCTGCGTTCACCAACTTGTAACCTTACTTGAAATAGTCTCCATATGAAAGTAAACAATGCACAGATTGGCTCGTTTGTTGATGCTGAACAAGAATATATACGGTATTACCCTCCTGTTCGTTCTTATGTTTGTTGGATACTGCCAAAATGTAAACCTTATTACAACATTTTATATTTCTTACAGGGTATGGCAAGGTGGCTGCTGTAAAGCGTGGAAAAGCAGCTGGAAAAACTTCAACTGGAAATAAGATAAAGAAGATGAAGAAAACGACGCAACGACCAAGTTTATAGCTCGTTTTCGTAGAGCGTTTGTTCCGAAAGTTTTACTTTTTGCATAACTCGGTACGTTGCCGGCGCCAAATTGCAAAATTGAATTGCAAATGAGCAGGGCAACCCTACTTAAACTGGGTAGCCAACAGCCTTTGTCTCAGCCTCAATCTCCAGGTGTGAAAAAGTGTTTGAAAATGCATAAAACACCATCTTATATTGCGTTTTCTTTGTGATGTCTGCGGAAACACCAGAAAACACCTTTTTATGCAATCGAAAGTATCAGATAATCAGCTTATAAAAAACATGGTTACATATCCTTATATACCATAATTAAAGAGTATATTAAAAAGTCACTTATGTTGGGGACTCTAAGTAAATTTAAGACTTTGAAGTTTCGCCAGAGTCCAACGTGCTATCAATTTAATAAGTGGGGAAAGAACCGATGTATCATGGTCACTCGACCTTCAGATAACAAATTGAAATATAAGATAAAAAAGCGTCTAAGTATATACTAGCGAGTGGGTATATAAATAGATACCTAGTAAACAAGTTATATATCATTATGAGGTGTTACATAGTACAACAGAAACTGCATATAATATAATATAATATACCTAGCCACAGACATTTGATCTCATAGGAATATTTACTTTGTAGTAGGGTGGAATTCGATCCCCCTGTTCTACGCCACTGGATCATAACTATATTTCGTAGTTAAAAGAATCATTTGAGGTCAGTTCTCTAATGAAGACATTTCGCGTATGAATGTTAAGTTATTCATTAATGATATTCTTGAGATGAGAACCTCTCAGATACCCTCAAGATGCACAACTGTATTGCAAATCTTTCACACGGAACACGTGCCTGGGTTATATCGGTTATATTTCCCCTCTTCTCATGCGTCCCTTCCCCTTGCACTCTGTAGTTTTACCCCTTGTCTTGGGCAGAGTTCAAGTGCCTTTTGCTTTAATGCGACCCACTAAAAAAGAACAGCAAAAACGACACGTCTACTACAACAATACAATAATAACAACAAAAAGAAAAGACTGCAGAGATGCTGTAGCTGAAGCTGATTCTGGGGGCCAGACACAAAGCCCGAGCCCAGAAATTTGGGTCAATTGACTCACACAAGAAGCAGCAGAAGCAGCAGCCGAGAGAGGCAAAAAAACTTGTTCTCAAAACATGCTGACAATAATAACCGCAAGATACAAAGATACAAAAGATACTCAGACAGGCAATAATAATAATAATATCCACGAGAGATGACCACAGATAAAGAATGAATATTTTCTAAAGAAAAAAACAGAATAGTCTTATGATATATTACATTGTATGGCAAGTTTGCTAATCTAATCAATAGAATACGCCACAAATCGTTCGAATGGATAGAAACACGCTCTTCTCATTAATGTTCTCCTTAATCGATTTACAATTCTATATAGAAACTCATAATAGCGTTAATAATAATCAATTACGTAGTTGATCGTTGGCACTTATACAAAACTGACCACGCGTCATATCAGTTGACAGATATAACTGGTTCCTCAATAACTGCGTCATACGTGGGTAGATGACTACCTTCTGTTCTAGCTTGCTTAGGCCCTAAAGACTCTTGATAAACTGTTCTGTCCGTAGATAAGTTGCACTTATTTATTGCCCATTGACGTGCTGATGACAACACCTATAAAATAAGTTAACCAGATGACAACTTAGTCTTGCAAAACGTATATATATACAATTATATATATAGATATCTTAATTATATAGAGATTCTCCTTATGTAACCGTATTACGATGTGAGGTACAGTTTGATGGGAACTTATAGAATATTCATCAATCAATTAATGTGTTTATACATCAAAGAAGTTGCTCATAGAGAAAAGGTCTTGAGTAAGCTGAAGACTGAGTACCCCTAAGTGGCACTAATAGATGTAAAAGAGGGAAATCTAATCTTATAATCAATGTCTAAAGAACACTTTTATATTGCCTCACACTTTCTAAGACATCTACACAAATATTATAGATATTTTCCAACAAATCAATTTTCAATCGTTCTCATGTTAATCTACGTAATAGAGATAATCCATAAGGTAATATTAACGTTAATATAGCTTAACTATTATTATTAATCGGTCCACAAAGCTTACTATCAATACATAAACTCACAGTCACATTGCCATCTGTGTAGCAACATTGGAAATACGGCCAGCAGTTTTTGGGTACTGCCTCAAGATCTTTTAAGATCTAGTTTTAGTCCGGATGTTGCAGTTGAAGGCAGCCAGGCGGATAAGCAGTCACCCCTGTCATGTGCATCATCAAATATAACCACAAAAAGCGTTACTAAAGCTAGTCAAGTTGCCTCAAAAACTGATAAGCCAGAGTTAAAAGCCAAGCAGTAAAAGTAAATACCGCCAGCATCTATTCATCTGATTCACTTATACCAGATCAACCTTTTAATGACTCTTGTCTGGAGATTCACTGGGAACGAAAATTGGGTTTGCCCAGGGAAAATTAATTATTTTACGAAAACGTCGTCCAAGAAAGAGACGCATCTCTTCTGGTAGCTCTTACTGTAGTTTACTTCTACAACAGCTCCGAAAGTACTTTAGAAATGTAAACTTTAGTCAGATCTAAGATCAGCTTCAATATAATCAATCCGAATATTGAAGGTTGCATCGAAGTAAATAAATACACTATATTAGAAAATCACGAGACAACATGTGACACAAAATTGAATTGAATATGTTAGGATACTTTAAAGAGATGTTCCTATAGGAAGAGAGACTTTTGAAAGGTTAAAGCTCTCAAGAGTAAGTCAGACCAATGAATAGTGGAATATTAAATATTATTATTATTCGAATGAAACTTTGCTAGCTGTGTTCCACATTTTGGATTGGTGGCTATATATTCACTCGACTGCTTACGTAATGCTAGCCTATGTGTTGTATCCAGTATTTAATGATTGAGCGATGTTTCTGGCTGAAAGGCAGCTGCTGTTGTTAAGTGTAGATTCATCACGATGACAAAAGCGATCCAAGGGCAACAAACCCAGCGAGCAACAGCGAAAAATGAGAAAATTTTGAACTCAAAAAATATGGCAATTTTTCGCCAAGTTTGCAATGTTTTGTAAGACTCTGAGAGGTAACAAGACTGTGAAGGAAATGGGGTCTACAAAATTCATGGATCATTTAGCAAAAGTGGGTGAAGCAGCAGCAAAAAATTGCCTATGAGAGGCAATATTTAAAACGGAGGCGAAAAGTAAACTGCAAATGGGAAACTTTTAATGGGAGGCCTTTGACTTGTTTTGGGGGTATTTTGTTTTCTTTCTTGTTGTGGAGAATACGAAACGAGTTCAATGAATTTCTGTGTCAACAATTTTTGCCATGTTTCCATATTTGCTTAAAGATTAACGCAATCAATGAACCCCTCCTAAAAATAAACAGTAATAAAACTTAATTAAATGAACTGGAACAATTTGTAATCTTTCATCGACAGTTCACTTATCAAAGACTGTCGAACACTATAAGACAGGATGGAGAACTTTACGCTCCAAACACTGCACTAATAACACATCACAAGCGATTTAAATCTCTGTGAGTAGAGTCTAAGCCAATAAGTACACTATGCAACAAAGTTAATCCATAACGAAAGTCTTATTTGTAGTTGTCTGAAGTACTGAACAGGAATTAAACTTAAAACATCAAACGAATAAAACATTTGTATAGTTAATATAATCCACAAGTTCTTGATAAGTATACAAAAGCGATCGATCTGGTCTTATTCTTCTACATATCAGTAACTTTTCTTGTAAGTGATTTGGCTTTATCATGAAGTATCGAGTGTACAGGGTATCTCCGCAATCTGTCAATCATATAAGATTCGATCGATCTGGTCTTATTCTTCTACTCGTCTTGTAAGTCTCACTTGACTTTAATCTGAACTACTCATAGATACTGTATATATACGAACAGAGAATCATGGGGTATCGAGTGTACAGGGTATCTCCGCAATCTGTTAATCGTATACAAATCTTATCTAACTTTCAAAATCTCTTTAAAACTCAGATAGATAAATCTTCAAGTTAGACAGACATTTAAGCTGTAGTTAGGTTATGTCGGTTAGAGATTGTATACGAAACGTTTGGAACGTGGAAAGCAATTACGATCTGTTTTCCATAAATTTTGTTGGCAAGTGTAATTAAAGAAAACGCCTGCATCAAATAACAGCAGCTGTCGAGAAGGAGGCAACACTTGAATCAAATGTTTTTTGGCCAAGGCAAAAATGCAATCAAAAAGCGCCTCAAAAGAAGGCGGCACAAAATGAAAGACGCTTGCGACAAGTACAACGGAAGGGGATGGCAAGGGGGAGGTGACGAGGTGAGGCGAGGTGGAAGAGAAGTGGGAAGGGCGGGTGGAGAGGCGGTTGCCGTTGCGCGTTGCACGTTGCACGTTGCACGTTGCACGAATTTGGCGCCTGAAGTGTTAATAAAATGTTACCATAACATATGCGCGCATAGGGCGTGGCAGAAAAGGCAGGAGCATGCACACACACAGACACACACACATACAAATTCAATGCGAAATGAATTGCAACCAAATGTGTGGCGGCTGCTGCTGCTGCTGCTGCAGTTGCAGTTGCTGTTGTGCAAGATGATTACATTTCTTTTCAATGATTGCCAATAGGCTCTCTTCAGCCAGCATCCAACTATCATACAACTTGCTATACATATATATATATATATATAGTTATCTATGATATACATATACATCTATATAGGTGTATAACACGTAGTCAGTTAGCGAAACAGTGGCAGGGGCAACCTGAGCCGAGCTGAGAAGAAGCACATGCAAAAAAAAAAACGCAGCAATGGAATTTGCATGATATGTTTGCCATATGCAAATACATATTTTCCATGCACTGAGAGAAAAACTGCATCGAATCAACTAATATAAAGGTGCATTGAAATAAAGATCTACATCTTTAGCTGTTACTAGGAATACACTCATTGTAAACTGTATCACACATGGGCATTATATACTTTGATATCACGTTCTATCTAGACTATCAAATTTCGCTCAGTGCAGTACACTGCGAGGTGTTGAAATGAAATGGTACAAAAAGGTACTGCAATACGCTCGTACTTTCAGCGGAAAAATGTATTTAATTATCTATAGAAAGACTGAAAATTTACCACCCCCCGCAAAGGGTGTAAACACCATCGAATGATATGTATAAATTATTGGAACATAAAAATTATACGGAAGCTCTTGGAATCCTGCATAACTGCATCTATGAATATATTCATGAAATGCAGAGATTAAATGAGCGTTAAATTTGGCAAATTGTAACAGCAGCAAACAGACAGTTATATATGATATAGGGTCTATTGGAGGCTTTAGACTAAATCCAAGTTGTAATATGTATATAGTATTATGATTTTATTAAACTCCATTAGCATTGTTCAACTACTTCGCTGGGTTCAGTGGCCTTTTCTAATGCCATCTCTAGAAATCTCACACAATCTCAATATATGTCTGTCTCTCTCTCTCCTTTTATGTCTCTCTATCTTTCTCATAAAGAAAATCTCAACAATTGACGCAACTTTATGCGCACGTACTCATAAAACAATAAAAGCGAAAAAGAAGAAAAAATAAAGGCAGAAGCTGCTGCTTCTGCTGAATAAAATGTATAATGAGATACAAAGGAAAATGCGCAGAGTTTCATGATAGTAACAAAGTATCTGTGGGGTGGTATGATGTCATTTCATTGCTTTAATTGTAGCTAAATTAAATATGTTTTCTTTCTTTCTACGGTCTTAACTCATTTGCTATTTATAATTGGCCTTTTACTTATCAAGGTCGTATGCCGATAGCAGTCCAGTCGAACCCGAATCGAAGCACAACGCACGATAAGAAAAAGCTAACAAAATCGAAGCTAGATCGAGGAAAAAGTTAAACGGTAAACTTATGTGTCAAAGTACATAACAATCGGTAGATCGGATGATCAATGGTGCGATTCGTTTGAATTCGCCAATTGTTCGATTGGATCTCATATAAATGGCGCCACTAGCCTGAAGATCGTAATCATTATCATCATCATCGTCATATTCATAATGGGGTTTCGCCAAAAGTTTATGAAAGTATAAGAAACCGTTATCTGGTTATTGACTGAGGCGTTATAAAGTATGCAGATAAGACTTTCTATGAAGATCTCTGATCCCCTCTCTCTCTCTCTACAGGTATAATTTCTTCAAACCAGGTAACCATTATTATATAGATACTATATCTTTCTACTGATTAGAGTTAGCTTAAAGAAGAACACGAAAAGATACTAGTAATACGATTTTAATTAAGGAATAGTTTCTTCTGCCTAATCTCCGTAGCGAATATCAATTAGTCATTTAATTTATAACTAATCACTTTACTTAATGATGAGCTACTAAATTGAATGCGTTTTATCAAAATTCATTAAGAACTTACTCTCTTCCCATAGAAATATATCATCAGACAGTTAACGTTTATCGATTCTTATCTCAATGTCGATATTCAATGTGAAATATTATTGATGACAAATAAGCTGAACATTATTTATCAAACTCTTACTCTGGAATTGGAAAGTGGATCCAAAAGTAGCCAAGACCTTGGGGCTATACCCGGACATTAATGTACATGGGGTGATACGGGAGATTTATCGGAATATTATTTATCCCGACCAATAAATCATGATAGAGTCAAATGATGAAATGAAAGATGTGTGAACTCTTGGACTTCTTCCAATAATGAGTTGCCTTTTTGACGGAGAATAAGGTCGTTAAATTATAGAATAAGTAAAAGGCTTAGAACATGTTTTAAATTCGATGTTATATACTAATATGTGATCGTCTTTCTACGCACTTTCATATGTTTAAGATAACCAGCAAGAAGTTAACTGAAGATACAAATCTAACTGTAGATTCTCTGATTCTAATAGTTGGCAAGAGATTTCAATCTAATTTCAACGACAAGGCCCAACGGAGTGTAAACATTGAATGCAGAGTTCTGAATGTAATTAATATGCGGCTGTTGGAAATCAGCTAACTGACAAAAGCTAAGCTACAGCACACACACACACACACACACACACTCAGTGTACTTCTGGTTTCGTAGCTTGTCTATGGCACGTCAATGGCAGAGACCGATTAGACCAGGCCATAACTGAGCTGTGCGGAACAAGAGTAGAGCAGAGCAGAGCCGAGCCAAAGGCTGTCAGCTGGTGCACTGGCGGTTGGTCATATCAAATAACCTTCAAGTGCAACAAACAAACTGGCAGCCAACCGGTTAGATCTAGGCTTACATAAATACTTATACACACATACTAACATACTAATATAGTTATGTATGTATGTACTTATTTAGTTATGTATGCGCAGGCCATAACGAAATTAGAAAAATGCAACACACAAAACACTTGCTGCAGGGGGGAGGCACTGCAACTGGGCAGCCAGCCAAGTCTACCCTCTACCTAGGGGCCAGGGTTGTCCACATATTCCGCTTTTTTCCCTCTAAAACTGAAACTAGCTTTTTCTACAATATAAACATAAACTTGGCAGCGCAATTTATGGACGTTTTCTAGCAAAAAAATGTATGAATTTGTTGATGAAGAATACCTAAAGTTGACAACTCTCTGAGTGAGTTATCGATAATTGTATTTGCTTGGCTCCAATCGTTATTAGTTGCCATTTTGTGCACTGCAACTGAGTAAAAGCAAAACATGCAATTTCAGGTATTTTCCTTGTCATAAATTTCATTGTTTTTCTCAGAAAGTAGCTTTTTTGCCTCTTAGAAGCTGGCAACACTGCCCTCAGCCCACCCCGCGTCAGATGCCATTCCAGCCCCACGTCGTAGCCTCCCCTGGCACCTCCCTTGGCAGCTGCAGCAACAGAGCGGAAACTGTTGACCATTTTCGTGTTAGCTACTCGACATGTCGACTGACTAATCTCAGTTGTGGGCCATTTCTTGACACTTTTTCTATTTAATATGGAAAATCCACACACAATTCTCAACTCATTATAATTATCGATAATTATCGACACCTACTGTCAAGCACTCTTACATGATACGTGCTGCTGCACAAAACAAAACTCGCCTCCATTCATTCATTTATTCCACTGGCGACTTCTCATCGATAAGTTCTGAACTACTTGTGATTCCACTTAGTTATTCTTTGTGTATTCAGGGTAAATTTATCTGAACAGCATTTTATTGATAATCAAAATAATCAATAGCAAGGCCGTATGTCCAGATATCTGGCATTGAAAGGTGGCAACACCCATTTACATTGACGATAAACTGCATGAAGTAGGCCTAAAACTATATACTGAACGTAAGCTGAGTTTCTATTATGATTAAAGAATATTAACTTATTTTTCAGTATTTTTCTTATCCCTTTAAAGTAATCTACATCAGATTGAATACAATAAATATAATCCGAGGCAATTCTACCCTAAGTTAGTATTAAAAGAAATGCAAGCTGAGCTTTTTCTTACTCATCGAGAAAGAAAATATTGCCTAAACAAGAAAGAAATAGGGAACCCATTTCAAAGTTATTCTTTTTCTACACAATAAAAATGTTTTAAAAGTGTGCAGCTAACATCGATTTTGTTTCAAAGGAAGTTTTCGGTTGCAATCTACAATTCATTGTTTTTCACTCATTATTGAATCGGAAAGAGAAAGAAGAGTCGATGGTTTCCACATGAGCTGAGATGACGCACAGAACGGTAAAGTAGGAATTTCCAGATGAGAGACCAAACGAGTGACTCAACTGAGCAACTCTGTTGAGCAGTCGGTATTGTAGTCTCTTTGGACTGCTGATGGATCGGTTGTACCCAGGGTTTATGGTTCCACTCTCGCACTGACACACAGCTGCGTGTGGGCTGACAAGCAAATGATAAAAAAAAATCAAATAAAGAAATAACCAAATATCCATTTAAAAGCATACACAAATATCAATTAAAGTGTTCGTTGGTTCAATTAACAAAAAAGTGGCTAAAAGCCACTGAACTTTGGTGGCTTACAAAATTTCAAGTTTAAGTGGCTTTTGTCGGGGATTTGAACCGTATCTGACAGTCCGAAGGTCATTGGCGTTTCATGCAATTCATGGATTTGTTTTTGGGTCATGGCAGCCGCAGCACCACCAGCAGCCCTTGAAACTAACTCCAAACATAAGTGCGACCTTCAACGACGGTTCTAAAATCTTTTCAAACAAACTTCCTACATAAATATTTATATATATATAACATATTAATGTGATATAAAAAGTATTATATGGAATTCGCAACAGAGACAGCAGTAAAACCTTGACAAAAACTTAAATAAAAACAACGAAAGTAGAGAAAGAGTAAGTAAAAGCATTGTATTCAATGGGATGAATATCTTGTCATCCCACAAGACTTTAGCATATAATATATTTACCCTTAAGCTCGAAGATTGTTTGGTAGAACATGTGAAGCTCTGGTCTAAATTTGCTGCTTCAAAAGTTGTGAAATTTTCGTACATTTGTTATTAAACTAATTAATATTCGGTTAAGTGAAAGCCGCAATTTTGGGCTGAGCCAGTCACAAAATGAAATGTCACACAGTAAGTTTAACAATTGTGCAATTGTCACTCGCAGCTCGAGAAATGAAAATGGGCTCAAAGAACTTTTCTGGTGGTTTCTGGAGGTTGACCCAGTTTCCAGGCGTGTGCACATGCTAAGCGGTTGCCTCTTATCTCTTTCTTTTACCACAACTTTTACTATGTTTACATACGAATTTTTAATACACATACACAGAAAGACAAAGAGAACATATACAATTAAACTATAGTATGTCTATATAAGTATACATAGATCACGCTATTTCAATTTGCATGTGGCAGTGTTCAGCAGCAAAAGTCCAAAAAATAAAGAAAAAATTAACGAAAATGTAAACCAAAAACCGGTGTCGTTGCCAGTTGGTTGCTTTTGCTTGATTATCAATATTATTTTTTTCAGAATTATTTTTGACAATTCGATGAGCAAAACGGTGAACGGTGAAAACAAGAAAGTTCCAAGTCAAGTTAAGTCCAGGAAGCGAGCAAGCGGAGCATTGAAGCCAACAGGCAACAGGGAACAGCTAACAGACTTCATGCAAAACTCTGAGTCATTAACTTGGCTTGAAGTAGTGTTGTCTGATCGAAGCAACAAAGGGAAGCAACAGTCACATAACTCAAAAATGCCAAATGCCACACAGGCAGCTATATACTCTTACGGATTACAACATTTATTACAAACTTTGATTATTCATAAGAAATAAAACACCAATTGTAGATTGAAAATGGGAATGATCAGAGTAAAGACCCTTTTCTTCTGGGCTCTTCTACAAATATATACAATATATAAATCTGTATGATCTAACTCTTTGTGCCGGAATTGTCTGTAATACAATACTATATCAATAGATAAGTGACGTCACATGCAGTAGATATATATTTATCAGTTATGCACTACGATATGTTCATCTCTTTCCTACTGAAACTTATATCATACATAAATGTTAAGCCGTTTCATACCTATGCGGGTTGAGACTTAAATGCGAAGATCTGTCAGGGATAGAATAAAAATTTGAAAGAAAGAAATAAAGTTTCTGTTCCGAAGTCTTCCCGCTTCGATAACCAAAAGTGTATATACTAATTACCAGGTAATCGTGCATGTATATGGTATTCAAGCAAAGAACAACTAATTAATTATTAAATTGAAATATAACTCGTTCTTTTTCTACTATCTTTATGCCCACATATATTTATTAGTTACATTTATACTGTATGCAAGTGTATTGCAACTTCGATGCGCATAAAATTCTAATTGACTTCCTTGTTCTGGCTTTGCTTACCGCTGCGGCTCCGACAGGAAGCAACCAGCCAGACAAAGACTTCTAACCAAACAAGCAGCCAGACAACCAACCAACCAAGTTACCACTCGGGAGAGCCCCGGCAACCTGTGGGCGTTGTCAACGTTGCCAGACGCGAAAATAAACAAACAAAAACTTAAGCAAAAAATTAACTTGCCAAAGTTGCTGGTAAATTGAGTTCGCGGCATGGAAAACTAGGGATTGTCTGGGAGGGAAGCCCTTGGAGACCTGCTGCTGCCACTACAAGCTGAGGAATTCTTAAGCCATAATAGTCGGGAAAATTATTCGAGGGGGGCGTGAGGTTTCTTTATTTGTTGGGAAAACGTGTACAAATTTCAAGCCAGCACTAAGTATATTAATTTTGTGTTTTTTTTTTTTTTATGTTTCTTTCTGTTGGATTTTGTGCTGCTTCTCACGCTCCAGCTCGAAAGCTGCCATATGCCAGCAAATAGTATCGAAACTCTACGAGAATATTTCAGGTTTTTTCTTATTTGATATTCTGTAGACTTTTGCCGCCTGCAACATTTGTTCACCAGACACGGCTGCCACACAATGTGGCAAATGGTGAATGCATATGTCAGATTTTTTATGTGTACGGGTGTTCACGCAGAACAAGCTCAGAGCCACGGAATATGCCCGTATGAACTGTTATTTATTGGTACCAAATATTTGCAACAAGGCGACACAACTCGCAGCACCATTCAACCATGAGAACAAGTGCTGAATATTCAACAGACAATGTTTAAACAGGATAAGAGAAATGTTAGCTTAGGATTCCTCTTAGAGGAGACTGCAAAGTTTCTAGGACTTAGTTTTGATGAGGTTTTTCCTCTTACATAAATAAGTCATTAAAGGAAAAGTGTTTTCAAAACTATTATTATGCTGTTGACAGAATTGGAATGTTTAAAAGCTTTCCAGAAAAGGGATTGTCTTAAGAAAGGGAAACTGTATATTTTCTTAATTAATAATTCTGCTCCGATACTAAATCTGATAGCAATATCCGATTCTTGCAGTGCATATAGACTGTCTATTATCAACAAAATAATTAATCAACTTGAATTTGTTGCCAGTTTTTATTGCATTGGGCGAACTTCATAAACTTAATTACAGCCCACAAATACTTTTATATCTTATACAGCTAAATAGACCAAATATCCTGACACATTACTTCCTATAGATGTCAGTTATAGCCGTAACAAGCCTAAATGGCTAAAAGAGTCAAGTGCTATGCATTGAGCCAAATTCATGAGGCCAAAAACGGTAAACAGCAATCAATTTAACAACTTGGACAACATATTTGCATGTATAATAAACAATAAATAACAACAACATGAAAACGCAGCCGAACGACAAGTTTGTTGAATTGACAAAAAGCCCAAAAAAAGAAATGAAAAACAAATAAAAAGTAAATATTAGTAATAAAGTTCAGGTAGCAGGCAAATTGCCAACAATCAGCACAGTTTGTATTGAAACAAGAGGGAAGAGACGGGAAGGGCATGCAAAGTCGTTGCAATTATTTGCTTTGTGATAAACAATTGAGCACCGAAATATTGACAATTAAAGCTGGTCGACTTAGCGATGCCCTCTACACATTACAAAAGGTTTAGGAAATGCTTTCAGATAAAGGAAAAACTTAACTATAATAGTTATATAAAGACAGATTTGGTACTCCCTAACATGAAAAGGATAAAGGACTTGGCCAAAACCATGCAGGGGTTTACATTATTTACCCCTTCAAACCCTTTTCGTGCTTACAGGGTATCAAAAAAACAAGCGAACTGAACAGAGAGAATCGTAAAAAATGTGAATAATGTGAGAGTCGCGTCGAGCGCATGAAACGCAGTCAAAATAGTCAAATGGCATTTCCGACTGCAGTCGGACATGAAATAACCAACATGGCAGGCAAATGAGGGAGGGGGAGCAGAGGAGAGGGAGCAGTTGCTTGTGGTGAGCACGTGGCCCCCAGACGGAAGCTAATAGTGGACAATAGAGGCAACAACAAATGGGCGCGGCAAAGCATGTAAAAAGTTCAGGGAAACGGAAAGGGAAAGGGAAAAGGGGAGCGGCGTTCCGACCCCCGCTTCCACCACAAAATACTCTAACCTGGCCTGAGGTCTGGTCTAAATAGTCGTAACAAACCGAATCCGCGACGTGTTTTATGGGTATTGTTGGTATTTATGGAGTTGCATGTCAACTGCCCAGACAGAAACAGTCTATAGGCACCTTCCTCCGCTCCCCCAGCTCCACTCACTCTGCTATTTCTGTGGGAGTGCTTGGAGCATAAGTAATGGAACGCCTTCTGGAAAGAGGGAGCAGAGCTGGAGTCGGAGTCGGAGCTAACCACCACTTTGTAAGTGCAGTCACAGTTTTTTCATGGAAGGTGCGCCCACACACATGCGGATCATGTGTGTGTGTGTGTGTGTGTGTATTACCCATATCATGGTTAACTGAGGAACTCGCCGAATTATCGTACAAGCGAACCACCTGGGGAATTGCTCTATCAGAAAAGTGGAGCACTAAACTTGTTCTACAGCTCGCGGGGGTGTCAAATCCCAGCTAATTTTGTTGGTTTTGTCACTTAGGAACCAAAGTTGACAAGACTTTTCTATATGGTGTGTACATATTATATATCCAAGTTTGGATTCCTAATAATTTGATATATGTAAGCGGATTATAGTTACAAGTATGTTTCGATTAACTAAAGAAATTAAATGCAACCAATAATTGAAGTGATTAACTTTCAAAGCAAACAAAATTTAGATTAGGATTATATTTCTATAAACTTTATTGCCTTCAATTGCTTTTCTTTGTTTGTGAGAAACATTTGCACAACTTTGTCTACTACTGATACACATATATATTCAATAAGGGGAAGAGAGATTCAACTGTCAGATATTATTTCTATTTCCACGCCTTTAACAGAAGAGACCCAAAGAGTACAAGGAGTATTTTCCACAGCAATTTTCATGTGAAATTGAATTGGGCTTAGTAATTGATGGCAGGACTGGTCAGAATAACAAAATCAGGTAAAAGGAAATGTCTGGGTGTTGGCCAACAAACAGATATAACAACACTTACATTTAACGTGTTTGTTGTGTGATTAACTTGGTTTTATTGAAGGCGTCTATAAAACTTGGTGCTTACCTGGAAAGAAACAAATTGAAAATTATACATCAGCGATTGGCGTATATAACACAGATATATTTAGTATGTGTGTAACTAGTAATTAAATTAAGTACATAAAAGTAACGATATCCTCTAATAAATACTGTGACACAACTTTTATTAGAGACGTCAACAAACACTTCTTTTACTCTACAATTTCGAGAGTACTTCAAGTATTTCCCCCCATTTGTTGGTGGGTGTCTCTCATTATCTCTCTCACTCTTTCACTCACTACACACTCTGTCTGCCTGTCTATGTCTGAGCCAAGTAAATTAACCCACTTTTGTTGCAATTCACACCATCCACAGGCAGAAACAACAACAAGCAAACATTATGATTATGAAATCGAAAACTGTTTTTATTTAATTTCACTCCATTTGCTTATCTCAGTTGAAAATTAGCTCATGTCGGTTATTGGATTACGTTAATAAACTCTCTGCAAGTGTGTGTAGTGTGTGTGTGTGTGTGTTTATGAGACGAGTGTAAACAGTCAAACACAAATGATATTTCATATTGGCTAATGAGGCCATTTCTCAAACAAAATTTAATGAATTGTATTCAGCTAGGAAAATAAATAAATACATTTACTCGTAAATTGAATACACAAAAAAACAATTTCGTAATTGATAATCCGAGTTATATCTTCCTGCTAATGAATAACATTGTTTTACACTTAAAGCCTTCACTTTCTATTCATATCTGATTTCAGATGGAACGTAAGTAGTTACATTTATCATAAAACGTCGTTTCGCCATAAGTTAAGCACTATTGAAACGTCATTGAAAAGTCTTTGAAGTGTCATTGAAAAGGATTTGCTATTTCCTTCTCTCAAACAGAAGAGACGCTGGAATCAAACTAACTCGAGCTTAATCCCATACGATTAAGGATTTTCAATTATTATATGCACTTTTTTTCCATCTTTTAGTTTTGAATGCTTCAACATAATCTTTCTATATAACATAATCTTTATATATGTATAAGGAAGCATCTTTCCTTTTTAAAGCCGAATATGGAATTAACCTTCCTCGATGCCAAACTAGGCAGTTTCTAGATTTTCATTTTATTGAGCCCCCGACCACCCAGATTGACTTTCTAAGGTTATTTCACATTTTATGACTAGAAAGTCAGACAGCTCATACTCAAAGCTATAGAAATTTATAAATATAAACGAACGATTTGGTTTTTGTCTGTGTGTAAAGTATCTGAGTGTCTGTCTGTGTCTGTATATAGCAGCAGTTTAACAAAACTGCATTATTCATGTTGCTCCTTGAAGCTACTCGGAGAGTCTAGTATACGACTACGCTTTAATATGCGTACAATAAAATTAGAAGTCGTAATGTTTATTATCGCAATTTCGCACATTTTTTATGACAGAGAAAATCGCAGCATTCAGCTAAAGTGTCCAGACAGGTAATAAAAACAAGTTGATGCACTTTTCTCAGCACTTAAAACAGATCAACAAATGGATGAGTCAATGGAATACCTATCAAATAATACTTTAAAGAGACGTTGTCATGGATTTAGTTATAGTTAAGTATAGTTAAGCTTGATATGAGATTCTTCAGTAATTTAACAGAGAGGAACAACGCAATTCCTGAAACCTGAAGAATGTTTCTCTATCTTTTCGATCTTTTAGAAACTTTGAAGACATTCAAATGAAACAATTTTAAATGCTACAGTTAAAAGAGCTTAACTACTAGATGCTGTTAGTTGATCTCTGGTATACCCTAACTATTATGCTATTTCGGCGTTATTTTCTTTTTCTTTATAACAAATATACATCTATAATTTGGCTAAGAAACTTTGTTACTTATTTTTAATCAATTGCAGGGTATTAAAATATGGATTCACCTGTCGAAGTATTAATGAGTAATAGAGTGTATGTTAGGATTTATAAAAGTGGATTCCACTAAGAACATAATGATTGAATCAACTAAAAGGAGAATATATTGCAGTAACGAGTCACAAACTACATGTTATAGTGGAAATGCCCCAAAAGTTGACGTAATTATCGAGAGCCAGTGAATTTGTGTAACGAAAATATTTGTTTTGTAGGCCATTTAAAGCGCCCATACAAAAATTCATTAATGGCCAAAAGAAGGAGAAACAAAACGAATGCCAAAACGAAGGTAAAGCAATTGAAAGAAGCGGAAAACTTTGGCCGGCAAACGAAAAAAGGAAAAAGCACAAAATATAATAAAAAAAATAATAATAGATTTGTATTTGGTAAATTAAATGACAGATGTTGAATTAATGCCAATTGGACACGCAACAAACTTTTAGCTTGATTGAAAATACATAGTGCACAGGTGTATAAATGTGTGTGTGGTGTGTGTGTGAGAAGCGTTTAAGTTGATGAGTGTGATTTCTAATAAATTGACCACCAAATGTTCAATATTCCAAACATCAAAAAGTAATCTTTTCATTTCGAATGTTTTCACTGGCCGAAACTGGGAAACTGATGCAAGTTGTTGTGCACACCTTGCATATATCTGTGTGTGTGATTATAAGAACGTCTTTAGATTATAAGTATATAATTGGTTGGGTAATGTGCAGTATTATTTAAGATTGTAAAGTCAAATACGTATTGAG
The DNA here is from genome assembly GCA_035045065.1 of Hirtodrosophila trivittata. Classification (NCBI taxonomy): domain Eukaryota; kingdom Metazoa; phylum Arthropoda; class Insecta; order Diptera; family Drosophilidae; genus Hirtodrosophila; species Hirtodrosophila trivittata. Next base: position 578,941 of record JAWNNK010001446.1, on the reverse strand, counting down.
GCGACAACGCATTATATAAAATATTATTTATAGATTTGATACCAGGAGTTTCAGCTATCGAAATTTAAGCAGCTCTTCAGGGTTACATAAGAAAATATCTAACGATGTTTACTTTGTGGAAATCGTCAACGTAAGCTCGCAATCTTAGTAGATTCCCTTTCTGATCCACATGTTTTCACACACAACTCCCCCTCTCTATTAGTCGCTTGAACTCTCCCTAATTAGCTGTGAAAAGTGTGAAAAACTTTCGCCTAGTTGGGGGCATATGATTGGAAAGTGCAATACATATCATAACATAACATGAACCACAATCAGACGAAGACACGCTCAAAGTCTTCAGTCTTCAGTCTTCAACTGGGCACTTTCCTCACAAGTCGCCAGTCGCCAGTTGTGAGTCTCAGTTAGTCGTCAGGCAAATCAATTGAACTGAGCGGCCGTCACGTTTGCCCACTTCAAATTGGAATGGGACACAGCTAAATGCTGATTATTATCACTATCATTATCATCATCGCGATGATGATGTACTCAGGTTTTAGCTTAAGTTTCAGCTTGAGGCGGAGCCCCATCGGAGGCCGTTCGTTCGCTTTTACTAAGCGCATAAATTACATACATGAACAGCGTCCAACTCAAATGCCGATGACAATGACAAACCGCTAATCATAATTTAAGCATAACAAAACTACAACAAAAGTCGACAACAACGACAAAACACCGTAGCAAATGGCCTAAACGTGTGCACCTCACAAATATGTGAAAATAATAATGCTCCAACGATATGAACAATCAGTGAATAAAACCGAACAAAAACCCCCTTTCGACTGGGTAAAAGTTAAGGCGTTTGTCGCGTTTAATGAGCTGAAGCGAACGCCTCTGGAAAAAGTGACCAGGCAATGGGCATAACAACGCTTGAGATTATACCCTTGTTATGAGCGAAAAAAAGAGCTATAAGAAACACCTTTCAGTTTTCAGTTTGGCCTGTGATACTCTATACTAATGTATTTTGATGGAGTAACTAAATTAAGCAACTTGTTGGGGGATGACTACGGTATATCCCATTATTTTATTACTATTATTATTCAAATTAACTATAATGCATTCATAATTATATTAATAATACTATGGTTGATTGCAATGAAAGAGAAACAGCATACAGTCCTGCAGCTCAGCTTTATATTATAAAGATACAATTTCTATTAAATCGGTGTTTGAGTTTTTATGCTTAGATAATAATATAAAGATATGTCTGTACTTAATAATGTTATATATATATTTCCATTCAGATGAATTTCTAAACTTCTCAAGCATCAAACATCAAACATCCTATTATCATAAGTAAGTACCCGGATCAGAATTCTCGCAGTGTACTGTGGTCTTCAAGTCAACCAACGAGTCGTGTAAGCACCTAGACTATGGAGGAGTTACCAGCTTTGAAGTACACCCAACTCTCTTTTTACACGGATTCTTTTTACACAGATTTCTGAGGAACGTATCTACCGTGTAAAAAGAGAGTTGGGTGTATACAGCTGAGTCATCAGAGATGTTTTGGTTGGCATCGGGAGTTGCAGTGCTGGATTGAGGGACTTAAAGGTGGACCCCGAACAAAGGAATAACTGAATTTGGATGCCAAGTATCGTGCTGCGTATATAAAAGTTTGATTCATTTATATATTATCTGGTTAGTAGGTTTAACTTAAATCATATTTTTATTATAACAGAGGAAAGGAAAGAGTCGAGGAACGGCTCAAGAAGTATAGGTCAGTATAGTATGACTCATCTCTCAAAATATCGTTCGATCATAACAAAGAAGAACGAGATACCTTTATTGATATATTGAATCAAACTTTTTATGATATATTTATCACTACTTCTTCTTGTTCTGGTACTTTTGTGAACATTAATAAAGTTCCGAATCAACAAATAAAACGAAGACGAATACTTTATAGAATCGTATCAAAAACAATATTATCACTTTGTGCTGATGTGGGGAAGATCGAGAATAATATAATAATAAATTAATGTATCTTATTTATTATTATAATAAAATTAAATTACACTTTTAGGTAAGTTCTACTCTAGGGATTCAACATACATATAATAATTATCCTTTTTATTCATATATACTAAAGATTCCTTATCGATAGCTATCTGTACATAAAAATAGCAACACCCGTTCCAAGAAGGGGAGCAAGAGAGGGAGAGAGAGAGCATCTGCAGTTCGGTTTTGTGGTTTCCTCGTTTCGCTTATCATAATTGATATGCCATGGAGCTAAATGACTTTCTATTGGATTAGAAAAGCGCGCGGCGAATCAGGAAAAGTCGCAGAAGAAGTAAAAGCCATTTATGTAATTGCTGCTAATTGCACTACGTTGCCTGAGGTAGACCATCTAGGGTTAAAGGTGTGCCAATTAGCCATGGGGCAGGTGCGATGCGATGCCATTTTAACTTGGCCAAAACGTCGCGTGCCACTGGCTGTTGCAATATACACGTGATGTTTAGATTGAACGTTTTCCAAGGCAAATCCAATTTCATTTCAGTTTTCTTTTTCCTTTTCTTTGTAAATAAATTGAAAATGAATCTGTTTTAAATTAAACGGGCGGCGCCTTGTGACCTGCCCCAGCAATTAATTATAGAGTATAAATCGTCTAATTAGATTCCAGTTTACACGAGTTTTATTTGCCAGTTATCGAGGCAATTAAGTTGAAGTGCACTTGAAACAGCTGCAACAAATTTGTTTAGAGGCAACTCTCTCGATGAATGGTATTGTTTATTTGGGTGCAACTCCAGTGGCACCACCCCAGGCAGGGTGCACCTTCAAGTGGCGTGTTAAGTGAGTTATCTCATTGCATGGCTATCCACACTTTTAGCTTTTCTTCAGCTGAAGTTCAAAGTTCATGTTTACTGAAAACTTTACTGTGCGGCCCAAAGAGCGCATGAACTGAATTTTCCCCGGTCGCCTTATCGCAACTCTGTTGAAATATTCATTTGACTTGGGGATACCCTCTAAAGTGTTATGGAAAGATGTATTCATACTTTATTTATTCAAAACTGTTTCTATAATTTTATGTTCACCTTACTTCAAATTGTGATCTCAAAGTACTTTAAATGCCATTCCTTATCGCAAAGAACTGCGCTAACCAGTTTGTAATTCATTTTTGCAGCTGCTTAATAACCTCTTAACCTGTTTCTCTGTTTACAGGGTAAACTGTTTACTGTGCAAGCAGAAACTGAAATCTACCGGACATAGAACACCATAGGCCACCAGCGACTTTCGGACTTTTGAAAAGTTGCCAAAATAAATTGAAAGATACAATATAAAAAAATATCTTTAAACTGCGAATTCGCTTTAACCTTTCACACTCTACTAAACGGCGACACACGCGTTGAACATAAGTCTATGTACACTTTGTTTAGATCGTCAGTTAGACAGTTAATCAGTTTGTCAGTTGGTCAGTACGTCAGACATTTTTGAGTTCAATAAACTTTAACAACCAGTCGGAGTTGAACAATTTTTCATTTCCGTTTTCCTCAGCTTCTGTCGTATTTTGTTTTTTATTTTTTCTTTTTGAGTTAAGCATTTTGTTTGTTGAAAACTTAAATTGGCATAACTAGACAGCCAAAGACAACAATGGAATCACACGAGGAACGGCCGCAGACTGTAAGGAATTGCCCTGACAACAAAAACATTTTCAGTTTTATTGCCTGAGGGGGTCAGTCAGTCGAATTAATGAACAATGGACAGGGCCAAGTGCACGACAGCTCGTATGAGACAGCGGCAGATACTTTTGTTTAGGAATTGTGGAGGGGAATATACTCGAACATAATATGTGGAGACAGTAACCCATTTGTTCCAATTCATTTGGCAACTAAATAGAACAATCCAGATGTCAGATAACTGTTAACTGTTCTTGGTAGTAACCATTTTCCATTCGTAACAATTAAGGCCAACACTCGAATTGTTCTCTTTAATTGCCACTTTCCGTTCTCATCCGCTCATCCTTTATGCTGCTCTCAAAAAAGAGAAATGAGATCATCCATAATTGAACAATTGAATAGAGGAATTTTGCTAAACAATTATATAACAGAAGCTTATACCAGGAGATGACAATGCACGACCTTCAACTTTAGTCTCAAACAAATGATATACAGATTAGACGAGCAGATTCTTATTATCTGGGAACTATACAAATATGGTCCTAAGACAATCTTGTGATATGACACTGTTTAATATTGCACTAAGGCGTGTTCTCTCTTAGTCTTATTTGTTGGTAGTACTTTACCATATCTTGAATAGATTACAACTTATCTGATAAGTATAAACAAAGTGTTTTAGATAGCAAAAGAGCGGCATTTGTTTTGCTTTCCCGTTCCCAATCCCATAGCCATTCTTGACGTCGAGTATATACACTCTGATAGTAAACAATCGTATTACTCATCCACTAAATTTAAAGTAAAAGCATTCCAAAGCGAATCGAAACGAAACGAAAGAGAATAAAAGTGCCAAAAACTGAAATGTGGAAACAATTTTCGAAAGCAAAATTCTCGAGGTATTTCTATATCGAACAGCAAATGGGAATCGGTTTTGGAAAGCATTTGAATCGTCAAGTTCAAAGTGATCATCATCATTAATACAGGCAGTGCCAAGACCCCCCACAGATGCGGCCAATTAAAGGGTAATTCAATTGATTCGATTTGAAAAGAGAAACAAAGTATGCTACATACTGCTCTAGGGCATTCCCATTCAGTTCTTGGGAAAGAACAGAATCACATGTAAATGGAGTCTTTATTTTCCAGGTATTCCTCTCGACAAGAACTGAAGATCAGAGAACGTTCCACAACTGAAGTGGCAAATGTTGCACAATACAAAGCTGCAGACAGATTTGTAAGACACAACACTAAATCAATGACAGCAACAACACAGAGAAATGAAAACAGAAGCAACTCGAGGGTAGTCGACTAGGAGATGCCCTTCGAATAATACCACTGATCAGAATTATATATAAATCAGAGATTCATTTCTCTGTATGTGCCAAAATACTATATCGATTTCCTGATTCTTATCTGAGTATAAGTCGCATATAGGCTTGTCTCTTTGTCAATCTCTAGGCAAATAATTAATTTGTATTATCAACACATGAAAGCTTTAAACTAAGCTTATATCTGATATATAGCTATCCGATCAGATCAGCTAGTAAAGTAGGCGAATTGATTTATCCGCTAGAGTATTCAGTGTGCGACTTACATCGTTATTTTTGTCTCTTGTTTTGAAGGTGTGTTCAGAAAAGCAAAGCAAAACACATGTTGCCAGATTGATTTATATAGAAAGAGAATGAGGACTGAAGAGAGGGACTTGGTATCGGTTCGAGTAAGTAGGTAAACCTCGAGCATAACAAAAAATCAATGACGCACGTGTGAAGAGGGCAAAGAAAAATGAAACTAATTAAGCAAAAAGTACTTGAAATACAGAAAGAAAGACAAAAAGAATCGCACGACAGGTAAAACGGCAAACGACAATTGCCTTAAAGCAAAATCGCAAATAAACAATAAACAATACGAAATAAACAATACACAGGAATCAATATTTCTTTATTTATTGGCCACCTTCAAACAGCGAAGATCTCCCTGAGGGTCGGTCGTATATAATGAATACTCGTAATACTCCCAGACACACTTTTAGCCATGGCCAAATCGATGCACATTTAAGCCGATAACGTTCAATATACTTCCAAAAAGCTAAAAATATTACAAAAGGCGCTAACAAAAAAGATAATGACAGACTACAAATAACACATTGAAGAGGAAATTAACTTGCCAATTTTAAAAGATTTTGTCATAAACTTGAGAGCTGTAGTATAAATTGGTAGTTCTATAAGTATAGATATAGATCGATATATATATATATAGTAATAGTATAGATATTTATAGATTGTAGAAATGTTTTATGCAATACTTATAAAGGCTGAATACATGAAGCTTATAGAAAGAAAACGAGAGAAATCTTTCGAATAAAAATATGTATTTTGATTTATTTATCTCAATACGAGATATATCTATATTGGATAAATTTTCTATTACTATTACTATTACTACCGATATGTATAGAGGTACATCTGAAATAAAATTCGCAAAACATCAATATAAATACACTTATTTAACCAGCATTCATGGCTCTAAACAAAACCTATTTATTATATTAGTCATATAATTTACTATAAATAGACTAAATGTATCCCACAAACTTTGCTTGGCATCTTTGTATATTTCAATATACATAATACATCAGGGATGTCTACCAAAAACTCTGTGGACATTCTCAAGAACATTGCTTAAATCACAATATAAGTTCGGAAAAATCAGTAAAACACGCCTTCTCCTTCTGGATAAACACGAGAATCCACTTCACATAATCTTTACATAAGTCGATATGAACAACTTTATTAATTAGAATATTCTTGTAGAGTCTAGACTATCCTAGCTGGGAGCTAGTAAGTGAATCAAAAGCTAAATAAGTAAAATTGAGGACAAGACATGACGATTTAGATATTTATGCGAGTCTCGAATAGAAGCTGGATAGTCCACAGAGTAGAGTGAAGAGTGTTTGTTGTTTGCAATAAGAATTGTTAGTACAATAAGTTATAATTATGTCCCGTTAGCTTAGCGCTGCTCTTGGCAATTTTCCAGTTAAAATAACAAGAGCAACAAGAACAACAATAAAGTAACTGACAAGATCAAAAAGTTCCAGAGCTGTTGAAAAAACTAGACACATATACATACATAAGTTATAAGGGTACATAAAAAAAGTTGATGGCTGCTTTGCCGACACTTCCTGCACAGATCCTGGCAACAAGCTTGGCAAACTGTTTGGAATTTATGCACACACACACACACACACACAGATACACAGACAATAGCACACACTTGCCCTTACCCAGGGGCACATTTAGTTGGACAGGCAGTAGACAGCAAAGAGCCGCAGAAACTTTTTATTGGCCGAGCAGACAAATTTGTCAAAAATTTTGAAATGGCAAAAGACGGAAAACAGCGGCAGTCAACGGAATGGGCCTTAAACAAACTTCACATTCCGTAAATACAGTTCCTATACAATGTTTACTGTTCCCTAGAGTTGCACAGCTCGGTTCAATTGAGGGACAATATTTAGTAGTTCCATTTTAGTTCAGCGTATTGCAACTCAACGGAAGGAATACGTGCAGAAATAAAAGGTTTACCAATTGAACTTAAGAAGAGCGAAGGAGTTGCCTACGGTGTTTCAAAGAATGGAAAGAACTCAGTATTTATATGTTACAGGTTCCATCATACATCAAGGTTCAATTTTAGTTTTAGTTCATTGATTTTTCGCTTGTTTATTTGGAGGTTTTAAACGACAATTAGTTCAGTTAAGTGAATTGTTTAATTGAACTTATTCCGCTTCCGAATTCGAATTCGAATTCGAGACAACTCCAATACTGATGTACATACATACATACATACTTGTATAGACGTCTGTTTGTATTTCTGTCGTTGTCTGTTAGCCGCATAAAATACTTCCTGCTGCAGCAACAAGAAATCTTGGCAACTGGCAACGGGTACTCAAAGCCAATTGGACGACGCAGTCCAATTGGATTCCCGATTCGCCTTATAATGGCTTATGACAGAGCGCGCAACAATGTTTTTTCTTATATTTCTATGAGTTGAAAAGCTTTTCAAGTCCATGATACATTTGGCAAATCATCAAGCGTTAAATTTCCTACAGTAATTGCTCAATAAATGTAGGCGTGGCAGTTCAACTAGTTGAGAAACTTTCCACAACAAAGTCAGAACACTAATCCAGTCCTTAATTAACTTAAGAACAGTTCGTTAGCCAAGTTAATACCTACAAATATGTGGCTAAGTCGTATCTAAGGGATTAAACTCAGCTAACGGTTGACAGTGATAGCAGCTAGAAAGGTAGGCAGCAGCGGTGATTGGATTGAGTTGAAGAAACTTGGACTACGTGATAGACAAAAAGTTGAGATGAGCTTGCCAAAGTAATGAACCCACAGTCAATGCCAATGTGATTCGGTAAATTTATGATATTGCTTGCAAAAATGATTTACTGATTGGTAAATAAACTTATGATGGCACCAAACTTTCCAATCAAAAGAAACAAACGTTCATTTGACCGTTGAATAGTTGAAAAACTTTGTGCAACTAACAAACCCTTTTTGCCAGACGGAAATGACAAAGAAGTATCAGAAAGTATCCATTAAGAAAATGTATGCAAATAAATGCATTTCCGATCAATTGTTGCATTTGCAGTGTCATTCTACAAACTTTCTACAATAGAAATAAAAGAAAATAAATAACTTAGAAATCAGCTCAGCAACTGAAAAGATGCCTGGAATATGAGGACATAAGGAAAAATATGTATTATCATGTGAGTTCTTTAACTTTTAATAAACTCTATACTTTATCTCTTCTTATTTTATCAGTAAATGATTCTATTTCAGTTTGCCTGTGACCACTTAATAGATATTTCCAATAAGAATAACATATACAGCATACTTAGTTCTCCAGGAAATTCCATTAATAAACACTTTTTGAAGTCAAATTATATCAATAAAATAAACAGATTGTTTTAAGTTATTTTTAAAAATACTACAGCAAGCCCTTTGCTTAACGAAATTTTTAAAATCGGGCATGTCCCTTGGACAAATTTGTAATTAACCAACAGATGCAATTTCACTTGATTCCCTTTTTTTGGAAAATTTGGGAAAATTTGGTGTTCAGTTTTGCAACAACTTATATTTATGCAGCACAGCATTTTCCTTCATGCGGGGGAAAACCCACTTTTTTTGTGGGGAAAATGATCAAAATAACGGATGGAACACAAAAAACTTATTCAACACAAAATAAAACATGCGTTGAAAGAGGTGACATATGTATCTTTGAAGTAGAATCAACAGAATCTTCTATTACGTGTATCGAGGACTACTTTAAGCGATGCATCATTAAATTTGACTTTTTAGTTCTTCAATAAACATACAAAAAAGTTTTTACATCAAGTATGAATCCGAAGAAGCTATTCATGATTATAATTGTAATAAACGATGTACATTTAATTTAAAATTCTCTTGAAGCATATGAGTAAAATTTAAAGTATATATTTTTATGGATCGGTATAATAAAAAGGATTGGATTGGGTGGCCCTTCACTGTTATAGGCGCTATCGACTGTATATCTAGTGTTACATCTAGAGAGATGATTGAGTAGTTTCTTTCTGGGAATTTGTAGTTTGTTAGCTTCAACAAATTTGAACTTCTTACCGTTCCGACATTCTCAAGAATCAGCTTAAGTTATGCTCCCACATAAATCCAGAGGCGAATCTGGAGGGTGGGATGCCGAATAGGTGGAAACCATAGAAGCGGCAACAATGCAAACTCAAGTTCCAATTAAAGTGGCATGCGAGCAGATGCAGCTCATTAGAAACGACCCCAAAGCGTAATGGAATACATGGAAAACAATTGAAAAGAAAGAAAGAAAGCTGCGAACAGGAGCGGCCCCAGCGAAGCTGAGACACACGTCAAGCCCCAGTCCAGTCCCCAAAGTGACTCTCGAAGTGTAGTAGTAGTTGTTGTTGTTGTTGTTGTTATTTACCCACATAAAAAATAAACATGTGCTTTATCCAGAGAACGAGAGGGGCAGAGAGAGATAGAGAAAAAGAGAGGCAGAAGAGAGAAGGCAAATAGACATCGAAGAAGGCAGCGACTTACGAGTGAACAGCAGGCATGTCTTATCGACTCTGGCTTACCATTTACTTTGCTAACACGTATACACACACCACCACACACTCACACACAGAGACACACACTAAGCAGCATTCCGCAAATACTTTTCCTATGAGTCTGTGTGTGTATGTGTGTTTGTGCGTTTGTGTGTGCAGCTTGAGGAAGCGCCAAGTTACATGATATCAATAAAAGTGCATATTCAATGTTGCCAGGGTTGCCACATAAATATATGAAAGCGTATTATTTAATAATATTTCAAGTAAGCCCAAACATTGAAAGATCAACATGTAGACGATCCTTATACAGTTGGGATATAGTTCATCTTCATACTCGATTTACTTAACACTTAAATATCTATTTGGAATTCTCTGAATAATGATGAGTCCAAATCGAATACTCAGAAAAAAAACACACAAAAAGAAAAATGAAAGGTGTTTTTCCTGTGAATTGTACTTTTCCTACTAAGATGTTGTTTCTTGACATTCAAATGATGACGGACAAGGTGAAGGTGAAGAGCACAAAATCCGTTTAGTCTACAGAAATCGTTGAAATTTGTGATAAAGCTATGGCTCTGGCTGACTCCAGCACATTCGATTTGTAAGGTGCATCGTTTTTTGATAGTGTACATTTTGGTTATAGGAAAAGGTTTTGCAATAATTGGTTGCAATATCCAATTTCAATATCCAAAACTAAACTGTCCATGCAAAGTATGATAACATAAATTGTTGATATCTAATTGAAAAGTCCGGTCCAAGTTATTATTAATCTAATTTTGACAAGCAGATCAGCTGTTTTCTTACATTTAATGGGAAAACGAGTCAATCAAGGTAATAATATCCGATAAACGAAAAAACCAAAACTCTTAAACCAAAACTTTAGGTGCAACTCTCGCTGGTTCAGTAACAATGTAAAGTAGAAGATAAGAGGAAGACGCAGAAGCAACAGCAGCAGCAGCAGCAGAAGCAACAGCATAAGGTAGACAGACGCAGACATAAATAAGAAGAAGAAGAAGAAGCTGCAACGCCACACACACACACATAGCACAACAAGTTGGAAGTCAAGGCCAGGGCAGAGAGAAGAGATGGGGAACTGACGAGGTGAAGGATAGAGGATGGAGGATGGAGCATGAGGATTGGGAATTGGGGAATGGAACTCTTAAGAATGTTGCACCTTATTGCAGGTAACAGCAACATCAACAACGTCTCTGTTACTCTTCCAGCTGTGGCAGGTTAATGTATATGCAGCGCGCATTGCAAATTACCAAAACTGGGCGGATGCCCCGCCCCCCCATGGAGAGAGTGTAGAAAGGGCATCCTACAAAGTCCCAAAACAATCGCAGCAAACATATTTTAGTGTGCAGTTTCCCATTGGTTTTTCGTGTTTCTTCTTATTATTTCTCTTTGCATTCGTCTTCATTTCGCGTGCAATTCACAGATACTTTTTGGTAATGCAATTGGGAATTCTTCTTCTTCGTTGGACCCCTTCAACAGCAATTTCGATGATGTTTATTAAATGATATGGTACGAGCAGAAAGTGTAAATAATATATGCATAAATGTGCCGACACATTTGGATTTATGCAAATTACTTTCACAATATTATTATACACATATTTGCTCAGTCTCAACTAACGGAGTATTTTGAATCTTGATAAACCTCTTTAAAGAATCACGTATATATATAATAATATAATATAACAATAATACTGTGGAAAGTATGGAAGAGCGATAGATCTATACAAATCACGACTAAGAGTATGAATAAACCAAGTAACAGGATTGTTAGCAACAAAGTATCTACCACTGCACAGTGAACTCTCCATAACGCGATCACTCAATAACTTGAAGATCTTTTTTTTTAAATGATTAAGGAGTTGAATTAGATTAAGACTCATTTAAGGTACAGAAAGAGATACACTCATAACATTCGTATTTCAAATTTACTGGCGAAAGAAACAAGTTAGAAGAAAATTATAGAATTCCGCTTCAACTGTTTGAATGAGACTTTCTCTGTCTCTCCTAGCTACCAATATATATATATATATATATATATATATCGCATATATATATATATATATATATAAGCGTACATATATTTATATGAGTAGGAACTGTCTAGGGCTCATTAAATCGCATTACCTGCGCTTCTTTAGTAGCCGCAAGTCATTATGGGCCTATATGTATCTTAAAGTCTACGTTACAGGCCGTGTAACTTATAGGTAACAGACCGCAATTAAGACAACATAATATTTAATAGGTTCTGCTTAAGGCCAAGTCACAGTGAGGCGACGACCAACGACAGAGAAAATACTTTAAAGTTTACAAACCGGCAAACTGAAACAAAATGCCAATCAGATAGAGGCAGAAATGGAAATTAAGAAATGCCGCAATCAAAATTGATTCGTATCTGTGAGATACATTTGTGCGCTTCTTGGCAAATGTTGCAAAGTCCTTAAAATAAAAACTGACCAATTGACATTGGCATTTGCATTTCGTGGGACGAGACGGGAATGGTTTGAGGGGGATCCTCAAGCTGTTCACCTCCTTTCTAATAGAAATTGTAAGACAAAGAGAGAGATAGAGGGAGGGAGAAAACGAGTTGAATTCTTGCCTGGAGACTGGAGACTGAAGAGCGGAGACTAAACCGGGCGCTGCACCTGACACAGGTAAACGCAGCCGGCGAACGTCTCAGAAAGCAAATAAGCGGCAGAGCAAATAGGCATAAGAAAGAGGAAGAACAACGAAAATAAGACTCAGGTAGCAAGAAACCGAAGCACTGGAAAGAAAGAAAAATAAACAAACAAAATGCGGCACAACGAGTGAGAATGAAGAAGAAGAGTAAGAAATCAGTGCACAGCAAAGATAGAAAAACGGCAAAGAACAGAAATCACATTGAAATCCACCTGTCACGAGCAGAGCGCGCCGCTCTTTTCCTCTCTCCTCTCTCTCTCTATCTTTATCCCTCTCTATCTGCTTTATGCTTGCTTCGCTGTCATTTGATTGCGGCAAGAGACATCTTACCCTAATGCAGGATAGTACGTTAAGTTGATCAATTAGCTTGTAGCTTAATTAAGGCAGAAAGAGTTTAATGAAAAACACATTCAATTTAGGTCGTTCTCAGCGGTTGGGTTAATGAGATGAAATAAACTTCTGATGGTGTTGAGCAGATTTAATTAATATTTAAAATTTCTAATTATGATTTTTGATTAGTTTGGCAACAGTTTTTCTCGTCTTCTTCTTTGCAACGTATGCATATTCTACTTGCAATTCACAACGCAACTTGCTTCCCCATATTAAAAATCTTTCATAAGTTGAGGCCAAATGAATATCTAGATAGAATAGAGTATACCCTGGTCGTTATGAACTTGAACTTTGTCTACTTCGCGCAGACCTCTTTGTAGCGGTCTATTTATAACCCTTGGGTAATGAGCTTAAACTGACCCGCAGTGTCGGCTTAGCAGCTCCTACCTGAGGAAGAGAAAAAGATCCAACAAATTAGTCATTGTGATTAATGAGCAAAGGAGCCGCGTGCGAGTTGAGCTTAAACAAAGATCTGATTATGGGGTACGTTGAATTGTGCAACTCACTCAGTGCTGCATGCCACTTATACAGATCACTCGAGCGAGTCTGTATATCTGTACTGGAGTATTTGTGGAACTAAACATCTAGCACTACGTGTGGGTTCCTCGGGTCAAGTTCAAAACGCAAATTAAGTTGGAAAAAAAATATTTTCTTAACGAAATATTGATTGATGTCAAACACTTGAGCTGAACGAGAAACTCTTAGACTGTTGTTGTTGTTGGTGTTGGTGGTGGATTTTGGACACACAATATTAAAGCGGCATCTCTTCTAACGGTTGTTTTAATGCCGCCGCGAGTGGCCTTCAAAGCACAAAGCACACGCATACATAGAAACAAACAGTCACGCAGCTTCCTATGCGTGTGCATGTGTGTATGGGAGAGTATGTATGGATGTGTATCAGCTGAGCACGCAACAACAGAAACCACCCCCAATTGAATGTCGCCCCAGTAGGCTGCGTAGGCTTGCTAAATTGTAGCACATAGAGCAGCATCCAAAGGAATGTCACCCCCAAAGGGTGGTTCATTGATTGAAAAACTGTGTCAAAAATGCCTCAAATAACGGCACGTTTACTCACCTCAAAACAAAGAAAAACACGTTAACTGAATTTGAATGCGGCTGGAATACGCTGGACGTAGAAATTGACTGATAACTGTTGATGCTGCTGCTTCTTCCTCTTTCCTCTTTCCTCTGTTGGTGCTGCTCTCGTTGTGGCGTTGACAGCGGTGATCAGTTTGACAGGCAAAGTAACAACAACAAGCAGGCGTCGTGTACTCTCTTTTCCCTTTCTCTTTGGCAGTTGCAGTAAACACCAAGTAGACGGATGAAAGGAATGTGATTTACACTCTTTTGATCTCTCTTACTTCTTCTAATGCACTTTGATTCACTTTTTATTGCTGCCGTTTTCTGATTTATATTTTTTTCCCTTTCTTTTTATCTAAACTGCGACGTCAGCGTGGACATTGGCAATGACATTTTCACATACACAAACACGCGGCGGCGTCGGTCAGCGAAATTTCTTGTTGATTTAGTTATTGCTGCCTTGGGCTGTGTAATTGCGGGCGCGGGGAGGATGTTTTGCAAGGTAGACAGGTGCACTTACAACTAACACACGTACACAAACATTTCCATACATACACACACAGACAACGCGCCTCGCAGACAAATGAGAGACAAACAAACGATGCGGACGCTGGCACCTGGCACTGAACTTCTCTTTTATACTTTTGCACGCGGCTTCAGTTGCAGCTTTTTTTTGCTGACTTAACTTTACTCTTCTTGATATCTAATCTAGTTTCTTTTTTTTTGCTTTCGACGCTTAGATAATACTTAATAGGCTGTTATCTTGCGCTTTGTCGCCTTTACATACACTTCACTATATTTGTAATTAACAAAATTTTTAGCAACCGCGGACCGACGTGCTTATTCTTCGGCGTCAAAACAACAACAAATGCAAACGCAAGCCAAGTAGGACCGTAACACAAATATCAACAAATATTGCTCAAGCATAATTGGTGCTATGTGGCAGTATGGTATTTTTTTACGCTTCTCTTTTTTGGTATTTTGTGGTACTTAACAGCTGACGTGCAAACGCCGCGCGTGTGAGTGAACAAGCTATATGACTGACGGTTGCATTTTGAATATGAAGCTAAGTTCGCATATGTTAGGAATTTTAAATATCAATAAGTTCCTTTTCCTTACAAAAGACATTCAATAAAGTAATTACAAGAGTAATCTAGTAATTTTTTATCTAAATTGTATTAATGACAATTAAATTTAATAATAGTAAATATCTGAATATGCTCAGCATGCATACACTGTCAAAAGCTGAGTGGCATAACTCTGAATGAACCTCTTGCTGGCAAGCAGTGTTCCATAACCAGTTGCAGAATCTTTTTGATATGAATAGGGATTGCTTGCCTATAATGACCGCTAGTGGTGCTAAATAAAAATGCTTACGAATTTCTTTGTAAGATGGCGCTTTATGCCGATAAAATATTTAGCTTGTTTGAATAAGAAGTTGTATGAATCTATTTAATATAATTATATAAAACTATATCTAGAGCATCCAGAAGATTTCAGAATTAAGCCGAAATTGTAATCTTGTATCGCTTAAGGATAAATATCAAGCAGAAAAATCAATCTTCCATAGATTAAAGACATAATATTATAAAATTTAAAATATTTCAGAATTTATAAAAATCTGTTTAGTTATACGAACTGCTAACAAAAAGTGGATTTACTAAGATCCCTTGTATGGATATGACCCAGTTCACTATCTTAGGGACTTAAACTCTTTAATCTTCTGACATTAACATAGAGTGACACGTAAATACCCCAAAAAACTAAAATATCACGGGTATCTTAATATGGTAGTTATTCCCAGTTGGTTCCCGATCTCGTCATCAAAGAGCCAGACGCAATGTCGACAAACCTTCGCATGGTTCCCATTGGCGGAAGATTACAGTCCCAGCAACTAGGAGAAGAATTTTATGAGTATTAAAATTAAAATCTATATCCCTCGTGTTCTCAGACAGATGAAGTGATGAATGGTAAAGGGAAGTATCATTGAAATAACAGAGTTATTTGGCTGATGAGAAGTGTTAATGTTTGTCATGCTCAAAGTGTGTCATAGAGCGAACAGAAACACGGAAATTGGGAAACTCTGCCATCGCCCTCTCTAGATGTTTATGTAAGTTAAGGTCTATTTTTAAATTATATTCATATTCTCATTTCAAAATAAAGAAGATTTGGCATACTATAAGTGTAAGCGTATCCGCAGATATAACTTTCCCATTTGCCAGTGGCATTTCTCTATTTTCTGGGTTGTAGTTTCAATTACATCGACATAAATCAAATGGAAGCTCTTACGTCTGAAGAAAGTAATTTCCTTGTTGACATTTTGTTTGCGTAACAGTTCTTGAACTGAGGCTGCGATGGCTGCTCTCGTTTTTAGCAGCATCTGCTGGTTTTATCTGATAATCTTAATGATAATGACGATAACAGGAATTACGACTATTACACTCACAGTCACACTCACAGTCACACTCACAGTCATAGTCGGTATGGAGATAACCAGCCAGAGTCAGTCAGAGTTGGAGTTTGCTTACGTTTGCAGTTTTACAATGTTTATAAGGTCGTATTTTATATTTTAATGTTCTATTTCTGTTTTTATCAACTGGGCGACAGCCCGTGTCAGCTTTGATGAGATTAAGATATAGATGTCACTGGGCTCTGAAATGGGATCGCGTCTGCCCTGAATCTTGTTCTTCCCAGCTTCATTTCAATCCATTGACCCCAATTTGTATTAGACGAATAACAAACTTTCTAGGACATTAAGAAACTGAGTGCTTGGGTTAATATATCTTTCGATTCTTACGCATTGTTCAGTCTTACTTTAAATATGGATAAATATAGATAATAAGGAAATAGTTTGAGCTTTTCATGTTGCCAGGTCGCATATCTGCTGGCAAATAGAAAATATCGGACATCAATCACTGCGAATGCTTCGTCTTATCAGTCGATTGTAATTGTAACTGTTGCTGGTCTCCATGTGATTATATGGAATATGGTCCCATGTCCAGACATTCTATATGTCTATATGTCTGTAGACCAGTTGAATTTTCAATTTTCTACAGTTCGGACAGACGGAACACCGCGTTTTTGTGATTGTGAAAAGTTTCTTGAACGAAATGCCTAAAACTTTTTCGATCCATCGGAGATTTTTGTGTGCAAATCCCTTGAGACGTCGATCGTCTGTGCAAAGGCAACTTCTGGAGTCCTTGGCGTCCTTCGAAACGTCCTTTGAATATGGCTGATGTGCAGTGAATAAATCTAACTTAAGATTTCCTATTCTGTATTGTATGGAAAGTAAATCACGCGAACTATAAATTTACTTCTTTAAGAAGACTAGGAAAAGCACATTTTCTCTTCAATAAGATTCATTTGAAGGAAACACTTCCTTCAGCCTTGTCTTTGCTTTGAAGATAGTTCCCTAAAGGTTGTTCCCGCCAAAAACTAGAAACATGTTTCTGGAACTTGGACATTAGCTGAAAGAAGAGGAACAAAATAAATGCAGAAAATGGATGTTAGAGCAGCTTCCGATTAGTTTATAGCCTTTGTAATAAAATACTTTAATTAGTCTTTTAGTACCGCGTCCTGGAGTTGCTACAGAATAGTCGAAGGATATATTTATTATTTTGAGCCATCCTCAAATTGTTTGCGCTTAGAGCAGGACATTCGGAGTACGTAAATGCAATAGCAGAACAGACTTAAGTTCTATGCAGGAACACTTTGAGACGACTATAATCACACCTCGCAGTAAACCTTGGCCTATCCACAATCTCTTGGCTGGCGGGCTGTCACTCAAAGTGACATTGTTACACGTCAGTCGCCCCTCAGGTTTATCTTCATTGAAAACAGAAAAAGAAATAGAATAGAACACAGACTAAAGACATTATCTCGGATCTCAGAGATCTCAGCTGTCGCCGTCGCATCAACAACAACCTCTATAGAGAGCAGTATGGGATCTGAAGAGCTGTCAGTAATACGTATACGACTGCTGGCGACTGGTCCAATTTAAGTTAGAATCATCATCATCTTTATCATTATTACTATCATTATCATCTTTAAGTGAGCAGCGTTTGCTCTTTGGGAAAGACTGCATAGATTAGCCTAACAGTGTGTGTGCGTGTGTGTGTGTGTGTGCGTGTGTGTGCGTGTGTGTAAGCTGTGATCTGGAGATTGCAAAAGATATGCCTAGTAGCAGAATTGTATGCACAAATCTTTGGCCAGCATGATAAGAGAATCTTTTCAGTCTCGGTGCGAACGGCGACTGTGAAAGTAAAACGCGCTCCGAAAAGTATCTTAGAACATTCCGAAAAGTATCTCAAAGCATTGAAGAGAGACACAGAAAAGCATCAAGCATACGCCAAGTGCGCCACAGAAGTGTCTTCAAGTTTGAAACTAGTAAAAAGAAACGCAAAGAGAACCTTGAAAATCAAATCAATATCAAGAGGAAATACTCAAAGGAAATTTGACAAAGCTATCAAAAATTATATAAGATTTATATCCTATAATAGGGCTAGGGTTTATTTTTAGATCTGGATAAAGTGAACGTAAAGTGTAAGAAATAAAGAAAGAACAAAACAAAAACAGAGATTTGGTGCGCCGCCGTTTGTGATGATCACAAATTTCAATTAGATTTAATCAAAAAGATCATAAGAAAATTCAGTCACACACACACAGCCTATTAATTTTGAGTGTTTGTAGTAGTGTGTGTTTTGTTGCTGTCCACCTGCGACTATCTCTGTCTGTGAGCTGGTGTGTGTGTGTGTGTGTGTGTGTCCCAGTGTCGTCTGACCGAGAAACTTAAACTAAGGCGACAGCGGCAGCGTCGCCGACGTCGCTGCATTTCATTGAAACGAACTTCAAAGTGTCACAGATACAACAGTTACACACAAATACAAACACAAACACAAATATATGTGCAACTAATCGCAGCAGAGTATTAGTGAGTATCTGTGTCTGTGCGTGTTTGTGTGCGTGTGGGTGCAAACATGGGCAAAATGGTCAACGAGGAGACGGTCACCGAGGCCAACCGCATCGAAAAAATCGAATTATCGAGCTTCGGTGAATTCTGCCAGCGACGCGGCATAAACCCAAATTTGATTATGCTGAAGATAACATTGTTTGTCATGTACGGAGGTGAGTACCCAGCCCCTTCACACTCTCTCACACTCACACACACTCACTCATGTCATTAAAAAGTAATTACAAATCGAGCGGCCTATCAGCTGCCCTGCAAGAAGCCCCCAAAAGGGAAAAGCCGATGGGAATGACAGGAAAAACGTGACGTGCAATTAAGTTATTGCCAGTTCTGGGGACAGTTAGTAAGCTCTATATGGACTATTTGTCGCGGGGCTTATAGATAACACAGTTCAAATATATATTTTATATGACGCTTATATGACGTGCCCATATGGCGTCTTAGCCTTTATCTACGAGAAGTCAGAAGTCATGCCAAAGCACAGTAGGAAGAGAAAATCAGCTCTGGGCTGCCTTCCTTGTGATGTTTCATACTATTCTCTAGTGGGATAAGAATGCAATACAACTAAAATATATAGATAAATAGATATAATAATTTTAGATAAATAAATATAAGAAGGGAAAGATAGGGGTATTTATAAAGATAAATAAAAATAATCGAAAGACAGTTCTATGATATTATAGATGGATAAATGGATAGAGAAACAGATAAACTGGTAGAGAGAAAAATAGAAAATATTAATTTAAAATATATATAAATAAAATATAGATAAATGAGTAGGTAGACAACTACATGTCGCCAGATAATACGTAGATATTATGGATATGGATAAGGATATGAATAGGATATAGATAGGATATAGATGGGATATGGATAGGATATGGATCGGATATGGATAAGGATATGGATAGGATAAAGATGGGATATGGATAAGGATATCGATAGGATATAGATGGGATATGCATGGGATATGGATAGGATTATACAGATGAATATATCATGAAGGCAGATGAGAATATATGTAGATAGATACAAATTTAGAAAAAATATAAAGATAGAAGGGAAAATAGAAATAAAATAAGAATAAAATAAACATGAAGATAATTTATTTATTTAAGGTCAACTATTAACAGTCGACCAAAATACAATACAATTTTTAATATAAATTGAAACTGAAAAAAATATAATTTAAATTTAAAATGAAGTTTTTGAGTAAAAAATTAAAGTTAATATCTGTTAAATAATCCAACATTTGTTGCGAGGATTGCGAAAAACCCAGAAAAACCCAATCAGATCACTATGATTAGTGCTAGTTACTACGTGCTAGAAAGTTAAGGATACGGTTCTTAATCGTATCAAAAGAGGACTCTGAGTTGAAGACTCGTCTGTTTTTAAGATTTAGATGGAAGTATTTATCATATTTATGTGTAATTTATACTGCCGATATTCTTTAATAGTTCTCTGTGACATTTTTGCTACTTGTTTATCTCAAGACACATTTATTACAATCCTTTCCATTTATTTTTGTGAATAAAGACAGAGTACATAGAGAAGTCAACTGGGTTATAGTTTATTATTTTCATTTACTATATATAAACGGCAATTTATTTGTGTACCTGAACCAAGTTGAACAAAAGGTATTTAATGAACAATAAACTTAAGTTGTTATTCATTATTTATCTAACATTTTAATGAATATTTATTACGTTTTAAAGTACTCGTTCTAAGAATCTTTTGAGGTATAAATTGAATAAGTTGGTATTGGATTTGAGCTTCGAAATCAGCTTAACTTCTCAGATATGATTTGATTGCAAAAGATACTTTTGCTACAAGCAGATTTGATACAACTTAAAGTAGCAATTGCTCAGCTGAATTACTGAATTGCTTTGCAGATTGTTTAAGCATGGAGAAGGAGGATCCTGTGATATCCCAGCTAATTGAGATTATAGTCGACTCGTGTATACACGAGCTACAAGGACTTGTGGGCTGCTACCTTGTTATTATAAAATGTACATGGCAATTTTGTTGTTTGGAGCAAGTGAAACGTATTATTAAATGCAAAGGACAGGCTAAAATGGGAAACATTCCAAGCTGAAAAGCAGCCAATGAAAATTGAAGGAAATTTTGTTGTTTTTCCTCTTTTTTCCAACAATGCAATGCAAATCTAAGGCTGACCATAACAAAGTACAGTCGGTTTTGTGTACATGTGTCGCACACCAGCACATAAACACAATACTACCCAGACAAGTACACACAACACACACACACACACACACACGTAGACAGAGTACAATGGAATACAAGTCCGAGTTAGGCTGACAGTGAATCTCTGAATTCATTATCACAACGTGCTTGCCCCACGCTTGTGCCCCTCGATCCCGGGGAATAGGTTTTACTCGTTTGTGCGTACGACGATCCGGGCAATATCTATAGAGAGAGAGAGAGAGAGAGAGAGAGAGAGAGAAATGTGGAACTGGGGGACTAGGCTGGTCGGAAGCTATCAATTAGGCACAGAATGTGTTACACATTTGTATAAATTTAGTTACACAGACAATCGCCTCAAGATGATGCATCTAATACGTTGATGGGTTGCACAGATTTTCCCAGCGTGTGGCAATTAAGATATACAACGAGTCTGTACGTGTGTATACATGTGTGTGTGTGTGTGCTTTTGTGTACAAATCTAGCTTATGAGCTCTAAGCTTGAGTAAAGGTTTACTAGTTTGATTCGCTTTGTTGTTGCCCTCCTCAGTAAATACGTATCTCAAACTTAATTCAACTCAACTCAAGTCAAGTCATCTGACCGTGCGCCATTTTCATTTTCTCTGCTGGCGGTCAATGACAAAAACATTTTCAGATTGTTTTCATCTCTCTCTCTCTCCCTCTCTCTCTGTCTTTGTCTCACTTTCTGTAGCAGCCTCTAACCCCTAGACAGCCCCCATCGTTCCGTCTGTGTCCCCAGCTCGCCCGGGTTATCCGAGCTGTGACCTCTGTGTGGCCATGTTGGTCGCATGTTGTGTCTTATGCCATTAAAGTCAAATTGTCGCAAATATTAGTATTAATGGGTTTTTTATTTGGCCTGTTGTCTACGCCTTGGCGTCTTCAGGCTCTTCAGGCTCCACTTAGCTCTCTTTAACTACGAATTCGAGCTGCTTTTTTACATTTTAAATTACTTTTTCGACTGTACTCGAAATTTCTTAGAGCTCAAAGTTCACTTTGACAATCAATTCGTTCTCTTGTCTGTCAACTAATGAAAATTAAGCAGAATCTACCTAAGGCTAATGAATATGTAATTTATTTGCACTTATTACAAATACAATCATAAGAGAGATTATTTACCTGAACCTAATTGGATTCAACTAAACACTTGACAGATGCATTGCATATTCCAATTACAGTTTCACACTCTTCCTTGTTGCAACTAATCAGGTCCTGGCTGCCTATTAACACGTCCTTGCTATAGAACCACATTTCCTTAGCTTAAGATGAAAATTTTGCTTATAGTTTCGATTTAATTCGTTGACTTTAACTAATTGTTTACAGCAAATAACTACTGTAAATATTAATTGAAGTTAAACTCTTTTTTTTCAGTTTCCCAAATTGGAAAACTGACCTATTCTCAGATCAACATAAATTCCATTGTTTCGTATACATTATTTGCTATGTTTTTTCAGTTCAAATATAAATTATTCTATTTGAAATTGTTCACAAAATAAAAACAAATTCTATTTTGGGGCTTCCAAATTTTTGCGGCTGCAATTAAATATTTATAAACACAAACGAATTTTCAATTGAAATTTAAATAACATTGGCGAATATTGAGAAACTATTTCATTTCATTATTAATTTAAAGCAAAGAAAAGCTTATATATATTTGGTATACAGATACATAGAAACAGAGAGAGGATAACCAGGCATAACTGATAAATACATATGCCTTTATCATATATTATATGTATCTCTTCACTTTTCTACTTCACATATAGAACTATAATTTATTTTTAATTGAATATAAAAGTAATAAGATAAGGAACAACAACTTTAATTCGCTGTACCACGTCTTTTCAAGAGAATTATCCTTCCTTTCTGTAAAATCCTCTATTCTCCTTTACCTTTCTAGAAATCCTCCCTCTTTCCCCAACAAACGTGTCTTCAAATTTTCTTTACTCCTTTTTTATCCTTTTAATTCTTAACTTTACCTATTTATTACACAGCTACTTTTATATACTATACTTCTATATACTATTGATCCTAATAGTATACACCCAACTCTCTTTTTACACGGTAGATACGTTCCTCAGAAATCCGTGTAAAAAGAAACAGTGTAAAAAAGAGGCGTTTCCTATAGTAAAATGGGGGATACGTTACATGTGATTTGAAAACTGTGTAAGATGAAATAAAGGACTACATTTACTTCGAAAAACCGTGTAAAAAATGTTGAAAACTATAAAATTTCAGAGATGCATACAAATTGTATGTTCATATGGCATTTTATTGAGCATTAGAACTTAAAATACATAATTCATACTGGTGAAAAATTGGTAGAGCAAGCAAAAAACAAAAGAAATCTCTTAATCCAGAATTAAGAACAGAAAAATTAGAATAGAAACAAAGAAAAAATATTTACATAGCTACATAATTATTCGTCGCTACTTGATAATAAGAGCAATTGTTTGCGACGATCTGGACTAAAGTCGGTATCATCACTGGAGATATCCATCAAATTATCCAATGGTGAGTTTCGTCCGGTAATAGAGCTTTGAACTTTTATGTAAATATCATGCGAACAAAATGTGTAGGTAAGAGTTATCGAATAAGGGGATTTCCCAGTTACTACTATGTATGTTCATTTCAGCAATGGTGCCAAGTGTTGTAAAAACAAACATAATTACAAAACAGTGATTTTGAAACCGTAGTAGATAAAACAATTTTTTCAACCGTGTAACTTCAAATCCGTGTAAAAAGAAACCGTGTAAAAAGAGAGTTGAGTGTATATGTCAGTATTAGCGTATTGTCAATTTTCTAACTACTCCTATTCTAATACTTTTGATCTGATTGGGTTTTTCTGGGTTTTTCTGGGTTTTCCCCAATCCTTGCCAGAAATGTTGCAACAAATGTTGGTAAATTAAATCAATTTTCCTTATATTTATTACTCCCCAGATTTAAATTTTAAAATTTTAATTTACATTTGTAATTTTTATTATTCTTATTTTAATTTAATTGTCAATATTTGTGGTCAGCTGCTTTTAGCTGACTTTAATTAATTAAATAAATAAATAAAGTTTGTCTAATTTGTGTAACCCGAAAATAGTTGCTGCTTCAGTTTAAGCAATGCTGCAAATTAGGATAATTCTAATAAAAATTATATATAAATGAATGAATTTATTATAGTGTAGAATGGAATATGCATTTATAGTTTATTCATATTCCTATAATTCCTTTCTATCTATTGCCAAAAGTATTGAGCCCAATTAAGGAGTGTTTAAAGAGCCGCAACATATTCGTATTTGCTGTATCTGTATCTAAAATAGAGAAGCTGTTCAATGAAATTATTACTTGCAAATATGTAAAATAAACAGATGTGTAGCAGCTGAAATTGGAGGCTGAAGTGGTGCGTGCTTAGCATTAATTATAAATAGAGTCAAGGAAAGGAAAGGAAAGGGCCGGAGCGACCGCCCCGACCGCAAACGACAATGGCCGCCAAGGCGAACAGCCCTGACACGAATGCATTTCCGTTTCCGTGTGGTGTGTCAACTTCCAGACACAAACAGCGAACGCAGGCATAAAGCAATTAATTGTTATTGCATTGAAAGCGTACCCACACTCACACCCTCACACACCCACACACAGCACACACACTCAGAAGAGGGAAATATACACATTTATTTTATTGTTAATTATCCGAGGGGAATGTGGAAACGAATTAAAGCAGAAAAGTGGAGAAACTTGGTAAACGCACTTTAACATCAATTTATATTCACGACACGTCGCTCAATCCCAATGCCACTCTGAGTCCCGCCCCCCTCCGAATCCGAATCCGAATCCGAATCCGAATCCTCAAATACGGGCCTTGCTTTAATTGAAGTTGGTCAAGGCTGCTGCTGCTGCTGTCGCTGCTGGTGCGGCAATGGTTACGGCTGATGAGTGCCACTGGACAGGTGCAATGGCTTCCAGGGGCTTTCACTTTGCTGCTGTTTTTTGCAGTTTCCTCGCCCAATTTGGTTTTATTATTTGCGTGTCACATTGCTGCAACATCAGCAGCTCAGCGCCAGCAGAGTGACGCATGCCATTCCATTTGAATATCCATAATTTATTTATAAAATGCCATTGTATTGGCAGTTGCACAGATACAGAGGACTCCCTCTGTTCATGTATCCTGTCGGTATACTTTGAGAAGCCTTCAAGACACCAACGGAACGAGCTCATTCAGGCGCACTAATAGCTTCAACTTGACGAGGGATAAACATACTTACGCAACAGGCATCTGTACTCCATTGTTTCTAAGTATAAGAATACAGGGTTTTGTTTAGAATACAAATATTTTAGAATCTTTTTTAAAACAAACTGAGTTATTATAGACTTTTTATCCTAAAAACGTAATATTGTTCAGGCAATTGGAGAAGGAAGCTCATAGACTTAAATATGATACGTATACGTAATTTCGGAGAGCATAAACTAAGCTAAGAATGTTCTTAGAATAAACTGTGAACTTCAATTTAAATATACTTCAGACAACCAATAGCATAAATGAATGTAATGGCTCCATAAAATTATCAGCTTCCAATTGAATTTCCTATCAAGATATTAAAAGGAATATTCAATAAAGAATTAACTGTATTCCATTGATATTCCTCCCTTAGCGGAACTTGCAATAGTTTGATTAAATTCATTTTTATATTTATATTTACTAATTTGCCAACTTGTTTGAAACTGTAAACACAAATTTAGCAGAGTAAAATCATCTATGAAATTTGTAGTTTAAATCAGAAATTTTGCTATCAAATTGTGATCAAATTTGTATTAAGTTTTATACCGATCATTTCTATCTATATTTCTGTGGAGTTGAAATTAATAACTAATTAATAAGTCTGAAGGATATTATATACACAGCAGATTTATTTGTATTGCTTTTATATATTTGTCTAAAAAGTATTTATCTCTCTGTAAATTAGGCAGTTTGTTATATATTTACCGGAAATACTTCTTTGGCCGATTTGTCAACTCTCGTCGTCTTGTTTTAACGACCTTTTACATCTCACTTGTAAATGTATTGCTTACCTAGAGATATTTACATTTGAATGCATTTTTTGTTTAATGTGAAAGAAAAAGATAGGGAAGTTATGCTTAAATACTCTCTAGTGATTTTATTACTTTGATAGGCAAGTCAATGTCATGATTTGATTGCTATTGACTTCTGCTCATTAAGCAATGCGGCTCAGCCTCAGGTAACTTAACAAATCATGAGCACCCTGTATCCCTGGTAGATACACTCGCAACACACAAATACTCATCTTATACTTGTATAGATATAAATTCGTGATTACTCATGCGCTCTTTTTTTATAGCCACTTCATCGCTGCTGCCCTATTTGACGATACACATGCAGTCGATTGGACTGACGGTGGAGGAGATTGCGATTATATATCTGGCTTTGCCGTTTACCACCTTCCTCAGTCCCCCCATAACAGGTGAGTGATAAGAGGGCAGAGCAATATGCTGCCAGGCTGAGAGGATGCTGGATGCTGGATGCTGGGGAATGTAGTTAATCTGAGTGTCATCTTATGTGAACTCTAATTAAATTTCGAATTTGGCTCAATTAAATGCTTAGAGAAAACAATTCTACTGGCTTCATCGCAGAGCAAAGTCAATTTGGCGTATCGCAGTTAATTACTGGATAATTGGACCATCACAGGAGTAATTCATTTCATCCAAGGGATGTGTTAGGCAGTCATGTTGTATATAAAGCGAACACAGACAGCTCAGTCTGTCGCAATATTTGTATCTTTCGAATCTCTCTCCAACACTTTTCCCATACTGCTCCACCTTTTTCAGAATTCTTTCTATATTTTCATCTTCGTTTTCTTGTTGTGCTGTCACAGCATTTGTGGCTCGGCCTGTTTGACAAACAACCATGGCCGCTATTCCAATAAAAACCAAAGCACCAGCTCTGTCACATCCATCCATAACTGAATGAAATATGCAGGGGAAGTGAGGGATTTATTTGTAACTCCAACTAGTTCTATACCCTGCAACCATTAGGAGGTTCTCAAAGGCGACGCTAGAATTCCCAACTCTTTCTTAACCAATGGAAAAAAGTATTCTTCGATTTTCATTTCAATTGAAATGACAGTTTGTTCGCTTTTCTTATCTTAACGACAGACACAACTGCTTTCAAACTTACACTATCTTTTCTGGCTCGTTCCCTCTCGATAGTCCCATTCAATCTTTTTTCTTGATTCAATTATTGGAGTAGCTGCCAACTTTACATATACCAGAGCAGTTTTTCATCGATGAAAACTCATTAACGCTTTGGACACCCAATTTGATTGAAACTTGGAGTTTTCTTCTAAAAACTTAATAGATACAAATAGTTAATGGATTAATCTGTTTGTTTTCAGTAGCAAATAAGTTTTAGAATTTGCATTCAAGGTCAGAATAAGAGTACTCCTTGTGACCTTATGGAGATAATTGTGTTTTCAGGTACCTCAGAGGGTATCTGGTGGCTGACAGGGTATCTGGCAGCTGCGAAGCTCTGCAATGTTATTTATTTGTATCCTTTCTCATTGGGTTTTCCACATCGCTTGCTGCGGGCTGCTGGATGCTGTGGTTTTTCATTGATACATTTTTTGCAGAGCATTTATTTGGGCCACTTTGACGGGAGTGAAAATAATTTAATTCACTTGTAGCTTAAATGACAATTAAAATTGCTTTCATTCTGTGACACATTTTCCGACTGACGTTTTCTGCGTGGGTGCTCTATGTGTGTGTGTGTGTGTGTGTGTGTGTGTATAGTACAGTGAAAAGTGTGTTTTTAAAAACATATTCTTTCGATCAATAAACACTTTTTCTGGTATTTACCCAATTAATTTTTGAGGTGAAAATTTGGTTAAAAGTTAATGTAGTATAGTTGCCTCCGATTTGTGGTATATGAGTACAGTTATGAAATTCAGCGAGGTGAGAGCATTCTTCTACAAATCAGAATAACGTTTTCAATATAATTGTTACCGAAATTTCTACAAGGCCTGTCAACTAAACATAATACAGTCGAGTCGCGATAATTCGTACCCCGCTAATTCAAAATTTTCATTAATTCGTAAAAATTTCTGTCCCCTTGAAAAAAATTCGATAGTTCGAAAAAATTTCATACATTTTGGTCCCCACGTTAATTCGTAATATTTTTCGCAACGCAAAGAATATTAAACCTCTTATAAATCGCAATTTTGTTTCGTAACCTCTTATAATTCGTAATGCAATGTGAAATTTTCGGCAGTTAATTCACCGTTAGGTTTTCTACACAGTTATTATTATGAAATATGTAAACATGCATATAAAAGCCCCGTTAATTCGAATTTTTCTTTGTTGAGCCTCGTTAAATGAAAATCTCGGTAAGTCGAAGTCCCGCGTAATTCGTAGAAAATGTGATCCCCGTGCTATTACAAATTATCGGGACTCGACTGTATAATAGCAGCGCAGCCAACTTCCAACAGGGGCCGCAGCTGCATCAATAATTGTACGCAAAATAACTGTAAGATAAGTACACCCAACTCTCTTTTTACACGGTTTCTTTTTACACGGATTTGAAGTACACGGTTGAAAAAAATACCAACTTTAGTCCAGATCGTCGCAAGCAATTGCTCTTGTTATCAAGTAGCGACGAATAATTATGTAGCTATGTAAATATTTTTTCTTTATTTCTGTTCTAATTTTTCTTTTCTTAATTCTGGATTAACAGATTTCTTTTCTTTTTTGCTTGCTCTACCAATTTTTCACCAGTATGAATTATTTTAAGTTTTAATGCTCAATAAAATGCCATATGAACATACAATTTGTATGCATATCTGAAATTTGATAGTTTTCAACATTTTTTACATGGTTTTTCGAAGTAAATATAGTTATTTATTTCACCTTACACGGTTTTCAAATCACATGGAACGTATCCCCCATTTTAAAATAGGAAACGCCTCTTCTTTACACGGTTTCTTTTTACACGGATTTCTGAGGAACGTATCTACCGTGTAAAAAGAGAGTTGGGTGTAATTGTTACCGAAATTTCTACAAGGCCTGTCAACTAAACATAATATAACAGGCGCAACCAATTTCCAACAGGGGTCGCAGCTGCATCAATAAATATACGCAAAATAACTGTAAAATAAGTAACTGTAAAGCAACAGATCAAGCGGAGCTGTCACCCGTTGCTTTGTGCATTGATTCTCTATTCAGTTGTTCGTTCGCTATCAAGAGACAAGGGTTCGTATATTTAAGTGTATTTTCTGACAGTTATAACCTTACAGATTTTTAAAGTGACGACTTGTACACACCCCAATATAAACCGATTTGATTAATAAATAGTGAATAACAGCCAACTCGCCATTATTGTTTATTTTATCTGTTTCGCTATTTGTGGGTGCTGCGTCGCTAAAAAAATGGTCGAGCGAGCAGCAATAATTATATATACAATTTAATAGTATTGAATTGATTATATGCAATACTAATAATTGGAATTAGGAAGTAATAGTCCATAGAGGCACTTGAAGCTCTCTTTGGTCAAACTCTATTTCACAGCTCGTAATACTAATAATATTAATAATAGTAATATTAATATATATCATAAATAATCATATTCAAAGCTATTTCCAAATATTGAATATACAAGGAGCGCTCCAAGGTAAACAGGACGACAACAGGGTCACGACCACGTTGAAACCACTCGTGCACTCTGCTACGCGATAGGCAATCATTGCCACAAACTTGTTCCATCAATTTTTGCCAGTTTTTAGTTTTACCAGTTTTAAAACAAAATTTAATGTTGGCTCTTTGTTCGAGGCTCATTTTCACACCGATAACACAAACATACTGACACTTAAGACGCAATAACTTCACTTCCAATCGGTGAAATGTCATCAACTTCTCACTGGACAATCGATAAAGAAAGCAGATTCTAACATACGCCACCAGGGGGCGCTAGTTTCAAAAAGTTCTGTTTACTTTTGAACACACCTTGTATTTCCATTAAACAATGCTAAAGCTGCGATATCTTTTTATAGTTTGGTCGCCTTATTTCCAAAATTATTCAAGTTTAATCTGTGTAAAAACAATTTCTTACATTTGGATGTAAATATTCATCTTGCATAGTAGAAACAGCGGCTTTGTTTAATAGACTTATCAATAGTTATAGATCGTAGAATGTGTCATGGAGAACGCTTCCACTGTCAGGTGTACTCGAATCCCTTGTAAGTCCTCTCACGATGTCTGTTCCATCTGGAGTCTAGACTAATTATCTCTACCTCTTGTCTTTCTTGAGTTCAGCCATGCCTATAAAGTGACGCACATGCCACATTCTTTGTGTTCCTTGCAACCAATATTATCGCGTTTACTCTAAGGAAATAGAAAATAGAAAGAGAGGGGAAAAGGATTCCTTTTGATTATGTAATTTAACTCCTTCACTTCACACGTTTATTTATCGCCTCACGAACAGATGCTTAACTGCTCAAAGTGCAGCCTATGTAAAAGAAAATAACTCTGAGGGTGGCCATGCCCAAGTTATTAAGCGAACACCATTAAATAGACCCTGGAGCAGAGAAATATTTAAATATATTCAATTTTATGTTGCAGACCTTAGGGAGCTTCTGTTGGGGAGTTACAGTTGTAGTTGAAATTAAAATTTAAATGCCTCGCGTGCCTCATAATATCGTGATGAAAACTTTTAAGCTTGAGTTTACAGCCAAAATTATTCAAGAGAAACTTTGAATTGAAGTTTAATGAATAAACTTACAGTTTCTTAAGCTGACGGACTGTCTTCATCTCATTGTGCAGCCAAATTGTGAGCAAGTTGTCAATGCTAAGGGCCATCTTGTAGTCAAGTACGTCGAATTTGATAAATCTTGTGCACTTAGAGGCAACACTTGGTCATTCTAAAGCTGCACAGATACAGATGCAGATGCAGATAGAAATACAGATGTAGATGGAGACATCAAAACAACATTTATTCGGAGCTCTAACGTGGCATCCACTTTTCTACTTTGCAGGCTTTCTCGTTGACAAATTCGGCAAATATAAACCGGTCGTTGTGATGAGTCTCCTGCTGAATGCAATTTTCCACCACTCGCTGCTCTTCATACCGCAACAGGAGATACCCGGAGTGGTGCCATCAGCTTTCGTACTACGGCATCCGGACAACGGCGACATTGAGGTAAGCATCCATTTTCAGCTCAGAGACAAGTTTGTCTCGTTGAAAATATCTCTTTAATTACTTTGATCACTCGTAATCGCATTGGATGAATGCGCCATAAGAACAGCATTGCATCAAAACAAGAAATGCCAAAATTGGATTGCAACAACCACAGGCAAGAGTCTGCCAAAACTAGTTGGCCTCAATGTTGGTATCCCAAAGAGCCAGAGCCAGAGCCAGAGCCAGAGGCAGAGGCAGAGCCAGAAGTAGAAGCGTTGTTAGGGCGTTGCTTTAAAGGTAACTGATGTTTAGTTAACGGCCACATGCTGGTTGTGTGTGCACTTTTAACTAGACTCTAGCCTACCACAGAGCCAAATGCACATTTGCTGCCACACACATTCACACACACACATGCACACACACACACGTCAGAGGTATTTAGAACAAAACAGAATGTTGCAAGCTAGAAACGACCTTATATAGACAGCTGTTGCACGGTAGTTTTAATGCGGTTGCTTTATACGATTTTTGTTGCAGTGGCTGCTGCTGCTGCTGTTGGTGCTGCTGCCACGGCTGATGACTATGACAGCAGTTTGGGGCAAGTTAAGTAGCTGACACGGCAAAGAGCTCTGCAGCTGTGCAATTCCCACGTGTGCAGGTGTCTGGCAATGGTGCACTAGCAGGTAGCAAATGGGTTTTATTAAAAGATGCAGCGTTTAATTGCACCAGAGCTCTCTTAATATTTAACGCTCTCTAGTGTAATTGCATCACTCAAATATAAATTGTTTTGCCACATAATTTAAGTACAGAACTTGCTGAAAGAACAAAAATAACTTCAACAATGGAGGACTCTGAAATAAGATATTTTCCTAGTCGAAAACAAACTTCAAGACTCCTTCAGAATATATTTACTTTGCCTACAAACTGATATTAATTATGTTTTCTATATGAAAATGCAAAGGAAATACAACTGTCTTTATTAGTTGGAAGCAACTTTTACGAAAAAGAGAAAAAGATTGAGTTTAACTGCAAGAAAAATGAACAGATTGTTATTGATTGTTGAAGTAAAGGTAATAAATGCAGTATCAATCGATTTATATTCTGGTTAAGAGCAACTTTAAAGATAGAACTTGGGAAATAGCTTACAAAGTTTCAGCTATATATAAAGTCGGAATTTATATAAAAACAAAAGGTTAGTAAATTAATATATATACAAGTAGAGAGATCCATACTATTTTTCTCTTTTCTGCTATATGCAAGTATTTTATATGAGAAACTTAAGAAATGAAACAAAAGAATGTAATTCTTCCTTATAATGATATAAAGAGCTGATTTGGATCTTTAAAAGATTATCATCATTATCAAAATGTTTAAGTATATGCAGGTACACATATAGAATCCGCGATCTGAAATTTTGTTAAGAATGCAATAAAAGAAAAACCGTTCGACGAATTTCCAAATTTATTTTTCATAGTGAAGTGCAATTCTTCCGGTTATTTATAAAACACAATTTCATTCAGATGGCTGCCTCGGCTGGCCTTGCAGTATGCCATACGGTAGGTCCAATTCTTGAGTACGGTTTCGATAGTGTGCGGCTCTATTTCAGCTATGGCTGCTCGAATGTTCTCCTTCAGAGCTTGAATTGTGTCTGGTTTGGCTGCGTAACACTTGTCCTTGACGGCTCCCCAGAAATAATAGTCCAACGGTGTCAAGTCGCAGCTGCGAGGCGGCCAAGCCACATTGGAATTTCGGCTGATGATTCGGTCTCCGAAGACTGTGCGCAAGAGAACGATTGTGGCGTAAGCCGTATGATACGGAGCGCCGTCTTGTTGGAACCAAATCTCGTCCAGGTCTTCCTCTTCAAGTTTCGGGAACAACCAGTTATAAATCATGGCGCGATAGCGATCGCCATTCACCGCAACGGCGGCTTCTGCCTCGTTCTCAAAGAAAAATGGTCCAATGATGCCGCGAGACCAAAATCCGCACCAAACCGTCACTTTCTGAGGATACAAGGGCTTCTCCATGATGACGTGTTGGTTCTCCGTCCCCCAGATACGGCAATTGTGCTTGTTTACGTATCCGCCGATATGGAAATGGGCCTCATCCGAAAAGATGATTCTCTGGCCAAAATCGGGGTCTTCTCCGAGCTGATTGCAGGCCCATTGGGCAAAGCGAAAACGCATCGGATGGTCCCGTGGTTGCAATTCGTGAACCAACTGAACTTTGTAGGGTGTCATGCCAAGGTCCTTACGCAAAATGCGTCTCAATGAAGTCTCCGCAATGGCCACTTGTTGAGAGCGCCGCACATTCCCGGCAACAGCAACGAGATTCTCGGCTGGGTTGTCAACAATAGTGCCAGTTGCTCTCAGTTTCTGCAAAAGAAAATTCACGTACGGAGCTGACGGCGGCTCTTTTCTTCCCATTTGCGTACGTAAGAGTCGCACGCATTCCGCAACATTTCCACGATTTTCAAAGTAGATCCTCACTATTTTCACTCGTTCCTCAAGCGTATACAAGTCCATTTTCGTTCAGGGGAAGGATAGAGCGCGGACCTGTATTATACGAAACAATCGAAGAAATTGTTAGTGCAAAGAAGGTTAAATATATTATAGATAATAAGCTCAAATAACGTCAAGTTGGTATCTGCCGCACAAATGTCAGCTGTATTTTATATTAATATCCCATATGGCAAATATCTCCGACTGCATCCGAGGAGTCGGATTGCTCGGGGAATGTTTCACTTAACGCAAAATGCTGCATCGCACACGTATTCAATTGTAGCAAACGCATTTCTGTCTTACACTGGGGGACTCTCTTCAGATGTCTCTATTGGCGGAATGGCGCTGCGGCAAGAAGCAAGGCAACATAAAGCCGGCTTTTATTTGAGGCGCCATAATAATGTTGCCACATGCAACAACAGAAAAACACACACTCAGTCACGCGTCCACACAGTTGCAGAGTGCCATAAAACGCACACAGCGCCAACAACTGAGGCTATAAGTGTCTGTCTCTCTCTCGACGTATCTGCGTGTGTGTTTGTCTCTCTGTGTGTGTGTGTGAGTGGGTGTCAGTGCTGTCAATACATCTCCTTTCACGCCAAAGAAGAGTCTTAAGTCCAAGTGAACGCGATGTTATATATATGGATATACCTTATGGCAAATAATTATCAAGTATTTTCTAAGCAAATATGAAGCCCAACAGTTTATCAAGGAGTCAAAATAAATTATATTAAAGTATTAGAGAAATGCAGCTGCCTTTGAAGATATTGTAAGGAAACTCCAATTGGAAGTGGTATAGTATAAATCCTATTGGATTTTCAGACTACCAGATTATCTCACATTTGCAACAAGCCCAAAGAACATGTCGTAGATTGATTAATTCTAGAAAAATAAACTTAAATGGAAGCAGATGAGAGATGTAGCGTTTTTCTTAGCTATTTTTGTACCAAACTTCAGCCTTTTTCTGCCAAACTCAAACGATTGTGCGCAGCTCTACTGCGTGTGCCTGTGTGTGTTTAGTGTCTAATGCGTAACGCGATGCTACTCGAAACGGCGCTCGCGCCATAAGTGAAGCACAACACAGAGAGGCATTCTATGTGTGTGCGTGTGTGTGTGAGTAAATGTGTGTTGTTCATGTGTGTGTGAGAGAGGAAAGCGAGAGCTAGCTACGCGTTGCTGCGAGCCCAGCATCCTGCTACACGTTGGCGGACACACAAACGCAATTGCTGGCACACACACGTTGGGCAGACACATGTGAACTGTTGTATTACGTATACGCAGTGTGTGCGAGCGACAGTCCGCGTGTGGCTGCAAGTGCCTGTGTGTTGCTGTGTGTGGCAGGGCATGTGTGTGTTCGGTGAACCTATAGCAAGCCCTGCATCTAGATATCGAAGAGTTTGCCTGATTTTTTTTGATATTTCGTAATGCATTTTCGGCTTCTCGAATTGCACGAATTCTGCATGCGCATAAATTTGTGTCATGTAAAATCATTGAAATAAAGCAAATAACTGTCCAATGTGCCACGTGCAGGGGGGTGGGGGTGGGGGTAGGAGGGTGTGGCAAGGGCGGTTATGTACCGCAGGACCTTATGGATGCTCATGCTGATGCTGCTGCTCAGCATCGATGGTCGACGTCGTCGAAAGCATTGAGAAAATTTGTGACCCGAACATTTTTTGTTATTTTTATGCATTCTGTGTATTTTATGGTTATGAGCGCAGCAATGTGAACAGTTTGTGATGTTGTTACTGTTGTTATTGCTTTTGTCATTGCTCCAGGATGCTGCTGCTGCTGCTGCTGCTGCTACTGTCTTTTGGTATAGCCGTAATAAAAATTTTAGTAGTGGATTGTCATTGGAATGCCAGCAAATCCAAGCATTTGCTTGCCAGCATACAGGGATCAAGCAGAGGGCAAAAGAACAGAGCACTGAAACCAAAGGACTCCCAAAAGGTCAGCAAATCCAAGAGAATCCTTGAAGTGAGTTTGGTTTAATGCAGGAATACAGTGCTCCTGTGTGTGGTGGCAATGCGTTCAGAACACTCAAGAATATTTGATTTAAACAATAAAGTTCTACATTAGTCCTCAGTAACCGACTTCATAGTGTATATTGTATATAGTTTGTGCTCAAGTTGACAGTATTTGTAATCCTTTGACACACTTGCTTCATTATTTATTTCTGTCTGTTGCAGCTTTAACAAAACATTACCTAATAACAATGCAATGCGTTCTCTCTCTGTGCTTTCACTTTGTCTTTGTTTCTTTTGAGTCAGAGACTTCAAGTGAAAGACTCAAAGAGTCAGAGTTTGAATGTGATTTCGTGTATAATTATTAAAAAGTTTATGTCTTTCATTGCTTTTGTGTTTTGTTTCTCCTAAACGGGTATACTCGACAACAGCATTCTTACGGACAATCAAGCAACAACTTTCGAAGAGAACCTAAAGGAGTTCACTTTTAGTTATATCACATGCAAGTATGCAAGAACTACTGTAGCTCTATACTCTTCTGCTTTATCGTATGATATAAGATAATTAGATTTAGTGCAAGAATCATCTTACAACTATGTCAAGACGAGCAAATCATTCACTCGGGTTTCATTTGTGAATGAAATCGTGCAAGACTTTATTGGTTCAAAATATTGAGTGACTTTTTGTTCAAGCTTCCACTTTCTGGCAGGCTGTACTTCTAGTCAGTTAATAAAACTAACCGAGACAACGATAGTATGATATTATTATATACTTTAGGGAAACGTTAATCATTGAACAAAAATATAAAATAGTTTTGAAAAATAAAAAGGTAAGCACAAATTTAAAAACGAAACTTTAACAAGTGATGAATAAGTGTCTAGAAATGAATCTAGTCGAGAAGCCTATCTCTCTGGATGTCGCCTATGTTTTCAGAGCTCATCAGGTGTCTTCTTAGTAAAGCTAAGCCAAGTCTGTGTCCGCTCGCTTTAGGAACTTGTATAGTTATTCCCTTGCTAGCATAAGAATATAGTTGGATGAATTGAATTAAATTTAAAATGAATCCCAAACTTATGTATATATAAATAAATTTTCATTTAATGAAGCTAAAACATTTTCCTTTGGCATATTTAGCACCCAAGAATCAAAAGCAGCGGCAACAGTAGCAATCGATTCCTCTTCACTTTCTATATTTTTGCGTTGATATATTTGTGAGATAAACCCTTAAGGAGTATAAGAGACTTATAGTTTATATAGATTGATAGAAATTGAGTGTGAGCGATGAACATTTTCCTTTGCATTTTCCTTTCCCCTTATAAAGTTCTCAATCGTCATCGATCGATGCAGAACAAACATGAAAGCAGCAACAGCAGCAATCGAGTCCTGCATTCATGTTCTCGTATCTCTTATCTAGCTAAGGAAGTGGGGCAGCATTGCAAAGTGCTTGGTTTATGGCTCAGGTGGCAGTCACACACCTGCGATGGTAGCAAGCAATTGCAGTGGCAGTGGCAAGTACTTGAGGAGGCACTTGCAGCTGAACGGAGTTAAACACAAATCGAATTAAGGGAGGGACGGAAGGGTGCAGTCGATGTACGATACTCGTACAATACTCGTACAGGATTTATAGGAGGTAAAAATATTTCCTAGGTTTATTGAGAGACAAGATATAATGCTAAGACCAAGAAGCTTAGGCACTTCCCTCCAATTGGGGGAGAGCCAAACAAATGCAAATGGAAAATAAAAAATGACAGCAACAGCAGCAAATTTTGGGAACGTTCTTGACAGCCAACAAGCATTGCAAACGCATTAGAGGCATCTCCTCAGGAGAAGCTACTACTATGTACAGGAGGAGACCTGAAGAGCAACTAAACTGGGCGGCAATGCCGAAAAATCCACTTAAATGCGAGTGCACGTCAGGTCTGCATGTGTGTGTGTGTGTGTGTGTGTGTGTGAGTGACTTAGTGTGTGTGTATCACGTACATTTATCTTTGTGTCGTTTTGCAGCACTTAAGCTACACTAACAACACACATCCTCGCACACACACACACACAGAGACACTCACTTATGGCACTCACAGATATCTAAATTGCAATCGTGTGAGTGTTAGAGCCCCGTTCCCATTGCCGTTACTCGTAATGAAACGCAATGGACCTGCGTGTTAAGGGCCTCGTTGTGGTCCTGGACCATTGGACCGTCGGAGCATTCGACCATTCGACCATTGAACCATTGAACCAGTCGCACGCATTGCCTTAAATGAGAATTTGCGCAAAAGTATCTTTTACTCAGAGATACTCGCACTCGTCGGCAACCCTCCGACACCTCCAGCCCATGCGATGCTGCCACACTGTGGCATAGCCAAGTAGCAAGCCGGTCGGAGCACAGACGTGCGTATTGAATTTGTATTTATGATGTGCACATAAAGTACAATAACACCATTAAAATAGCTGCAGTAAAGCACCACGACAACAACAACAACAACAAAACCAGATGCTATGATAACGATAAGAGCAGACCGAAGCTTGTATACGCTCACAAAGGAGATGCATCTTTCTATATAGATAAGGCTCTATACATGAGTATAGGGACAGTTGTCAAGACAACTAACAGTTAATCATATTGGGCATTATCCTTGCTTCCCAATAAGTAAACAGCTGCTGAACAGAAAGTTCTCAGTTACCTGAGAAAGAGTATCCTAGAGTAGAGATTTTAATTGGAATCAGATATATACACTATAACCGACCTGACATACCCAAAGTAATTAAGCGCTTCGGTGGAGTAACGGCTCGAAAGCAACACATCTCTTGGCAACATTTGGCTGTGTTCGGTGTCCTGTGTCCTTTGGATGGGCCATGTCCTGGTGCTTGCCTTGCGGCTCACTATTTATGCCATTATATCCAAGTTTGGTTGCCGTTTGGCATAAATTTATATGGAGTTGCCTCTGTCGATGTTGGGCGGCAACGGAAATTACCATTTTATTATTGCAGGCGTTGCAGGGGCGAGCTTGCCACAGCCACAGACTCAGACTCAGTCTCGGCCATAGCCGCAGCCGAACCCGCAGCGGCAGCGACAGCCTCTTCCTGACCCCTGACCTTATTGAATTCGCATTGAAATTTGTAATGGATATATGTATGCAGGCACACGAACTACATAAACAGACGGGCACAACAAGGATATAGGATATACGATGTGCAATGTACAAGCGTCTGGCACAATCAAAAACACACACACACACACACATATACACGCGCACACACACAGACAGCTCTGGCTGTAGATGCAGATAAAAGTAGATCCGACATATACTATTTATTTGTGCCTTGGTACAGTTGTTACTGGGGCTTATGATGGAAGAGGTTCAAGTCTTGCTTTTATACTCCCAAAATGGTGGCATCCACATCGTTGTAGAAGAGCGTTTCATCGACATCTGAAGGGGGCAGAGTTTCATCTATGACCTCCTCATCATTAACGCTTCGCACTGGAGCTATGATCTCTACGCGTTCATTGGAAGAATCGAAATCGGTGTCTGAGGCATCTGGGCGAGTCTCGTTATTGTCAGATATCAAAACGCCAGCCACATGGGAATGATCTTCGAGCATGTTAATCCAATCAATGACATAGCTATCAAAGTCGCCACCTTCGTTGCGCGCCTTCTCTTGAATGAACCACTTGATATCGGTGCCTGGAAGCAACTTGTAACTGCCGTTCGGGCCAAAGTCCTGTGGTGCACAGGATACATCGTAGATAATGCCCTGCAGTGCCACCAGATATCTTCCATTGGGATTGTTTGAGTTGAATTTCTTAAGTTTTTTCTTGGTCAGACTCAGATTCTGCAGAGGCGGCGGCACTCGAACATGTCCCTCTTTCTCGTAGTCCTCATCATCGTAGGTAGGATGCTCGCGCCGTACGCGTACATAGACCAAGTATCCCAGGATGCAACTCATCGCTATAATGCTCAACGGCGAGTTAATCCATTCACGAACCTGGCTCTCCCACGTATTACTTGGCGAGGACATTCTTAATATATTTATTCTTTATTGGAAAACTTATTTATACTATTCCTAGCTAACAATCTCTCAGTACTGTTTGTTTTACATTATTATATGTTATGGCATTCAATTCGCCTACTGCTTACCTACATTTCAAATGAATCCTGTCCCAATGAAAGATTTACTATTTGGGCAATATGAAAACCATATTGCAGTATTCTTATTATAAGGAACCTATCTGACTAATTGATGGAGAACACTGAAAATATTTGTAGGCAAAGACACTTATTTCACTATTTTTCACTATTTTGCAGGTCTGGTGGTCACCCTGTCCGAGCAGGGAGTGTCCGGAGGAGCACGAGTTGGATTTGGCTGTATACCAGTGTGTCGACTATTGTCTAATGCAGGAGCAGGTTAATCCACAACTTTACACCGATTTGCCGGCACTGGACAAGTCCACAACAACAACGACTACGATGAAAGCAATGTTCAGTCCGGGAGTTAACACGGGCGCACCAAGTGTACCCAATGCGGTCACGACAACAACATCGACGACCTCGTCGCCAGCTTCATCATTACCAGCATTATTCGCAACGCAAACGAGAAGCAGATACCAAGATGTACTTAATATGTCATCGACCATGTTCCCGTCGTTGTCGTTGCTCCTACAGCAGTCACCCTCTGCCGGCGTTTCGTCATCCTCATCCTCATCGTCGTCGTCATCGTCATCATCAGCTGAATTGTCGGCCATGTCCATGCAGGGATTGAATCGTAAGTGACACTTCTACATGCTGATCCCTGCTACATGTCCCCTCTATCTCCATTTCCCTGCCGTCCCCACCTTCTACCTTCTACGTACAAATGCACATCCCATCCTTATTATCACCACTGCTTGGCTCTAGCTGTGGCCTCGTGGCGCTTGTTAGCCGTTAGTTTTCCTGTCAACCGCGTCATTCACTGGAACAGCAGTAGCTCGCTTGGGTGTATAGATAAGATCCGGCTATCTATACATTCGCATTGTCCATATTGTTCGAGTCCGTGTGCGCATTCGAGTCGTGTGCTCTTTACTTTTATGAGTTTGTTTTTACCATTTAAGTTGCTGCAGAAACTTGCTCCATAAAAGCCAAAGAAGGAGTTAAGGATGGCAGCTCTGCCGTTTAATAAAAATACGAAAACAAAAATAAACATAATTCAACCTGTGGTTGGCACTTGGAGCACCCTGTCATCGTTAAACCCTGACGCGTTTTAAGAAAGTTTTCAACTTTTCCAACACGAAGAGAAACTTGTTAAGAGATTTTTATTAAATTAAAACAGATGAAACTAACCAGGAAGTACAGTCTACAACTATTACAAGTTACTTAGGCAAACAAACTCCAATTAGAAAATGGAGAAGAAACTTCAATTGCAGCCCTCCAAGGCTTACGATTTCAATAGAAAAATAAATAAATAAGTAAATTCTGTCAAAACAAAATATTTCTCCCATCTTATGGATTATATTTTGGCTTAAGTGTCCCATCCATTATCGAAAGGGTTCGACGAAGGATTTTGCCAGCCATTTTCCCGCGAGATTAGATTAAACTAAAAGTTTTCAATTTATTTATTTATTTAATGTCGAATAGCAAGCGACTGCACGATTAAATTAAAATAAGGAATATAAATTTAAAATTAAAGTGAATATAATCTATATATTAATAGAAATATAATTTAAAAAAAATTAAATACTACAATAAAAAGATAAATAGTCTAGGGGTATTGAAAACACATAAGAAATTGATTTTAATTTTAAATTGACATCCATTTGTTGCGAGGATTGGGTTAAAGCGTAAAAAGCCCAAAAAAGAACAACATGTTTTTATTTATTTTTTCAATATCCCGATAAACGCTGTAGTCGAAAGTAAAAAACATGTCGTTTTTCAATATACTTTAAACAGTTTGATAAGTCTGATTGCATTTTTAACATACACAGTGAGTGCTGCCATAAAAATATGAAATGTAGACATAAATTTACAATTTCAAAGTATGCAATGCAAATTAAGTTGTGCAAGGTGTTAATATATGATAAACCGGTTCAATAATACCGTTAATAATAGCTGTATAAATTACTGATTTGAAAAAGTTGAGCTCACAATCGGATTGTGTTGCAACCTGTCATGAAAAATCCAGTATTTTCCACAACTTTGTTGCAACTCAGCAATTAACTTTAACTGCCAGTCAAATTTATTCAGGCTACAACTATTTTCGATCTTATCGAAAAAAGGACCCTATTTTGTAATATTATTATTATGATAGTACTACCAAAGTTCATAGACAAGAAAAAGTGTATTTGAAGTGTTTAGAATTTGATACATCAAAATAAAAATGGTTTTATTTGTATAGCTTACGAACAGGATTGTGCAAAGCATAGTCGGAAGTGCATCTATGAAGAGATAGAGGAAGATAAAGTCCAGTAGGTTTCCAAGAACCAGAAAAATTAAGACGATTTAAAAGAAAAGAAGAAAGTCGCAATTGAATTTTAAAATAAATATAACACCCGGAGCTTTTCTACGGTTAGCTAAGAAGGGAAAACAAAGATTGCAATTCAAATTTAAGCTACGTAGGGAAAGAGTAGAACTGACTTGATGTGGGACACATTATTTTTATGGATGCTATTCGACGAACCAGTTTGATAATTATCGAACTCTTGTCTATCTCAACATACAATAAGATCTACATGTGTTTAAAAGGGATAATCATACACTCGCAATTATTACATATGCAGTACTTTAGTATAGATTTAAATGTGTGTGACAGAGATAAACATAACCTCGCATCTTCCAATTGGAGAGCAGTGTAAATGAATTATACTTATGTTAATGTTAAAACATACATTAGAGTGACCATATATATTTTATTATTTTGGTATTATGCTGCATCATTTGCTGCAAATGGCGTCATTTATTTTGCATGAATTTAAAAACAAACGAAAAGACAACACCCAATTTGAGCTTGAAGGGTATTTTCAAAGTTATGTTTCAAATACATAAATAGAACAAATATACAAATGTTTTCTAAACGAGTACGTGCAAACATACATATAATATAAAGTATATACAAGTCTTCAAGTCAGCTCAATCTACTTTTTGACCACACAAAAGTTTGGTGAAACACACAAGGAGACATCTGCAAAACTTACTAACTAACATGATGGTTCTAAACTTGACACTTGCACAATTGGAAATTGGACATGCTTGGCTAGCTGCTGTCCAGTTGTTTAGTTGTTCAGTTGTCCAGTTGCCCAGTTGTCCAGTTGCCGAGTTTGCCTGTGGCATCTGACATGGCCAGGCCAATCTGGTTGCTTGTCTGTTAGCATTAAAAACACAATTTACCCATACTTAACACATGAGTATTTTCAGTGTCTTCGGGCGGTGCTGGTGGCATCAGCAGTAAGCCAAAGGGCAGCAATAGTTGGGTGCACTCGGATAATGCGGACTCCACATACTTCATGCTGCAAATGCATCCAGATCTGGCGGATCCCACAGAGCAGTTGGGCATGGAAATCGAGCAGGATGACAACGAGACGGTGACCGACATCAGGCAACGCTTTGGCGAGGAAAGGCTTGTGAAAATGCAAATCAATTTAACGGATATGGACGACTTGGATCTGCGTTGTGGTGGCCTGGTGAGGCGCACCAACATTTCTAACGTGAACTCCACGGCTGTTAGGTGCATGATGCAACGTTGCACGTTTACGCTAAATGCACCAGAGATTTGTCCACCGGACTATAAGGAAACCGACGATACCATATTCTGGATATACTTCTTGTTGCGGTAGGTAACATGCAAGTTTCTTTAGGGTGTTGGCAACGAGTCTTTAAGATATCTTAAAGATACGGATACATTATGGATAAAGCCT
This sequence comes from Hirtodrosophila trivittata, assembly GCA_035045065.1. Classification (NCBI taxonomy): domain Eukaryota; kingdom Metazoa; phylum Arthropoda; class Insecta; order Diptera; family Drosophilidae; genus Hirtodrosophila; species Hirtodrosophila trivittata. The sequence continues at coordinate 535,333 of JAWNNK010001446.1, read as the reverse complement.
AAATGAATTTTATAAACTCTTTCAGCTTCCTAGCAACAACCATGTTGTCGGCAGGAGTAACCATCATGGACCCCATCGCACTCACAATGATAGAGAAGTTTGGGGGTGACTTTGGACGCGAGCGCTTATTCTCCAGCATTGGAATGGCAATTTTCTCGCCTATTACCGGCATTATGATTGACTACTCGTCCCGTGGCTTGGGATACACGGACTACTCGGCTGCATTCTACACTTACGATGTGCTTCTGGTCATTTCCACAATGTCTGTGCTAATGATGCCACTGGGCGAGAAGTTGCCGGCGGATAATGTGTTTAGGGATTTGTGGAATCTATTGAAAATGCCACACGTGATTGCTTTTATCATATTTCTGTTTGTGTTGGGCAATTTCTGGGGCTTTATCGAAAGCTTTCTCTTTCTGTATCTCAAGGAGCTTGGTGCCCCCAACTATTTGTTAGGTAAGTTTCTGGCAACTGTCTCAGTGCCATTAGCAAGGATTCCGTGCTCTAATGTCTCTGCATGTGGCTTATTCCAGGCATTACGATTACCGTTGGCACCGTGAGCAGCATACCATTTCTGTACGGGGCGGAGAAAATCACACGCGTCTTTGGGCACGTTAATTTGATTATCATTGCGTTCTTCTCGCACGCCGGACGCCTGGTGGGCTATTCCTTTATCGAGTGAGTGTGCTAGATATGTGCGCGTAATGTAATTTGATGGAGCATCGAATCTTCCTAGGAACGCCTGGTGGTGCTTTCCGTTTGAGGCCATGGAGTCGCTCTCCTGCCACCTTATGTGGGTGGCAGCTGCCACCTACTGCTCTCTATTGGCGCCCAAAACTTTACTGGCCACGCTGATTGGCGTACTCGGCATGGCTCACTTCAGTTTGGGCAAGTACAGAAGCAGCTTTCACCTGCTACGTTTATGCTATGCTCATTTCAAGAAAAGGGGACACCATTTCATGACAAACGCAAACTAACTAGCCAACTCTTCTGGGCCCTAATCAGGTCTTTCGATTGGTATATTAGAAATCATGAGCTTTATGGCATAAACATGGCACATCGATTCTGCGATAAGCCTTTGGTTCAATCTGGTGCGATGTAATGAAATGTTTCCACATTGCTGTTTCTATAGGACGCGGCAGCGGTAGCTTTACGGGCGGTCTACTTATTGGACAGTTCGGCACACGCGATGCGTTCCGTTACATGGGTCTATTGGCCGTAGTTGGTGGAATCGCCTATGGGCTACTGCATCTAATTTGGCTGCGCAAATTCGATCACACGACGGAGGAGTCCGAGGAAGAGGTGGAGGCTGTTGAGGCAGGCGAAACCGAGAAGCTCACTGAGCCGGCGACCAAGGAGCAGGGAACTTCAATGTCCTTGGAGCGCTTGAGCCTGATGATCAAATACAATCAGATTGGCAGTCTATCATCGCTGCCGCGTGGCTCGCGGGTTAGTTGAAAGTTTTGTTTCGCCAGAAAGTTTTTAATTGAAATTCCCTTAAAAACATGCAGGCGGATATACACGAACATTTGGCGGTGCGTCGCAGCAGCTACAATGTGGAATCGCTGAGAGGCGTGCCCAGGCACGGGAACATTGGGAGCAGCGCCTCCAAGGTGGATATACTACGTTCGGCACTCGAAATTAATCACAAGTCCTCCAACAATTCGATGCTGAGTAAAGCCGATAACAAAACGTCAAATCAATCATTGGGTCGCAATCGTGCCGACAGTGCTCCCAAATTGAATCACAGCAATCTAAAGAATATTTCACAACCAGCCCTGGAGGGCGTCGTATTGGAGGTGAGTCCCAGTTCTAGTCCCAATTCCCCCAACACAAGCTATATTTGTGCGAGTGTGCGTGCGTGTGTGTGTATGTGTGTATGTGAGTGTGCGTATGTCTGTTCCAATGATTGCCGTCAATTGTTTTGATTTGTGTTTTGGGATGGCGGCTTCTCTGCTCGTCGGTGGTTCCTCCTTTGGTTGGGACTTGTGTGAGTTTAAAGAATGCTGAGCATCTGTTGCCCCAATAACTTTTTAGCATACACAAAAATGTCCCAGAAATGTCCTGCTGTTGTTCTTCCTGTCCTGTTCCTGTTTCTGTACTTTTTTGCCGCCCTGACAACCGGATCCTGTGCGCCACTGCATCCGCCTGCCGTTCATCGCTCATCGTTCATTGTTCATTGTTTGTGTGTTTGGCATTTGTTTCCTTTGCTGAACGCTTCGCTTCTGATGTGACGCTTCAATGGCTCTGATTTCTATTCTGTATCCAGCTCCGATTGGAAGCCAACTTTATTGCGTTTTGTTTTCAAGACAAACATACATAAAAGTGCCGAGTTCGAGCACTTCCTTGGCACTACCACGACAGGTAGCCGTTTCGTTAGCCTAGGCTTAAACCTGAGAACTTAATGCCAACCTAAGTAGCTGACCTTGATGCAGATAGCGTCTATAGATGAATGGGATTTCAGTTGGATAATTGAAGCTTTGTGAATTGAAGATTACTTTTAAGAGCATTTTGCGGAAACGCTTGTTGATTTCAAAGATTTCAAGTACATTTCTAACCATGACTTTAAGATAGATTTGAAGTCCAAAGACTTAGTAACTGATCTTGGTGCATATATCAGTAAATACAGATAGCTAGTTGAAAGGATTTAAGTTGCATTACAGAGTAAAACATGAATCAATAATAGATTGGGACTATATTATAGACACGCTGAAACAGCTGACCCTGCTACAGATATCGTTCCGATGCAGATGTATTCATCATATCTCTGATTCTTATTAGTTTCAATTAGTCCTAGCTTCAATCAAATAAAGTATGTACAGTGAGTCTCTAGCCCATTTGTTACCTCTTTAGTGCATATTAATAATACTTTAATAGGTTCGCGATTATTGCTTAAACGTTATTGAATCAACTTTTAAGAAACGATTTGAGTTCCTTATAACAACAGGAGAATCTTTTCTTAACTTTCACCCGAGATAAAAACAAAATAGAACTTCCAACTAGCAATAAACTACAAAATCTTTTCGTTTGCTTTAATTAAAAACTTTCGATGATATATGCCAAGCCACAACCTATTAGACCCTGGTATGGGGTTTGTTGCCGCAGTTAAATTCATAATTAATTAGGAAAGCTTTCAAGCGGGCCTTTATGGCAGCTTGGCAGCCATAATTCAATAAATCAAATGTGGTTGCAACAAATGCGCAACAAGGAGCAAAAACCAACAGCAAAAACAACAGCAAAGAAACAACAGCAACAAATTAATGAATTTATGAACATACAAAACTTTTGCCTTGGCATTTCGAGTCGACACACCACCGCACACAGAGTGCTGGAGTAGACAGCTAGACCAATGGACCAATGGACTGCTGGACTGCTGGACAGATGGACCAATGGACCGATGGACAGATGAACCAACTGACAAACTGACAGCAGTCAGACTGCACATCAGTAAGCAGGAAATAGAAGCCAGCACCCTGAGAACCCAAAGCAGCAGGGGAGTTGTATAGAGCAAGCGTAGAAACCGGAGCCCAGAAGCCGGAATACAGAATCCAAAATACAGAATCCAGAATCCAGAATCACAAGCTTGCAAATTGCAGGCCAGTCCTGAGGCAAAAAGTCGGTTTTTGAGTTTTTTCCCTTTGTGCAAAATAAATTTGCCAGAAACAAAAGAAAGCATCTGTGCGAGTGTGTGTCTGTGTGTGTTGTGCGAATGCATTTCTCTCTCTCCCTCTCTCTCTCTCTCTCTCTCTCTCTATAATAAGTATGGGACTGTACAACAAAATGCCATTCACATACTACTACAAACAGGGCGTGGAATCAACATTTTTTCCGAGCCGCATGAAAAAGTATCCAAGCGGTTTGTTAACTTCAATACCCGCTGTGGATTTATCAGTAATACCCAGCTCTATGTTAATGGTAATGTACAAGCCAAAGAAGCAAAACCAAAAAAAAAAACAAAATAACCAAGTTGTAAAAAATGCATCGCGAATGATATGAGGATTCGGCAAGCCGAATGTTTCAATTAACTATCATCCCACCAAGCAGAAAGAAAAACAGTGTGATGAATTGATCTTGTATTGCACACGTTTAACTTATATATGTCTATAGGTATTTCAAACTGTTTTTTCAACTCTTCTCCTGTCCGATTTGACCTCCACCTAGAGAATATCTTTATAGATATTAAGGATGTGAAAACTTCCAAGAACTGACTTCTTTCCTTGTGTCACATGTTACATCACTTAGCTGTTGATCTCTCTGCAAGAGCATCGACTTACACAAACACTTACATACATATGTTTTAGTGCATGTCTCTCTGGCATGTACCCGAATCCTGCATCTCCTTGCATCTCCAGCATCCTTTCATCCCTGCATCCACGGCATCCAAAGGAGCAGCAAGGCATTGCATGACAAGAACGCAAGACTAGTTCCTACTGAATTTCATTTGCAGTTCCTTTTCTCGTTTTGTTATTGTGGTTGTAGTTGTTGTGGTTTTGGCTGTGGTTCTTGCTGCTTTTCCCTTTGCCAAACCCACCGGGCATCAAGTTATTTCGTTGATTTTAAGGCCTTTACTTGCGCCACTTTGACTTTTGGCTTCACTTGCCTCGATAAGCCACCCCTAGTCCCCTCCCTCTGCTCCCGCTGCTCCTTCTGTTCCTGCAACTCTTTCTATTCATCCTTCTTTTCCTCTTTCCTCCTGCTCTAATGTACGCCTAGTTAAGTTTAGCTTAATATTGCGAACTCATCGTGCAATTTCATATTCGCCATTTTATGTTATTTGAAGTATATATTTATTTGAATCCCTATGGTTCCTGCACAGTGTGACGCATGTTTGAAAAACAAAACAAAAACCACATTTATGCTAGAGACGAGTTCCATGCAAATTACCGAGTTTATACTCTGTTTTATTGAAGACCTTGAAGATCATTTCTTTCAATAGAAATTCTCTCAATCTCTTCAAAATTAAAGGTTTGAGGAGCAACCCGAAAAACAAGATTTTATATAAGACATACAACTTCTTCGGAACTCCTGAAAATAAAGTAAATATAAAAAATAATATTTAGAAATTTTCGTAAGAAATTGAAGTTGCCTTTAAATGAATACAATGTGTTTATACTGTGCGATAACCGCTAGTTAACTTTACACCCTGTTTTATAGAACATGTCGTTGACTGAGCTGATCGAAATCAGAACTTTAGTTTTTACCAAGTGCCGTCTATTCATTACACTGTGCTCTTGGGCAAAGTTTTAAAAATAATACAATGAAAATGTCGCCTTTTGCTATTTTTCTTTGGCGCTGATTTTGTTTGCGTTTTAAGCCAAATGATTTGTTGTTCAACTTAGTACAAGCTGACAAAAAATAACAAACGCAGCTGTTGCAGAAGCAACAATAAGTTAGCCAACTGGCAGTGCACAAAACTGCTGCACGACGGAAGAAAAAACATTGCCGTAACGTAAACAAACAAAGGACCAGAGCAAAAGGCACAATTTTCCGAAACGTTGGCGAAACGAATTTGATGTTCACAATTTGTAGTGGTATAAAAGCAGAGGAATCGTGATGAAAACTTTACAATGGCTATAAATTAAACCTATAGGACTTACAATAGAAATATCACGATAAGGATAAGAAGATCTAAGGATAATACTTAGCTTAAAGTTCTAAATTGACTGCATATTAGTACTAACAATATAGATTTCTGTATATGTGTTTACATATATAACTTAAGCCACTAGAAATTTTGTATATTCAGATCGAGTTTCAGTTAAGAATACTCCAGTTGTACTTAAGTATATAGATTATATTAATCTCCACGGATTCTCTTAATCGTTAGGGATATATACTAGATATACTTAAAGTATATACTAGAAGAAAATTGAATCAATTTCCGTTCAGCTATAAAAGATTTGTTTTACCAAGCAGCAAATACTCAACTTTTTGGGACACTGTGCGCACATCCCAGGGAGCATTTGATTTCATTTCATACCCATATTTAACTATTTTCAATGGCACGTTCGAATTACGAGTATTTCCCCCATTTCCTGTTAGATTTCTCGGTCTTATGAGCCCAGCTAGAAACATTTTGCGAACTTCGCCAGAAACAGAACTTTTCGCCACACATTTGCCAGCATTATTTTTATTCCTTGTGCCACATATAAAGCGATTTATCGATGTGCGAAAGAGATGGAAAAGTAAAAAAACAATAAACACTTAAAATGTAATGCCGAAAGTCAAATACCCTACAAACGAGACAGTAATTTGATTATAAAATATAACGTTGGTTACTCTATAAGCAGTTTGTATATATAACTTGCTTTTGGGAAGGTTGATAGAGATATATATGAGTACAACCAATTCTCTTATAAGACTTTAGCTTTAATATAAAGTATACTAGAGCTATCTAGATTTGAATGAAAGTGCTAGAGATATGGTTCGGATATCTGTAATAACAGAAAAGAAAAGTAATCTAGGCAACTTCTTGAGGAGTTCTCGACTCGACTGAGATAGTTGTCTCAGTTGATGTTTTTATCCAGTGTTTCAAAATTACATATGGAAGTTAAAATAAATAAAAATACAGATTGAAGATTCTCGATTCTTGCACATGCTCAATAGTTTCACACCTCAATTCCTGCGTCAGCAAATTTATGTATCTACTTACCTACGAATTCCTACTTATCAATTTGAAAGTGTAATTAATTAGAAATGTAATTCAATTAGACATAAATTCTTAATAGTGTCCCCTACTTAAATTTGCAAAGAGCCCCAGTACTTGCGGCAAGGTCAAAACAGGCACCGAGCGTGGTTTTCATTGAAAGAATCGCGAAATTACTGTAAATAAAAGAACACGTTAATAAAATATATGTGTTTCATTGGTAATGTCTCTATTAAAAATGTAACACATATACCCTCTGTAAGGGTATATAAATATTTATACGCGAATCACAAACTGAATGCTATGTAATTTGATGCCGTTGGCTGGCTGGGCGACATTTGTCATTGTTGAAATTTGGCCGGCAACGTCTTTATATGGCCTAACGCCAAAGCCCAAGCTAAGGACAGCTCACATGGCCATGCCCAGGACCACGACCACGCCCACTCCCACGCTTATAGCAACGCCCAATGCAAGGACATTTTGGAGGAAATAACGCACAAAAAGTGAGTGCGAAATTGCGCGTAAGTAATTTTTATTGTGAGAGGAATAAACAGAAAGCCAAACAAAGGAGCTGCTGGATGGATTCTGGGCATGGGCATTAAAGCGAGCAAGGACCTTTAATGGCGAATGAAATCAACTGATGATCATTACCGAACACCACACCATCTAGAAAGGGTACTTAAACCGCCATGTGTGTTGTTTTTTACGTCTGTGTGTGTGTGTGAGTGGAAGAACTTGTGCATTCAGCTGCAATGTTTTGTAGTTTTTGCACGTTTTAATAAAATTCAACGAACAAACGAACAATCGAACAGAAAACAACCGCAGGCAACTTCGATGCATGCGATTTATATAAAAAGTTTGTTGCTGCGGAAATTCAATAAAACCAACAAACCAACAATATATCGAAAATCGTTTTAGTAATTTCATGACTTGCCTAATACCCTTACCAAACGGGATAGTTAAATAAATCTGTAACAACTATTAAGTACGAATATGGCAGTTAACAAGGTTGAGCATTTCCTGGCTTTAATATGTGACCAGAATAAGAAAGAAAACATAAAACATGGCAATCAGAATGAATGAAAAAGCGAGTTACATGAATAACCTACAAAGTTTGTTCAAATGTTAACCAATATTAGTAAGAAAAATGAAGTCTCTAGAATCTGGTAAATAATATTATTTTTCATAAATTTGCATATTTTTTGTTACCAACTTTTGTTTTTGGTATAAAATTGGTACAATACTCGTGATATATATACACTCTATACACAGTTTTCCATTACATCCGCTCAATCGGAGTAACAAGGCTTTTGCACTCCTTTAATAGGTTTATTGCACTGAAACCACCGCAGGAGCTGCTGCATCTGCACCTTCAGTTCTCAATTGGAGCTGAAAACTTTACCAAAAACTGCAGTTTTCGTTCATTCTGAAGCCCTCTTGTTTGGGAGTATTTAAATGGGTATTTATAGGGGGGAAAGCTTAAATTAGCATCCAGGTTAAAAATTCAATTGCATATTTACGATGCGTTTCACAAAAAACCCAACAAACAAACCCACAAACCAACAAACAACAAGCAAACATATTGTGGAAGTAAATCGCATTCGATTTACACTGCGCAAAAAGGGGATTGGTGTTTTCCCTTTTGTTTGTGCTTTGTTTTTATTATGTGCTGTGTGTTGTGTGTGTTGTTTGCATTGCAGTTGGTCGGATAGTTAATTTGTATGACTTGTTATGAAATTGGTTTTTCATTTACTTTAGCTTTTAATTGGCAATACAACGCTTTGTCAATATGTACACTTTATTTCCGTATTGAATCCGACTGCTGAGTACGTGTAGAGTGGGGGCTATGGAACGTGGTCAGAAAATAAAGAGGTATTATTAAAGTAAAAATCAAATGATATTACAATAGTTTAAGCTGAGAAAGTGAAACAGGCAAGCGAGTTCCCACAATGGAAATTATCTGAAAGCTTAAGAATTACCGATTGATATTGAGTTATGTGTTCTCTGACTAAGGAACAGCCATAATTTAAAATAATTTGAATTAAACCTGTAAAATTCTCTTATTTATTATTAAATATTTTACTGTATATATATGTATTATATATTAAACAGTTTAGCATCTGTGTTTACATATAAATAATGTTCGTATTTCCACTTCTTAGTACTTTGTACACAAGTACAACACTTCAACTTGGAGTACGTAAATGAAATACAGTTCAGAGCAATGGCTCATGGATGTAAAATATCAAAAGGGTTTGCATGAATTCACATTGAACCACATTGAATGATATATTGTTTTTTTTTTGTTCACATAGCACGCCATATTGAGTTCCTATTGCTATTTTTTCAGAAGGACTGAGTGTAAATGAGTGAGTGTGTGAAATCGAGTGCACTGAATGAGACAGAGAACATTCAATCTAATCGAATGATCTGAGCGCAGTTGTGGAATACTATTTCAGTTTTTGTCTATGACCAACCGGGTGAGGTTACAAAGCCATCTACTGTGTTAGAGAGATTAAAGCGTTAAATTCAGAAGAACTTTATTTTTTTCTATCCATAAACAGAATTGCTCAATGTGACTCGATTCGTTGCGAGTCTTTGTTCGGTGCGTGCCTTTACGGCAATCTTAATCGTATTCACTCAATTACATTCAAATATCCGACTGCATTCATTTCCTCATTCATCTTGAGCGTGAATGAATTCATTTAAGCCTCAAAAAGTGACCGTCAACAGTTCTAAAGAATATTTAATGAGCTCTTACACCTGGAGGAACTCCTAATAATAACTATGCATACGTTGCCATCTGTATATATTTCAAGATATATATTCATATATATATATATCGAGAACATTGCATTGGGCATGCGCTTCAAATCGAACATAAGTTTTAACTCTTTCACTTACCCAATTATTTTGTCTCACAACACAGGATCAGGAAGGACCTAAGGTAATACCCGAGGAAACAGAGTTGAATGCATCGAAAACAACTGTTTCGGGTTGCTTGGAGCAAACAGCCTCAATAGCTCAGAGCTCGCAGCCCAATGGCAGCAGCAAGGCTCTGCAGGAGGAGGACCATTGATGCGTGTATGAGGCGTATGAGTGATATTACTAAACCAAATCAAATAAATATACATCTATATATATATTAAAACAATTGAAAGTAAATAAAATAATGTTTCAAATAATATAACAAATAACTACTACTTGTTACATGTATGTGTTATGAAAGTGTTAAATAATGCGAATAATTAATAAATAATTGTTAAAGACAGAACTGTGTTTCCCTTGGATTGAAAAGGCATTCGTGTAATTTTACTTCGAAACATTTTCATTTTTATTTGCATTTGCATCTGCTTAAACTATAATTTTGAATTGCCAACAGAAACTGCTTGTTCACATTTAATTCACATACGAGTACGAGCTTAATTTAATTTGCTAATCGTTTAAAAAGTTTTTATATTTTATGTAATTATTTTTTGACATTTTTATTTAGATTTTTTGAGATATCATTCCCCTAGACTATATGTATGTAGCTGGTTCTGATTAGATTTATGTATTTCATTTTATGCTCAGATCCTTAAAAATGTTTCATAATTACTTAATGTAGCATTTTAATTACAAACTCATTATCATGCACACACATATACATAAATATTATTTATTTGTATAGTATATATATATATATAATTATGTAAATACTGATAAGCCTTATCAGAGTGTATCTGATTGCGCTAAGTAAATTGATTCACTATTTGCTTTAATTTTTTTTTTTTTTTTGTATTATATTTTAACTCATATCTTTTCTGAATCGGTCAACTTTGTAGAGTCCCTCGTCAATTTCAATTACAATTTGATTTGTTCTTGATATTTGCTTGTCAGCAGCAACACACACAAGCACAGAGCACAGAGCACAGAGCACAGAGCACAGAGCACACACACACGCACAGCACACACACTCGCACACCCACTTTTTATCTAGCTTATTATGCAAAAGAATATGTAATACAAATTCATTTGCCGAGCCGCAAAAACAATGCCAAAAACATTTCAACTTTTGTGACGGATTTTAATTTATGCTAATTAATGTTCAATAACAGCTTAATAGAAGACACGCCTCCACCTACGCCTCCTTATTGTATGTTTTTTCTTTTTTTTAGGCTCAATAATCTGTGATTTGTGCGGAAATTGAATTTATATCAATTTTCCTCCAAATGCAAATAAATTCAATCAACGAATGGAATAAAATTAATTAAAACTATTTTGTAATTAGTTTGGATTGAACACATTCAATAACGTTCTGGAAAATTTGATTTGTTTTTGTTTTTTTGGTGCACTCACAAACTGATCAGACCTTAAATAATTATGTAGAGGAGCAGAACGTAAATGGTCTTGGCACATTGAATTTTATCAAATAATAAACATTTTTCCTATTGAATTTAAATTTACATTGAAGGCGCGCTAATTAAGACCAGGAAACTTAACTTTGTAGCTTACAATATAAAAATAACAGCTAAACAATAAATATTTTGATTATTATTGCACCATTTACCAATTTTGTTCGTTTTTTTTTGAACCAGAAATATAATTATTATTTTGAATCTGTCATAAAAATACTTATTTGAATTGCAATCTATAAATTAATATATAATACGCTGCTTTCCCACTGTGAGATAAACAGCTAATTAGCAACATTTTGCCACAAAATTAACATTTATATAAACAGCATTTAATAACCGATTTTTCATTTATAAATTGTTTAACAGACATAAATCAAAACATGGATATTCTATATTTATAAGATATAAGTTTCCAGAAAAAGAACAATTAATTTTAAAGTAATCTCAAATATTATATTAATCGTGTTTTTTATTTTTAAAAAATAGATTTTGACTCTAAAACCTAACAATATAAATCACAAAGTAAGTATGCCTAAGTTATGAGACCAACTTATCGTGACAAAAGAGATTTATAATCGAATGAACTCAAATGTAACATACTTATACATAATCTGATATAGTAGTTCAATGGTTTAACATACATATAATAAGAAGCACTGCAGGCATTGACATAATGTCGAATCATATTCAGAGCTGTGTGTGTTGTATAACCAAACATTATGGCTGAATTATGTCGTGTTGCCTCGGTTACATAATAAACATAAACTTACTGGCGTGTGTGTGTTTACTTTGCTCGAGTTTGAAGACCTGTTACACAAGATATTAAGCCTATTAAATATGCCGTAATCGTCATACACATATACATATATAAGTGTGGTATTGGTATTATCGTAAAGTGTAGTTTTGGGGTCACCATTGTTTATAGGTATTATAGTTATTAGTAGTTATTATCGACGTTCAATATTTGAAATATTTTACGAGTAAAGTACCACCCAAAATAACTGCATACTCCAATTCAGGATTGAGCTCCTTCATCGCCTTATAAGTTAACTCTAATAATGTGAGTCTCGCTCCCGCGTATATTTAACTACCCAGCCCCGATCGTCAGCTCCAACTTCGGCTATGTCTATAGCTCCGGTTCCAGCTGCAGTTGCAGCTGCTGTGGATCCAAGACCAGCTAAGTCTCACTGAATCAGCGGAGAGTGTTGTGAGTTCTCACTGAAATCCACCGTGTAGTACATATCATTCTCGAGATTCATGGCCAAGTGCCGTTGGAATGGGCGCTCATGTAGTTGCCCACCCAGCGTGGTCTGCGTCTGGGGGCTGCTGCCATTTGGCTTGCAGGGCAAATGACGTGTTGACTGTGCCGAGTTTGTGGCCGCTTCGGACGATGCGTCACGCTGTGGAGCTGCATTTGGTGCATTGAGACCTTTGCCACTTAGCCAATGTTTATTAAGTTTGCCTTGCATCTTGGGTCGTCTACCGAAACCCAAAATGGGAATAAACGAAGTGGAACGCGTGGAGAACTTACGATACGTCTGATTGACCTTGCAGTGACAAATGGTGACCTGGTTGACGCAGAGAAAAAAACCAGAACAGGGCGAATAATTGATTAGTAGTAAGTAGTCAAGGATATGTACATATATGTAAGTAGAGCTTTCCATTCGAGAAACATTTTTCTTTCACAAACTCTAATTGATTTCCCAAGTAGTTCCGATTGATTAGTTGATGTCCTATGGAGAACACTAAGGATAACCTTGTATAACATTTCACTATAATTGGGGCAAACATTTAGCCAAGTTATGACAAGTTGAGTGAGGAGCTATTGTAGAGCTTGGACAGCTTTGACTTTTTGAACTGAATAATATAATAATATTTATGATCATTTAAACGATTCCTTGGTTCTACTGAATACCCACCATGGTATTCTACGCATACATTTACATGTACTTTAAAAGTTACTGCTCGATTGAACATTGGTTAAAGTCTCAGCTTCAGAGGGATGCCTGCATGTAAAGTAACTCGTAACTCAAAACATGGAAATGAATATGCAATGGCGTTTCATGCAGTTCCGAAAACCGCAAAGTATAATTTCCCTGTTGGTCAGTCCTTGTCTCAGTCTCTGCGCTTTTCCCACCACACTCCTCCTGATATAAAGGGCAAATATAATTTGTGTGTGCGTGTGTGTGTGTGTGTTGGGTGTGTGTATATGTCGAGTACTTACCACAACGGCAACGATGAAAATGGCGGCCGCCAGAACCCCAGCCGCAAAATATGCATTATGCAATTCAATGGGACTCTTAAGCACAACCGATGAACCAAAAGTTTTGTCATTAAAATTTCTAGCGTTCGCATCGTCGACAATAAATTCACTGGAGCTCACAACGGTCTCAACCACAAACTCATCTGCAGGCACAAAATTAATGTAAATGGTTAGTTCTTTGGGGGTCCTGGGATTGCGACTGCCTGCCTGCACGGTTTAGATAGCCGCCGGCGTCTGTCGCATACCGTGTTTTTCGGGTAAGATACAGTTAATGAGCATAGCCCTCGGACACTTACCTTCGCACATTGTGCCCGTATAGCCGGGTCGGCAGGCACAGTAGAAGCTATCCCCGCTGGACCAGCAAGTGCCACCATGGGTGCACGGATTCACGCTGCATTGCTGAAAGTACTGAGAAAGTTATATCATTGGATGTGTAGCCTGTTACTGTTACTGTTATCGCTTACACACACGTGTACAAGTTAATTTATACACTTAGAGAAATATGCCTGGTTATATTTAACAAAATGTTTATATTTAGCAAAAAAATAAACTTCTATTTTAAATCCCAGCATGTCCATTGTTTTACAAGCCGCCTTTACATTCCCTTCGTTAATGTAATGTTAATGTTAAAATAAAGCTGGCACTGTTTGTGTCGTAAAATTCTGTTAACTGATGGCGTTTTTTAGTGCTTTTCAGTGAACTTTTTCGCAGCGCTTATCGATAAAATACATATCGAGATCAAACGAACCCTGCCACAAGTTAAACTTTTTAATTAATTGAAATTTAAACAACAAACAAACTGTGTGCGGCTTTGTGAAAAAAAGCGTGTTTATCGTACTTTAATCGTGTTGTCGTCGGTCTTAATATCATTTGCTATGGTCGGTCGCTGTCAAACAATATTTTCTGTGAGTGTATTTGCACTATAACAACTAACAATTACTTTGGGGCTCTGTGTGCGCCTGGCATGTTAAATATTAACGCGCGCATAATGGTGTGCCATAGTAAAATGTAATTAATTTGCCGGCGCTTGCCAGCAGCAAATGCCGGGAAAGGCATCTCATCAGCATCCGCATCAGAATCACCCGTGTTCTGTCCGACCAGTAGCAGACAACAACAGACAGCATCCAGCGCGGCCTCTTCTCAGGAAGACAGCTCTCCTAACCATACTGCTGCTTTTGTGCTGTCAATGTCGTTATGTCTGCCGTGTCTGTCCTGGTAATTTCCGAGCCCCGAAAGACTGCAATGGAGGTGGGCTTTTTGTTGTAACTGCTGCCTCCCCTCGCACTCGCGGTTAGGGGCCGCGTCCATCATGCTGCAAAGCTTTAATTATGAAGCTTTGGCGCTTAATTTATGTACATTTTGTTAAGTTTTATTTTACCACCGCAAATTATCAAGTCATTGAGCGTTTATTAAATACTGTGAAGTGGGTTTTTAGTTCACTTCAAAAGACATCCTAGGCACATTGTAATTACACTTAATCTTGGACTTGTCTTCGCTCTTGTCCAAAAGAATTTTCACAGAAAGTTAGGTTAATTAATGCGAAAAGTTCATACATTTTCTTAAGTTAAACAAAGACAGACAAATGACATTAAAAATGAACGAAAAAAACTAGTGTGTGTCATCAGAGAACGAATTCTAACAAATGTAAGTATTTCGATTTAAATTACTCATATAATATAGTTATAGAATAAATATTCGGTGATTGAACAACTTTTAGATAACAAATATTTTTCGTACTGGGAATGTCTGACTGGCTTTAAGCAGCAATACGTGTAAGGATATGCTCAAATCTAATCTCGGTCTTTTATATTTCTATCTTTGAACAACTTTAATTTAATTTGAATCTTATCTTTAACTGGTAAAGTATTATGATATTAAAGTCTTCTAAGTTCATAAAAGCGCATGTTGCTTTTACGTATTTGCTAATTGCCGGAGAATCAAGCATACGCGTAGTAATATATGTAAAAAGATTTTGTCCAATCAAAGTGATTGCATCTTAAAGAAGCATCTTTAATCCGATTCCTAAATCGTAAACCATAAATCAGTTTTAATGCACACAAGACACAAAAGAACCACAAGTTGAGCTCAAAAGACCAAATCTTACAAATTGCCAACAATTACAAACTTGCATTAGAACCTTTCAACATATATGTTAGGGGTATGAACTATACATATTAAGATATCTGTTTGATGGCATAAAATTTTGTTGGTATTTTGGGCTTTCTTTTATCCGAGAATGTATGAATAACTTCCGCTGGCACGTCCGACGTTTTCAGAACCCAGAACCCAGAGCTCAGACTCTACACCCCAGACACATCTCTCATCCTGTGCAGGAAACGCCTGGCCTCAATAGGAAGCCATTGGCAGACCGGCGCGAGCTGAGTGCATAAATCATGACTTACCGTTCGTGGCATTTGATTACAATCCGGTCCGTTGCGACCTCCTGGGCATTCGCAGCTGAAATCATTTCCATGATCAATACAGCGATGTCCTTCGGGGCACGGTTTATTGGCGCAGAAATCAACCTAAAAACAAAAACGAAAACGAAACCAATACCAAAAGCAAAATCAAAGCATATTGAAAAAGCCAGACTTCATTACATATTCAAAAATTTATTTGCCACAGCATACGTAATCTCAGGCTTATTGATATATGCATATCCATATGTGGGAGACAGTACGGGTATTGGATAGAGATAGGGATAAGAATAGGGATAGGGATAGGGTAGATTCACAAGATTCATCAATATGCACCGATTTCATTTGCCTTTTTCAACTGTGAACAGTTCCTGAGTGTGATATTTTTTCAGAGAGTATTTTTGTGCTTTACAACTTATTTTATTTTAAAAACTTTTTTCTGTATGAAATATTTTCTCAATATTAGGAATTATTTATATATTATATATTATCAAAACTAATACACGAAATCCTTATTAAGAACTATTCAAATAAATTGAATTTTAGTATTAGTCTTAAATATTTTCTTTAACTTTTGCGTAATCAAATTCTTTGATATAAGTTTACCTAAAAGTAAATGTCCTTAATTTGTCTGTATGATACATATAATGTACCATATTAATATTAAAATAAGCTAATTCTTATTCATTCCTTAATTTGATACGGAACACAACTCGTTTAAAATATACCAAACGTCGAAGTCTATTAGATTATTTGTTATATAGAGTTTATATTTGATATTCTCAATGTTCAAAACCAAAACTAAGTTAACACATTAGCTAGTTAAAATTGATGGAAAAGCTGTGTATACATCAGCGAAATAATAGTTCAATAATTGGTAATCAAGGATTGAAATAAGTTTAACTCGTTAATCAGTAAATCGATAACTGGCTGTCTATCTATCAATCTATCTATCTGACTACCATATATACAGCTTAAATAGCTGGAAGAGAAATGTGAGTTAATTTTGTTTAAAAACAAAGTATGTCAAAGTTGCGCATATGCGAGTTTAGTCCACGACTGCCGATGAGATTGTTCAACTTGGCACTCACCTTTATTTGGCAACGGTTGCCGGAGTATCCTTTGGTGCAGCGACACTCGTAGCTGCCAATGTGATCGATGCATTCGCCGCCATTTTGACATGGATTCGATTCGCATTCATTATACTCGAAGTTGCAGAGTTCTCCTGCAAAGCCTGGAAGGATAGCAAATGGAGTAGAGGGTGTGAAGCTGGACAAAATGTAAATGTGAAAAATAAATGAAATGGAAATTTTCAACGTGCTGGCTTGCTGCAACGACACTCAGAGATGGAAACTTGAAAGTCTTGAAGTTGGTTGGTTGGTTGGTTGGTTGGTTGGTTTCCCAGCGCTTCCTTTTCGTTTTCATTTTCATTGTGATTGAGTGCGATTTATGCAAATTGTGTTTGTGCCAATGAAATAATTTATGAGCTTCAATGCAGAGTTCCATGCAACATTTGGATTAAATTCTAGATGTGCTGGGGAAATTGACATGGTTAACAGAAATCGATTTTATTATAATACGATCTGATTGAAGTCATTGTAGCAAGTATTCAACGCTGAGAATCCCCTTAACAATCAGCTTAATATTAACGGAATATACGAATGAGATAACTAATTATTATGTTAAATTCTAAACATCTAATTTATAACAAACATTCTGAATATTACCTGGCTGACAGAAGCAACGGAAACCATCCTCCTGATCCACACAAATACCATGCACACAGGGCGAGCTCTCGCATTCGTTCAAACTATGCTGGCAAAGTGGTCCTGTATAACCGGGTGTACAATCACAGCTGCAATACAAAAGATGTGATATCAGTCATAAATGCGCACACAAATATTCAACATTTGTGGGCAAATAACCAGACTGCAATGCGGTCTATTTACTTGCATTTGTGGCTAAAACAATACCCAAGCATTTACCTAGAACTGTTTGGAATTCACTTGTTGTGAATAGCTGTTCGAGTTTGGAACTTTATTTCATTTATGACATGTTCATTTGGCAAATAATTTCATGAAAAGGATTCGGAATGGCTCAACGAGTACCATTCTATAACTTTGATTTGATTTATATATGAAAGTTAACTATAATTGAAACGTCATTTCATTAAACGCTAAAGCGCAGTCGACATAACTTGACACAAAACGTTAAGCGTAGCATTTTTTTCTGCAGTTTATCGTGAGTGTGTTAATTGTGCATCTTTTACTATTTAAAACGGATTATCCTTGGAGCCAATTATTGTTACTTAAAGCTCGACTTTTACTTACCGAAAATGTGTTGAATTACCCACACAGCTGCCACCGTTCATGCACTCAGCCGGATTGCAGGGATCCGATTCATATTGACAATTTTTTCCTCCATATCCTGCGTCAGGATCAAAAAACGTGCGATATAAAGGGCATTAGTAAGAAGATTATAGCACTGCTAATGAGAAAGCGGATCTCGTGCACTAATGACCTTACCGTATGGACACAAACACTGATACGAGTTGCCCTCATGGCCCTGCGAGAGGTCCACGCAGATGCCGTTGTTGGTACAAGGACTGGGATTACAAGCATCGATCTCCTCACAATGGGGACCCGCAAAACCGCTGCAACACTGGCACTCATACTCCTCCATGGCCACGTCCGAGTAGCATACACCCTTTCCAGAGCAGTCGGCGTTCTCGCCACAATTGTCGGTTTTTGTGGTTACCTTTAGGCGCACACATTGTCCACCCCACAGCTCGGACACCACTGTGGAAGCACGCAAGAAAAAAAAGGGTTGTGAAATTAATTAAAGTCGACCTAGGCAAAAAAGAAAATAAAATTATAGGGTCCCCATAGGCAATACACAACAAATGCAATTGAATCAGAGCCACATAAACCGAACTACTGATACTCTAACCAACTGAATATAAAGCTCTTACATATAATGATTTATTTGATGATATATCCTTGGAAAGGAACCTTAACTGTAGTTAAGAATGATTGGCCATAACGTGGCCATAATATATTAAAGGTTTTACAAAGATATTGACCAAAGGAACTTATATGATTATAAGGTCGATATACTCTTCCATCGGCTGGGCTAGAACCAGAGCCCTTCGGCTGTGTGTGAGTATGTGTGTGTGTGCTTGTGCTTTGCGGCGTAGTTTACTTACCAATTAACAAGTTAACTCCCTCGGTGAGGTCCTTATCATATAACGTAACCAGCTTCCTGCCATCGACCACTAGCGGCGTTATATCCAGAAGCACGCCTTCGGTTACATCGCAATGCTCGTGGCCGGAGCGTGTTACCTGGTAGACCTGTGCAGCATGAGCAGCACTTTGCCTGTGGAGGAGGGACGCAAAGAGGGAGAAACGGTTAAGTAGTGAGAAGAGTTGCGTAATGAAGAGTGAGAGATGGAGAGATGGAGAAATGGAAAGAGATAGACCGGGCATTGAGTGAACTCGGCGTTACTCTTGTTCCAGCTTGAATTATACTCCAAGTACATAAATATGAGGACGCACTCGAGCGTTGCCCGTCGCTCCTTGCTCTGCTTTATGTACTTAATTAATTGAAATTTATTTATAAGCATTTGCCCCCACAGTTCGTTAGCGGAAATTAAATAGCATGGAACGGAAATTAAATTAGCTCGCAACTATGAACGCATCGTGTTGCCTCTGGTTGTGGTTCCTTATGGGCCTCACCAAAGAATAACTCATTTAGAAATTTCCTTTCATATAATAATTAGTCTTTTATGTGCAAATTGATTTCCAGCTTAGTCATAGTTCTGATTGGCTTCAAGTTTCTAATACACATTGACATATTATTAAAGAGCTGATAAATGTACACATTTTTGGCCTTCATTTAAAGCCTGTCTCCTGACACAGAGTTAACAAACAGCTAAACTTTTTCACCTTTTTCACACCCTACACTGACAACTTGACTGGGCCACACACACCCCCGCACCCTGTCGAAGGCCCATGAAACGTATAACAAAAAAAATTACAAACTTTGCAATTTTGCAACAACTCGTAGCCAATGGCAAAATACAATCTGAATTATGTAGCGTTGCTCAACTATCTGATACCCTTCAGTTACCATTGTAATAGTCTTCTAGTTATTAAGAGAACTCAACTCAGATAGAGGTTGAAATGGAAGAGGGTCATGGTTAAAGTATGTAACGTAGGTTTCTTAAGCAAAACGCTTTACGAATAAATGTGGCTTATATAATTGGCTTTTAGTTATTGAACAAGGACAATTGAAAGCCTAAAGCGCCTATTGCCTGTATTAATGCTGTTCTGCTGCGGCTCTTCTTTCCTGACAAATTCCCATGCAACTGCACAGAAGCTCATGCATATTATTATGTTTTGTGCATTTCGAAAGCTTCTATCTGATATTGAACTCAATGAAACCATCTCAAAGTTCCTTGAAGCAATATCAGAGGGTATTCGTAGGAACAGGAGATACTCGCAGAGAGGGATCCTTTAAAACTTTTCACTTCCCGAGCTTCGCAATCTATTTGCTACCCACTTGCCTTGCTTCACATTATTATTTGTTGCTGCACATTTGTTAGCTGTGCTCATGTCATCCCCCTCATCGCCCTGTTATCCAGGCATTCGTCCTTTTCCCTAGAAACACACACATATTAAATCGATAATAAAAACTTTTTTGACATCTCATTTTCATAGTTGGCAACTTTTTTCACTTCTAACGCTCAATTGTATGCTACGTTATTTGTGCTTTTCCACATTTCTCCTTGACTTTCACTCTACTCTCACGTTAACCCAATTGTTTGTGGTCTTTTTCTGAGATACGAAAGGACCAAAAAAAGATACAACAACTTTCTGCTTGTGGTCCATCGTTTAGCCCCAAGCGACTCGAATTGAACTTATGCGCCGTATTTTTGCAGCCTTAAGGCTAATAAGAGAAACAGTTTTTGCCTGTTTTCTCGTATTCTCTTAAGGCTTTTGATGTTTGCATTGAGGCGATGGCAAATGAATTTTAATTTCTTCCAGAACGCAAAACTTTTATTTCTATATAAGTATAAGTTCTGCAGGTACGAGTACGAGGATGTAGCCTGTACATCGTCGTCCTTTGCATGCTGGCAATGATAAGAGGAGCAATTGGGTACCAAAAAACTGGCAGAGAAACGTGATAATTGCCACGGCCTTTTAACAGCGAAGGGTCAGCCATGGAGCGCCACTCTTTGTATACCCTTTCCTTCCCCCATACCACGATCCGCAGAATGACTAATGGTCAGCGTAGAAACGTAGAAAGAGAATCCCAACTAGACGAGCTCCTGGAGCACATTAAAATGCGCAGTTTGTAAGGGATTTGCGAGCGTTATAAAGTAAACAAAAAATTGGGAAAATAGAAATGAAAAGAAAACAAACCAAATATGTGATATAAGGCATAAAAGAGGAAAGTGTGTGGAAGACAAACCGAGAGAAAAAGAAAAAAAAAACAATTTAATAAACTGTAAAAAAGGGCATGATAATGGCGGAACGTGTCTGGGCACATGAAATAGCGACCTGTGAATCTTCCAAGAGAGAAAAAGCGAGAGAGGGGGGCAGAGGGGGAGTAGTCGAGTGTGTGCACCCGTCAACTAAACGTGTAGTGCGCCCCTGTGCAGGCGTGCTGAAGTAAAATCAATAAAGCCCCTAATGGATGTTATTATATTATATAATAAGCTGAAGAACAAACACGTCTCGACGAGCATCAAAGCATATTAAATAAAAATAAAAACGCAATACAAAAAAATATATAAAATATCAAGAAACCCACAGACTCCATAGAAGTCTTTCAGAAGCTCCCAAAAAACCAAAGAGCTCAGCTCCAGCACCTGTGCACTTCGCTGTACTTAAATATGTTGCCAGCAGAACAGCTCATCGACATCCCTCGGCGATTGTCAAGCTAGGAACCGCCAGCTGATGATGATGATGTGGATAGCACTGACGCTGCTGATGATGATACATAATGACAGTTTGGCTCGCGGCTAAGTCAGTTACTTTGATAAACTGCACACATCACATCTGTTTGGGGTTGACTCTGCTATAATTTGCTCTGGGAGCAGCTTAAAGTGGACTTTTCTGCTGACTTGCAATATTTTCTTTGCCTTGCCTGCAGCTGTCACCTAAGTGCAGTAGATTGAAAAGGAAGCAGTTTCGATAGCTCAAAGGCATCTGATTAAATAAATTGATAGTTTTCTGCGATGGCAATAAAGCTAAATATGATACAGCCAAACTGACATTGTCTTCTGAGAAGTCCAGCCCAAACACAACTCTACGCTAAAGTAAATACACCAATAAAAACCTTATAAGCAATGGTATCCTGCGTATCCAGCATAGTATTTCACTCAGCCATAGTATTTTCTGTATTAAAATTCCATATTTGCAGAATCATTCAACCTACATTAATATCTTCTCCTAAAGAAAGGTTGAACTTAACTGAATTCAATCGAAGAGAGTTGCAACTGAATTGCATCAAATTGCATCGAATTGAATTGAATTAAATGGAATTGCACCGCGTGAATGGAAACGAGTTGAATTGATTGCAACTATAATAAATTGTGTTGAACTAAATTGAAATAAATGGCATTGATCACTGTCAACTATTTTCTAAAATTGAAAATAAGTAAAACCATTCTCTTAAAGCGTCAGGAGAGAATGGTTTTACTTTATATTTATACTCAACAGCTACTGCTGATTACTTATTTATTAGATATATTCTCGGAAAATTACATGAAAACTGATCAAATGTATATGCATATAGGATATTTAATATTTACCTGTAGGTGTCGTTCTGTATCGGAGCTGTGTTCAATGAGGCATCGTTGACTTCGACGATTAAAATATCTCCAGATTGAATTTCTGCTTCACCCTCCCACGTCAGCACATTGGGTGTACAAGGCTTTCCTGGCTTGCAGTGTTCTGAGCTCTGCGAGAAAGCGAGGAGGAAAATTATATAAATATTTTCAGTAGCGACATTGGTTATGGGCTTGGAGTGACAGCCGCAAATGTTTTTCGGTCCCTCCAAGAAGTTAGCAGTCGAAAGGGACTAAAAGGTTTGTGTAGGTTCGGTTACCATTTGCTGTGGTTTTTCGCCACAAAGCGCACAGGGAAAACAAACGAAAATAGAAATAGAAGTAGAAGTAGAAAAACTGAAAATGGTTAACTGAATTATTAAACAACTTTTCTAATTTCAGTTTCATGTCGTGGTCGTCGTCGTCGTCGTCGTTTGTCCCCATTTATCCCTTTGGCAGAGGCAACCTTACAAATTTACATACTAACCACACCGAATCTAATAAACTGCTTTAACAAAGGTTCATTTTGCTGGTCAGGATGGAGGCACAAAATCCGCCTAAAGCACTAGATATGAGGTAAGTTTATAACATCTGCCATATGCATAGATCCACTGAATGTTTCTCCTTTTTTTTTTTGTTTTTTATTAATTTGGGTTAAGCCACACAAAAGCTGCCTGCTACGCGCACCCCACACATCCATTACAATAAAACTGCTATCTGGGGGCAGCTGTTTGGAGTTGTGTGTGTGTGAGTGTGTTCGGGGTGTGGATGTCCTGCAAATTTTAGCATATTTTGCTCATTTTGAAGCGGTTTAGTTTTTGTGCGTTTCGGAGGATTTGTCCGTGCTGAAATTTATGGCATTTTAATGGTTCGCCTCGCATAAAAATCTACATTGTGTTTTATTTTTAGTGCTCAGGGTGCAAAATATACAAATAAAATGTCACATAAATTTCCATAGGAATTGGCAACTGCAAAGGGAAAATGTAATTTCATGTACGTATTTTATTTATAAAAACACAGAAACAAAAGCCCTGTCATAAAATTTGCTGTTTGACAAATACAACGTCGGACATGGCCCTAACCTCCATATCCGTTCTTAAATATATCCTTAAATTAGCGCCAATTGCCGAGCTATAAACAAGATCCTTTAAATGGCAAACTAGAGGACATTTTTCAGGTACAGTGGAGACTCTTTAACCAGATTTGTACACTAATAAAAAAAGTTTTATGTAGCGTTTTGTATAATAAGTAATTATTACTGTACTTTTATGCATTATTTTATTCTCGACACGGCACTTTACGACTGTTTCCAACGAACGTTTAACTCTCACGGTTTATGTTACAGATTTTTCAAAACTTTTAGCATTCTTTTAACGTTCTTTTAATATACTTTTAACACATATTTCCGCTGACTGAAGGTAAAATCATCCATTAAATGTTTATGCTTTTTTATCTTGTGTCATTAGAAAAGACACAAAATGCAAAAATTATATGCCTCTCATAACTGATCTTAATGTTAACACATATTTTGACCTGTATTGTAGCTTTAATATATATTTATTTACCAACTCTGACTACATAAACCATTTAGCCGAACCTGAGGTAAAGCAGTTCCTTTCGGGTTGATTGCTCAGTAAGAGATTTGCTAGGCTTTTTATGGAAAAACTATGTGTTTGATTGCTATTCAATAAATAAAATAATAATTCTAGTTTAAATAGTGGTAATAGTATATGCAATCAAATCAGTGTTTGAAAAAGATAATAATAAGATAATAAAAAC
Source organism: Hirtodrosophila trivittata (assembly GCA_035045065.1). NCBI lineage: Eukaryota > Metazoa > Arthropoda > Insecta > Diptera > Drosophilidae > Hirtodrosophila > Hirtodrosophila trivittata. The sequence continues at coordinate 510,999 of JAWNNK010001446.1, read as the reverse complement.
CTTTTTCGAAGTTGTTAGGAAGCTTCAAATAAGAGAATTTGTAATAAAATGTATACAATGTGAAATATATACAGAATAGCAAGAAATTGATTACGTAACTGGGCAACAAAAACGATTTTGTAAATTGTGGCCAGGACTTCCAAAAATAAATACATCAATGTCAGTTGCAGGCTGATATCTAAATTGCGTTACGGTTATCCTGTTTTCATATTAATTATCTGGCTAATTTGAGTAAATAGTTGATACAATACGAGTAGAATACAGTACATATATGTAGCCAATCAATAGAAAGCATTAGTAAACAAGGAGGCCAGTTGACAAAGGGCAAACGGGCCAAGAAAAGGACAGTTATCATTGGGATTGACAACTGGCAACAAGCATTTGACATTCTCAAATGAACCCAACAAAATTTAATCCTTTGATAAGTTACCCAGTCAGCAAGCTGCCTGCTTGCTGCTTAGCAAGCCAAATTATTGATTGTCCATTTCCGTAACATGTGTCTGACTGTGTGTGTGTGCGTGTGCGTGTGTGTGTGTGTGTATGTAGGCAACCCTAACAAGTTGACCGGAAGTGCTGAGGGTTGGGAAGACCTTTGAAGCCGTTCTGTCCTTTATGTCTGTATATCCGCTACATATAGTATCGTTGAAGAGGCAGGAGGAAACAAATGATGTAGTTTCATTTTCTTTATTAAATCACATTTGTTGTTAAATAAGAAAAACCCAAGAAAACAACTCGGAGAATGCTCAGCCCCAGCTGTTCGTTTGCCCCCAGAAGTGTATCGACTTTATACTCGATGGATTCGACATGGCAAATCAGAGTCGGGCAACTTAACAACCATTTTCGGAATCCCTCGACAAGAATTTAAATTCATTTTTGAATTTATCCTTTCCTTTACGACATTCTGCCTTAGGGTTATCCTTGTGGCATCTTTAACTCTGCTTTGTCCTTGCCATATCAAATGGCCCCTTTGCTTCTGTCTTCAATGTTGTTTAATTAACATCAATTGTCCGTTTGGCCTCTGTTTGTTTCATTCAATCAGTCTGTAAGTGTTTCAGTCTGTCATTCAATTCGCCTGCTTTTTAGGCTTCATTTCTCTCTCTGTTTTTCCCTCAAAATAAAAAATAAACGAAATTGATTTTCTGTTTACCTTTGATCAGCAAATGTTTCTGCTCTTTTTGCTGTTTCTTCTGCCTTCCATGCATTTAATTAAAACCTGCCCTTCTTATAACTGTGTACCTTGCATATCATTATTGCTGACTTTTTTGAGTTGGCTGTTTTTTTGGGTCCTTTGAAAAAGGTAAATGAATTACATAATGCAAAACAATTAAAGAAAACATTACTTTTATTCGTATAAGCAGAACGAATAAATGGCTGTCCTTAATTTTATATATCTCTGAGTTACATTTGTAAACATCCTTTTAGGCTTCTTTTGCTTGACTAGTTGCAAAGTCTCTTCACAGTCATTTGATTAAATGAACCCTTTCTTAATAAAAGCAGATTTTGCTTAGGATTAGCTTATACAATCATCAAGGTGAATTAGATGTTTTGTTAGAAAAGGATACCTAAAACTACAAACTACAAATTACGTGTGCTTCCCTTTAGTTTTAGTTTCTAACTTTTAGCTCAAAATCAAATAACTATGCTTATAACACACTCTATATATAGCTGGCTAATTAGCCAACTATTAAAAGCTTCAACGCTTGTGGCTGAGCTTCCACCGAAATAGGTAGATGAAGCCATACTCTAAGCTTTCTAATTACACTAATTAGTACTCATTAGGTACATTATGTAAATAGAGCCGCACTCCAAAATCCTTTCCAAACTAATTGCTGAGTCTGTTTAAGCCAAAAATAATTCCCTAATACGTGTTCGTATGTGGCTCTCAGGTAAGCAGTAGGCGAGTTGTCTGTTATTTCCTGGGTTTAGGTTTAAGACTTAAACATTGCACTCGTCCCGCTGGAAGTGCACTCAGAGAAAAACGGCTATAAATTGCCTGGCTTTACTTTGAGATGCTTTGATGAAATGTCTAAGTGACCAAATAGTTTTGCCATAAATTGAAGTGAATAAAAGAACTACCTAACTTTAGATATGTTTTTGAACGTGTGTTGGTTTGGTCGTCCTTTTTTGTAAGTGTATTCTAGTTGTCTTTGTGTGGGCGCTAATGGTAAGAGCTTAATAGGGTTTCAATTGTTTTGACAACAAAGGACAATATACAAAGCCTTAAAGCTTCGACTATTACTTAGACAAGCGACTTTCACTCCTCCCTTTCATCAACCTCTGCCCCATCTTGCTTGCAGCCTCTGTTGAACTTACCACAATGGGAAGTAGCATCTCGTGCGTTTCGTTGCCGCGCCACAAATGCGAGTCCTGCGGCACATTTTGTATTTCACATTCAAGCAAATTGATTTTCTCCTGGAGGCGGCTAAGAATGCGCGGCCGAGCAATTGGCTTCGATAGCGTTTTAGCCAGATTAGCTATAGGCCTTGGACTCTCTCTCTCCAAGGACTCTGGACTGATTGTTGAGGCCGACGCTGTTATTTTGACTTTGGCTGCCACCACTTCCAGTTTTCCCGACTTCTGCTGCTGCTGGTTGGTGCCACCATTGGGTGGCGTCAGGGCCTTAAGCAATAATTTAGCGCGCTTCAGCTCCTTCTGGTATTTTATGGGTTTGCCAGTGGTCCCTGAATTTGTGGTTGTTGTTGTTGTTGCTGCTGTTGTTGCTGCCTCTGATGTAGTTGTTATTGTTGTGGGTGTTGTTGCTGTGGCGCCGTCAAAAGTTTGCGCTGTGGGCGTCAAAGTCACGCGTCTCGCCGGCATTGGCGACCTCGTCGAACTGCTGGCTTGCAACTTTGTGGTTTCGCTAGCTCTAATGGCTTGACGTGGCGGCTGTTGTTGCTCCGAACTTTGCCAAAACCTTTCAGTCAATGTTGGGGCCTGTGACGACTTTATAATGCCCCCAGTGGATGCACTCGTCTCCGTCGCTGTGGCTGCCTCTTTCATTAACTTGCGCTTATTATGTAACAGCATCTCGCTGTACAACTCTTTGCTATTGTAGAACTTTGTGGTGGAGAATTCGGGATGCGAAGCAGCACCAGTTCCTCCTCCTGCTCCTGCAGCTGCTGTGGCTAATTTTGCCAACGAAGCTGTTTTCGGTTCGTGCCCATCTGACGCATCCGTATTGAATTTGGTGTTGGCAAAATCAACGTGTGGCATGGCCATAACATCACTTGCCCGATGCTGCATAGGAAACTCGAAGCTCTTCTTCACCCGCCTATCTATGTAGGTGTTCCCTGGCGCAAGTTTTGGCAGCTGTACGGTGCGAGCTTTACTCCACGGTTGCGTGGTTGTCCTAGTCGTAGCAGTGGCAGTGGCAGTGGCAATTCTAGTGGTGGTTGTGCTGCCTGCGGTTGTGGTTTCATGCGGCTGAAACTTACGCTCGATTTCCGTTATTAAATCATCCTGTTCGGCCAGCAATTTGCCAGTGAAATCGCTCGGCGTGGACAACACGCTGGGTGTAGTTATCATTGGAGTGGTTGTCGTTCCCGACTCCCGTACCCTTTGGCCGCCAGCTACCACAAGCATGTCCACTTCGTTGGGCATAAGGTTCTGTCGGTATTCATCCGCATTGTCGGGCTGTGCGAATACGGTACGCTCCTTTAGCAACTCCTCATTGTCACTCTGGATAATTGGCTCTATGTCGTCGAATTTCAAGGGATACAGATCAACGATGTTCAGCTTACTTGCCGTCGGCTGCTGTTGCCCCAACAGGCTACCATAACGTGCTCGCTCCTCATCGTTGAGATCGGCCAGAGTCTCGGCCACCTGATATGAGGCTGCCGCCTGCATCTGTATCTGCAATGAGGATGGCGAAGCTGATGAACCGACATAGCTATTCTGATCGTTAGCGCGATCAGCAACAGTATCGGACTCAGTATCGGAACTAGTATCGGAACTGCTATCAGAATACTCCTGCTGCTGTTGCTGCGGCTCCTGCTGCTCCTGCTGCTCGTCGAGCTTGGTGCGGTAGAGCCTGTCAAAAACGTTGCCCAATGATGCGAGCGGCGGCACAATTGTTGTCATCAGCTCATCCGTCATTGTGGTTGGTGCTTCCGTTGCTGTTGTTGTTGTTTCACATTCGTCTATTGTTATTATTGCAACCGTTGCAATGGAGGGTGCCGCCGTTGTTGCCCTAGTTGCAGTTTGCTCCATTACTTTTGTTTCAACCAGTACAATTGACGGTGCAACCGATGCCGCTGGTGCATCTGCTGTTGTTGCCGTGACTGCAGCTTGCTCCATTGCAAAGAACGGCAAGACTGTTGTTGCTCCTGCTGGTGTTGTTGTTATAATCGCGTTGGTTGTTGTCGTATCAGCTGCAGCTTCTTCCATTGTTGTTATTTTATCCGTTGCTGCTGCTGTCTCCCAGCTTCTGATTTGGTTGCCGGCTTCATTTCCGTTGCGAATGGACACTGCTGCTCCTGCTCCTGCTCCTGCTGCTGGCTTACTTATTGTTGTTGTGGTGCTGGTCGTGGCTGTTGTGGTGGGCGTGGCCGTTGACGTCGAGCTTGTGGTCGAGCTGCTGAGGGTATCCACAAACCCATTATCATTCCCAGTTGCTGACGTCACTGCAAACGCTGCCGCTGCTTCTGCCGCTGCTGCTGCTGCTGCTGCTGTTGCTTGCTGTATTTCCGTTATAGTTTTTGCCTCCGTTTCGTTTCGATTCACTTTGCCTGGAGCCATGGGGTAGGCGTTCACCACTGCGGGGGCGTGGTTGTTGTGCAAGTCATTTGTTATGGTAAGAGTTGCCGTTTTTGTTGTTGTGCTGGTTGAATCGCCTGTGTTTGCCACTATGGCCCAAACAGCGGGCACAATTACAAATGCTAAAATGCAGATTTTAGCCATTTTTTGTTTTTGCGATTTTGGTAAATTCTCAGCCCTTCTGGCGCTTTGCCGCTGCTTTCAATCTGGGGTAATAGGTGTCTATTATTCTGGATGTTATTGCTCGGTAAATGGTTGTCTATTGTCGTATTTTCGCTCTCTCTTTTCTAGCTAGTTGCCATTTGTTGGCTTTATCCGCCTAAGTTCATGACGTCGCCTGCTAAAACTGCAAAGAGAAAAATTTAAAAGAAATAATATTAATAAAGTATTAAGAAAGAAGTAGTATTAAAGTAATTAGTTATTTTTGGTCCCCTAACGCCTCTTTGTTGTAATTCTTCAAGCTCTTTCTTACTGGCAAAGCTTATCCTTTTTACGTTGGGGTTCAATCTCAAACCAAGATCTGCAATCTGGATAGATTTAACAGTTAGATTATGATATGTCAGTTATTCTAAATTAGTATATTCTTATTTGGTTCATCATAAGTCAAGAGTGTATCAGAGACTGTCGAATGAAAAAATTATAAATTAAATAAAAGGAAAAGTTTCTCTGTCGATGCACAAATTGTTTTGAATATTCTGTTGATTCTTGGAAACAAAAAATCAAAACTTTTATTTACAATTTGATTTATTTCATTGTTGGCTAACATCGCCGCAGTTTATACCAAAGTATTTCTCGAATTTGAATATATTCGAGTATATTCGACATTTATTTGCTGATATTTGTGGCATTTGTTTTGGAGTTTCCCTTGTTTGTCTGATATGTTTAGGTGCATACATAAATTTTTATTTTTTGAAGTCTACAGTTTGCAATAGAAGTTCTGGTTGAATAAAGCCCACAAATAGCATTCGAAATCTTTGCTTTTATGAGCTGCAATATGTAAATTTTAACGAGTACATTTATTGCAGCATACATTGTGTATACTTAATAGAAAGTGGGCATGAATGCTTCGATTTCCACAGACATTCTGGAAAATAAATTAAGTCTTTTGATGAAAACTCGTACAGAGGTTGAGAGCATCAAACCATGAACACATATTGTACACAAAGTGCACAAAGCCTGAATTCCTTTTGAGCTTAATTTCCAATTGAATTATGCAGCTGACAATAAACGAATACGGATACGAATACGAATACGAATCCGAGTGGACAAAAGCAACAGAGATGCTAACGGAAATATTCATTTGCAGCAAACGGAAAACGGAAAATGAAAATTGCCACTTCGACTGAATTTGAGTTCGTATTCGCATTCTTAATTTCACAAGCAATTCAGACACAAATTGACCAACAATTAAACTGCCATATAGCTATGACACAATAGAGCAGCATTATTTCATAAAAAATAATTTATCATATGAGTGAATATTGCGAAGCAGAAAACATTTTACCCAACTGAGAGGTATCCTATGCTCAGCTCAAACAATTATTTATAGCTTTAATTGCATTGGGAATACTTGAAAAGTTCATAAAACGGTTTCTATATATCAACCAGACTATTCAGACCAAATGCTATACCATAAACGCTATGACGGAGGACATTAGCTTAACTTTATCAAACCCTTTTGCCACTTTTGTTAGGAAACAATTGTCCAATGGTAATTTTTACATGCAATTGAATTTGGTTCAAAATTAAATAATTGCCAGAGCAGTTAACAAAGGCAATAGAATGCCAAGGACCGTCCGGAAAAGGCGACCCATAAAATCGCCCAGATTTACTTGTACTTCAAATTGATTTGCGGACGCTTCGCTTGTCCTGCAGCCCCCTCGTCCTGGATGCCGGTTGACAGCTCACAGTTCATTGCACAACAACCAATGGGAGACTAACTGGAAGCTGGGTGGAGTGGACACCCACTGCGCCTGCAATCCATCTATTCAGCCATTCAATCATTCAGTCATTCATTCAGTTGCTCATTCACATTGCGTGCTTGTTCTTATCTATGGCACAATGTGTAGTTTGTCAGTCAAAGCAAACTGATGTTTGCCTCATGAATTTAACTCTTGTGGGGGCGTGGCCCAAAAGGCGTATGCTGAACACTGGCTTGTTCGTAATGTGGGGTGGTGAGAGATTTATCAGCTCAGCCATAATCCTGCACGCCTCAAGGACATTGAGACTGCTTATGCAATGGGTTTCTAAGTTATTGTTACATGTGTTCGAGTCTTTGAAAACTCTTTAGTCTTCCCCAAGATACAACAACATTCAAAATGTAGTTCGTTTAAAAAGAAGAGCTTGAATAAGTAAAGCCAATCGCAGGAGTTTTCTTTTTTGTTGGAGTTATTAAGTTTATATCTTAGATATAGTTGAATCTCTCTTCAAAGTCCTCGAGCGAGTCTGCTTGAATCTGTAACTAAAAGCAGAAGCCACCATAGTACATATTGTACTGTAAGTAACTGCTTGTTTTCCAATAAGTTCTGTATATATTTTGGACTTAATATGAACTGTAAATATTACAGCTCTGTTTAAATATACCAAAACGTAAATGTTTTGTGTACATTTGTTATTTTATGCGTTGTGTTTAATATGTTAAAACGTTTAATAAATATTTGTTAATTCTGTACACCAATTAAAATGTGTTTTTAAAATAAACAATTTAAGAAAATTTCAATTACGAAGCAAGCAAAACAGGAAGGAATTTCCAGGAGTTCAGATATTACTGTTTATTTATGGCTGCAATAAATCAATAAAGCATCCCTACCCCTGGGGGGCATGGCTTCTGCTGGCCTCTGGGGGCTTCTGCTACGTTTGGCCCTACTAAATATCTTTGAAATATATTTCAATTTGATGCAGCTGTGCCCCACGGCTGGAATGAAATTAATTATTGTAATGACGAAATTAATTAAAATATATGCAATTCGGTTATGTGGCTGCAATATGGAAATGTTTATGTGCGGCTTTAAATGGCCAGTGCCAGTGAGACGAGACCATATGCATCTTACAAACATATTTGTTGTATGTTTGAACTGATGTGGGAAATGGGATGTTGAAGCTGGCAGCACAAAGCCAAAGCAAATTTCAAGCTCTGTTGATCTTGTATATTGAAAAATCTCAGAAGCTAGCTAATAGCATAAGAATATTTGAGGGAAAACAACATAAGCGCCTTCAGGGGCAGCACAAGCACAAACAACGAAAATCCTCTTAGTTTTAAACTGTAGAAGCAGCCACCAAGGCAGAAGCAACAGAAGCCAAGCGATTGCCATCTTATTTTTAAAGTCCTATTAAAGTTGAGAAGGAAGCATCTCATACAACTCGAATCACCAGTTTGCGGTTGGTCAATAAAAAAACATATAACAAGGATAGCAGAAATTCTCAGAGAAATCTACAGTTTGACTTTCAGATGCTTTAAAGTGGACATCGCTTTGATGTTTTGGCTTGTGCTTTTTAATGAAAGCCATGAAACATTGTTAATTCATGTAATTTTGTAAAGATTTGTCTTTATGAATAATTCGCAGATGACGAGCGTTCAAAACATGTGCTCATTATGTTATTAACAGAGTACCTAACAGCTAATTAACAGAAACTCATGTGCCAAAGAAAAGCAAGACCCTTTCCCAAGCTGCCAGCTGAAGAGTATAAAATGCATATCTCGAGCTTTAAAGTTGGATAATATCGCATAAATCTTACTCACAGCTCCAATTCACAAATGAAAATTTCCATTTATCATAAGATACGCGTACATGTGAGGATTGCATATAAAACCAGGATGGAGGATAAAACAGTTTAGCTTGAGCAAAAAAAGCAATAAGAAGAACACATTCAATGGCAAATAAGAGATAAATCAAACATTTTACTTAGCAAAAAGTACAACAACATCAAGGAAAATATTACCTCATGCTGCTTTTATTTTCTTAAAAAAAAATATTGTAGAGCTGTAGGAGTAGTAATAAAAAGCGAAAATGAAAAACAAATAAAAATAAAAAACGTAGCCGCCATGGGCTGAAGAGCTCTTCGTCTGGGTGGGTGTAAAAAAAAAGTTGTTTTCCATTTTTTGTTATTTGTTGCTGTTTTCCTTACTTTTGTTATTTTTTATGTGCGCAAACAGTTGTAGAAAAAAAAAAAGTAAAAGTAAATAGAAATAAAAATGAAGCTTAATTTAAAATGCGACCAAGCGTGGCATTCACTCACACACTGAGCCATAAACAAGCGCTAATATCAACACACTCACACACGCAGAAATATATTTTTTTCTAGCCCGAATGGTGGAGTAGTGCGGCGGGCGAGGAGTGGAGACCAGCGATAGGATGCCATAGATAAAGTTTGCCTCAGCGACCAAATCGTTCCTACATATTCTCTATATGCAAAGCTTCGCTTTTATTCGCAAATGTTTATGTGCAGGGTGGCATTTTTTGGTGTAACCCACACAAAAGTAGCTGGAAATTTTAAAGTCGCTCATAAGGGTGGCAGGGGGGCAGGTTGAGGTGCCACACGCAAATGGCAACCACTAGAACCACGACCAGGGGGGACAAGAAGGGGGCATCGAGTGCTGATGCCGACGCTTCTTCTATTCAGTTCTTAGCCTAAGAAAAAACTCCAAGCCAAGTGGCAGCAAGTTGCGGCTTTGGTCTCGGCTTTTGCCGCTGCGTCTCTTTTAGCCGTGTTGAGAAAACGATTCCCATTCGAGTCATGCCAAAGACAAGGTGTGTTGCACAGTAGGCTAAGAGCTCTCTAAAATGCGTGTAATTTTAAGCGATTAAAAAGCGTGTGGAACATTTTCAATGAATTTATCAGAAAAGCACATTAATTATTCGAATAATTGAAAAGCAAAGCCCAAACAGAATCCCAGCAACATTTAGAATGAAAGGTGTTTGCTTTGAGTATAAAAATAAATTAATGATTAGTAGACTTTTACTTTAATTTATTTAATTAGGAAGCTGTTATATATTTATATTTAAGTATAAATATCGTAAGAATTGTTCATTGAACTTGATTGGGTATACGATGAATATATATAAATAAACTTATATGCATCACATCCAAGCTAAACTAGATATATTGATATTGAATACATCGGAAACGATCCGATTGCATCCATAAAACTAAGTAAAAAGTACAACAGCTGCTGTCTGAAAAACTCTATTAAAGTATATTTAACATAACATTATGCTTCAGACTTTTGCTGCTTTGTTAATAACTGGATTATTAGTGCATTATAATTTCTTATTAAATTGAAATCTGGGATAATTGGTTTTGCACCACGGTGGTGTTGTTAGGGCGTTGGCATGGAGTGTGCTGCTTAGTAAAGAACTCGCATTTATCTTTATTTTTATGCCGCAAACACGCCAAAAACACGGGAGTGGAGAGTGGAGACCGAAGGGAAATGGGGGAGGAGGCGAAAGTGGCCACGTTTCTAGTGTAAAGCGTATGCTGCTAGGCAAGCCGGAGGCTGGCGACGCTGCGACCTCACGTCTCTAACACCGTGCCCCAAAGCCGACATTAGCCGAGGCATGTTGATGGCGGCAACACCAATGGTGGCAACGCATACAAATCACGGTAGCTCACGAAGTGAAAAGGATAGGAAGAGCGAAAGAGAAATGCAGAAGGAGTGAGGGAAACAGAGGGACGGAAAGAGAGGGTGAAACGGTGGAAAGGAGGGTGAGTTCTAACCTTTACAATCTTTTAGTTTTCGCTATGTAAAGCGAATCGCTTAAGGTGGCTGTCGTTGTCGGTGTCGTCGTCGCCGTCGCTGCTTGCCAATTCTGTTAGCCGGGTCAACAACATAAACCAAGTCACCAACAAATGCCACCTACTCCCCCCCTGTCTATGCACCTACCCCAAGGCCTTACACATTCAGCTAAAATCGAAGCATTTCTAGGGGCACTTGAAACCAGCGATCTGTGGCATTGACTTGTCAGACTAAGTGTGTGTGTGTGTGTGTGTGTGTGTCTGTGTCTACTCAGGAAGGGTGTTGGGGGAGGAGAGAGTACTCTAACGGGCGCGAGGAATACGTGGGTTCAACTTCTGGTTCGGGCAGCCGCTAGTAGTAAATGTTATTTGATGTAGTTTTAAAAAGAAAAGCACGTACTGAGTTCGCTTCTTGCTTGTTTCGCTGGGTTTGTCCTCTCAACTATCTTCGCCGAAGATGTCCTTGTTTGTTGTTGTTGCTTTAAGATCAACTGTCGAATTAATTTCAAGTTATTTGTTTGGGGCACTCTTGTCCAGTTTTTGAAGGCTTCTTTTGGCCTTTTTACGAGTATTTTTTTGACTGTTTGCTCGCTTTTAATTTAAGAGCGAATTTTGTTTGTTTTTCATGAATTTCACTTAGTTTGTTTGACCAACAAAGCACTTGGCTTGTCTTAAAAGGAAAAAGGCAAAAGAGAATGTATAATTTATGTATAACTGAGAAAGATGGCAAAGACTTAAATAATAACTAAAGTTGCTTACAAAATTATTAAGATAACAATTTAAATTTAACTAAAAATTTGCAATTTGGGAAAAACTTGTTTGCACTAAAATAAAATTGTTTTTGAATTCACAATTCGATCAGTCTTCTTTAGCAAATGCCTCTAACTATATTTTGTCCAATTTGTTTTTATTTAAAATCTCTGACTGAACTTTATTTATTCAATGCGTATCACTTAATTGTTTGAGTTTAACATAAACCGCTTTTTGGCGTTACTTTGACAATTGGAAGCACTTTAAGATGAGTTCCTCAAGTTCGATCGTAACAAGTAGAAACTTTAATTAAAAAGTACCGTGGCTCAAGTTGCGCCTCCGATAGAGTAAACAATGTAAACTTTTCGAAAACACAATTAGAATTGGATTTGCCGTCGTTGTTTAGACATTGCCTCAGGGCGCTTAAAAGATCCTCAGACTCTGGCTGGTTTTTCTGATCCAACCGTAACGCTTGAACGTTGCTCCGCTACTGAAGCGGCATCAGCGGCATTGCCATGGATGCTGTCGTCCTTAGATAAAAGCTTTCCCTTCCTATAAAATACTGAGAGAGCGCTCGCACGTGTATAGCACAGTTACTCGGCATGCGCACAGCATCCAAGTTTCTGTTTTGGGTTTTATTTTGGGCATTTTCCATGAGTCTTTGAAAATTACCCAAAACATTGCCCTACAGCTGTTCACCCAACAGCTGGTGGAACCCCAAGAATGCAGCCGAAGAATGGGGAATGTGGACTGGGCTGTGGAGTCCTGCCAAACGCTCATAACTTTGCGGCAATTTCTTTTTTTTTTTGGGCTGAGTAACATTTGTGTTTGTCTTCGCTGGTTTTCATCTGTTTGATATTGAGACTGTCTGCAATTGTCACTTCCCTCCCGCCTCTGAGGCACCCTCAGCTGGAGGTTCAATCGAAACCAAAGCTTTCCATTATGCGTCCTAATGTCGGTGGCCTTTATGGGTAATATTTGCTAAAGGTCTCAGTGGATGACGCGTGAGAACATTGACGTCTGGTCCTAGCTTTGGTTTTTTTCTGTTTGCTCTTCATGTCTGCGCACACAAATTGCGAATTTTTATTATACTCATATCGTATCTATCATTATTAATGCATGTACGTAATTTATTGTAATGATTTCGTCGTTGAGCATCATTAATGCATTGTGGTGTGCGTCGGGATTTGCAACTAATTGTGCACAACATTGCGTATACGTGATATGTACATATACTCGTGTGTGGAGCTTGGAAGTCCTTTGGAGCACACGTGTCCCGTTGAACCCGTTCAACTCATAACTGCCAGTCAGCCCCTTTGGCATTCCTGACAACTCATTAATATCCTATCATAATGATATATTCGAGCAGCATTTTACGTAATGAGCAACTTTGCGGCCCAAAACGTGCCAAAGTTATTTGAGTTCTTCAACTGAGCCTGTGCCTGCCGCAATTGGAGCCAAGTGGGAAAATAAACTGAATTTCTTACGGCTCACCTCATTTTCACCTTGCATTTTAAGGTTCATTAATTTTGACAGTGTTCGTAATTATGCAGCAGATTTTAAAACTGATGCCTGTAACAAAGTTTATAATTTATTTTTAAGAACAATGCACAAACAGACAGATAGACGAACTGCCAGACAAAGTGACAGACAGATAAACTAACAAAAGCGCTAAATATTGATTCTCAGAAATACCAGAGAGGCATATTAAAAGTATATAGTAAAAGTATATAGTAAGATAATGTTGAGGAATAAGAACGTGGACCAAAAACGTGGCCCCTTCTTGGGCAGCCTTGAAGCACTTCTTGCTTTTCCTCTTCATAACAAACTTAAGTATGTCTTTCTGTTAGTTTCTAATTTGATTGTAAACTCTACTTTAGAAATATTCTGATTCTAGCGAGTTGCAACTGGAGTAACTACCATAAGATAAACGTTCCTAGTTTATTGTAGGCTTGTGTCTGAGAGTGCCAGCAGTTTTTAAGCACACTTGGCTCCTTTTTGCTTTACCAAGGACACCTTTGTACTTACATTTAGTGCGTTTGCGCTTCCATATATTTGCATAACATTATCTTCAATCCTTTAGCCACATTTGTAGAAGAATTTGTGGTGTTCAAACAATGGACTTATAAGGTAATCAAGTCGTTCACTTTATTCGATTGTTGCGCAATCCAAGAGTTTTGAATGTTTGGCTGCGTGTTCAGTGTTCAGAGATAGCACCACAGCAACATCCTGGCCAAATGCCATCGATGATGCAATAAATGGGTTGGCAGCCAAAAGTGTTGAGCCAAAACTACTTTGCATGCAAAATACTGCACATATTTCCAGAAGCTGCATTCGATTGAAATTTGGATACACACGTAAAAATATGTCAGGCATAAAATTTCAGCTCCAAACTTTGCCAACTTTCTGTTTTAGTTTGACTTCATGCTGCCTTCTAAACGGTAGCGGGCAAAGGGCAGCGTCTGTGAAGGACTCCAGAAATTGGCACTGCGCTTTATTGTCCTAGTTTCCCTTGATACCACGTAACAAAAAAGGGAGAGGGTATACCCCAGAGCACAGATGGTTTTGATGGTACTCGACATTCTGGTGTATTATTGAGTCTACTTAGTGGGTATTTCCCTGTCGAGTTGCTCTCGGCAAAGGAATTTTACTTGTTTTTCATGTTCCTTCAGTTGCCAGCAGGCGATAGGGAGAAACCTTGAGAATTGGACAGACTTTCGCTTTTATATTATTGTTGTTAAAAGTGCTCAAATTTGTTTTTACTCTTGTTTTTGCCACTTATTTATGATAGTTCAAAGTATTTAAATGTCTGTCCGAAATACCAGAAATACATATACCAAATATACCTTCATTTCTTGATTTCAACACAAATGAATCGACTTCTTCTGAATATAATATGATTGATAAGGTAGACCTTCAAGTTTAACAGTGATAATGGATCCCACTCTTAACTTGGTATCTTGCAATAAAGACTTGGCTTGGAATTGGGTGGGTTAAGTTAGAATACGTTACAGGACTTTTCTTTATTTTACAAAATCGTTGAGTAAAGTATAAATTAATTAAGTATATTGATAGCTTAGAGGTTTATCATTGAATATACAATACGTATACGTAATATACCATACACTCAATAGTCAAAAGGACAGGATAATCTGAGCTCGAAGATGTGTCATTTGCCGGAGGCTTTTATTTTTCTGTCTTCAGCTTGCTAGGATCTGCCATTAGCAAAGCAAAGTTCCACAGCACATGAATTAGTGAATCCTTTGGCATTTTGAAATCCTTTGAAATTTGTTTTCCTTTAATTAGCTCAGATATAAAATAAGCAACATTCCGTGACCTTCCTTGCTGCACACTCCACCTTATGGCTGGCGTTGCTTTTTATGTGTGCTTTTGTTTCATTTGTAGGCTTATAAGCTTAGGTTCTGCGGCTTTTTTTAGCAGCTAACATGAATGGCAGTCGGATTTCCGACATTTGCCAAAGTGAATTCCTACAAAGAAGGCTAATAGGCAGCCCGAATTAATATAGAGAAGGGGAGCGAGGGGGAGATTCCCGACAAAAGTTAATGTGAGCAGCATCCCCGCTGTTTGTTGGCAATTGAAAAGTTTATTAATAACAAACACGAGTCGCGCCGGATGAGGCAAGCTCTATGCTGGCCACATGGAACAAAAATTAAACAAAAAGCAAAAAAAAAAAGGAGGAAAAATATGAAAAAAGTTTTTTTTGCTTTTAATTAAATGACGAGTCGAGCCCACAGAGAGTGCAAATGTAATTGTATTTGAGCAGCATATGAAATATGTTTTAATTTATTAAATTATAATTAAACCACACCAAACTCAGTCAAACAAAAATCCTTGAAAAATCCTCCAACCGGAGCGACCCGCAAACGAGCCGCCCAAAGCACAATGATCGTCGTCACACGCAGCGTATGTGTAATCTCTTTGCGTGTATGTGAGTGTGTGTGTGTGTGTGTGTGTGTCTCATGCAGCCGACGTTACCGTTATGCAAATTTAAATGTGAGCATAAGGCGGAAAGTGGCTCCGTTGACTTTTTTTGCTTGTTGTGCGGAGAGTTCTTTCCGCTCAAGCTTTAACTACCCTACAGCAATATTTACATATGCATATGTAATGTAAAATTACATTCCGCACACACACACTCACACACACACATACACAGGCACACACATACCCGATGGCAACAACGGAAAAAAAGATATTTGTAATGAGCTTATTAAGTCATATTAAAGTCCAAGTACAACCAATTTGATAAAACAGCAACTGACAGCAGCGCACACACACACCCACACTTCCATACATGCGATACACACTTACACCTACACACCACACCACAGAACGTAAATGAAAATGTTTATAAGGCATTAAAGTTAATAGCAAATGGCTGCCAGGATGCGCATATTATAAATGAGGCTGACAGATGGCTTAACAGCACCAGTACTAACTTTGCTAGAAACGCGTCGGTGGAAATGGGGGAGTGGAGGAGGGAAATGATGGAGGTAAAGGAGGTGAGTCAGTTGCACTTGTTATGGCAACATGTGAGTTAACAAGCATTTCATACAGTTATTACGAACTCTTCGCCTCAATCTCAATCGCGGCGCAGATTAAAGCTATTCCCTTCTCGAAAATGAATATATAGAAAACTCGATTCTTGGTCGTAATAAAAATCAGTGAAAGTTTTAAACTTGTTTTCCATACAAATTTAAAAAGGTTTACTCACACTGCTACGAATTCAAGCTTGATGCATTTCCAATTCTAATAAACTATTTGTAATCATAAGTTGTAACATGACGCAAGCATCGAAGTGTGCAACTGTTGGTTATGTGCATGAATTGAGGAGAAGTATCTAATTGCGAAGACTGTAACAGATATTTCCACACGAATCAATAGGAATTAATAAGCTTTTCCTCGGTAGCCCTTTGTATCACTTTTCAATATTACAATCTTATAGCTTATAACATTTAATTAACAGACCCCATACAAATCACTTTTATTTGTGATCAATCGAACAAACTTACCAAGTATTTATAATGTGAAATGTGAAAAGGACCTTACTGTATTGTAGCGTATCTTATGCACTTTGTGGGGTCTTCGTCACAGTTAGCCGAGCGGTGAGAGATTTGTATGCTAGTAGGCGAAGGGAATAGATCACCACCAACGAGGAGATCACCAAAGAGAAATAATAATAGCAGTCGGGCTTAAACCCTAATTTTACAGCACCTTGAAGACCGGTGAGCGTGATTAGGTACAAAAAAAATGACAGACAGCTAGAGGAAGCAGGAATGCAATTCGTTTGGCAGGGGTGTTCGCCGATAGGCACGGTCGCTCGCGATCGTGGGCGGGAGAATTCAATTTCGTTACTGTTTAAACTTACGTTAAACATGCATACATTTAAATTCATATTTAAAATATGCGTCACATATATCTTTAAGTGGAAGTACATGTTGCATCATGTAAACACAACGCACCGTAATAAAATACCAATATTACGGTGTGACCCAAGTGCGTACACGAAATATGACCCGACCCTATAAGCGAGTTGCATCCCGTTGGTCGGGTTAAAGAAGCGATAAGAATAGAGTAAGTACGATTAGTGTTAGCTATATAAGAACTAGGATTGTAAGAATAGAATTAGTATTCTTCGAGTTGCTCCCGAGAGAAGTATACTTCGAGTTGCTCACGAATGAAGATTGTTTTCATTCAGTTACAGAATCATATACAAAATTTAAGAAAAACGGTGTACATAAATTTTTATTCTGAAATAAGACTGCATTGACTTTAATATTGCTAATGTAAGTTCCTCAGATTTTGGGTAATATACTCTATACTTTAATGTTTGTCCAACACCTGTCGTGATAATCTTTTAATTTAAATTTGATTTAATTTAGAGTTAACTTTAAGCAATCCACTAAGAGATACAAATCTAGTTATAGGAGAGAAACAAAGTTAGCATAAATAATATACCACAAATTAAGCAGGCTTATGACACACACACGCACACACACACACACACACAGCAGCTTTCTGTTTCGCTTTGGACATGCTCCTAGTCCGTCGTGCACTTGGTGCGCCGGGGAAGTGACGGCAGATGCCAGGCAAGTACTGACGTCGTGTCAACGCTTTGACACTGAGAGAGAGGAACTGGTGCATAGCATCGCTCCGTTCAACGAATCCAATCTAGTGGATCTTATGTTGCAAGACGCGGCGGCGTGGGATGCGGTGTGCGTGTTCGACTAGACTAGAGCGCACTAGTGTGGGATGATCTGGACCTGGGAGATGCTTTCTTGCGAAGCAATGCCTTGCGGTAGTGCCACAAGAGTCGGCATCTGTAAACCTTCCGTTCATCTCATTCACAGTGGAGTCTTGTTTAATGACTGTGTTCGATTGTGCAGCTTTTACTATAGTTTATTGTAGTGAATCACACAAATCGTAGCTCCCCCGAAACGAAAACCTATTGCTTAAAATCTCTGCTATTAAAGTATAACAATTATTAGCGCTGATGGCATTTAGTTTTTTCTTAGTTGAAATTTAAGCTTCTTCTCCGCGGTAATCAATATTCTGTCAACCCCTAAGTACACAGTTCCCTGTTAATAGTTAACTGGACACTCTATATATAAATCATAGTTATAGCAGCTCTGATCGATTTGAGTATCGTATTCACTAAGCTGTAATTTATACGCACGTTGCAGTCATTCACAATATTTATTTATTAATAATATATATTATGTATATACAAAAAGTAGTTCAGCTAAATCGTTTGTCAGACTAACCTGGGTGAGCACAATTCATAGGCAGAATTCATTTCCCATAACAAAAATAATAAGTAGTAATTATAATAAACAATAATAACAAAACTCGTTACCTACATCTATCGTTTATATCGTTCAACCTTATACTTTCATACCATAATACTAGTACTTAAAGTAATACCAATAAATTTTGCGATAAAACCTTAAGATGACTATTCTTGATCTGTTCCGCACCCAGAAAGCGCTTGTGGAAGAGCTTTCAATACCAAACGGACTGCATACAAGTCTACAAATGTATTAGAATAAAAATAAATGCATATTTCTTTCGAAAATAATTAATAATAATAATAAGTTAGGCCAAGATCTTAAATATAAAATGACGCTTGATTTATGAATGATTATTTAATGAATTAATTAATTTGTGTTTTTCTACTTTTTTGTTCTTTAATCAATTAGTAAAACAATCTGGTTGCCAGAATAGATAATCAATCACTGCTTTTAATTGGAAATATAATAAAATAGAAAAACTCAAAAGGAGCAACACTTACAAAATTTTATGTCAGAAAATTAAGTCGAAATATATGTACTTATAATACATCTGTTCAAAAAGAAATAAAGCAAAGTGCTTATAAAATGCCACTCCTTAAACTGGTGCAAACAAAATTACTTATTGCAAGTAAGTTGTTGTTGCTCGTCAATCTAAATCGAACTTCAATATACCTAACCCGCATTTCCTTTAGAAGAGAGTCCCAGTATTATGGTGGCCACTAGAGTCCTGCGGCCATTGCTCGGAAATCCCATTGCCCAAGTGATCATCTCGTTTCTGGTAGGCTATTATGCTACCACAAAGATTACCCAGATATATGCATACATTAGGGAACAGTTTGATAAGAGGCGCCCAGAGTTAGAGTTCGTACCGCTGACCTCTGAAGGCAGCCATACCCAGGATATCTCTAAAGATCAGTTGGCGAAGGACATTGAGTACCTGCGGCTGACCCGCGAGCAGTTGATCACCTACAACGGAGTGCAGGGCAATCAGCCCATCTATACGGCTCTGAATGGCAAGATCTATGACCTTACCTCGTTGCGCGAATCGTTTTCCAGTCCCGGTCCCTACTCCCTGGTAGCTGGTTGCAATGCCAATCAAGTTCTTAATATTGCATGCGGCTCCATGGGCGTTTGCACCCTCGATGTCCTGCAGCGTTGGGAGCAAAGCCTGAATGCCGGATTCAATATTATTGGCTATTTGATTGAAAGCGACGTCTCTGAAAGCGAAAACGATGATGTTTCGACTGTTGTAAGTTTTGGCAGAGGGGCGCGAGGGGATTCAACAGACAGTCCCAAGCTCTGTTAAGGCCAAATGTTCAAACTCTGTTTAACTTTTTACCAATAAATATCTGAAGTAAAAGTGGCTGAAATTACATAGAACCGTTCATGTTATAAACTGGGATAACAAGGTGCTCTAATTGAGAAGACCAAATGCTCTATCCAAGTAGTCCTAGTACTAAAGGAAATATCAGCTTCCCCTAACATATCGGTAATTGCAAAAGGATTAAAAGGAAGAGTATAAACATCTTATAATGCATTCGTATAAGAACAAGCTGCTATTATTCTTATGAATGTCACAGTTAAGAGAATAAACAGTTCGTTTCTTTTGCAGCTCATCTAAAAAAAAAACATAATATCTAATTTTGCTATACGAACAAAATAAAAGGTTTCAAAAGAGAATATTTGAGTGTAAAATGAGATGTTAAAGAATTCCTTTCATGTGACAAATATGCCAGGGATTGCATGTTAAATATGATTTTATTGGAACTTTAAAAGCGCACAAAAGGCATTCGATAGATCCGATAAAATCCAGAACATATTCTGAAAAATTCGTGCAAAGTTAAATTTAATGAAATTAAGTTAAATTGGGATTAAAAGAAAACAGGTTTTCTGGGTAAAAAATTCCGCTGAGCAGTTGACCCCAGGCAGGCATCGTTTGGGATCCACAATTGGCTGACTGGCTGGCATTTGGGCCAAAAGTTTGTGCTTTGACAAGAAAAAATTGATGGCATCGGGGACGATAACAACAAATTGTGAAATGTGTTTGCTTCATTGTGTTTTTTTTTGCACTTCGGGCTGTTAACTTTGTCGTGTTGTTGTCAAAGAATGTGTGGCAAAGTTTTCTGTTGTGCGAAATCCGCAATTGAAAGAAATTGAATTGAATTGAATTGAATGGAAAAGAAAGGAAAGGAGGAAAGGGGAAGGAGTGAGAAGTTGCAGGTGATACTACCAGTAGATCCCACACGGTGCTACACAGCTAATAAAATCAAAATTACCTTTCACCAAACAACAACAACTTGCTACGTGCTCCGTTCGTCAGGAATTTAAAAAAGTTGTCAAAAATTGTTAAGCACACACTTAAACATCAGCCAAATGTGCAAAAGTCAACGCTCAAAGAACAACAAGCAACTTGGGGGACCAAGTCTTTGACAAGCTCCAAAAGTTGTTTTGATGTCTTAAATTCGATCAAGCTAAAAGGTGCCAAAAGGGCCAACGAAATTTAGAAAAAAAACACATAACAAAACAAAGCTAGCAGCAGGTGAATGTGAACACAATGTAAAACAAATGGGGAAATTGCTAATGCAGAAGGTAACAGAAGGACAACAAGTTGAAGGAAAATTAAAGTTAAGGAAGATTTGTATAGGTTAAAACTGATATTGAAAGATATTTTGGATATTAGATTTACAGTTGTTGATTTATATCAAAAAATTATAACAACTACAAAAAATTTCATGGTACTTCTTGCATTAACATTTTCTTATTTTATCATGTTTTTATGATAATTAAATCATAAGATTAATTAAATTCTCCTGTAGTTATTAAGACTTAAAAAATACCTGATATATTTCATTAAATTCCTTAACGTAGAATAATCTAGAATGATTGTCTATATTTCCACTTGTCCCTCGATCTTTCTGTCCAGTTAGGAAGAAGTTAAGAAAGACAAGAATGGGTCTCTTTTTACTCTGTATCTCCCAAGAGCAGACTTTAGCAGTTTCATTCGTTAGTGCTTTCGATAGAAACATTGCTTAAACATTGTTTTTTAACTGCTTGTCATTATGCGTTATAATTACAAGCCTATAGAGATTTACAGTCGTGCTGGCATCGGGTCCAGACACGTAATTATAATCAGCACAATATAAATATGGCTCTTTCATAGCAATAACAGGGCTTTAAACATGACGCAATATGACACAGTCAATGCCCACTTACAGTTAAATAACCCAACAGCAACAAGAACAACAATAAGAACAGCTACAACAAATGCTAAATTAGCCATGTTTCACATCAAAGTGCACATTAAATCCGAGACGATAATAACGGATGCCCAGGGGGGGAGTGGGCCAGACGCCTACCCAGAACGAGGGCGACGAATACGCCTTTTGCTATGCGCCAGGACATGTACAAAAAAACATAATTAACCGCGACCTGGCAGAGCCGACGAGCGGCCCTAGCTCTACCCCGCACCCTAGTCCACATTTTCCCCACGACATTGGGTTAATGTGACAGACGCAGCTGTTGCCAACAGTGCTGCCAACTTTTTTAAAGCCAAGAATATTCAAATGGAAAGGGAACGACTGTAAGATTCACCTATTCAAGGGAGACACAAGTGAACCTTGAGTTGAGTGCTGATCAGGGTTCGATGTGTCTGTCCTCGAAGATGTCCTTGTCATCTGCATAGGCTTATCCACATTTTGTAGCTAAAGGATGTAAGAAATAAATATTTTTGCTGCCAAATTTGGCAGGAAGAAAAAGCTAGCAGTAGCATCTCTGACTGCCACAGTCGTGTCGCTGCTGCTGGGCTCTGGGCTTTGGGCTTCGGGCTCTGGGCCCTGCTGACTTTAGCAAATTACACAGTTTTGAATATAAATTACTCATATGCCCGTAACATATACTTGTGCGAGACATGCCGACGAGCCTTTATAATGGATCCTTTGTGCAAAGTTTGTTGGAATTTCTAGACTTGAATAAGTCTGGTCTAATGGCCAGGAGACTCAGTAAATGTCTTGGTCACAGGCTTAGCTGCAACTCCTTAGCACAAATATGCAATTCCATTCAGCCTTCTGGCAATTAAGTTTAAATTGTTTTCAGTTTTGCTTGAATCCAAAATGTAACAAAAACTAAAAACTTCTGCATATATCTAAATCAACATCAACTGCCGACTTGAAAAATGTCTGTCTACTCTCACTGGTTCTACACATTTTTTCTTATTTTCATAAATGAATTTTGTACTTGTATCTCAGATGAAGTTTAGAAAACCCTTAGATGAAAGCAATATATTATACTGCTGACACTTCTGCAATCTTAAGTAGAACACAATCTATTCCATTGAAATAACTCCACCGGGATCTAAACCTTGCAACTGTGGAAGAGCAGCTCTGTTTCTTTTCAAGCAGATACAACGCTCAAAACTGGCAAGTTCACGGCCCATCAGGAGATTAAGGAGAAGACAGTTAGCTAGTCTCCTCACACACTAACAAGTTGCCTTAAAAGGCAAACACTAAGTCAGCCAAGTTCTTCGAACCATGTGATATTTTAATTGTAAGAAAACATGTTATTTAGAGCATACTTAGACGGCTGATTATAACATTTGAATAATAAAAAAATAAAAAATTTAAATAACTGGGGACTCTTATAAATGTGGAGAGCTCACCCGTTCTCAACCTCTTGTAGAAGATCCTAAGTTCATAAATTGATTTCGCCATAAGCAAATGAGCAAATACTTAATCAATTCTAATTTAAGTTTATGTCCCTTATAAATTAATAACTGCATTTTCAGTTAAGTTCATATACGCCATTAGAGCAAAGTATAAAGAAGAATGACCACTCATAAAATTACAAATGAATCCTCATTACATGTTCTTTCCCTATCCGCCAGCGTTTCCTTTTTTTTCCATCTCCGGCGTACTCCAGCTAAACCAACAAACCAATCTCCTCTCTGGATCTACCTGGCACATCCGTTTTATGGTTTTGCACTTAGCAATTAACGAAGTTTAGTTTACTCCTTTTTTTTTTTTGTAGTGCTGCTGTCATACCAAAAACCTCTTCCACTCCTGGTCAGCCCGACATTTCCCAGTTGGCTCGTTGCTCTCAATTAGAGTGTCAGTTCCGTTTGAAATTTACTGTCCTGGACAAATTTACCTATGTTCGTGGATGGCCTGGCCAGTGGATCCAGCCCAGTCCAGCGCAACTCTCCCTGCCCTCTACCCTGTCCCAACAGGCAGCTGCCAAAAAGCTTAGCTTGGACAAGTTGGAGCTGGCAGCGAGCTCACCTTGGGTACACTTTACACTTTTGCCGGAAATCATCACAAGGGTCTGTGGGTAGCGTGGTTAATCACGCTGGCAATGGCAGGTGTAAGATTTTTGGCTGTGCTGTAGATTTTGTGTTAGGAAAAAGGAGCAGTTTGACTTTCTGTGTTGAAAACGTTTCAGAAGTTGTCATGGCTTAACCATATTTAATTGGTTACCTTTCAGATGCAGCAGAAATAACATCAGTTTAAATGGGTTACATTTAGTTTATGTCTTGGCATAAATTTAGCCATATAAAGATTCGAAATATGAATGAAAAGTGTATATGAATTGCGAATGGAAAGGTAAGTTAGATGTTTTATCGTTCAAAATGCGATGTTTGCATGCTTATAAGCTTATTCATAAGAAATGTAACCGACAAATGGAAAATTTTTACAATTCATCTAAATGGAAATTAGTAGAACAACAAGGCGAACAAAGAGAAACATACAACACAGAGTTTTCCCCTTGTTCGCTGTTTGCTGTCTCGTTTGTACATCGATTTACCCCTTGTTCCTCCTCTTTTATCCTTGGACTGTTTGCTGGTAGTCGCTTTGAGGATGAGAATGAGAATTGCTGCTTCCGTGCTTTCCATGCTTTATTGTTGGACTACGACTCGTACACACAATGCAGAAGCTCATCCATTTGTTCAGTTACATTGTGCATTGTGCTTTCCTTTGGTTTTTCCCGCATAGCCTCATTTCTGAGTCTTCTCTTATTGCAGCAGCTTGTTTCCTATTCTTTTGAGGGCAAATGTTCTCATTTTAGCCACGTTACGCGTTGAGTTGGGTCCTGAGTCCTGCGGCAATGCCTCCATTCCCTTTTTAAAATCCCAACTTGAATACTTCAAGATGTCTGAGCTGCCGTGAAAAGTCAACAGCTTCACTTATGCACGATTCTGGACACCCTCGTGCTTGCACTTCCATCAGCCTTCAACGCTCATACGAGTACCCAAAGTGAAGCAATCCTGAAAAGCAAAGTCAGTCCTAAATAATGGAACCCATAGTTCTTTCCTCAGGTGTGTAGCCTCTGAACACTTTTGTCTTTGTCAGAGTGTGACTGGAGTGTGAGGATTATGAAGTTCACAACAACAAAGAGGATAAGCTTTAAGATTATTTTCTCTATTCAATCAGTTACAAATTCATATAATCAAACTGTACCAGGCAGATCAGGTACAACACACAAGCCGTAATCATACGAAATCCCATTTCATTGTGAACATGAAATAAACCACAATGATTAAATTTCAGACGTCGATGGCTGCAGAATAAGGCAAAGTCATTGAGCTGTAAGAGAAGATCTTCGATAGCAGGAAATATTTCATATAAGGAATCATTAGCTTACACTACGATCTAGTTGGGCATCCATTTGAGGTATATCATTGAACAGTTTCAGGATCGTTGAAGTTCCTCGACCAGCACGCTCAGCCAGGTCACAAACGGCAATACTCATCCAAAAGTCAACAAAATTGATCGCCATAGCCTGCAGAGCGTTTAAAACCATAAGAATAGACAATATATTCTTCAAGCTTATGGTATAAACGATGAAGTAGAATATAGATACTATGTTAACACTGAGCAGGGTAATCATTAGCAACAGCATTTGGTAGTCATAGAGGGCACCCAGTCGAGTATTGAGCTCCAAAAGGCGACTGTAGAGCAAATGCAGCTGATGGACTCGCGCGCATCTCTCACTTGGATGCCTGCTTAGCCAATTCACAAGCCCAAGTAGTTCCAGATTAATAATCCAAACAAATCGATAAATGTATATCACGCCCAAATGGAAATGCATACCAATAAGTAGTGTACTCAGCTGAGTACTTACAATACCCAAATAAACGAAAATCACGCGAAAGGAGCATTGAGGCATCGTTAGGAATTTCACGGCTAACATTGAAACAAGCTCCAATACAATTGAGGAGCCCTTATAAATGATATAATTTTCAAAGTTCAGGCAGCATTCGGAGTCGAACTTCTTGAAGTGATGTTCATGTAGATGCAGCAGCTCATTGAGAATCTCTTCCAGCTTCGTGCTCTGCCACCAGTTCCGAAAGTGCATCACAAAGACAGTCAACAAAAGTAAAGCGCTTTGCATGACGTCAATCTTAGAGGCCAACGGGTTCCGTTTAAACAATGCCTGCATTTCATCAGGCATTGATTCCGGGTAGTCCTGAAACGCTAATCCAACGAGACACATGTTTATAATGATTCCATATCCCATTAGCCATGTGGAGCGTCTCAATTCCTTCCTCCTTTTAATATAGCTGAATGGAAATATGCCCAGTGCCCAGGAGCCGTAGAGTGTTGCCCAAATATTAAACCGAGTGAAATTGAAGCGCCAACCGCGATGAGGTCGCCACATTGCGACTTTGTTTATGAACTTGTTGAGAGTCTTATTTCCTTTTGACGCAACTCTTGTGATGCGCTACAAAGATATCACATAGGGTTGATGTATTATTAATCATGTAATGACTGCCAGAGAAATACCAATTACATATCCTCAATCCATGCTTCACTAGAAGATGCTCTGTATCCAACAGAAGACATAGCTGAACTTGGTTCCTTTTCCCAATGAAAATGTATCCTTGATACCCTCTAATAAACCAGAGTAAGGTGTCATAAGTATATCCAAATAATTCAGTTTATTTACTTGAACATTTTTCATTACTTAAACAAAACAATTGTGTTTGCTTTTAAACATTTCTCTAAATGGAGTCTACAGGGTATAATAAAGGTGTACTTTTGACTAACGGACGTCTAACTAACAGGAAAATACTTATCTGAGCTGCTAATCTACTTATACAAGTGTATATCCCTAATGAAAATCCGATAATGGAGCTCAGAACTGACATATTGTTGGGCAAGCGAAAGGACGAACAGCAGCTACTTTATGTGTGTATGTGTGGGTGTGTGTTTGGTTGTGGACTGTTTACACTCTTTGTACACATATCTACATATTTGTGGGAAACCAAGTGTAAAGCACATCGAAATATAGTGGCATAGCCTTTGATAGTCAAAGCCAGAAATAGTGAACTTTGTAAAAGAAAACTCCATCAGCAGTAGTAATAAACCAGAGCCACGCCCCCAATATTGTAACTGCAGTAACGTTCGATGTCTACTGGACCATTTTGAAACTAAACTCTTAAATTGCTGTGGTTATTTACAAGCATTTTATCCAAAAATCTGTGTGTTTTCGTGCATCAATTTGCATTTGAGAGCAAAAGCACGAAAACAGAAACAAACAGACGCGACGCCCAATCAAAAGCAAATGAATCGTAAAAGTGTTGCACCAGAGAATATTTTCATAATGTATAGAAAGCAGGAAAAACAAACAGAAAATATTTTCACCAACTGCTGATATTTCCCGAATTTCAACTCTTACAAAGTGTTGGCAAAAATAAATAAAAAGAAAAATTGTTTACCAATATTTGTGAAATGTTTTCGCAGCAATTTCGCACCCAAGCAAATAGAAGTAAAAGAGAAAAATTCTCACAGATTGAAGTGATTTATATACATTAAGGATAAGGTTGGAAACCAAAGTTTGTATAGGACTTGCATTAGCACTTGTTTACTTCACATCAGCCGTGTCCTGGGTAACGCTCTAGCTAACTTTTTAGGTGTAAAAACTAGTAGGGAAAGAACACTTGCTGCTGTGTAAAAAGAAATAGTTAGTCTACGTTCTACATACCTTCATTAGATAGTATCAGGTATTTTATACGGTAGAAGACCTGAACCCCAATTTGATGCATCTAACAGAAGACAAACTGTGGGCATTAATCATAACAGTTAAATTGCCTTTTGTGATTTACCTGCCAACGCTTAAAGACATTAAAAATTTGTTTTACCTTCTATACTTGGCGTTTGGCAATTTCCATACTTTCCCCCATTCGTTTCCTCCCCGGCCTCGTACCCCTTGTGTGGCTGCCAAGTTTTTCATTTTGTCCGCTTGGCGCCGTGAAGTATGCAACACATGCGCCTGAAAGTTGCCACGGAAACTTTTCTTTGGCGGAAAGAAGGACACAAGCTGCAGAAAGCATTTGCCATAATAAGTTGTTTCTAGCTTTTACCACGCCCCCTGTGTGCACCTCCGTTTCCATCAGGGTAAATGCATTTTTCACCTTTTATCACAATTTACTCACACTATTTTCTTAGCCTCAGGCTGGGGCAACCGAAAGGGAAAGGCGATGAATACAAGCATCTCTAAGTGACTCAATTTGTGTCTATGGTTTTCATCTGCCTCTCTCATCCATTAAAGTGTTCATCCTTGAGCTAAGGCAAGTCGGAATATAGAACAAAATTTATACGCTTTGAAAGCCCATAAATTTTCAATATCGGATTGATAAAAATCAGCACTGAAAACGATACGACAAAGTAAATTAGTTATGCGAATACGGAAAATCCTTCAGTTTCTTTATTGCGTGCACGGAAAAGTTTTACGGGAACGAATCGTTGAACCGAAAGGACCAAAACGAGTTTGTGGTGTCAACGTCGTCCTTGCATCGATTATTCAAGCAACCGAGAAAGGAAGAAATCAACATGCCCCAATTATTTATGAGCTGTCTTGAATAATTTGTTAATTGCTTAATTTGCCTTGTTTTATTTTTAGAAACCCTTTTTATCAGGAAATGAAAATTAATTAGGAAGCAACGAATTAAAGTTCAACTCTGAGCAAAATTTTGTACATTTTCCACCTGTTTAATGTATGAGCTAATGGTTAGAACTCTCTTTTACTTTTATTGTGTATCAATCGATCACAATTTTAAGTAATTGTGGTTTATTTATGCACTTATAAAGAAGACATAAGATAACGAAGATATTTGAACACCCCAAGGTGCAAATTTCTAATTGATGATTTACTACTAAAAAAGTTATGGAAAAAAACTAAATGGATAAAAAACTGAAGTTCAAAATATTATCTCTAAATAAGTTTCAAATCGCAAAGAGACGTTTAGATTATTTTACAATTGGTTAGTCAAGTCCTTTTTTCATCTCTTAAAATGGCTGATTCTATGTTTAATGCCATCAGAGTTGAATAAAGACTTTTCTCTTCTGCCAGAAAAAATGTCCATAAAGAAGTTAGGAAAATACGCTTAAAAGCATCTTTGAAGCTTCTTTTGATTCTATCTCTAGTTTTACACTTTGTCGCAATTGCTTCGTCTCTTTGATTGCAATTTAGCCTTCTTTTTACCACAGTTCCTGCAGCTCAACATTTGTTTTGTGGAAGGACAAAAGACATTTCTCCTCTTCACTCTACTTGTTTTGACTTCTCGTATGGTCTCTGAAAGTTGTTGACACCAAACTGCTACCATGGATTTACTGCAAATGTTGTTCTTTTGTAAAGCAAATACTATGCACTCCACTAAGCACTTTCCTATCGCAACCCTCTACAAAAACAAGCTTAACCTTCGCTCTGGGATATTCTGTTATCAGAGCAATCGCCTTGCGTCACTGCGTCCAGCCTGTGTCCGTTCCTAAGGTGCTTATCATTAACTCACATGACTTGCTAGGAAATTAACTACTATTCAGAGAATCTAGCGGACGAAGATGAACCTCTTGCGTAGTCATAAGGATTGAAAGCTGAAACCAAATGTAAATCAATCCACTGACTCGGCAAGTTTTCATATGGGAGTCACCTGGCCAAGTGCTCAGATAAATAATACGCCAAGAGATTTGCTTTATTTACCAGCCAAGGCAATGACTGGTGCCTAGATTGTATCTGCTATAATTATTTTTTATGTTTATATATAGCTTTAAGAGAGTGAAGAGATTTCGGCATGAATCTGGTTAGAATAATTATCTCTATGAACTTCGAGTTACTCCTTACTGTCTTCTTCGTTCTGCGTAATAAAAGAGAGACCTATAATCTTAGTACAGGGTGTATCCGAGTCAAGCTTCGTTTTGTTAGCTAGTAAAGCGTTTTACTTGTTAAGTCTTCAGTTTTAACGAATTTATTGAAGCAAATGTGGAGAGCCCATGTTGAAAGGAACATACTAGGGGTATGCCGCGCTGTAACATATTTTATGCATACCTCACTGAACATTCACTGAACAATGT
Source organism: Hirtodrosophila trivittata (assembly GCA_035045065.1). Classification (NCBI taxonomy): domain Eukaryota; kingdom Metazoa; phylum Arthropoda; class Insecta; order Diptera; family Drosophilidae; genus Hirtodrosophila; species Hirtodrosophila trivittata. The sequence continues at coordinate 481,610 of JAWNNK010001446.1, read as the reverse complement.
AGAGGGAAAAGCGTATAATCTACTGGGTGAGGGGTGAGAGGGGGTGGAGTAATGTGTCTCTGTATCTCATTTGCATGGTATTCTCTCGCCGGGTGAAAGTCGCGAAATCCGATACACTTTTCTCCTGGGGAAACATACGCGTATGCAAATAATGAAGCCTGCTGCTGCCTTTCATTCAGGAGCTCCCTTCGTGAGTGGCCTTTGTTGCAACGGAACTCAACTGGTAGATTAACAGCAGCTTCTGTTGCAAGTGCAACTCAGGTGTCCATAAATCATGCAACACCTACGACACATTCTGATGTTCATCCATCCCTCAATTGAGCTCTAGGCGATGCCTTTAATAAGATGTTGCAACTTGCCTTGCAACAAATACTTAACCCATAAGTGTGTGTGTGTGTTGTATGCAACCTGACATTAGCATATCAAGCAAAGCAAAACATTCAAATTGATGCATGTAAGTGAAATGGGAGTGACATCAATTCCTTATTGGATATGTTAACAAGGAGGAACTATGTAGGGGAATGAAGTGAGTAGTTCCTTTGCTGCTTTTGATTTATCCAAGCGACACTCTCATCTCGGCTTGCCGATCTTTATTGTAGCCTGGTCAACCAACCGTTTTAATCAAGCTCTTTAAGGGCTACAAATAAAGTGAGGCCAAAGTGAAATGTTCCTACAAGTTGTAAGTAACTTGATTGCTTACAACTCTGTTGGTTTCCTGTATTTCGTACTATAAATAAATCCGCCTTTATAAATCAATTCTGAGTACTTTAACCTGAGGTTTCTTTTTTGGAATAGCGAAAATCAGCGATTAAGGATAACATATTGGGTTAACTGAAACACAAGCAGTGGCTCAACGCTTCCAAATGAAACGTTTGCCCAAATTGCCGTAAAAATGGTTTTTGATGGGAACCCTCCTGGTAACCTACACTGAAGGAGGCACGAGTCAGACTCATTTCTGCCCCGTTACGTGGCAAAATGCAGCAGTCAGCTAGTACAAGTACATCGTCATGCCACACTCAGAAATGCGAATCGTAATGAAAGTGCTGACAATGTGCTTTGTGCCACCTTTTAGAGGTGGCATTGGGAATCCCCCAGGTCGAGTACTCCCTTTACGCGATCCAAGCCTCTGGCAGCCGGCACGGCCCGCTGCAGTTGGGTGGAAAGCGTGCCGGGAGGAGGCGAACTGAGGCCGGCGTGCATGGAATTTTAAATGTGTGCGAAAATCAGGCAACTGCATCCATCATAAAACTACTCGTGGCAGATGAGTGAGCGAGGGAGCAGAGGGGCAAGGGTAATCACCTCTAGCAATTTTGACCTGCATCCGCTCATTAACTTTTGGCTACAGCTCGAATACTTTGTGCAATGTTTGGAATAACAATAAAAATCGTTTAGAGCAACAAAAGGACCTCTGATTGGATTTGCGACCGTCACAAGTTATTTGTTCGAATTTCATCAAAGCCTTAAAAAACACCCCAACAGCTCGTGATTAGTTATTGATTTATAAGAAGAATAACTAGTTGAGTACTCTAAATGTTCACTATATAAAAAAGGAGCTAGCAGACGATACAAAGGCTCATTGATATTTCTTACAAAGATAGAAAACTATACTAAGTGTATCTAAGGCTTCACTCTTTCACCATTTGGACCATCAACAGATGCCGATGGTACTTATCGTTAGCAACATGTTGCGTAGACTTCTCAGCATGTTGCGTTACACGCTCGCAACATTTACGATGCTCTCAAACTTCGAGTTCTTTCGCTCTCAGATAAATTTATAAAAGCTTCCCCTGCATGCGGCGTACTCTCGCCATGATTCTAGTTGCCATAAATTTGTCTTGGGTCTTTGGGTTTTGCCGACAGTCGCACTCACAAATGATTTGAGGGAGGTCATCTACTCCTTTGGCTTGTTGTTATTCATGACGTCGAATGAATCGAGTGGAGGAGAGATTTTGTTGTATAGAGCATTGAGGGGCGGGTGGAGAGTACGAGACTCTTGATTTCGTTGGCACCCATTAGGAGAAAAGACCAATGTAAATATTTTGTTATAGCCAAGTTAAAATCGTTTCTGGGTATTCTCGTTGATTACTTTGGGTATCCAATACTCGTAGAGCCAACAAAGCCCGAATCAACTCGAAAATGACAGTCAGACAGCTCCTACCCATCGATTCATGAGAATGGCAGACGGTTCTACACGGGTAAACAGCTGCCATTCAGTTCCCTGTAATCAATCACAGTTCAATATGTAATTACATTCATCTTTGCATTTACCTCACATCCGCGCCCTCACTACACAAAGGGGTGATTTCAGAGATTGTAAAGTTAAAAATTGATTCGGGTCTCTATTGTTAAACTTGTTCAAGGCAAAGGAGTAACTCAAGAAGTTAGTTTGGATGCCTTCTTGTCTATCTTTGACTAAAGGTATGAATAGTTTGTATGAATTTTGATTCAAGGAACTCTGGAGGTACAGTCTTCACTCGTAGTCATGCCTTGCGAGGTGAAGCTTTAACATGACTCTTTGTGGGTCTTGCAAAAAATCAGGTACTTACAACTTTTTCGACTTTTGTTTTTCTAGAAAACTTATTCCAGCTTTTCTTTCCCCTTTCCTCAGAATAAGAAGTTATAATTGAAAGTAGAGTCAAAATAAACTCATAATGTAAACAAATAGCTTCATTCAAGGAAAAGAAGAAGGAAAAAGGACTTAGCTCTGTTTCCATATTTTTTGTTTTCTCTGTGTAAGTATGGCAACTACTCCTTGTCGGGTGTTAGAGACAATAGACCAGGACAAACTTTTAAGGACAACGTGGCACTCATTTTAAAATAGAGCAAAGGATTTGTAAATATTTTTCACTTTTGTTCATCTTTCCTAGGTTAAAGAAGGTTAAATAATCTCAGTCCTTGACAAATCACCTCCAATTGTTACCCATCACGATTTCTTTCACTCTGCCTTTGTCTTAGAGACAAAGGACATTATTTCTGTAAGGAAATTGCGCGATAAATGAACGTAAGGTTTTGCAGTAAATCTCCCAGTTACTCATCATTTTTTCAGTCAGTTTCTTGAATGGTTTTTCCCCTCGTTTGAGAAGAGACTAACACTGGCAGCTAGTACATTATGTGGTTTTCCTTTGAGAATTGTCTACTTGTAATAATGACTAGAAAGTAAAAGCAAAGTGAATGGTATGGTGCACTCTGAGTAAATTGAACGGGTTGTCAGTGATAGAGTCTCCTCATAAGAGATTCATTTTTGTGCCAAAACTGTTCATAAAGTAAATCACAGCTCGATGTACTCAGCTTACCTCAGTATTAACAGAACATCCGGGAATCAAGTGGTTATTTCACCTCCAGTCCTTTAACATAATATCTTGCAGATCTTACTGGGTATATCGACATCTAAGGCTAAGAGGCATTAATGAAACAAACGTGAAGTAGCGTTGCGGACAGCTTTAGCAGCTTCAAAGACCAACACCACAGAGCTTGCACGAAGTAATTGCCCTGCTCCTCTCAGAGATTGGATTACACCAGAAGTAGACAGACAAAGGCGTTGTTTGAGTGCCATTGTTGGTGCTTTTGTGGTATCATTTTGTGGGTACAAGTATGTACCTGGGGAATGGGAGCGTAGTAGTGGGTTCTACGTGCGTGGATATATATAAATTTAGCAAAGAAAAAAGCAACAAAAGGAAGCCCCAAATTACCAAGCTCTCCACACTTACACTTGCACGCACACACAGAAACACACAAACACACACAGAGTCAACACACAGATAAATAATATACACTCGGCAGACAAGGGACAAAAGAAAGAACTTGAATTAAGTTATGAGGCTGCGGTGAAATAAATTTGAAAGAATAAAAATTTAAATAATGCGGGACGCATTTGTATGTGAGATGAATGAATCCTTATAAACATACTTCTCCTCGCACTCCTACATACTACTTCGAGTATATGGAATGAAGGACCCAAATATAACGCATGTTGTTCTTTTCTGTGGCTATTTACACGGCACTTGAACAGGAGCTGCAACTTGTATCCAATGCCAAAGTTCTTCTCTCTCCACTCTGTCCCACATTAGGTTTTGTCCTTATTTAATATAATTTTGTTGCAAAACTGTGGAGGGAGTGGTAAATGTCTTCGACCAAAAGTTTTCTCATCAGTTCGCGTAATTGTGCGGTGCAAGTTTGAAAATTTGTCTGTGGCTTCTGCCGCAGCCGGAATTATGTTTCCCAGTTCTCTCCATGAATCCCTCAACTTAACTAAAATGAAGTAACTACGAATAGGAAATGGCTCCTGGCCAAAAAGTTAATACGTTGACAATCTGGCAAGGTGAGCCAGAGCATTTGGAGGCTCTACTGGCACTTCGTCCGCCCTCATCTTTAATCACCGTCTGGTATCTTTTGAATTACAAATTAGAACTTTAGTTTTTAATAAGCTTAAGTGCTCCAGTTTCCCAGTTTTGGTTGTGTAAAAAGTTTCAAAATTAACAGTGGTTCCTTTTTATGGCTTTCAGTAATGACCAGAGAGCAAAGACCAGGCACCAGGACCAGGACGAGTACCTGAGGCCAGGAAAAAGGCCCCGGAAGTTGTAGTTTCATGCATCCTTAAGCAAGTGTAATGAATTGATATTTCGCTTCGCTTAGCTCGTGAGTTCCATCCACTTCAAACGTTGAGAGTACTATACAAATATAAATACCTTGAAGTACTCTGAGGAACATTTCTTTAAAGTATTCGAGACAGCTGCAGGACCCGAATGCTCGTACTTATTATGAGCTGTCCCAAATCCTTTCATAGTCTTACCTTAGCCAACTTTTCGTTCCCTCACTTAATAGAATTGTTGTGTATCCTTAAAGATAAACTGAGACGATAAAAGAGTCTTCTCTCAACTAAGTATGATATTTATTAACCAGATGAGGAGGAAGATTGTCTCGATAGGGTCATGTCCTAAATGGATATAAAGAGTCCTTGCGAAGCTGCAACTAGGGTCGCTTTTTGCTCTATAACTTGTATTTTATTTTGGCCAAACGCCAAACAAACTGCAATTTAAATTTTGGAATCCAAACAGAATTAAATTGGCAAGAGCCCATGGCCATCTTTGTGATATTCTCAGCATTTCCATCTTTTAATTTCGTTGAAATGTCGTAGTGAAACGCAATTGGAGCAAAATGTGGTACTACAAACAACAGCCATATTCCAACTTGGACTATCCTTGGCAGTGCCAATAGTATTGTCAGTCTCCTCCTCCCCTTCCTCCTGCTTGTCCTCCTTTATCCAACAATGCCCGTGGGTAGCCCACAGCATGTAGGCATCTTTTATGCAAAATTTGTAGTTTCTGTTTGGATTCGTCGCTGGCAAAAATGTTTTACGGTCCATCGGCAAAGAGCGACTACTACGTGAGAAACACGGGCAAGGCCCAGAACAAAAACCAGAAAGGAAAGGAAATGAAATGAAAATCAGCACAAAGACTAGTCAATGCTCTACATAACAGTTTGTCCCCACGAACTTTGAGACTGTTTAAAGGATATAATATAATTCTTTCAATTTTAAATTCTAGCTAACACGAACTATTTGTTGATAAAATATTTAACATGAAACATTTTTTGGTTAATACTTTGAAAAGTGTACCAAAGGGAATAATCCGATTATGATGATACATTTCTAGTGACAGCTCAAATAGGAAGCTGATGGGAATAGTTCGACCTGATTTAAAAAGAATCAAGAGCTGAATCCGCTTGAATGCAAATCATATTTGGTGATAAAAGTAAAGTGTCCTTCGGTAGGGTATAAAACCAGAAAGGAATTTCCTATTTGCGCTTCATTCATATGTGTGTGTGTGTGTGTGTGTGTGTGTGTATGTGCGTGTGTGCTCTGCTCACATATTGACAACGGCATTCAGAAATACGCATGCAGTGTACAAAGCGAAAGAAGATATTCACTTGCCGAAATTGACTAGCGAATTGGCCCATATTCCCTTCTAGATTCCTCCCTTTGTGTTCCTCTCCTTGCCAGCGGGTACCTGGCCTGGACTGGAGACAGAAGCATTGGATCACGTGCGTCCGCCCGATGATAAGGTCGTCCATGAAACAAGGCGGAGTCCTTAATCCTCGTACACGTGTATTTGTCATGACCCAACAAGAGCTCTTAAAAGTTGAGTTGCAGTGCGGCATCGAGTTATATGTTATAATTAAACTGAATATTAACACTTTATATAAAATACGGTACGCAATATGAACCCAAAGGTAATCCAATCCTAATAATCCTGATGGAGCTGATGCATTGTCAAGCAGATTGCATACTTTATAAATCGATTTGAATATAATTGAATCAATCAATACTCGTTCTTTGTGAACGAAATGTCGTTTGTCAATGCCAATTTACCAGTCGTATATGTCAACTATATCCAGTTGTAGCTTTTAATTTGTTTGAAATTTCAGTGGAATATTTGCACTTCGGTTTACCTGTTTAATTTGTCAATTAAGTTGCTGAGAAATGTTTAACTAAAAGCCCAAAAAGGGCTGAAATTCCACATTGACAATGGATAAATGAAATATCTATTGTGAATTCCCTGTCAGTTAAATTAACTGACCTGTGGCATATACACTAATTCTGGCAATTTTACCGAATATCTGAAAACAAAAAGTTATGAATTTATTGAATATGAAGTGAATAACATTTTGATAAACTTCTGCAAATGTGCGAGTGTCTCATATTGTTAGCTCTACTTTTAAACTGGGCTCAGGACATCTTCAGGAAGAGATAAATTGTCTAAGAGATGATTTAACTTTAACTTTTACCTTAATAATGGGAATTTCAAGCTGGTGACGCATTTCTGCCTTGCATTAAAAATCCATACGCCCCATAGGCCAGAGTCTGCCTGCTAGGCACTGCCGTTGATCCCTTTTGTTCGTTTTATTTAACACTTTTGAAAGTCTGCTTTCTGGTCTATTACCATTCTGGTCCTTCAAGCTCCCCCCCCCCTTTTCCCTCTCCACTGTCCTTGGTCGTTTGTCTCATGAATAATTTGACAAGTTGAATTAAAAACCCCATTGTGAAATTACCCAACATGTTGACTGTTTCCATGAGGCCGCCAAATTGCTGCCACATTATGATAATTTTACTTGGGTTACCTGCCTGGTGGTCGTACTATGTCCTAGAATGACAATGATAATTCCCAACAATTGCTGTGTTCTCGAATTTGTCAGCTTGTCGACGACTTAAACTTTCCACCAAGAGAATTTAAATATTTATTTTCATTTGAATTGTCCTCGACATCCTTGAAATTCCTGACATTCCCTCCATAGCCCGACTTGCTCCTCCAGCCAGTTCCATAAATTCATATTAATGATGTGCAAATGTTTTGTCAGGTGTTCGGTGCTTTAATTAATGTTGCTGCAGACCTCAGACTGAAATACCGCAAAAGCCTCTAGAGCATAGGGTCAAACATCATCAAAAAAGAGTATGAGAGGGAAACAAGTGGGGAAAAGCAAGAAAAGTTTATCTTACTACCATGCCAGAGTCATTTTCTTCTACTTCAATCTACCCAAGCCGAGAAACTTGTTCCTTGTGCCACTTCAATCACAGATAAATAGTTAATAATTAATTTATTTTCTGCCTCATTTATTACACACCGAATCAGAAGGGTTGACTGGCCTTGAACTCTGAAAAATCTATTGGAAATCCACAAATCTTACACCTGCCAATATAATCTCACATATTCCCATAAGCCCAGGGTGATAATTTCCAGGCAACGTCCTCGTGCCAGCTTATATCTAGTGCAGCTCGTGTCCAAGTTGACTTTTATGGCACCTGCCTGTTGGGATAGGGTAGAGGGCAGAGCGAACTGGGTTGGTCTGGATGGGTTAGTTCCACTGACCAGGCCATCCTCGAACATAGGTAAATTTGTCCAGGACAGTAAATTTCAAACGGAAGTGACACTCTAATTGAGAGCAACGAGCCAACTGGGAATGTTGGGTTGACCAGGAGTGCAAAGCGGGTTATGGGCTGACAGCAGCACTAAGAGTATAAAAAAAAACTAAACTCGTTAATTGCTAAGTGCAAAACCATAAAGCGGATGTGCCAGGTAGCTCCATGGTGAGGAGCCACTGCGAGGAGATCAGAGATAGGTTTGTTGGTTTAGCTGACGGTGCGCCGGAGACGGATTTATGGTTGGGTGGCAACCATAGGCGAGGAGCTTGTAATGTTGGTTTATTTGGCTGTTTATGATGGCTGTGAATGATGTTACCTTATATGATAATACCCAGTGCTAAAAGAGAACCGTAGAGAGTATACAATAAGCATATGCAAATGGGAACTGAGATACTACTGCATGGTTCTTGGCTTTCTGCAGCTGAAACAGGATGAAGAGGGTATTTAATAATCGGTCATATCTTACTTGTGCTCTTTTACGATTGACATTTCCGAGTTTATGCGTCATTTTTTAGATCTTCTATCTCGAAGTTACTTTAAAATTTATGACAAGTTGTAAAGCAAATATTACTCTCAAGGTTATCTCAGTTACCCCAAATAGCACCCTCAGATAACATGTTCAACGTGGTGCTGTGCCTCATGTTGGAATAGGTTAAAAATTCATCTCCTGAAAGCATTTTGATTGATTTTATGGCAACCTTTGCAAGACATGTCAGGGATTTCTTAAGCAAGACCCGAAAATTGGTAACAAGCAAAAGCAAAGTTACAGAGATTTAAGTCAAGGGAGGAAAACACAGAGAGAATCTGAATGAAATGACTAAATCATTAATAAAATTCAATTGAAGAACGAAAAATTGTACTAGAATTCCTTTCTAGAATATGATTTACTATAAGATACCCTGCTTTGATTATAATGCCATAGAACCCTAGAGTATGAAGTTAAATAAAAGCGCAAAAGCACTCAAGAACCGTATAAAACAGTAAAGACAATAAAAATAGAAGTTTATTTTATTGGGAATAAAAACATTTTCTCTTTATTGTCTCAAAATTTGAGATAGCGAAAAGAATGGCGTCTAATTTACGAGCATATAAAAAAAGTTTGAGACAAGTGTTTTTGGCTTGGATGTGGCTTAAAGCAGTTTTTGGCATTGGTGCTTGACCGCTTTTATCGCAATCAGGACGTTTTATTGGTCGGCAATTGCCAGATAGTTAACAGCGTGGACAAAAGGATATCCCGGAGGTCAGGACCAAGCACTTATTCTATTTGCTTGTAGTAATACGTTATATACCATAAATTGAGGCCGAGTCTGGAATTAATTAAGCACTTAAAGTCGACGCCTCTGATTAACATACTTTTAACATTATGTTAACATCCATTTACATTTCTGTACATACTCGTCGTCGGACCTACATGTTTGCCCATTTGGTCATCATTTTCCAGCTGGCTGAAATGATTCACTGGCTTAACACCCGAATAACCATCCTGTCCACATCCTCTCCATTTCCCTTTCCTGTTCGCCTCCTCTGCGGGCTGCTGCTTATTCCTAATGCCCTGATTTGCGAGCACTTTAAATATGTAAGTGCAGTTGCTGACAGTATCGACACGCGTTGACATGTAACCAGCTGCGGTTTATGTGATTCGTAGGGAAATTATTCACAGCCTGGCTTAAACTCCATAGGCCATGCTCTGTCCTAGCGGAAATTCGTAGACCAGAACGAGGCCAGCTGCAGCTGCATTCAGATTCATAACCATTTCAGCATTTGCATTTCTGCTCTGTTTTCGAAAGCGGGGAAGAATATATTTTATTTTCGAGCCACTGAATTGAGTAACGAATATCAATATTTTATTCATAAGGTAACTGGGCTATGGAACAGTCAGACCAGTAGAGCGATACGCAACTACCAAATTGTTCTGGTACTCGTAGTAGGTGCTATATCCTTCCGTTTAACAGCTCATTCGGATGGGCTGAGGCTGATGGATGTGTTTAACAGGATGTTCGTGTTGTTTGATTGGAGAGAAATTGTTTGTTTGATTGTTGCATGTATATTTTGGTGAAAGTGTAGCAAATTTTAGTTGATGACACTGGTCAACACGAGTTTTGAAACGAGAACAGGAGTAGGTCAAGCTAAGTGTGTTACGCTTGCATTTTCTTAATCAGAGAACGTCGTGCAATGTAACTGAGTTATAGCTTGTTAATGCTGTTGACCAGTGCAATCAGTAATAGGGTTAATGCATCACTTCGATTGATTGCCTTATATTACTTCCTCTCCCAAGTTGCCTTGGCACACAATGCAAATGATTGCGCAACTTCTACACTCGCCACATTCTTTGCCTGAATCGCTCGCTTAGGTCTTGTAGTTTTGTACTCAATCAGGTCAAGTGAAATGCTCCACAACTTTGCCGGTTTGCACAATATACACAAGGAACACTCCAAAAACACGAAGAAACCAAAAAAAGTGACCTGATTTCTTGGCAGCGGCTCAGAAAGTGTCGCCGCTGAAAATATCCGCTTTAAGTGATGCAATGCCCAAAATAGTCACCTTTATTTTCAGCGTCACGATTTCAACTTGAAGCTCTTTATTCAATTTACCAGCTCCTTGGACAAAGAGTCATCTGTCATCATGGATTTTTCAGCGGGTGCCACATTGATGCAGAATGCTGACCACGGGGATTACGACTTAAATACAACCCATATTTTTTTAAAGGTCCTGAGAGACAAGCTCCCACCACAATGGAATTATAAGCAGACAGTCAGCATACAGACACAGGCAGGCATGACTGGAGCTTTTTCCTTCAAATACCCTGTTCCTATAAAATAAGTAAACAGGGTTGTAAAAAAACATCATACTGAGTGATCTAAGTCTGTTGAGGTGGTCAAGATCGGGAAGGAAAAGAGTCAATTTTTTTGTAAAATATATTTTCTTCACTTTCAGAAAAGCATCTTCGATCTTATAATGTATACATTAACCCGATCAGCAGTAGGTTTGTTCACAGGGACACAGGGTATCTTCTAGTTGAGCGCATTCCATTTAGTTTGTTTGGGAAAAATCTGATAGCCAGCCAGGCCTTCACTCAACATATACACAAGAAGGAAACCAATAATGGAAAATGGAGAAAAGAAAATGGCGAATAAAAGTTTTAACGCTCTTGGCAGAAAAAGTTCTCTGTCAGCTGCCTTTATAATAGTGGACAAGGTTGAAGAACAGTTAGTAAATGGTTGACTATTGTTGAAGATAGTTATATGATTGTTCTCGAGGCGAAAGAAGTTGAGTTAAATTAATTATTAATACTAACTCGTGTATCGTAAAACAAGGATCTCTGGGTTGTTGGCTTACTGGCTGCCTTTTGTTGTCGTTCCTGTGCTTCAATTGATCAAACACTTTTCGCAAATATTTGACTATAAAACTTGTTTATCTGAACTCACTTGAAAGGCTTCATACATTGTTGATAGCTCTGTCCTGTGCCTGAGACTCCTCCCTTACAGCATTCCTACTCGCATTGACAACTTGGCTTGTGTGTTAAGTGGCCCGTCAACGCCTGTGTGCCTGTCAGGTTTCAAGTGTGTGCTGTGGCCATTCTGTCCATATTTCTGCTTTTGACAGGCAACCCAACCCCCAACCCCAACCCCCAACCCACTAGCCCCACACCTATTGCCCACAATAGTCAGAAGTCCTGTCCGTAATTGTTCTTGCGCTCCATTGTCCGCCGTTTGTTGTGGTTATTCTTGTATCTTGACACAGCAGTTTCAGAACCCATTGTGCTTTGTTATTGGCCACTTTCTAATAACTAATAATGGAATTTGCTGTAAATTAATCTGAATAGCTTATGGTTTCGTGAGCTCCTTTATGAAATTGTAATTAATTTTCCAAGCTAGATGATTTATGCTTTAAGAGGTGGGTAGCATATAACTCTAGTTAAAGTGTAGTTGAATGCTTCTTTGATATATTTTCTATAAGTGTCTGTATCTGTATTGATTATTAGTGGTTACATTATAGTTACATTAGTAGCTTTTACAGAAGGGATCTCTTATAGCTGAACTACTCTGACAGTACAACGTTTAAGTTGTAGTAAGGCTTAAAGTCCTGATTGAGCTCAGTAATAATCTTCCTTAAACTTTAAATGGCTTCATTAGATCCGAAATTACAAGTTTCAAGCAAATATTTGACTCTTGCTGGAAATTAAATTGAACACATATGAAAGGAGAATGTCTGCAACCTATGGAAAGAGATTGACGTGTTTTCCTTGAGACTATTAGGAGTGCATTCCTCACATTAATTCAGGGATTATCCAAATCTGTTTTTATTGCCTTGGTTTGTGAACATATTAACACTGTCTTCGTATAGTATTACAGTCTGACAGACAATATCATATGCTGGTGCATATTTCGTATGCATTTTTCATGCATTTTAAATGCACAAATGAAATTGAATCATTTACTTTAATCCCATCAGCTTCATGCTTCCAAATGGGTGCGCAAAACGTATCCTCTTATGCTCAATCAGCGATTTGGAACAGATTCACTGAGTGTATTCCTTTGCAGTATCCTTTATCCCACTTGGCCAATAAATAACATAATCCATAAGTTAAAAAAAATAAAATAAAATCAAATAACAAAAAATTTCGTTGCCAAGTGCATTTTGTGCTCTAGTTGGCAGTGTTTCCGTTTGGATTTGCATTCCCATTTCCATTTCGATTATTCTGTTCGCCATTTCGCACAAATAAACCCAATGTGCCTGTTTGTCTCTGTTTGCTCCTATTTCACGAGTAGAGTAAGCCGTCCGTTTGTCAGTCTGACGTTTTTATTTTCAACATTTATATTCAAATTCATTGAGGAGCAATAAATAAAAGCGCTGCATAAATCATTTTAACAAAAACTTTTACCCCGACACTGTAATAGGTTGCTACTCAGCGAAAGCGCAAGGATTTGCTACCATCTTCCCCTCAGCTCTCGAACCTCCACTTCCAATTTTGTAAGCACTCAACACTTTAGCAGAGTTCACACAAAAACATCAGCTAAGGACACCTTGGGGAGAAATTAAGACAATTGTCGCTGCTCCACAGCCATTAAACAATGAAACGGGTCGATAAAGTCTAAGGCCTGATATAAACCATGATAAAAAATAAAACGGAAACAACCTGCTAATTGTCTGGATTCAAAATTCCAACTTTCCTCTACTCGTTGAAGCTCTAAGAGAAAAAACCAAATCAATCGATGACGCTTAAAGCAATCGCTTTCGTTTTGGACAAATTTTTGCCAGTCCATTTATAAATGCATGCAACGTTTGCTCCATGTGCCCAAAGGATATTCCCCCAACAGGGCAGAGTAAATATTGAAACTACCCAGTGGAGCTTTTTCTCCTGCCTCCCTCGTATTTTTTTTGCTTTCCTTCCGTAGTAGTAAATCTACTTTAATCCTAAAAAACGTTTCACTCGGCGAGTGGGTTAAAAGTAAAAGCAAACTACACGCAACATAAGCAGCTTATGCCATTAGTTTTTGAATCAGAGTGGGTTTCGGATCCAGGAGCTTGCCACTGCCACTGATTCACTGGGTTCAGTTAGTTTCGTGGTATCTACTTCAGGTCCAGGTACATATGTTTGGAGCTAATTGGGGAGTAGTTTGGCATATGTTAATGCATTCGGCACGGATTTACGTGCTGCTTGCTGCGAATTATCAACTAACTAGTCCTGAACTCAAACATTTACTAGCTGGAAGCTTACCACGAGTATGTACTCGTAGTTGGGACCTTATATACTTGCGGCTATTTATAGCACAGAATATGCAACACAATCATTAAAAGCAACCCTTGTCTTTGCCTTATGCTGCACAGTGGTTGCAAAACATTAACTTGGTTTGAGCAGAAGTTGGAGTTGGGTTCCTAAGAAAAACAGTAAGACATATCTTTAAAGATGTTTATTTTTTTAAGTTAACTAAAAGCAGCTGACTACGAAATTAAGTTTAAAATTAAGTATTAGAATATAAAATTAAAATAGGAATTCAAACAAATTTAAATTTAATTCTAAATCTAGGGGAATAAAAATACAAGAAAAGTTGATTTATTTAAATCGATCCAACATTTGTTGCAAGAATTGAGGAAAACCCAGAAAAACCCAACCAGATCAATATATTAGTATATTAGTGTAGAATAAAGGAGTATTATTGACAATATAGTTGATACCTACGTATATACTATTAGGAGCAAGAGTATATAGAAGTATAGTACATCAAGTATTAATGTATAAGAGAATTAGTAATTAGGGCTTACACTGTGATAGTATATAAAAGTAGCAGTATAATGAAGAAATAAAAGGAAGTAAGATAAATTGAAGAAATATAGCTAGAAAGGAGGTTAATTGTTTCTACTAAGATATAGGAAAAGAGAAGATTTTAAAGAAGATAGAGAAGTTGCATTTGAGATCACGTTGTGTACATTATTATAATTAACACATAAGGCGTGGAAAGAGCTGTGTAATGCGTAATATGTTGGGCATGTCGGAAGGGATAAAGGGATAAGACAACCTAAAAGGAAGGCAGACCCAATATTGTTTATAATCAGTTTGTCTAGACAAACAGCATTAAGAGTTTTTCTACGATTATTAATAGTGAAGGAAGATTAAGAAGAAGAAGCCTACTGGAGTATGACGGTAGACGAAGATTGGAAAGAAGTAAGTTTTAAAAAGTGTAAATTAATGTTAATATGTATTAAAGAGCTTTTAGCTCTCTTCTCCATTCGAAATTAATTTATGAAGTCCTATACTCTTATATATATATTATATATATCTTATATAGTTCTCATATATATATAAGTATTATACATATACAAAAGTTAGTTTTGTGTAATTTAAATTTTCCAATCTATTTTTCAGAAAATTTTTAAATTCTAACAGCTAAGATATTGTAAGAAATAAATAATTTTGTCGTGGAATAAACTTTTCGTGTATATTTATATACACCCAACTCTCTTTTTACACAGTAGATACGTTCCTCAGAAATCCGTGTAAAAAGAAACCGTGTAAAAAGAGAGTTGGGTGTACAAATTTAATACAAATGCTTAACTAAGTGTGTTCGTGTATGTGTATGTGTATGTGTGTGTGTGTGTGTGTGTGTGTGTGTGTGTGGGATATGAGTCGTATTGTATTCTCGTACAATATATATTTATGTATGTGAATTAATAGATAAATAAGTAGAAGAAAGGTTGAAGACGTGTAAATTTGGCGGCTGGTAAACTGAACAAGGGACAATTAGAGACTGTTTACAGATGATATGTGTTTCATATAAAGTACTAGTAGAATTTAGAAAAGAGCGAGAGATGGAAATAGAGAAAGTCTTTTTTTATATTTTTTAGTTTTAATTATTGCTCAGTTCTGCCATAATAAGTTCTTGATTAAATATTGTACATTAACTTAAAAGGAACACGAGATTACAAGTTAAAGGAATTTAATAACTGTTTTTTATAAAATAAATTTTATTAATAGATCCACAGTTGAAGATTTGTCACCATTGTACGAGCAGCAGCTGGATTTAATATGGATCCCCAAGTTATCTTTAAAGCTCACTGAGACTCAGAGAAGAAGGAAAATTTTTGCTTTTGCTGCACGCGGATTTTCAGCTGCATAAAATATGAAATTAAATTGCCAGACAAAAATGGCGTCAGGGAAAATGACAAAAATATGAGGCAAGGCAATCATAAAGGATCCGCCGGCTGGCTGGGAACCTCCTCGTGGCAGCTGACTTGATGACTTGCAGTACTCGCATTATTTATAAAGATTCTGCTGTACTCGTTTTGTTGGAGCGTCTGCCTGGCTCTTGTTGTTGATGGCAAACTTTACTCGACGACATGTTCACGCTGAGGACAGTGCTAAATGGAACCATTTTATTATTCAACTCAGATCAGAATAGTAAAAGTTAAGTTTTTATGCCATGTTCCCATTAGATAAAGGACTGGAAGGAGCATAATAAACTTCCACAGGAGTATTAAACAGACTAGGGGAGGGTTATCCATGTATCCAGTCATCATTCATGTACTATATAAGGTTTGACATGCATAATAAGTATATATTTTGAGGTTTATTTAACAAAAGGACTTCATTATAGATACATTTGTATTGAAGGACTTTCAAAATATTTACATCGACTGTTTAGAACAACTTTCTTTTCACTTGCAAGTCATGCATGCTTTCTTTTTGTTCATGTTAATGCGTGTATCTCACAGATGACGATATCTGAATAGATTTATAAGACTGAATAACTTGGAGGAAATAAATGCTGGACATAAAGACATCTAAAAAGTGACTTTGAACAAATTGAATGCAAGAAAACATCACACATTGCTCATACGCAGCGGGTACGGAAAATCTCATTACCGTACCCACAGTCGGAAGGGCACTTAATTTAAATGAACAGTTAATTGACAGGCAGTTGAAGGTTGCCTATTAAGGAAGGGGTACTTGTAGTACAAGGCCCTCAAATGCCGTCAATTTTAATAAAGTTAATTAAAGGCTTTACGAAAATTTCAATGCAAGGCTCATAACATGGCAACAAGTTATTAGTTGGTTTCCTAATAAAGCGGTTCACTTTAGTTGAATCTGTGTGTGGGTGTGTGTTCGTGGGTGTGTGTGTGTGTGTGTGTATTTGGCATATCGTTTGCTGAGGCCAAGTGAAACGTTAATAACATGGCGGCTGCAGGCACAAAGACAAACCGCCGAGTGATACAACATGCTGACCAAGTCCTTTGTCCTTTAGGCGCTCCGTTTCGGAAGGGACGCACCAGACTTATGAATGATGCTGATAAATTTAATTCAGCTCAAAGTTTATCTGCCCGGCTTTCTGTCTCAGTCTGTGCCTGCGTCTGACTGGACGCTTGCCAACTTTGCCGCCATCACTCATAATTAGTTTCTTTCATAATCAACTCGGGATGGCAACCAGATGTTTGCCTGGCTCTCGCTTTGTCGCTTTGTCGCTCTATGTTCACATTTGGGTCAATGCGGTTGGCCGCACTCAGATGAAAGGCAATACTCGTGCCTAACAAAAGTTCAACTTAAAGCCAAACAATATGCAACAAGGCCAAACAAACATTTATACAAATAAACTGCCGTCTACGTATCGGCTAAACGTCAACGCCTGAAGTAAAGCCTTTTATTCTCTGATTTCAGCTGGAATACCAGACAATAGACTCGGATAAATGTTTGCGCTAGTCTAATGTTGTTGGTTATCCTAACAACTGTTTCCATTAACCTTAACATTTCCATAATAAATGTATCCTTTCCTCACTGAAATATATCTTAATTGTTAATATTATGCGTGTGACAAACTTATGATAAAGATTTGATTAGATTGTTATCTGGCACTTACGAGTAGTTTACGCATTTATATTATCGTTATATATTTAACTAGACTTCATAGGATTTGCGTATTATATATACACTCGTATATCTTAAGTTTCCTTTCTGTGGCGACATTTAAACTTAACTTGACTCTATCGGAATCTAAGTTTAAGTTAGGAACTTGTGGGCCGAACAAATAGAACATATTTTAAATGAGATTTTCATGGCATACCAATTAGCGTCACTTGTTGCTGGATTGAATACATATCCTGGGCAAGTTTTATGAAGGACTTTTACGGCCATAGCTAAGTTTAATCGAGTCCTTAAGCCTTATTTATGAGCGTCTGCTTGGCATGTGCCAAAGATGTCATTTATTTTAATGTTTTACGTGACGCATATGGGCCAAATTGAACGAAAGTACTCATTAAATACAGAGCAAATAACCATAAATGCTTACGGTGGAGGACGTGCCTAATTGCCTAGGCAGTGGGCGGGCATGGGATATTTTGGCCATGGCCTGGACCGGACTGGACTGGACTGGTATTTACTTAGCCAAATGTGTTTGCGCTTCATGTGTCGCAAACAATTAGTTTTCCAATTTCCACTAAAATGTTGGCAAATAAATTAAATTCGGTTTGGTGCGGTCTCAGCTTAGTTTGGCTTTGGATTTCGCTTTGGCTTAGTTCTCCCAACTTCCTCTCCACTCGATCCAATTGCCATGGCAGAGCTCGCTGTGTGCAATTCAATCTTTCCACAAACTTGGCTCAAGTTTGCGCTCCTCTTTGCCGCTCTTTGCCAAACTTAATTTAATTAGTTTTCATTTATCCAAAGTACACGCTTCATTACATAATTTAACAATTCATTGCATTGAGACAATCCACGACGGGACACGATGGGACGCGATGGTAATTGAAAACCGTTGCACGTCGACAAAATCCTTTTCCTCTCTCTTAGCAGCTAACGTACCTTACAGCCAACCCCTTTCCCTTTTCTATTTGTCAAACCCTCGTCTGGTCCTTAATTGCACTCTCCGTTATTATTGCCGCCAGACAATTGCTAATGGCCGCTGTAATTATCATTAAATGCCTGAATTAAGCTCTGGATTGGTTCTCCCTATTACATAAAAATAAAAAAATACAAAAAACACAAAAAGAAACGCTTGCCATGTAACTGACTAGCTCAATGTTCCTTTTAATAGCAATTTAATTCTCAACGCTCTGAAGATGGTTGGAAAATTATGAACACGCGTATTGCTTGAGGCGAATTTCTATTGATTCCATTGAATTTTAAATTCATTAAGAATTTATTACAAAATCATTCCATCCAGAGGGAGTAGGACTTATAGATTTTGCTATACAAATAGAAGGTTCATTACTGATTGAAGTATTGATTAATTTGTGGCTTTAATCTTTAGCTTAAGATAGTATGTAAATATTACTAGCCATGAATTTAATATTAAAGTGAGAGAAGTTTATGTAGAAATGCAATTGGAACTTGGTCCGTGAAATGTTAGCTTGGAGATGGGAACCCTTCCAAAATCTTTTTTGTTAAAGTAAATCTTGTATTTTTAACTATTTTACCTGTTTTCATAAGTGTAGGGAAAAGTTGTGACTTCGAACTAAAAATAAAGTAAAGCAAGGCGAAAACAAAGAAATTATATTCAGCACTTAAGCTCTCGATACTCGTCCAAATAAAAGCTGAGCAATAGAAAAGAAATTTTATTATGTAAACAAAGCGTCGACCAATTTGCTGAGCAACTCGTGCACCTAGAGCAAAAGTAAAAGCAAAAAACAAAAAAAGCAATAAATCAAACACACAACACACTCGTACGAGGAAATTGGTGTTCGCTTTGTTGTCTGACGTGAAAGCAGACAAGGAAATTGGCCAAAACTTTGGCTTTTGGCTGGAAAGTAAACAGCTTATTGGACATGGAGGGGTATAGGAGTGGATTTTCATTCACAGGATAATAAAAATCAATTTACGCACTTGAGCCAGGAGCGACGCATATTGTTATAGGTTCTTGTTGTTTTTGTATTATTCTTTTCTGTTGATTTTTACTTTGACTTCTCGATAATCGAACATAATGGGACCCTTCAGGGCAGCCCAAAACCCAAGAATCGACTGTCATTGCCAGCGGTTTACTGTAAGCATTTATACTACTTACGTGAGCACAAAAAACCGGATGTTTTTCAGGATGTGGAAAATTTATACTGTCCAATAGTGGTTATTTATTACTTTGACTCGTTCTCTTTTTTACCAAAAATAAGTCTGTTTTTAAGTAGTTTTTCCCTTTTATTTTTAATCTTTATACTACACTTATTTCATGTCTCGCTTTAAATTTGCTTTTGTGCTAAGAACGCGGTAAGAAAAAGTAAAGCAGTTCTTGATGAAGGGTGTAAAGTACTTTAAATATATTGAATTTGATGAATTACAAGGGACTTTCCCAAATGTAAGTGAAATGTACAGTTAAAAAGCTTTTCCATATCCAATCGAGGGGATGATTCATTTTGCGCCATATATTGTATAAACATATAATGAAGTTGGTGAAGTATAAATATATATTTAAATATAATAAAAATAAGAACATCTGTTCGGTCTGTGTGAGAATACAGAAAAAAGTTGAGAGTCCAGCGTGAATAACAATATTTCTGTGATTTTAAAATAACAAAAATAAATATATAAATGGAAATTAAATGATACACAAAAGGAAAAAATATGAAAAACTCTGCGAGCTTAAACTAATTAGTTCCGGGAAATTTAATAATGTACAATTAACAAACAAACAAGGGTAAAATAAATAATACTTTGAGAACGACAATTTCTTACATATTCTTTCTATATATCTACAGGGTGACTATTTTCGAGCTATAGAACTTTAAGTTGGTATTAACAGCTGTCAAGTGATTTATTCTCAGTTCAGAATTCAGAATAGACTCACGCCTGAGCAACGCTTGCAAATAGTGCAATTTTATTTCGAAAATAATGGTTCTGCGTCCATTTTATCGTCGATAAAATCGTCTCCCAGAGCAGTTAATTCGATTAACCATGGAACGTTTTCGCACCACGTTTACTCTTATTGATAACTCGCATCCCCAGAGACGCCGTACGGTGCGTACAGAAGAAGTTAAGCTCCATCCGCCATTGGATCTGTGTCCATCCACTTTATGGAAGATTTTGCGGAAGGATCTAGGTTCGCGTGCTTTCAAAGTCCAACTCGTGCAAGAATTGAAGCCAAACGATCATCAAGTAAGGCGTAGATTCGTCGAATGGGCCAAAACGAGATTGCCGTTGTTCCAGATTTTCATAAGTGAATTTTGTTTAGCGATGAAACGCACTTCTGGTTGGTTTTATTTGGAGTGAAGCCAATCCTCAAGTGTATATCGAAACAACGTTTCATCCAGAAAAACTGACTGTTTGGTGTGCTTTATGGGCTGGTGGAATCGGTCCGATGATGGCCAGAACGCTACAGTCAATGGTGATCGGTATAGAGCCATGATTACTGACTTTTCGAACAACCATGATGTCCAGGAGCTGTGGTTCCAACAAGACGGCGCAACATGTCGCACAGCTCGTGCCACAATCGATTGTTTTATGGCAGTTTAAAGTTCTAAACCTCTAAAAAACACCCTTTATTTAATCAAACAATCAACTTAAATCAAATGTTGTAAGCATAATATACAAATGTATCCTAGCAATAGCTATTGAGTTTAAGAAAGGGTTTAGTATAGGCAAACAGATGTTGGGTAAGGAAGTGAATTATTTATCCAACGTAATGTTTGCTGTTAAGTCTGTTAAAGGACATTTCCCCTTTTTACATTTTAATGGCTAAAGTGCATTAAATGGAAAACGCAATGTAAAAGGGAAACTAAAAAATCGCCGACATGGAAATTAGCTGTGCAACAAAGCAAATCCGTTAAAATGCGCAGAATGCACAAACTGAACAATTTGCTTTAGTTAGCCCACCGCTTTGTCCATTCCTCCTGTTCTGTTCTCCAATCCTTACGTAGTGTGCGACTCCTGCTGTGGAGTTGAATAGTGCCCCCTTCGAAGCAGTTATTTTTGCTAGGAGTAACCCAGAAAGCAGAAAGTACGTCCCAATTGTCCGCTTTCATTGCGCATTCCTTCTACTCCTTGACTTTTTGCATAGCCTCATTTGGGAGACGTTTTTTATAGCTGGAACTTATTTCCCATTCATTTGAGAGTAAGTATGCGTTACGCCAGGCTACAACTTGTGTGTGTGTCCTGCGGCAATGTTCCTATTCGTATTTAAAATCCCCACTTGAAGTTGTTGGCGTGGAAAGTCAACAAGCCATTCAGGACACACCCTCATAGTATTCGCACTCCATTCAGCTTTCATCGCACTTGTATCCTATAAGATGCCAGCACAAGATGACATTTAATCCTTGAAGTCATTTCATGAATATTTCAACTCATAGTCGGCCCTTAACAAGCCTGTCACCATGTCACTTTCCTCAGTCTCTTCTAATCCCACCTACCACCTACTTGGTTACATATTGTCCATGATATCCCCCTGGTACATCGTACCTTAAACTATGTCGCAGAACACTAATTGTCATGCTTTGTGAGTGGCTAAGAAGTCGCACTTCAACTATGATCTCCTTATCTATTTACCTGGCACAGAATATTCTTTTATTAATTGATAGATACTTATATTAAAAAGTTGGGAAAATGTTTGTATTGCTTCCTCACACAGAAGTAGATTATGACAGGTCCTTTCTGTTTGTCCTTCAGTATGTTGATCCCTTCGTTCGGATAGTTGTTGCTTAGCTACTCACTAATTGCAGCTCCTAACTAAGAAAATGAGACACTTTATTGCTCAGTAGAGCAAATATTTTCCCCGAATTGGTTTGTGAAATCATCTTTTCACTGAGACTTTCCTTGTGACGTTGCCAGTTCAATTCACATCGATTACGTCCTTCAGTTTGCGGCAATAAACTTGCAACATGTCTCTTCTACTTGGTTTATGCAAAAAAAATGTACGTCGACTCTTTGGAGTTTCGTTTTATTTGGCTTTATCCTTTATCCATTGCTCTTTCATTAGGGTCCTCGTTTAGCATTTCCATGTTCAATTCTTTCTTTGACAAAAAGTTATAAAATGTTGGAGTAGAAGCAAGTTCCAGACAGTCGTATGTGAATATCAATCCCTCACATTGAACTCTGTTTCTGGTAGATATGTAGATATGGGGTGATTAAAGGATACAACCTTATTCAATCCTCGCATATGTTTGCTAATTTCAAACAGTTTTCAATTAAGGATTATTTGCTGTTTAATGTCGGTCTTCGCATCTCTCTGCCCCTATCCGCAAACTACTTTCATTATTAAACCACATCCTCATAACGATTGAGACCAGCCATAAGGCCATCCACAGAAATCCTAGATTGTCCTTTGTGGCCATTTGCCGCACTTGTTGTTTGCCATGTCAAGCTTGGCGCAATTTAATTTTTAATTACAGCCCCAAACAAGCGCAGCTTGTGGGAAGCTTCTGTAACTTGCTTCTGGCAGCAAGCTGGCAATCTAATTTGCATTGGTAAATAAATGTACAACAGAAATGGATTGACATTAACTTGAAGCAAGAGATGCTCAACTT
Organism: Hirtodrosophila trivittata; assembly: GCA_035045065.1. Taxonomy (NCBI): domain Eukaryota; kingdom Metazoa; phylum Arthropoda; class Insecta; order Diptera; family Drosophilidae; genus Hirtodrosophila; species Hirtodrosophila trivittata. The sequence continues at coordinate 458,764 of JAWNNK010001446.1, read as the reverse complement.
GAAGATATCCTGTATGTATAATCAAAATATCCAGCAAAACTAATGAACTCTTTCAACTTATATCGACAGGATAATACTGAAACTGCGGTACGTAAGAATCTGGGCAATATATTTATCAATTAAAGTATATCTCATGTAATTTAAGATGGATCACATATATCTATAGTACGTCATCTCTCAATACTGAGGGACGCAAGTCGCCTGATGATTAAGATATTTAAGTTTGAGTATACACGCTTAGAATGTGTAGACTCGGTCATAATTTTTGTGTCCAGGGTATAGGAAAGTTTATCCAGCTTCATTTGCGACTCAACCAGCATTCATCACGACAAATTCACTACCCTTTGTTCTTTGACAAGCGTTGATTAAAGACCTTACTGAAGCACCAAATGCACAATCTAATTCGTCTTCATCCAACGCCTTTTCAATCCTCCGCCCTATCGCCCATCGCCCCATCAATAATCCAGACAATTAGACTCAGTGATTGCTCTTTTGCTGTTGTTCGTTTGCTGTAATTTCATTTTTTAGCATGGTGCTAAAAATGGCAATTCAAAGGCAAAATTTGTCACTGCCAACGCCAAGAGCGTTGCTCATCCGCCACGTGAGCCGGCTCGCATGAGTTGCTCTAATTAAGAACGAGCTCAGATTCACCGCCATCGTGTGGGCGCCCAGTTGTAATGACAGGCCCAGAGCCCAATCAACTTTTATTTGTAACTAGCACTCTCATTAGAGGTCTGCCCACGTTAAAACAAAAGCAGTGGAAAAATCTTTATAAGATTTAAGAGCAAACAGTCAAAGAGAGAAATAGACAAAGAGAAAAATATAAACAAACTTATTTAATAGCTTAAATAGTTTAGTCCGCAGCTTCAGAGCCTGGAAACTGCTTTTAATTACTTTAAGTGATTTCCACTTCGTTTTTGTTTGCTTGAAATATATTTTCAGCTGACAAAGACAAATATTTTGTGAACATCTGTTAAACATGTTGGTGAACAAAATTTAAATCTAAACGTGAATACATTTTACGAATAAGTTTCTTGACATTGGAGAAACTTTAAAGCAGAAGCTTATGATATTTCTAAGAGTTATAATATTTATAAGAGGAGTTCAAGAAAGTAAAAGCAAACTGCAGTTTTCCCTATTTCACTTCATCGAATCTTATTGATTCCCAAGTGTTGTAAGATACATCAAATAAAAGGACTAACTAAGAATAAAATGTTTTAACAAAAACAAAAAATATTTGGGTAATCTTTTATCCTCAAGCTAACGAAGCGTTGAAGAGTGAGAAAAAGTTTTTGTTATAACAGTTTGTAGATATTTATAAAACATTGTTGTTGATATTTCGCGCCGTCGCAAATAAAACCCATTAGGGATATAATCAAAATTTTGTGTGATTTATCATTAGGGCAAAATGGGGTGTTGGGTTATATTTGATCCAAAACTTTTCAAAGCTTTTCACAATTTGTTTTTTGGCCCTTTAACGAACACAAAAAGCTTTAATTTCAGCTGAAATTCGCTCATCATTTTTTATGCTCCTTGTTGTGTTTTCGTTTTTTCAATTGTTGTATGAAATGTGCCAAGGAAAAGTTTGCAAATCTGTAAAAGTGAATTACAAAATATCCTGCGAGGGCAAGGACAGTGGGGTGAACGATGAAATGGGCAGGGAGAAAATTGGCTTTGATGCAACAAAGTAAATGGCAAATTTGGTACGAAAATTGAAAATTTATTGGCTGAACAAAAGTCGTTAGGACTTTGCCTTCATCATGGCCTGCACTTGGCAGCTGTTGTGCTCCACCTGCACCACCTTTGCTCCCGCCACCGCCACCTGTCTCACCACGCCGGGTCAGCTTGGATTGACAAAAGAGAAACTGCCTGGAGATTTGCACTTCGATTTTTCTGCCACCTTCTCGAGACATTAAGAATTAGTTTCGTTGTTTTCTTGTCGATGCAATTTCATAATATTTTCCTTACCATTTACCGTTTTCCACTTCAATCCTCCCCTTGGTAACAACGAACTGGGTTTAGCACGTTTTTCATGTTGTCAGCTAAGCGCCGTGAAGTATGCAACACATGCAGCTGAAAGTTGCCACAGAAACTTTTCGTTGGCTGTGGCATAAACTGCGAGAAGAACCTGTGCCAAGTTCTTTACCTTCGACCTGGGAGTGCATATTTTCCTTTTATCATTATTCTCTCAACCATTTTCCATTTTGAAAAGTTTCTCAACTTTCTTCGCAGGTGGAAAGAAGATGTTGACTCTATTCAAAGTGTGAGATGTTTTTCACTGACTCAATTTGATTCTTTTTTATTTTTGCCCCTCTCCCAACTAAACTCCATATCGCTGGACCTAAAATGTGTCTAAAATATTTTGCAGCTAATAAAAATTGGCAAATGGTCGCAAATTTATGCGCTGCGGGAAAACTCGTAAATTTTCAATGACCCCCTGATAACGCACTGAAAACATAGACATTTGTACACAATTTTCTGGTTGCATGAAACAAATATAAAGAAAAGGAAGCGAAGATGAAGAAGTTTTCCGCATTCGCTGATCTGTTTCAAGGCATTTCGCTGAGGAATGCCACGTTCCTTGTCATAAAATATTCAGATGCTGAACAGGCAACATCTGAAACAATAAACAAGCTCTGCGTTTTTATGGGCTTCGTTGAACAATTTATTAATTGCCTTAAGTGCTGGGTCAGAGACACAATGGAAAATATGTAAATATACAAGAATGCGAACAAAAGTCAAGAATGAAGCTGTAATATTTCCTATAGAATGTGAAGTACTATCTTTTTAAAGAACTGGTAATAGAGCAGATATTAAATTGTCATTAATAAATGCTGACAATTCTTCACTGAAAGAAACAATCTTTTATGCAATTATCAATACAATAAACAAAGAGCAGAACATAAGTTCAATTGGAATTTTTTATTCAGTTCATTTGTTTTAATCTTATATTCTGTATCCAAAGATTACGTTCAGTTTTCTTTTGAAGAGACTCATCACTTTAAGGTAAGGAGGCTTGTGAGAAAAAACCATTTTCATTTCCAAATATTTGTCATATTTTTTTCATTTAATCTTAATCTCAAATGATGTGTAACAAAGAATCTGCTTCGAACTCGCTTCGACGCAATTAGTTGTCGACAAAAAAGTACGGAAACAAACAAAATAGAAAATCAATAAAGCAACAACAACAAAAGACGGTAAATAGCAAGTTTTGTCATAAAATCAGCATCAAGGCGAACAGCATTGTTGGTTGCCAATGAAAAGAAGATAAATAAATTTAATTAAAATGCCTTAAGCCATAGGATAGCAGCAGGAGAAGGACCTGCCTTGGGTCAGCAGTAAAAATTTGAGGAAACGTGAACTCGTCTAGAAAGAAATGTTAGTTAAAGTAATTGCACTTGAGTTTCATTTCGCGAAATGAAAAGACAGTAAACTTTCAATTGATTTTATTTAGGAATCCCGCTCAATAAAACTTTCTGCAACTGGTAAACCTCGATTAAAACTGCTGACATCCAACCCTAAAACTGGGTAAGGAATGCTATAATTAACGCAGTAAGTGTTATAGGGATAGAAAATAACATAACAGAGCTTTACTCACGAACTCCTAAAAGCCCGACACACTCTCTGGCAGCCAGTTTAATTGTTAGAGCAGGCAGGTCCTGGCGGTGGACATGTGTGTCCTGAAAATATTTGTACAATTAACTTTTGCTTTTTGTTGACGGCCACAGCCGGAAATTTGTGACGGTTTTCGTTGCCGACACAATTTCACGTTTAAAATGGAATTCATTACGAAAGGTTCTCCCTCAAAGGACTCGCCCACAAAGAGGACCGCGTTGAATTTACTCATACCAACATTTTTTTGTTTCGCGCTGAATGAAAACTCTCCTCCTTGTTGATATGCACTACTTTTATATACGGGCATGTTTCAGAGCATAAACCTAACAGGAGAGAGAGAAAAAGTCCATGTTATGTATTGAAGACTTTTACCAAAATTGTGATCATTGACAGAAAAATAGTTCTTACTTCTTACTTATTATTTATATGACATCTATACAGGATACATCTCTCGACTTGAATAAAGTTTTGCGATTAATACCAAACATATTGTAGTTTGGTTCTCCCTACGACTTCGGATAGCTATTTAAACTAAAGATTGCTTCCACTCCTCACCAAGATATGATTTAAGTCAGAGTACAGATTCGACTGGTTGCAATGAGAAGGGGAATCTTAATCTCATGTTTAATCATGACTAACTCACACAGTTACAGACAGAAATGTAGACACTCCCCTTCAGATACGAATACATATATGTACAGGACTCCAATCTATTCACACATCTGTAGGGAAGAGAACTTAAATTTAGCGAGTTTTAAGTAAACCTTTTGGTTTACTTTGGTTCTATTCTGTTACTTATCCTCATTCTCTAGGTTGTCGCTCCTTGTATCCTTGAGATAGTGCGAGCAGAACCTAAATTACAGACAGATACAAACTGTTTTGAATCGTCTGGAAACGCATTTATGTCCTGTCTGCTATCCAGGACACTTTCTATATATATCTGACTATTCGTGTGTGTTGACATCAAGTCCATAAAGATATCTGCCATAATTGCAGCTAAGTCAGCAAATGCTGACTACTTTTCCCTCCCCCTTTATTCACCATTTACCACTGTCTTTCGTACGCTTCGCTGCTTGCCACTTGCCACTTGCCACTTGCCTCATGTCTCTTGTCACTTGCCACTTGCCACCTTCAAATTTCCACTTGCCTCCTGCTAAGCTTGTTTTTGTTTCTTAGCACAGCCGCATTTTCTTTCAGCTCCTTTCTCTCGGCTAAATATGAAATGAAAGGATTCATAAAACCATCGTGGGATGTAAACTTTTATGTGCTGCTTCTGCCAAAGGATCTTAAAGGGTGGAATCCGAGTATCTTCTACTATACATGACAGTGAGTGCATTAGATGGTACACTAAGTTTTATGTTTTCGCATTCTTCTGCTTCTGTTCAATGTACCAAAACCGAATGAAGTCAGGAAAAATATTTTAGTGTGTTCTAGTTCAGTGTAAATAAGATTAACAAATTTTCCTGTAGATTAAGGTTTAGAAAGGATCAAAGGGAATGGAAAAAGGGTCGAAAAATAAGTAAAATTTAACTGAAACTAAAAAACATTAACGCTCGATAGGTCTATAAAGAGGCGTTCGGAGCCTGTTTCAATGTGTAAATATATGTAGAATACTCTAAACGATGGAGGCATATCCTTTACTTTTCGACAGAAGAGAACTCAAAGGAGAGAAAATAATGCTGAATGTAGAAGAGAAAGGAAATGGAGCTGCTTTTCAAGGATAAAACTTGTCTCTGCCATCAAAGTGTTTGGCATCGCTGATTGCATGGAAAAGAAAAGAAAAAGGACTGCAACGAGGATAAGATATATCCTTAAATATTCCTGAAGTAGCTTTGAATTTCTTCTTCCTGTTCTTGGCACTTGGTTGCAGTTGCTCTATCCAAGAATATTTGCCCATAACCAACCCAATTTCGGAATGCAAACTGTGTTTTGTTTTCACAACAAATTGTGGCTTCTGTACATTTATTTTATTTAACTATCTTTATAACTGCTCTTATATACTAGTATTTGGCTCATTTAAAAAGTTGAAAATGTTTTTCTTGGCAACAAAGTTTTTGATTCCTTCTGTGGCTTCTTAATCTGGTTGATGCATTTTCCAAAGCCTCGACTTCAGTTCAGTTCGCAAGAGGGACACTTGGAAACTTTCAGCAAATGACACTTACTCCAAATCCGTATAAGTATTTACTCAGAATTTATAGCTTTGAAATTTGTTTCTGGACACAATTGCCCAGTTCTACTACTACTGGCTACTCTAGAGTCATTTCTGCTGAATTTAATTATCTAGTTCATGCAGAATGTATGCTCTCATTATTTCACTCTGGAACCCCAAAGAGACATTAGCTTAACAACTTCTCTGCAGCAATTCAAACTATTTAAAACATCATTTGTATTTTCTGTATTTTGTATTTTGAATTAAACTTTACAGTTTTCACATTCATTTCCTCCCTGAAAGTGCTCGGCCAACACTCCCGTCGTACTCCTCTCCAGCTCTTTGCCACTACTCCACCACAACTAACTATTTATACATCCTGTGGAAACATCCTTCTTATTTTCCGGCCCAGTTCGGCAAAGCCCGTTATCAGAGTATCCGCACGAGTGTCAACCCCCTCTGCCATTACAGAAATTGGTCGAGGGACTGACCCAAAAGTGTTTATCATTCGTTTGTATTATGTACAGGGAACTTCTCGTCCTACTCCCACTCCAAAATGGTTACGAAATAATTGCAATTTAATTAAGAGCCATATATTCAGTTTACTCAGCAATTAGCTAAAATTAAATTCCCAGCTGAAAGCGTAATATTAAAGTTCTCACCCGTTTAACCTTTCACTGCAATTGCAAAGAGAGTTCAATTTCTCCCTTTCGACTTCTCAAAGGATGGATGTTTCACTTAGCTTCTTCTGGATTTCAATTTCCTCCGTTTCCCCATCTTTTTTCTCGTTACGAGCACAATCTGCACTTGAATCGAACTCGTAAGTTGCGTTGCAAAAGAGCAAAAATGGGTACATTTTGCTTTTGGGATATCGTGCAACATATTTTATGCATGCCTCAGTGGGCGCTCACTGGGCAATTTTCTGGAAGATAGAGCTGTACGAGATGTACATGCTACAAAAGAGTTTGCAACAGATGAATCTATGCACAAGTCTGATTTCCTTTTCTATCGCGATTCTAAGCGATTTCCAGTTTGACAGTAATTAAACCATTTTGTCTTATTGATTTGGCGCATGCAAATGGAATTTCAAATTGAACATTAGCCACAAGTGCATCTTAAACTTTCATTAATCATGCAACACCTTCGACATATTCTGTATTTTGCTCAGGCGGTTCATCATGGAGCGTCAGAGGACGTGACTTTCAGGCGATGGCAACGTGACTTCCATCCGGGCTATCCTCTCCTGACCCCAACTAAAATATTTAAGAGAACGTTGTGTTGTCTACAACGTCAAACATTCAAATTGATGCGACCACATAACAACAGGAGGGTAAACACACAACTACCACTCAGAACTACAAGTAGTCATGGATTTGGAGCACGACCAGGCCACCCGAGGAGCTGTGCATGTAAACATAAACCAGGGTTAAGACCAGGAGAGGTGAAGGTCTTTCTATTACGCTTTCTCCTGTTTTATGTAATGCATATAAAGTTGTCACCTAACGGAAGTAGTTTCTGTACTTCCATTTACATATTTTCAGTTTAGGACAATGCTCCGTAGTTACAGCAAAACTTGTGAGCTGTACGAAGTTGTTTTTGCTTCCAATCAGATGAGAGGACAACGCGAGTAAAACCAACGTATACATATCTGGCATACAATTCAATATTGTGGTTTTCAAATCTTTCTATCTGTAGTTCAATTCAATATTTAACTGAAGGAGTGCTGCTTTCTCTCAAGGGATCTGCTGAACATATCCTTTAACGGTTAATCTGCCTTTAAGAACAACAAGCATGCTCATTATGGAGTCTGTGCATCATATTATAAAGAAATGTCTGAAAAATTCCTTGTGTCTCCGCCTTGGAGTTCTACTGATGGCCAAATTTCTACGGTTCTATGTGAAAAAATGCCCCAATCAACTCCCATGCCACGCCCCACGTCCAGAAATGCGGGCAATAATGAAACTGCTGACAATGTGAACCAAGCCGTGGCCCCAAATTGCTTTGTACACCTAATGGGGGTACCAGTAGCACCCGTAACCCGAGAGTGCCACCACCCCCTCCCCCTGTGCACGCCTTCATCCTCTGGCAGCTAAAACTCGGTGCAGTTCAGTGCAAGGTGAGCCAGGACGAACCAGGACAACCCGAGCTGATGTGAGCCCGCGTGCATGGAATTTAAAATGGCTGACAAAACCAAGCAAGTTCATCTTTCATTCTAACTAAGGGTGGCTGAGGTAGCGAGTGGGGGAGGGAAGGCGGTAAGGACGTTGGCAAATCCTCTCCAGCAATTTTGACCTGCATCTGCTCATTAATTTTTAGCTGTGGCAGCGAAATTTCATACAATATTTGCAAAAACAGTTCGGCACAGGAAATCGATTGGGGAAAGCAAAGAGAGAGTGGGCTATGATTGGATTAAAGACCTTTATAAATTGCTTGTCAAAGGGTAAAAGCCTCTTTATTAAATTATAAACTACAGAACAAAGTTTGTACACGAGACTTTCCAGAGCGAGCTAGAATAATTTAATCTGTCAACCTTAAATATAGTTTATACAAGAGTCAAAAGGTATTGGATGCAGTATTTTTTTTATTATTATTATTTCATTCAAAGGGCAATGAAAATTAATGAAACTCAGATAAGATAAAATCATCTTTCGTTAATTTTTATATACAAATGTATAAATACTTATGACTATATCATGTTTGAGCTTAGATTAGGCTTCATTACTTCAAAAATTGGAATGAGGGTTACGGCGTTTGTTGCCAAGCTGCGTATGTTGCGGCAACATGTTGCTGGCAGTTGTCAACATTTGCTACGCTCCCAGATAAATTTGATAAAAGCTTGCTCAGCCATTGGTAACACTACGGGTAGTCCTGACAGTCGCATTTGCGATATATATGAGGAAGGACAACTTCTCCTTCGGGTTTTTGGCCTTTAACCCAAGTTAAGTTGGTAAAACGGGGAGTATCATGTTTGCGAAAATGTATGTAACATTTATCCGGTATATACTTGTGCATCCTTGCTGACGATCTTACACGAACACAGCAACTTATTGGGATATTGGGAAAACCATGTCAAGTTTTCTCTTAACCAACTACCAAACATATTTCCTTTAATAAAAATGAAACCAATTTCAATGGTTTAGAAAATGGGTAAATGAGAAAATTACTGTTTTGTGGCTAAAATAAGTTTGATAATTTTGAATTTCGAATAGCGAGGAAACATCTTTCATAACCCTCATTTTTTGGTCGTTAATTGAAAGATGTAAATTTACTTCTAATTGCATTAACTTTACTAAAGAATTTGACAATAATTATACATTATAGTTTTAAATTGTTCGATCTCGAACTTATTTTTTAGCCTCCAAATCTGAGTCTAATACGAGATAAACGTTGATCGTCATTGATCCGTGCTCAACATTTAGAAAAAAGATAAACTAAAGTTGAAACAAAATAAAATATTAATTTTCCCTTTGTTCTACCGTAATTCTCCCGCAAGCACAAATAATTTGAATGCAACGGATCGACTTCTATCCATTAACTTTTTTGCTTAGCCAACACTGTTCCCTATTAATATGTAGCATTATACTCTTATATTTTGTATTGTAACATTTATGTTTACTTGGAGACGTACATTTTAAATATATCTCGAAGAACTTGAAACTATGATTAGGAATTCGAAATGACGTTACCACCGATATAGGAATAAATATAGAATAAATAGAGCACTTGCTTTATCCCTTCATTGCTTAAATAACTTAAAGCTTTTGTGTGTGTGTGTAATCATAAAAACAGCTATATATTTACTATATATACAAGTATATCATCCTCATTATATATAATTTGCTAAGGGACTGCGGAATGTGGAACTCTGTACAACTATTTGCATGGTAATGAGCAGCGAGAGTATTCCGTGGATAAAACTGTGGAATGAATGTCTCAATGGACCCTGGCATTTAAATAGTCGCTTTTAATCCTTTTCATTAATTTTTGTTTTATTTTTTTATTATTATCAATTGTCCAGGATCAGTCTTCATTAATGACTTTTACAAAGCAACTGTCGTAAGTTGTTTGAAAACCAACCTATAGACCTATAGAATTCTGATTACTTTACATAGAAGAAATTATTAAATTTTACTGTAATCCAGCATAAAATGAAATTCTTTTATAGTTAATTAATTTGCGTCCTTAAATTTAATAGAATGCTGCGTGAACATTTTGTCATAAGCGAAACTTATCTATCCGTGGATTTCTCTAAAGTTAAATGACTGGGGGTACGAGTACGATGTAATAGAATAGACTGTTTGAATAAATATTTGAATTTAATTTAATAAAATTACAGATTGTTCAACAAGGTTTCGGAGATTTCCAAATGAGAAACCAGAAACAAGCAAACAAATAATATTCTCAGAATAAAGTATAAGCTATACTATACTATATAAGCGTCCATAATGAGAATATCTTTAAGCTATGTGCTTGGCTATTCCTTTAATAATCTCTCTGGATCTAGATCCCAGTACAAGTACTTACGTGGATCAGAGTGATAATTGTAGACCGAATCAACTAGATGATCCAGTTTGTAGAACTTAGTTTTGCTCTCAACATTCAGTTAACATGATCTGTGTTTCGTATATCTTATAATCTTGGACATTTGTCTTTTCATTCCATGACCCCAAAAGAGATGATTCATCGTGATCTTAAGTCCCAAAACTTATTTCTCTCAAACAATTACTGAAAATCAAAACCTTGTGCTTTTGGTAAGTCAATCAAACTAAAGACTACGATGACAGAGACTTTTTGGCTTATATAGCCCCAGAGGCTTGAATTCCTATATATGGTATGTAAATCGGAAATAACAATATAAAATTTGTTATCCATAGAAAAGTGCGATGTGTATAGCTTTGGCATTACTCTCTGGAAGGTGACGTCCCTGATCAAGCCCAAGTTGGAAAATTATATAGCACTTGTTATTATGACAATATCTGAAATTGACTCGTATCGTACTTTACCTAATACTGAACCTCAAATAAAATAATATCGTCTCGGTCTTTTCATAATATATAAAATAATAAAATAATAATATATAAAATAATGTTTTCAAGAAGTTAAATCAATATACAAGTTACCATATAACTTACATTATCCCATCGCTATTCCGCTTAATCGTTGCTTACAAATTGCGAACTGTGCAATTACTATCCCTATAATTGACTTAAACAAAATACAAAGAATCAGTTATGATAGTTTATATTTGGTTTCATTTTTATACTTTGTATCTCTTGTAAATGTGTAAACAGAAGAACTGAATAAAAATCTTTAACATTTGTTAAAATTGGCGTAAAAACTTATATACGAGTGTTCGATTTCCTTTGAAATTAATGTTTATAACAGGACTCAGTTTTGAAACAAAACTCGAAAATTCAAATTGTTTGAATTCACTTCAATTGATTTAAACCAAGTTTTGGTCTATGTTTTTCAAATGTTGTTGAACATTTCCATAAAATGTGTTTGTTTGCGCTGAGGGAAAAGGAAAATCAACACAAAAGCTGCGGCGATGAAAAATAGGTGCAGGTAGTTTCAGAATATATTTCTCATGGAAATATTTTGAGTAAACATTCAACAATGGGAAAGCTGGATAAATAATCAAATTCCATTGGTTCAACGCAAAATTCAGTGCAAACAGATAAATAAAAGGGGAAAACATGGTAATGGAATTATATTCTGTAAGCGGATTTGGTCTAGTTTAGTAAACTTTTTTAATTTTTGTTAACATGTAGGACTATAAGCTATACTCATAACCTTCTTTAAAATATTCAAAAATAATGGTTAACCACGTTTTTGAATTGGATTTTCGTTCACCAAACATTTTTGGGCAACTTTTTAATTGCACTTTTGATTTTGTTGTGTGAAGATTAAATTTCGTTATTTAATAATTCCTCCTTTGGCTTATCCTTTGGAAACTTTTCAAGACCTAAATGAATGTTAAAATAACAAAATTCTTCATTCATCCAAGGAAAAGTTCTCTACCACTGACTTCATATGTCGAGATGAAGTTTTAAACCAACAAAAGCTACAAAAAAGAAACTTGAACTGTAAATAAAAACATATTTCCATTTATTTTTCAAGCACCTGCAAAGAAAAATTTGTGGGAAAGAGAGAAGGAGGGAAAGTGGCAAAAAATGTTCTTTGAATATTGGTTTTTAATATCCGGATCCTTTAAAATAAGTAAAATAAATAAGAAAATGAGTTTCGAGCTTTTGCCTCATAAATTTATATATAGTGTATGTATACTTATATTATATATACATTTATATTTATCTCAGAAGTTATTGGAAATAGCGACTTTAAGGCTAGTCCGTACTTTAATTATAGTATACAACAAATATATCAAATTGCTTTAAGTTCTTTCCATTAGCATTTTTCCTCTCACTGTTAGTAAACGTCTAATAAAAATCTCTTTTATTTAAAATGAACATATTTAGGACACTTCAGACCGGGCTCCATGGCGTAACCTACACAGCGACTCTTGACTAGAAGATTCTTAATTGGTGCTGTAGTCTCTGGTAATGAAATGAAAACAATGGCAACAATGTCTACAAAATGAGCAACATTTGAGAAAATTTATTCTTTTGCTGTGTTTCTGTTGTTAACTGTTGCCTTCTTATGTGTTCCTCCTTTTTCCTAAAGTAGCAACTTTTACATCATTGAAGGTCACCACAAAATGTCCTCGGAGAGGTCCCTGTTGCTGTTTCTTTCACTTTTGTTTTGCTCCAACTAAAGCCATGGGATGAACATTAAGGTTAAAAGCAAAAATCAGAACAGCAACAAAAAAACAGACAAAGTGTCCAGTAACATTTCCTCTTGTGCAGTGTTTTTCCTGGCAGTTCCTTGAATGCTTTTCCTTTATAAGGTATTCAAGATCAAGTTCCATCTTTTGTCTGGGGTCTTTCCAAATAAAAAATTCCTAATGGTACATAAGTTTAGTTAAATGGAAAAGTTTGGTCTGACTTAATTAAGTGTGCTGTAGGCTAAAAGTTTTATATATTATAAATATATGATTTTATTCACTCTAAAAAAACGTTTTCGTTAGCTTTTCCATATTAAAGATTTCGAAATCGATTTTAGTTATGTTATAGTGTACTTAGGATATTGGCGACAATGGAAAAGGACACAGAGACTTGTCACTGTCGCTTGGAAGGGACTCAGACAACTGAGGACGCATGGTAATTGTTTCTGTATGCTAAGCAGCTGGATTAAAGGACGAGGAGCGGAGGCTTCTGAGTGGCATTGTTGATGTTATTATTGCGGATACGTTCTATGGCTATGGTGCATGAGTAAGGAGTAGGAAGGAAGACTTTACGAGTATGTGTGTTAAGCGCTAAAACAAACAGAGCCTGAAACGAGAAAGAGTGTCGAGAGTGTCCGCAGAGATACCCTCTGCATACATAAAGTATAAAATGTTGCCTGTATATCCTTTATTTATATTTAAAAATGGAATGCACACACCACCTTTGGTGTTTCTAGCTTCTATGGTACTTGAGAGTAAGACAAACAAATCTGTCTATATCTATGGGTCTCTTCATGCTGATCCAGAATAAGAATGCATATAGAGGTTGCGCCTGATTCGTACACGTCTTAGCTTATGAAACCCTTCTTAGACATTTTTATGGCCATAGGGTATAAAGCGCAGCAAAAGGAAGCCCAAATTACCAACAAAAGGAAGCTCTCTGCACACCAAATAAACTCTCCCACACACACAGATACTTATATAGAGTGAGCAGAGAAAGGACACTGGTAAAGTTGAATTAAATTACGAGGCTGCGGTAAAATAAATTTCAAGAATAAAAATTTAAATAATGAGGGACGCACTTGCAATAAACCAAATTTGAGAGGGATGTCACGCGCGTGTGTGTGTGTGTAATTATATCCTGGATCGTATTGGTATGCGTCGTATGCTCCGTGGCATTCCCATGGTACTTGAGCAGGATAATAACAGAAACAGGGTGCCATTATACAGTTTGTTGCATTTATCACAGTTACATCGGGCAAATTATGACTTATTTCACTTCTTCTCTGTGGCTACTGAGCCACCCAATGTCCTCGGACAATCATCATTAGTTTGCATTACCTTCTCAAAATAAGTGTGTGGGGTCTGCTTATTCAATTATGTGACTCAAGTCTAATTACGAAAACCACAATTAGGCTTAAATTTAACCAAAAATTATTGCCATATATATTATTATTGAAGACGTTTTGCGAAACAGACAGAGAAAACCTGCAGCCAATGCTGGATCATCTTTAATCTCTGAGGTGCACTTTCGCATTGCAAATTCAATTGTTGTTTTAAGTCTAATTGAGATTGCAAATAATATGAAGCATTGGTCAAGTTTACTGAAGTAATAATTGTAAATAACCTAAAGTAAATTATATTCAAATAAATATCCCAATTCAACATTTGCCCAACATTTGACAGACTTCACTGAGTGTTTCAAATGTTTTCAATTTAATTTAAGTGAAATATCCGACCAATTTCCAAGATTCAACCTAAATTCGTTGATTTTTAACAGTTAATTTAAAGATTATCTCTCAGACAAGTCTGGGACAGAGCTGTGGTTCATGCTCAGAGGTCATCTCTATTGCAGAATTTTTAGTGTCTATTGTTGATTTGTGCTGGAAAAAATGTTTTGCGGGCTATGAGAAAATAGAATCCGTTACGTGAGCAACATAAGAAAAATTCAAAGCAACAGCAAATAGGAATCGACTGTTTTCCGGAAACGTGTGTGGGGCTATACCCGTACATATATGTGCACTGACAATTTTATAAAAGCATGGAAAAAGCGACGGAAGAGATATTCATTCGGCAAATTGACAGGCAAAGCGAAGAAAATCCCGTTCAGATTCCTATTTTGTGCCTTTCTCCTTATCAAAATGGAAGCAACTTGTGTCACGTCGCCCTTTCGATATGGAGGTCGTCGGTGGAAGTCACAAATTTGTAAGATTTTCAGCTCTAGAAAACCAGATGATTCATTGCAATTATAGATAACAATTTGGCTAATTTCTGGCGACCCCAAGTCTCTTATCAATATCGGTGATATTACTTTACCGATATGCCCAATCCCATATCATATGTGAGATAAGTCCATATTAAATTGGTAAATATGCAAATAAGTAAGAGTGGATTTAAATGAATGATAAATATTTATAATTTTATCGATTACACTGAGTGCAAATGGAAAACTCACACTTCTAGTTTGCATACCAATTACGATATTATCTGCTCGTTTGGCTTTTGTTGGGCTCTCATGTTGCCCACTTGTTAAATTTCCCAAATAAATACTCCGTTGAAAAGTGTGTAAACAGCTACTGAATACATTTGCGGATATCCGAGAAACAATTCGCAGTGTGGTCGCTGCAGTAGCTGTAAATTATTTGCAGTTTAACCACAAATGTGTAACTCTACTCCAAATTATACAGATATACAGAGGATACACAGTCGCTGCTCTAATGGGACGTTCAATGAGGCAAATTCAGTGGTCGATTAAACTGCTGTATAATTTGATAAATTCAAACTATTTATTATCAGAGGGTGCCTGTTATCAATTAGTTGCATGTCGCCTCTATTTTGTTGCTAGCTTATTTTGTCAGGTGTCCTGTGTGTTCCGTGCATCCTTTATTTGACTTATAGCACATTGTGGCTTTTTGGCATGGTTTTGTCTCTCTGTAACAACTGGAACGTAGTTCACGCTTAAAATATACAAAAACATAAAAATAATATAAATAATGTATCCCGAAATCAATCAAAAGAATATTACTTGTGTTTTACATACTTATTTCCCTTTAATTTAACACCTGTACAACTTGTAACACCTTTCCATGCTGCATCGTCCGCTGTTCTCATGAATTATTTTACCAGTTGAACACTGAAACCCACTGGCAGAATTTTCTGGTTCGCTGAATGATATTTTTCTCAGCCGGAAATTGACAGCACATTATGCAAATTTGATGAGGATGAGCAGCCGTTAAAGTTTCCTGTGGCCTCAAGTTATGACCATCATCATTTCAGGCAATTTCAAAATTGGCTGAGTCTCTTTTAGAGGTATAAAGAGGTATACGAGTATACTCGTATTAGGGATATCCTTGCTATCCTCGGAGTTTCCTGCTCCCATAACAATTTAGCCATATAATTACATAATGGGAGTGCAATCCTCTGCCAGTAATACCACAAGTGCCTCAAGCACTAATAGCAAAGGACTAAACAAGTCAAGAAAAAAAGTAAACTTCTTGTTGGTAACTTTCAATAGTTTGTATCCTTTGAGCAAAATACCTGTACAACAAGCTGGTTAAAGTTTTACCTTTATTTTTCGATTACCTCCTGCTTATCCAATTGAAGATCCAATACAACACGAGCTCCTCCCCACCCTCTACCGAACTCTGGCTTTGACATTTTCCATTACAAGGATTTCTTTGCGCTTTTTAATAAGAAATTATTTCCGTTGCATTTCAACTGGTGGATATTCCTGTGGGTTACTTATACGGGTATATATATATTTCTTTACAGCATAAAGTTGTACAAATTCATTTGTGAAATGTTCGCCAAAGCTTACATTTAGTTAAGAAGAACTTAAAGTATAAATAGCTCCACCATGTTCTCACCTATTCATAGGTTTCATGTCCTAGCTGTGTAACATAGCAACAAACAGGACCAGAAAGTGGGCCACGTCCACGTGCCAACTCAACCCTTGAGTTAATTTGCTTTGTCCAATAACTTTTTAAACGTACTGTAACTCAATGGTAACAGGAGGTCAGAAGTGTGGAAAGCATTGCGATTAAAGAACGACAGCGCCTAGAATGTATATTCGTTTACTGCGAGCTGAAAGGACATTTAATAAATGAACTAATGCCATATGTTATCCTGGAATACAGCTCAAAGAATTTGCCAAATATGAATTGACTTGACAAGCATAACCAAATTACAAATCCTTGCGAGAATCAGAGAATCCTTCGATAAAATTCCATCTAAATGGAAGCACGGCATTTGCATACATCCATACCCGTACCCGTGCCCGTTCCCGTTCCCGTGTCCGTACACATGCCAGTACATGAGTCCGGAGAGGAAGCATGCCTGTGAACTTGTAGCAGGATTCCCATTGCCGGCTGGGAATGTTTGGAGGAAAACATCAAAATGCGTTGCACATTTATGAATAATTCAGTAGCGTTGATATCTCCTTTGGCAGGAGTCCTCATGTCGCAGTTATCCTGATTTGTTCTACGCAAATTTAAAGAAAAAACTTGTCAGAATGACATCGTCGTCAACGGCAACACGTGTTAGACCTCTGGCCCCGTCTGGCTGCATATGGAGAAAGTTTGTTCAAAAATTAGCCAAAGGAATTTATTCATGTTCATTGATCGAGTTTTACGAAATGTGTCAAGGAAATATGTGAAAATCTGACGTCCTGTTGACGTCCTTGCATATTTAGTTTAAGTTATGCCAACTTCTCCTAGAAAAATATTTGCGTCCAGCTGGCAAAGTTGGCTGACAGCTGACAGCTGAAAAAATTACTCAAATTTATAATTATCGTAGAGTGCAGAAAGGTCCTTGGAGTCCTCCCTGGCAGCGCTGCTCAGCTGTGACATTTTTATTAATTTTCTCCCTCGTCTCAGCTCTGTGCCCTCTGTGGGTAACAATTTATTTCTGACTTCAGTTTTCTTTGCGTTTTAATTAAATAAAAATTCGCCTTGCATTTATATCATCATATTTTATACAGTTTCTCTTCACTTTCTACTTTTGCGAGCAAACCTGACAGGTTTTTGGGTCGACTAGGATGATTTAAATGAGAAACAGGAAGTAAAGAGAGATGAGAAAGTGTTTTTCTTTCCATTTCACCCTTTTTAAGCTCTAAGTATTCAGATTAAAGAGCCCAAGTAACCTATAGCAACAAATCATTTGAATGTCTAGTCCTTGTACAGAATATAAATGAAAAGGAGATCTTGCTTGGAGCGTTAAGATAGGGACATTAGGCAGGTGGGTAGGTTCAGTGTTGTTTAATCAGTAAATATGTTTATTGAATTGCATCGATTTATGCCCATACTTATATGGCACTTCCACTTTCTACTCGTAGTTTGCCTTGGCACATAATGCAAATGTTTGTTCTTTACTCGCCAGCCTCTCCACGTATTCGTACTTTGCTTGCTTCCATTTTGGCATCCAGGTCAAGTGAAATGCTCCACAACTTTGCCTACACACACACACACACACACAGAGAGAGAATACTACAAAGCCCACACACGGAACTCACAAAGAACACTCCAGAAACTTTGAGGAGGGAGAAAAACTGTGACCCGATTTGCTTGCAACGGCTCCAAAAGCGTCAACACCACTCGGACACGTTTTGGCGGTGCCTGCCACAGTCAAGATTTATGCCTTGTACACAGTACATACACACATACAAATATAACCAACATCCGACCATTCAACCACATCCAACCATCTGCCCACATCTCGTGCTATGGACCCATATTATATGGGCCATAGTATCAGGTAAGTTATGTAGCGTTATTTATTTAATTTGGCATTTTTGCAATGATATTTTGACAAATGCTGGCAATTAATTTGCACACATTTGACAGCTGAACCTTGACCAGGAGTCGTCTGTCACTATGGATTTCCCAGTAGGTGCTCACATGGCTGCCTGCCATACTTGTATTGATTCGGATTCGGATCCCTGCCACGGGGATTCCGACTTAAACGTTGCTCATTTATTTTAACGCCTCCAGAGTAAAGCTCAAGGCACAAATGTAATAGAAAACGGCTCGGTCCGAGGCTATTTTCTACTTTGCTAGTGCCAAAATACCATCTGATAGGGGCTCAGCTATGTTTTCCCTACCCGCCACCCTCTTTGGTCGCCCTACTAAACTAGTCACAAAAGGAAACAAAGGAAAGCAAAACGGCGAAAGTAATCCCAGTTCCTTTGCCAAGCGATGAGCGGCAGGGTCTGCTCCCCTTAGGATTGCGGCAAAGGCAAACATTTGGCAGTAAATTGCAACTTATTGTTGGAAATGCTTCTCATTGATCCCAGTACAGCATGCGGAGAGTGTTATGGGCCATTTTTATTTGTTGCTATACCCAAAGAAATTTAATTTCCTCATAAATATTGCATGCAACTAAAGAAATTGCTCTGAACCTTGTGTGACTTTGATATTGTTTTCTTAAAGTTGCCTTTCAAAATCCTTTCTTTATCTGTGGTCAACTTGTTCTGCTTCTCACATCCCGAAATGCCACTTATGACTCCTTTAACTGATATCCTCGAAGTGGCTGTTGTGGTCATTGAACTTAGGTTCCTGATTTTGGCAAGCCAGAATGCCACTCGTAACTTTTCCAACAATATTTCCACAGTTTTATTACTAGATGATAAATGACAATCTTTCAATTGGTCTTTTATTGATTATCCTTGTTTTCGACTCTTTCTTTCTGTTTATTTCCCCCACAAGTTGGCAATACCTTTCAGTTAAGTTGACAAGGCAAAGAAATAAACTTTATAATTTATACTCAACTGTCAATTTCGTGTCCCCATTGTCTTGCCACAAGCCATGCAATGTTGCAACACTGTTGAACTGTCACTCTACCAACATGTTTTATAGTAAAAATGCATTTCAGAGAACATGTTTTATAGTAAAAGTCAACGTGAAGCAGATAAAATGAAATCAAGTTAGCAAACATGAGAAATCGGAATAATAAACAGGAAAAATGCCAATTCCAATTTTATTTTATCTGTTTTGGCAGCATTTCTCCTGCTATTAACTTCAATTAGCCTTTGCGTAAATAAGCCGAATATTTTATTTGCTTGCTTTTCTCTTGTTTACATTTACCTTTCTGTGTTCGTATATAAATTGCGAAAAATGTAAATAAAATTGTCAAATAAATCATTTTTCGAGCCTATTCATTTACCCGCATTTCTCTACCTTTATTTTGACGATGGCTCTGCAGGAAAAAGCCAAAGATGCCATGGGGCAAATTAGGACAATCGTCAATTTTCTCTGCTGGCACTGGCAAAAGGAATTTTCAGACAATTTTCACTGTTATTTTTGCTGTCGGGAAAACTCCAATTGCATGTGAAATGAAATTCGAGCTTGCTGTTTACTGACAGCAGATTAGTTGAGCGAAAGCAGCTTAAAGTCTTAAATTTAGCTAAACATAATAGGATAATCCCTAGGGAGGGATTTAAGTTGCAATAATTTAAGAAAACTCCACGAAAATAATATCAATCAATATTGGATTATCCCAATTGCACTGAAGAAAATCAATTGATAAGAAGGAGAGCTGATATCCTTATCTGTGCTCCTACAAATATTTAGATACTCTGCACAAATATTGTTTAAGCGGATTTAAGGATCTGTTTTTCCAGTTGGCAAAATCCATATCAAGCAGGATATCTGGTTAGCTTCACTCTATTATGTTAACTACTTGTATAAACGGGAGGCATCCGTCCTGAGCTCCAGAGACAGCATTAAACTAATCCAATAACCTGCACATCCTAATGAGCCATTTTATTTGCTTCGCTGCTGCAGTTGCTCCACGTTCTGACTGCAGTGGCATCCAGACATCTAGACATCCCAGCATCCAGGCAAACTTTCGGAACGCCGCTTCCGACTGGCAACTGGCAACTGGCAACTGGCAAAAGTTGCAATTAATGAAGCGCTTAAGGCGCCGGAGAACTAGAAGTCGACATCCTTTAGTGGGCTTTCAGCTTGTTAGCTTAAGTTTCGCATGTCGCGCAATTAGGCGAAAGTTAAATTGCTTGTCATAAATATAAAATTTTACGAAAATTGACTCAAGTGAGTGGAATTTATGCGCTGAGCCAAAATATTAAAAGCGGCTTTGAATTTAAATTGCACATTTAAGCGCTGGTGGCTTCGGTGTCGCAACTCCTTACTGCCTCAGCTCTAACAAGTAACATTGAATCAGACGAGTGGCCACTCGACTGCGAGATACCATAAACACACCAAGGTCTAAAGTACCCCAACACACACTACACACTACACACTAGACACAACAACACACACACTCGCTTGAAGCTGTACTGATAGTGACTGTAGACTGAACTTTCACACTTTATTAGGTAGAGATATATAGATCTGACTTTATCGTAGATACAATATATCGTTGTATACATAAATAATTGATAATCACATTGAATGTTTTCTCTGCTTTTTTTTTCATAACACAAGAAAACAATCCTACGCCTATTCGTAACGCATCTATGTTAAAAAATCTACTAAGTCTGCTAAATATAGCAGTGCCACTTGAGTATAACAGAACGATTAAATAACAAGGCTCAACTGCAACATTAGAATAATTGTCTATATTCGGACTTGATGCACCGTTTACATATTTTATAAGCTGTTCCATACATTTGCATGAGTGTAATACACCCCTTTGGAGCATTAACAATGGGTAAAGGGTGTGAAAATGCTGAGCCATAAAGATTATAAAAGTCGTAAAAAGCAGAGTAGGAATACGATAACTAGTCGGCTCAGCAAACTGCAGACTTATGCGAAATTCTGCGAAAAGTCAGCGACGGCACTTTGTGACATTTGCCGCTGTCACCATTAGAGGCACATCCTGGCAGCAACCGCATCCTGGTACCTTGACCGGGGGAAGGCTGAAAATATGCGCCGCCAGCGCAACATTTTGTCATATTTTCATGCTAAGCCGCAGCAACAAGAAGCTTGCTTCATTATGGAGCAGCTTTCCAGTCCACAAACCAAACCCGCATCACCATCAAGCCATCTCCTCCAAGCAGCTGCATAATATACAAGTATGAAATTAAAAAAAATAAAAACCCCCTAACCAAAAATGGCAACCGGAAAAGTTTAAGGGGCGTCTCTGTAACTGACAAAAGTTGACTTGTTGGTCTCCGGCGGGCTGACTGATGGCCACTGTGGGCATTGTGGCAGGGCTTAGGGCTTGCAGCTTAAGTCACGACTATGTGCCCACCTGCCTACCTCTGTGTGTGTGGTTGTGTGTGTGTGTGTGGTTGAGTGTGTTGTGTTGTGTTGAAGTTAAAACTTAATTTGAGTAACATGTGCCAGCGTTTTCTACATCAAGTCACGGTTAGTTAAGCTTCTGTTCATTGTTTACAGTGGCTTTCCCAAAGATAGTTCATAACAGCAGGTGAAATTGAAAACTTTACTAAATATATAAGTCTTATTTTAATTATATATATATATGATGTCGAAATTTGTATCAATCGCAATGCTGTTTGACCGCAAAAACTTGTTGTTCTTCTGAGTTCCTTCAGATTGTGATCCCTTCGTATTACCACTGCAGATAAAGACAATTAAAGGTCAGGTTGGCATTTCAGACACAGATATTTTATACAAAATAATCATAATCTATAAATATGAACTAGTGCCTTCAACCTTTTGAATAATACTAAATATTACCTAGTACTTAATTTAATTGTTTACAACGGATGAATACTTATGGGTGGGCTTCAATTTAGGCACTCCCATTGGTGAATTGGAAATCTATTTAAATCTTTCGCAAAAGCTTTTCCCTTTGGCGAAAACAAACTATTGGATTAAACCTGCTGTGTGATACTACATGTGGTGTATCCCCTCTATATTCTAATTGGATGTACTCGAATTGAAACACTCTACTGATATTGTCTATGAGCATTGTACTCAACTCCAATATATATCAAGCACTCTCAATGGAGAAATCCTTTCGGCAACACCTTCTTCGTTTGGGTTAATAGAGATTGTAATTTTAGAAATTTTGTTTTTGCAAATAAAATAAAAATAGTAGGCTATATACCCTTTCGAACCATTAGAAAAGCTTTTAAGAAACACTTTCACCCATACACATATATACGTGTATGTATTGTATGAAACCTGCCGCAGTGCTAACCCATTTGTGCTTGGCCCTGTTTTTTCGTCCTGAATTCCACTCTATTTTTCCATTTGCAGAAACGTGACTGACTTTATTCCCGTCGCAGCTCCAAATAAATTTTATTTCAGCCTCCGGCAAAGTGCATGGTGCCGGGCTAGAGTCCAAAAAGGGAACTTTATCTGCATTAAGTCCATAAATAATCGGGCTCGGAGAGATTCGCTTTAGTCCATAAAGCTTTTAGCTGCAGTGCTGTCATCAAAGGCGGATTTAGTTCAAATGGTTTCAGGATACTCTGGGCAGGGATACGCCGATAGAAATGAGTTAGGTTTTCCGATTTGTCAATTCAGCTGTTAATTTGTTGTAAATTGATGTAATTTGTTCCCCGAACGGGGCTTGCATTAATTTACCAGTCAATAAAGTTCATGGGCTCATTAATCCAACATCTAGATGAACGAATTTCATGTAAATGAGAACTTCATGAACTGCAATGAACTTAATATTAAAGGAGTAGCAAACACATTTCCAGAATTAACTATGCGCTTTCTCTACATTTTCGTCGAAATTCCCTTTGCTAGTCACATACCAATGGCAAACATGATGGTATACAATATCTACATATTTACATTTGTTCTCAACTCCTGAGATCAATATCCTACACTGCTGCATGACAGTCATAACAGAAAGTGTGTTCTGTAGTTCTCAAGTTGCTGCAGGATGTAAGGACTAACATAAGTATGTTGACTTTGTATGTCAATCTCATTTGCATTTCTCTTCTAATTATCTGTAAATATCTCTGTCATATGCCAAGCACTCTGACGCTAACAAAAACACTTCCACATCTGACATTGTCATGCACTTCAATGGGAACAAGGCTCCTGCCTTGAGCTTAACGAATTTCACATAATAAACACAACTATATAAAGCCATAGATCAGATTTGAGCAAGTTCAATTTAACGAGTTCATCTAATTTAAGTTAAGTAATAATATTAAAATATTCTCCTCAACAAATCTGGCATCGAACAACCTTCCTAACAAACTTGCATGCGATTCTGCGTTGGCAGAGACAATCTTATTTCGATGGGTATTTTTAATAAGGTAAACTCGCATGCGACTTTGTGTTGGCGACAAAACTCGCATGAGACTCTGTGCCTACGTTGCATTGGCTTGTGTAGAGTAGATCAATCGAAGAGTGAGCGAGACAGCCTGCATTATATACTACTTAACTTGCTTGTACGCCCTTAACACATAAAACTGAGGGGTTATAATAAGTTTATGTAAATCTATATTTATCTCCGATACCTGAAAGAATATATATTCTTGATCAGCATCAAAAGCCAGGTCGGTCTGTATGTCAGTCTGTATGTCTGTCATTCCGACTGTCTTTCTCAGAGACTGAAAGAACAACCTAAGTGCACCAAATTTGATATGTAGGCTCTTGGATACCTTAAGTAGATTAAGTTTGCTTTAAAGTTTGGAACTGTCCAACATTCCCGCAAAATGAATAAAATGTTCTATACTTATTTATTTATTTATTTCTTTAATGTCAACTATTAACAGTCGACCAAAATTTGAAATACAATTTTTAATATAAATTAAAACTGAAAAAATATAATTTAAATTTAAAATGAAGTATTTAAGTAAAAAACTTAAGTTAATATCTGGGGAATATGCAAAAATCCTACACATTGGCTGATCAATAAACACAACAGATATTGCTGGGAGAATTGGAGAATTATTTGTCAGAATTAGTTATACTGTGTGTTAGGTATGCATTGGCTATGGCTAAGGGTTTCTTGTAGTCGGGCATTCTCGACTGACTTACTTACTTGCTTGCGCTGTCATTTCAGCATTCGTTTTGGAATATATACATGTATCTATCTATATATCATATATATATATTCCTTCTGTATTAAATATGTAAGAAAGAAATTGCGAACAGGACTCCCATCCCTAGGACACCCTTCTACTTTCTCTACATTCAACCGGGACTAGATAAACTTGTAATCATATCGTAAATATGGGGTTAAAAGACAAAAATAGGTATTCCCAGGTTGCGTACTGTATTGGACCAGATTTTTACACATATCGGAAGGCGGATCATAGCTTTTCATAAAGTACATTGGCTTTTACGTCGGTATCACATCCACCCACATTTGTATGCAAATTTGTTCTGTATACACTTGGTTACAATGAAGCACTTTAAATTCACAGCTAAAACGATATATGTGCCTACCAGAGATACATTTGCGTATACATAGAATCAAGGGCCACCATGTGGGCAATCCAAATAAGCGAGGATAGAGACATAAATGAGCCCAGTAGATGGCAGCTGTTCAGCTGCAAACTTCTGGCAGGATGCAGCATCTCAGATATAAATGTCCTGCCTGGCTGGCTAGTGGAGGTGATTAGGTGTAGCAACTGAAGGCAATGCGCAAACATTAATCTTCATTTAAATATTAAATTTATACGGGTGAAATTTGTGAAACACCTCTATCCAGGTATGTTCC
Source organism: Hirtodrosophila trivittata (assembly GCA_035045065.1). Classification (NCBI taxonomy): domain Eukaryota; kingdom Metazoa; phylum Arthropoda; class Insecta; order Diptera; family Drosophilidae; genus Hirtodrosophila; species Hirtodrosophila trivittata. The sequence continues at coordinate 433,607 of JAWNNK010001446.1, read as the reverse complement.
AATTAGTGCACAAGTGTAGACCTTAAGGACAGCTACATATGCATATATATATATACATAGAACATCCTTAGAAATGGAATTATTTACCCAGAATTATGTAAAGTAAATGAAGCTTAGCAATTTTAAATACATTAATTGACAACTTGACTTTAATATCTTTATTTACTTTTACAACATTTGAAACAGAACTTGATAGTAATTAAAAGTCACACATGCCTGCCAAAAGAGTCCTCGACTATAGGATACTCTGTATCCAAGTTTATGAAATAGTAATGAAAGCAGCAATTCCAAGGTCCAAGCACTGATTCATTCCTGAATCAAAAATAGTACAACCAAATGCTTCCCACCTTAGTTTAGCTAGCATAAAACTATTAAAAACTAAGTACAAAAAGAACACTTATTCATATTTATCAATGGGAATTATCTGCAATACGTCGGGTCCACAATCTAAAGCCAAGTTAAAACATAAAAATTATCTTCTGGTTAAGTCCATTCAGTTTTATTCTTGACTTCTTAGTCTTCCCTTTTTAGTTCTAATCAATAATTGTCTTCAAGAAGCAAGGGCTGTTGCTTCAGGCCTGTTTGGACATCCTTTGTGCCCACGGGACAACGTGTGTTTCCACTGTTACCAAAGACAGTAGATTCTCGATTCCTGCACATACGCAATAAATGCACATCCCGTTTTTATTTAATTTGTTTGTTTTTCCGTTGCTTCTGAGTTAACAAAGGTCGGCGAAGTACTGTCGATAATTTCAATTGAGTTATGAATTTAGGGGAAGTACTGTCTAATTCATCCCAAAACGATTTTATGACCCTTCAGAGGCTTAGAAATGCAGAAAAGAGCAAGCGAAAATTCCTTATTAGCTTATATATAGTAAATATATATATATATGTAAATACTATATATTATATATATATATTAACATTAAATTTTAGTTTGAAAAGAAAACGTAGGTACTTTCTTCAACATAGAAACATACAGAGCCTGGAAAGGAGGCTTATATAACATAGACAAATGGAGGAAAATATGTTTACCAAAACAACTCCAATGAGATATTTGATTTAATGACATTTATCTCATATTCTACCTGAACTTGGCTCTATGTCTAGCTAACCAACTGTTAAGTGTCCACAAGATATCTGAGATATTTTCGCCTTCATTAGTCACTTTTATGTGTTTGTGGACGACAATGTAACCATTCGACAAGCATTAATCACATTTAAGCAGGATTAATACTTAATGCATACATGAATCAGAAGCGGGAGTAGGAGCAGGAGCAGGGGCAGGAGCAGGAGCTGGAGCAGGAGCAGGAGCAGGAGTAGAATCAGTAGTTGAAGTCTGAGGCCAACAAATACGAGTAAACCCAACTAACATTTAATAAGCCAAACAAGCAAACGTTGACACCGCTGTACGTGACCTAATCTTGCGGTGTTGGTCGCCATGCTGAGACTCAAATGAATCAAACCGCACATAGATCTCTGTCAGAGGCATTAGCATTAGCATGGAGAACCCCAAAGATAGTTCATCAAAACTGACAAGCCCATTTGGCTGAAGAAGGCACCACAACAACAGCGCAGAAATCCACGTTTTAACAAAACTGCATGGCAACAACTCCTGTGCTTCTGTCCTGGTGTGCCCCACTCATGCATCCCTCCTCCTCATACTCCTCATCGACCAGCACTTCTGGGTTACCAGACACAACAGATGAGAAATATTCATCAGCATTTACGTCACGCAGCGCGGATAAGGCTGGAGACGAGGCTGACGCTGACGCTGAAGCTGGAGCTGGAGCTAAAGCTTAGGGGGAGAAGCTTGTGGGAAGGCTGTCAGTAGATTTATGTTGACATTTCAATGACAATTGTGAAAATGGTGAAAATGCTTTCGACTGCCATTTTGTGTTGTGGTTTTCACTTCCAACTTGTGCGCTGTTTTTGTTAAATTTGTGCAATTTGATTATCACGCGCAGATTCTCGTACCGCCGGGGTAATTTAAACGCTCTGCCCTCCCTCATACTCGTATCTACTCCTGTCACATCACAGATAGTCACAACCCGTTTACCAACTAGTCACGTTCTATATAAATGTCACGTGCTGCATACTGGCATCCTATCTAAACAGCTGCCTCGACTAACTAATTGTAAATGAAACACTGCTCTACAAATTTACACAATTTTAACCCTCCGACCGCCTTACAGCCCTTCCCCATCTCTGGGAAATCAAATTGATTAAGTGTTTATGGCAGTCGTCGGGGATTTGGATTTGCAACAAGTTATTACCAACAAAATTAATATATGTTGACTCCGACTCTTGGGTAAACTTATCGAGCAGTACGACAGCTGCTGCCAGCAAACAATAAAACAAACACTGCCAACAAAAACCATCTGCTCACTGAACATAAGAACAAATTTTGTAAAACAATATTGATTTTCACTCTCCGGGACCTAATAAGGCAGCTAAGTCTTCTTCCTGGCTGATTGATAGGGGATTTCGACAAGAACCCAGCTATTCCAGAACGAGTATGCTTTTCCAGTCTATGGAGTACACGCTAATCAGAAGACAGACTCAAAACTAACACTTAATAGCAAACTTTTGACAGGTTGTAAATATTCCTGCAAAACTTAAGGAGAAAAACCTTTGGTAGAGAATCATTTTAAACTTATCTGTAGCGATATTTCTCTCTATTCAAGTTGTAATACAAAATTAGGTGCAGACTTCTTCTACTCCAAGAAAAATACCCGTTTTTATTTTTTACTTTATTCATTTATTATAAGTTGCTATGAAATATAAAATTGCCATTTGTACGGTTTTACTTGAAATGACTAGCCTTTTACCTAAGACTATCACAATATCCACAGCTTGGCGAGGAGTCCCTGGACCTCTCGACGAGATGACAGAATTACTCTGTTTGACTCCGTCCACCGAGACTGCTTCTTTCAATCAATATTGAACACCCACCATAAAGCTCTTGATGAGCGCGTATATAGTATACATTCTATTATTAGACTTCACTGCGATGCAGTGCTGTGGGACTATTGACAGATTTGTAGGCTCCTTTGTACGGTTTAATTAAAGCTCCGCCAACTCATGCAACTCCAGCAAAGGAAACAGCAGCAGCTGCCGGAAAGCAAATTACACTAATTGGGTTATCACATGACAGGGCGCGTGGGGTTGGCTGTGTCATTTGTTTGACGGCACAGAAATTATACCCGCTGACCCCCGAGGTTCGCTAATGTCCACGTGATTTTCGGTTGTCCAAAGAGATATGGCGTGACGGGAGTGCTCAGTCGTAATAAGCTGACAGGATTTCACCCATGCCAGCTGGGTGACAGAAGACATACAACATTCGGAAACGGTGACGATGGCACACATTACCAGAATCTGACGACTGCACTTCAATAGATGCTGTCCGTCCAATTGCTTAATTGTGTGCGTCAGGCAAGTGCGGACAGGAGAGGAGTGCCAAGTGCAACATTAAACTTCAAATGAAACTTTAATTTATTCACAAACTGTAAATGTGCAGATCTAAGTTGCATGCTGAATCTGATGTCAACTTTGCATTATCAGTGTTAGAGGACGACAGCATATCCTCCATCATGCGATTCAGCGACTCGGAACCAAGCACATAGTCCGATTTGTTGCTGTTGCTGTTGTTCTCCACACCACCAATGAAAACTGGCCGATTCGCCAGGTTATTTTTATCACTGCTTAGAATTTGCTGTAAAGTTGCGTTAATCTGTTCTGATCCCATTATAAAAGGTTGTTCTGTAGTGTTGTGGACTGCCGCTGACGCCATGTCAACCACAGTGTGGGATTCCTCCTCCTCATTGACTATTTTCCACATGTGATGAACCTGCGTGGTTACTAACATTCCAGCAAAAGCGCTGAGTATCCACTGGCAAATCGGTTTAATCATTTCAAAATTTAGAAAGCAAAATATTATATGATTTTTATTTTTAGTTTGCCTTTGTGTATGTAAGATCTGTAAGAGACTTCTCAAAGACCCAAAGACTGACATATCTTACATACTCAAAGAAACTGACACTTTCCTAACTGTAAGTAACTTACAAATTTAAATTTCTTTCTTTTGACACGATATTGAATACCTGTGAATGTTTTTTGAAATCTAAAGACCAAAAAATACAGTATACTCGATTAACAAAACTGACTAATAACCGAGGTAATCGTTTTGTCAATAATATAATAAATAATATTATAAATATGTATCTACAACTTTATTTTAACATCATAATTAATAAATAGCTACATTTTCCCCCACAATATTCTTAACTAACTTACATATCAAAAATGTTATAGTAGTTAGCTTTATAAAATAAAGTGTATACACATTCAAGATAAGAAAATAGCCAAGCAATATTATATTATATATAACTACTGTAATAATGTAACGCAACTTAACAAAGCTTATAATAATATATATCCAAACTTAAAAAATGTTGGCGCCAAGCACGAGTTTCGTAGCAAATTACTCCGACGCGAGACACAGTGATTCGTAGCAGCGACCTTATGTCAGGCTTCACAGCATCTGACTCATTCTAGCTTACATACAGGTAAATAAGTGTTTGCAAAGAACACTGAGGTATAAAATTAAGTAAATATCAATTGGCTTGCAATAATATTAGTTGTATAACTACGAATTTGTGCATTTGTTTTATTTAAATATACATATTAGAAATATTTAATAAAAATTTTAAGCTAGTCGATTAAAAATGTATTAAATAATTTATATGAACTCCTAACTAAATTCAAGGCTTGTTTGTTGTTATGATTTTAATCTATTTTCATTAACAAGATTTTTATTTCATTATTGTCGAAAATATAAATCACTATTTAAAAAGAAGACCTCCCTAATATTGCAATCATAGTATCTTCTAATTTCTGTCCATTTAATCATATCCAAATTCGGTCACACTGGTTGCGTTTAATATAAACATAAATGTAAAATGCTACCTGGCGTTGGCGTATTTGGAACGGGCGAAATAGCCAATGTCCTGGTGCCGCTCCTCCGGGAGAAGGGATTTGAAGTTCGAGCCATCTGGGGACGCACACTGAAGGAGGCCAAGGAAACGGCCAGCACACAGAATGTGGCATTTCATACAAACGTCATAGACGATGTGCTTTTGCGAAAAGACGTCGATTTGGTTTTCATAGTGTGCCAGCCGTTCCTCCATGCTGAGATCTCTGTCAAGGCGTTGGGCATTGGCAAGCATGTGGTATGCGACAAGCCAGCAGGACTGCATCAAATGGATGCCATGAAAATGGTGCGTGCGTCGCAGTACTATCCAACGCTTGTATCGCTGGTGAATCATCCCCTGAGATTTCTGCCTGCCTTCACACAAATGCGTCGCTGTCTTCAGGAGGAGCTCATTGGACCGCTGGCAGGTGTTGTTCTAATGGATGTGCGTGTGCAGATGGGCACACTCTTTCCGGAAAAGTATAACTGGATGTGCGATGCCCAAATGGGCGGTGGCGCCCTGAATCTTGTAGGCAGTGTCGTCGACCTTGTCAGCTTTTTGCTGCAACAACAGGCAGTACGTGTACATGGCGTACTAAGATCCTATACCAAAAATACAGCAGCCATCAATGGAATCCGACAAATCACGGCTCCCGACTTTTGCAACTTCCAAATGGAGCTAGCCAGTGGCACGCTCGTGACAGTTGCTCTACATAGCCACACAGTGCCAGCTAAAACCTTTTCACAAGAGGTGCTAGTGTGTGGCAGCAAAGGACATCTGGTGGTGCGAGGCGGTGACCTGTTTGTGCTTAAGGAGGCGCAACCAAAAGAAGAAGCTGTCTATGTAGATGTCCAAGATTTGCACTTTTCCACCAATAACTCTCTACTGCCACGCCCCTATATTAAGGGTCTGTGCAAGATGGTAGGCGCTCTCAAAGAGGCCTTCGGCAGCAAGGAATCCACCTGGATTAAGGCTCCAGTCTCGACTGCAGCCACATTCGAGGATGGACTCTACGTACAAGCCGTAGTCGAGGCTATACGAAAGTCCAACGAGACACGACAATGGCAACGCGTCCAACTAACGACAGAAGCTCCTCTCAACCATGACCAGATCATAAGATACGGATATGCACGTATGTCCACCATGTGAATGTGGTGGCAGGAACTGTGCAATTTCCCATCTACGAATATTCATTAAGCTTAGGTATTAATCCACGTTAGTCAACGTACTCCAGAGTATTTGTCTAATCGACTTCAGTTACTAACTACTGTATTTAACTTATTCTATTGGCATTTACATTTTGCATTAAAAAAACACATTGTTTAGTTCATAAGACTGCAATAATAAAATCAAAGCAAGCTGATGAATGTGTTAACAACAGGCGGCAACTACAATCGTTGTTCCAATAAACACTTGTCAACAAACGAAATCTTTCGTACATAAGCCCATAGATGGTTATAGTATGTATATGCATATATGCATATGAATAGGGTATTCTCACCTAGTTTTAAATTTGTTGCACATAGAATGGATAAACTCTTATATTATGTAAAATTTCCCTATAAAATTTGCACATCTAAGGCATTTACTCATTATATGAGCAGTATTATTCTCCGACTTTAGCCGATTCAAACCAGAACATAAAGTAAACAAAGTTTAAATTGGTTTTTTAAAGTTCCATTCTGCCTGGTCTAAAACGGGTTTCATTTGCTAAATTTTGAAGAGAGACACAGACAGTAATAATTGACTTATAAAAGTATATATATAAATATATCTGTTCATAAAGTAAACGATTAACCTCGGCTCTAATTATATGAGTCAAAAGTTTGGCCATACCTCGGACGTTTTAAGGTGTCTGGAAAGCCGTAATAGCTTCAGAAATAATTAAAATGCTTATTTAATATCAATTTGTTTTTAACGATATGATATTGTACTCTTTCTTATAACATGCAGTAGAAAGTTAATTTATATTTATACGATCGTATTTTTTTTAGAACCTCTCTGTAAATTACCTTTTGAATTCCATTTCAGATTTACAGAAGCAATTTAAATGTCAATTAAAATAAAACTAAATAAATTAAATTGAAAATTTACCATTTATTTCATAAAGTTAAAAATAAAAGCCACAAACTTTATATAATCCCTTACATATAAAATATCGCTTAATCTAGAATTCACAATAGTTACTAAAAAACATGAAACAAATATACTGATCACAAGTTATCTTTGTTGTTGGCCATATAATGTGTGTGTGCGTGTGTGTGTGTGTCTTTTGGCTTAGCTATAGTGAAATATGTATGTAACTAGAGTCTATTCAAAAAGATATATCCAAAAATATGTATTTATATTGTATATAAAAATGGCAAGCTCTTTTTTCGGGCTATGGATAATCTGTGAGAATTTGTATCGAAAGTTTGTTAAAATGATTGTTTGCTTAATATGTTTGTTACTTTTTGGTATATCAGCACTTATAATACTAAAACTCTATCGCTAAACTGGAAGAATATATCCTTGACATTGCTACCCTAAAGCCTTCGTGTATAATTTGGTTAAAGTTAAACAGAATATCAAATAAAACAGTGTCTTTAACTAATAAGTAAATAAATAGTAATGTTAAATATCAAATCCATTTTGGAATATTTGGAACAAAACGCAATAATTCAGTATAGTTAGACACCCGCTATATACACATAAAGAACATATAAATCTAAACTAGGGGGTACTAATCTAATGATGATTCTATATCTTCTACCGCTTGTTAAGTTTGCGCCAGAGCGTGATTACCGTCAGCAGATGCATTACACCGATCACAATGCCCATGAGGAGGACACAGTCGGACATGTGAACATCGGAGATCATCATATAATTGAGAAACACTTTGGGACTGCGGAAGTGACAGTATATGACATTCTTAGGGCACTTCATCATGGGACGGTCCATTCCATAGATGGCGTTGAGAGCTCCGTGAAAACCAGCACGGAAATAGCTCAGATGCCACATCCAACGGAACAACGGCGTTATATCAATATAACGTGTGCAGAACCCGAAAACGGAGAACAAAACGGCCAATATGGGGCCCAGAAAGACGGCAAGCTAAAGAATAGAAAGAATAGTCCTTTTAGTACAAGTTCTTCATTGATTATTGAATCTTTAAAAAAGTTACTTACCTTCGTTGGCAGCGTCGCACCTACGAAGAAACCCCAGGCCTGTGCACTGAGCGTAGCCATTATGGCCAGCAACAAAAAGTAATAGATCCGGAAGCTGTCCGTACTGTCATTGCCCGTTAGCCGTACGCTGATGACTATGTACAAGGTGGCACATAGGCTCTATAAGAAAATGATTACAAGAAAATATTTAATATGTAAACTCGTGATATTATATTGTGGATAGAGTTGCATCTCTTAGATTGACAGAGGAATATGCTAAATGTACTATTCTGAATTTCTGAGACTTGCCACTTGGAAGAACCTTTTCATGAAATGGTGTCAATGCCCACATTTCGACCCCAATCTCGCAAATTGAATATGAACGCAGTAAGAGATTGATGTGGATTTAATGGCTAATCAATAAAATGTATATGTACGAGCAGAATTCGGAGAGTTCTTCGGAGAATTCTTTACTCCATACCGGACAAACAAGCAAATATTGAACGGAGTCAACAAAAGATTTGAATTGAAATCTAAACAATAGACCTGTTGCTGTGTGCCTTTTTATTATGAATTGCAAAATTACAGAAGCTGTCAGAAACTGACATTCAAACTTGAAGACTAGCAGCGGAAATGTTGGCTCTCCACTGGCTGTCTGGTGGCTGTTGACGACAATTTGAGATAATGACCGTATAACAGGTGATTAAAAACAAGCTGACATAGACCGCTATGAGCACTGATTGATGTCGATGATTACCGGGGAAGTAATGGGAAGCACGAGATGGTCAAGACCTACATACCTGAAAGGGTATTTCGAAGGAGATCAGCGACAGGAAATAAGGTCCCAGCTTATACCAGCGATTAAAATGCTCCCGCGTCAGCATATCGATTTCCAGCGGAACTGCAATAAAAGAATCGAAATATTAATCAACACTCGAATACAACTATGATTAATGATCATAGCATCGGCATGAAGTACTCGAACATGATGGCACTGAACCGAAGGTTCAGTTCCTTCAGTACACGGGTACGAGTATGTAGGTCAGGTCAGTGGACCGTAAACAAAACAACAAAAATACCTACAGGCAGTTTTTTTAACTCAAAACCAGTTAAAGCGATTTAAAGATAAGTAATACTATAGAAGAACCCGTATAATTTAACAAACCGAACATATATTACCCTGAAGGTGGAAGTACTCTGATCCTCAAGCAAAAATTCTTCGATAATCTTATGGGATATATATTAAGCTGTAAGATCTGGTACAAGTTAGATATTTCTTCGATCAGTTCGTTTGTGTAATATGTACATATAGATATCTAAGACAAAGAGAGAGACAGACAGGAACATAGTTATTATGTTACCCCAATGGGTTACAAGCCTGATGATAAAGTCTTAGCAGTCACTAAAAAGGGTATTTTTTCCGTTGAATGTGTCATACTTTGTGTACCTTATGGGAATATGGGAGTACTTGTTGCTCTTTCTAAAGTGCATTCGCCGATTTAATACGCAGTTTAAGAATGAGTAAGTGCCTTACTTTATGACAGCAGGCACGTCCTTGGGAGGAGGAGCTACCTGTTAATGTGTTCTGTCGTCTCGGAGCGATCATCATACTCGTCTGTAATTTTGAGTTGTATTTATTATAAAGAGTGGATATCATATACATGTCATATTTATGATAGGCACTAAAATAATCGTTATTTGTATTTTGACCGTTTCATACACGTTTTCTACATTGATTTTCGACTGAATGGAACTCCCCTATTTTGAAGACGTGCAATGTAACTTCAAGCGAAAAAAGTTGTTTATTTCAGGTAATTTTGGATTTCTCGCCGTAAGGCCTAAAACTGTTGCCAATTTATTTAATAGTTGTGCCAAAAAAAAACGTAGCTAAAGTCTAACAGTTTCCATCCACAACCCAAAGGAAAACTTTACCAAAATTAGAATTGCCATAGCGATAAATCTACTGCACACAAAAGACACACTAATACACCCAAGAAAAAAAAAAAGAAAACAAACACCTAAGATATTGCATAAGCACAACAAAAAGTGCACCAACTGCAAAAGAGGCCTCTCTGTCTACCACTCTTTCTCTCTGTCTCTCTCTTTCGCTCTCCATCTCTCTATCAACAAGTGGTTGTAGCCAAATGTTGTTGACAATTTTGCATAAATATTCAACTGAAGAATTATTTATTTCGATGTTGTTGTCGCTGCACAAGCGCAGAGCCCAGAGTCAAAGTCTGTTTCAGTTTCTTTCTTCCATATTTTTCCCACGCAAAGAGCAAAGTTGACTACCTCGAGAATAACTCTCAATTCATTCGCAAATTCCATACTATGGGATCTCTACCAGAAGAATCCAACTAAAAGTACAGTTTTATACTAATTATGTCAATGATTAAATCTTAGAAAGAAATCTCTTCTTCGAATTTAGGTACAGATCATCAAAGTAAGTTTACTGCATTGATTGTTGTGTCCACAGAAAATCTCTTAATTCTATATATATTACAATGCACAACTATCTTAACGTGTTTAAAGACACCTAACGATATTTGACTAGTCACCGAGAGTCTATTAACTCCCAGCCAAATTGTTCCACTTCGCTGCCGTTTGGTGTTTGCTTTTAGCCACTTAAAGAGCTTGTATCTTATAGATTGAAGCGGCTTTTAAGCTACTTACATGTCAATACCACTGCCATTTTGCCGGTGTAGACCAAGAGCAGTGTGGATCCATAGAGGTAAACATAGTTTCCAAGCACCGAGTTGGCGCTCTTTCCCACATTCATGTAGAGGTAGCCGAAAATGACGCCGATGAAAATGTGCGAGATGACGCGGGCCAACAGCAGAAACTGCAAAAAATAAAGTTAAGAAGATATCACATATGGTATTATAAATATACTGCAACTATATATATATATATATATATGTGTGTATCTTTGTATCTACAAGTATGCATCCAAATGGCAGCTGAGCAGCCATTGCCAAAGGCGCTGCATTATCTGTGTTAAGGTTGACTTCGAATCGGTTTGTTATTTTTGCTTAATTTTTTCTTTCTGAGTTATGGCCACAGTCGAGTGGTTCTCTCATAAGAAACAGAACCAAGTTTAAATCTCCATTGAGAGACACACGCACACATACATATATATACACAGATATATACATATAGCTGAAGGTAGAACAACAAATCAATCGGCAAGATGCTAAAAGGCTGAAACACACTTAGGCTCAATGACATGCAAATAAGTAGATGTGCTCGTAAGTACTTGTACACGTTAATAAGGAAATTGTATAAGTCTTATGTTCAGGTATAATCATTAAAAATATATCTCACAAGTATGCAAAAGGTTGACTTGAGTTCGTATTATAAATATTACTAGTTTCAACTACCACAAAAGTCTTCTGACGCACTATGTTTAGCTATTCGGCGTCTAGACTGACTTTAGAATATATAATATAAATTGTTTAAAATTAATATGCAAGGTATTAATAATTTGTTCGTTTTATTGCCAATAAATAAAAATTCAAATTAACATATAACTAAATATCTATATATGTTGAGTAAGGGTACAAAATGTCAGAGGATCAAAAACTATTCAACAAACAAGAAATTGTTAATTAAAAGCGTAGACTTCTTCAAGCAGTTTAAACGCTTTTTGATATACTCAGCTTACTCTTCCTTAAGAGACATGTTAATATAATATTATGCTGATTGCAACTCAACTTTAATATATAGATTAAAGACTTGCAAAAATAAACTTTGTTTATAAAATAAGGCAATAAAACCCGTCAAGTATAATCAAAATTGAAGCAAACTCAGATATTTTTTGCAACCTCATGATAAAGTTGTCTCTTTTGTCTATAAGTAATGCCCGAATATAACAATATTATACAAGCGTGTAATTTCGCAGTCTGTGCAAAGGCCTAATGGTGGTATAATTGCGACCATTATTTTGGCATGGGGTAATAAAACATATAGAAACCTTCATGAGCATTTAACCTTATTATGGAACTGGCTTAGCCAAGATCATAACTACCAAATGTTCAAATTGTACTATGAACCTACCATAATACTTATGCAACAGAAGGAAACAGCTAAGCATTAAGTAAGTAGCTAAGTTCCATAATATGCCGAATCTGAAAGCGTATCCGTGCAGCAGATTGAAAATAATCGTAATTACATGCATTCGTCTAGCAAATGAATTAACATAGGAGCAGTAATAAGTAGCTCTGGCAGTAGTAGTAGAGCAGTAAACGCAAACCAGTAATAACAGACAGTAGAGCTGTTGCTTTAAATACTGAATATGATTTATATATGAAAATATGATTTAAGCATATTGCGAGCGGTCAAGTCTAACCAAAAATATAATAGCTACACGATAGAGATGAAAAATAAATGAAAAATCTCATAGTATACCGAAGATTGAATACGCTTTCATCAAACTTCTCATCTGCTCAGCACAATATGTTAATTTTATCACATTTATTATTGAGTTGGGAATAAAAAGAAAAAATGCTGTACAATAGCAGTAAAAATTAATCGGATGAAATTTACACATATATATTATATTCAGAGTATATAAATATTTGTAATTAGCTAAATCTTTCCAGAGAGCTCTGCCCGTGTATTACCCACATTAAAATATATACAAAGCGAACACTTACATAAAAGGGGCCACATACACTTTAGAAAATTACCCAGCGAATATAAAAAATCTTGAGAATAAATTAAAAACAAAACTTGCTTTATTTTATGAATAAAGCATTACGATGCTTTGCACCGAATTACCAAATCAACTTGACTGGAAATTAAAGTCAGCTGTCAGCTCGGAGTTGCACTGCCCTAAACCGGCAATGACCTTGTGGTCGACGACGAGATTAACAAGTATGTCTACTACTTACATAGCTGCGTCTGGCGCAGATCACAATGCGTTGCATCAGGAGTAGATATTGCATGAGGAATGAGGCTGGGATGATGGCATTCAGCGGATCCCTCTGTTTGGCAAGCTCTGTGGCAATAGTCCTGTCTGTATCTGTGTCGTTGTCTGTGTTTGTCACTGTGGCAAGTGCTTGCTCTGAGGAAGGACTCAGAGCCTTGATCTCGTCCATAGCCAGTTCGTTCTGCGATGCTTTCACGTAGTCGTAACTAGAGAATCGCGTCAGGGCATCTGTCGATAGATCTTTCGCTGTGATGTTAAGTTGCTTGCTTCCAATTTGATCTGTTAGGAAACCGATTTAAGTTTAAAACTATTTCCTCTTTAGTTGAATATATTAATGAAATGTACATACCTTTTATAGTTGTTATGATACTTGACATATCTGTACTCTGCAACCGCGGATATCGATCGGCATCCTCGTAATACTTTTTATTTGCCGCATCTATCAGATTACTCAGATCGCGTTGGTGTTCTCCAACGGCCACTTCGAGTACTGTGGGCAAATGGGGACAAATGATTTAGGACTCGCTTTTTATTCAGTTAACCAGGGACACTTACAGTAATCAGCTGGATTATGGTAACTGGGACAGACGAGCTGTTGGTCGGCGAGAAAAGGCACCAGATCCCTCACTTTGCCCTGATACATGCAATGTCCATCTGCCACCGTATACAGCTTGTCGAACATCTCAAAGATTAGGGCACTGGGCTGGTGTATAGTGCAGACAATCGTGTGACCCTGGGAGGCAAGTCTCTTCAGCAGTGCAACGCATGAGCTGCACGAGGAGCTGTCCAGGCCACTGAAGCGAAAATTTCATAGAGAAAAATACAGAATTATTCTAAGAACTTAAAATAGAAGTTCAACTGAGACTATCAGAAATATTTTATTATCTCTCTTGTTTTATCCTAGACCTTGGGGTTACGATTCCTCTAATGAATTAACCACCTTTTTTATAAGATAACTTGTTATATGAAAGTTACATCAGAGAAGTCATTACTCTGGTTGCTAATGGTCGAAAGCATAAAAAACCTATTAAAATTTCTAATAGCTACTTAGGGCGAAAGCATATTCATATGTAATAATATTTAACGAGCACCTAAGACAGGTCGTTAGACTCCAGAGCTCAATTTGCTAGTCATTGTTTGTAATTACTAGATAGAATAGTTGTATAAGTAAAATAAGTCCAGGTCTAGACGTTAACACTTTTCTAGGGGTTATTGACACAAACAGACTATCTGAATCTAGAGGTATACTTATACATAGCTATATAGGGGACTGTAAATAGAAGAGAAACTAGGCAAATAGGGAAACATTATACAATATACAAATCATTATATAGACAATGCCATACCCTAGGCTGAGATCCGAACCCGGACCTTGTTGCTCATTTCCCTAAATGATGATTACCAATACAACCCATCTGGGAACGTGTTTGATTATTATGAGGTCTGATTATTATTATATAAGTTAGGTTTGAGGAAATAATGAGTCTAAGTTTTGTTCGCATTTGGAATCTTCGATTTATACAGTTGTAGGCCTAAGTACTCGATAGGTCATCATCGAGACTATTATTCTTTAGCTATCACTCTAGGCAGATGATGGTTTCGTTGTCTACTCACGTCGTTGGCTCGTCCAGATAGAGCACCGGGGGATTGCTTATCAGCTCCAGAGCAATAGCGAGACGCTTCTTCTGTCCGCCGGAGAGTTTTCCGGTATGAACATTGTAACGATGCTCAAGACCCAGCAGCGATAAGATGTGTTTGATCTGTGCATAGTTAATGACCGATTAGCTTCACGCATTACGCAACATTCGACTAGAGACGCATCCCAATCTTAGACAACCTACCAAACTCAGCTTCTGCGCCTTGGTCACTTTGAAGCCAAGCTTCAAGTGCGCCGCCAGCAGCATTATCTCGCCCACCATCAGCTGGGGACGCATCAAGTCATCCTGGTGAATGTAGCACGAGAGCCGGCGAAACCGCTCCGAGCTTGTGGCCATCGGCTTGCCATTGACGCGAATACTGCCCGTGACTCCAGTGGTGCTGCAAAAGTTGTAGAAAGGAGAAAATGAGCTGAAATCTCACAGATCTCACAAAAACAAGACTCGACACACATCGCAGCGAATGATTTATAATTGATGTGTTCGAGCACAGTTATTATTATTATGATTATTATTTTGTCAGCGCTTTAAGTACAGTTGCTACAGTTTATAAATTATAGTATGTATCTCTTATATACATGTATAATTATATATATGTACACACAGCATGTGTCTCTTTCAAGTTCGTAGTTAAACGACCGATAAGCAATCTTGTTGGATTGTGCATGGAACGAGTAAGCATCAGGAACTAGTCGGGGGAGTGGGAGACCTCGAGATACCATGTACATCGCATGATTTAAAAATCTGTTATATAGTTTCTCTACTCTACATATAGAAATATATATATATATATAACATTAATATGTGTAGAGTGTTTGCTTTATGCAAATGTCTTGAATTAATGTCTACTGCAGTTTACGACTTCATCTTAAAATTCAGAGCGCTATTTGATTTTAAAGTTTTTCAGAAGATCCTAAAAGAATAATTTTAAGAACATTCAAGAATAAATAATATATATTACATATAACTCATTAACTATTATCATTAGTCGAAACGATCTACAGTGTCTACAGTCAGATAACCCTTTTATACATATGTACAAGTAGTTTTAGATGCTTTGGGGGCTACAAACAATTTGAAAATTATTTTATAGGCAAGGTCAAATAATATAATCATACGATTATTTTTGTTTTTATATTATATTATATTTTTTTGTATTTTCTATCTCTATTACTTCTTGGGAAATATCTTTTTTACATTTCCTTTTCTTGTTGAGTCCCTAGAATTATTTTCATCATAAAAATCCTATTTTAATCTTCCTTTAATTCAATAAAAGAGAAAAATGTACTCCAACTGATTAGTTTGTGCGAGAAGTTCTGTACATTTCCAGAACATTTTAGAATATATGTATCGATATAGAAGTCAACATTTGAACATGTATAATTGTGTTTTCTGTTTACTATAATTAAAATTTTAATGATTCGATGTAACTGCTGTTGGCTTTGGCTGTGGCTCTGCCTGGGATTTAAGCCAGAAGTCGGTTGCTCAGTTGTTGTTTCAATTTGCTGCTGTTGATGTTGTCTATCAAAACGCGAATTAAAGTGTTGATAGTGTTTATTATTTAAGTGACAGTTCCTACTTAGCTTATACTATAGATGTTCGAGTGTTAAGTGCTATTGCCAGCAAGATAATGCCATCGATTCTTCGCCTTTTCCAGTTCATTTGCGTCGGACATACGTATGTACGTAAATTGCTCAATGTCGGAGCCATGCTTATTACATATTCCTCTATGAGTCAGACCAAGACTTTGTTATCGCCTTTGATTCACTTATGCAATGCGCATACGTAGGTTTCTCATACAGTATATACATCCATATATGTATGTAAGTATGAGAACTTGGACTTTTGTACTATTGCGGATGTACATACCTTTAGGTATATCGCATGATCTTAGGACGGATAACGTGGGATCTTAGCTATGTAATGTCGTATCCAAAAGTTCTATTGTTTCACCAATTTCGAAATTCTCATATGCATATAGTATATGACACACGTATAGACACACGTTGGACAAATAATTAGCTTGAAATCCATATAAACTATGGATATTATTGAGTTTTGACGGTTAACAGGAAATCATTATACATACTCGTAGAAGAACCGGTTGAAAGATGTCTATTTAGCTACACATTGAAGTACTTAAAGCAACATGCATCGACTTACGTCTTGATCTTTATTATCCCTTTATATAATCGAGAACATCAAAAATGTAATGGAACATCGTAAACATCTTTGAGACACATTTGAAACCTGCTTCTAGCCGGAACCCACTACAATGTTTAATAAATCACGGCTTTATTTCATTCGCTGACTTTCCATTAAACAAATATAATATTTATAAGGGTTTTCAAATCGTATTATAACTATGCAAATGCATTTCCCCTGGGCAGGCGTATAAATACGTTTTGCGTCAGCAATTCTTAATATTAATAATTTATAAATCAACAAAAAGTATTTCCCACAATATTATATTACAGAAACTGAATGTGAAGGAAACTTACCAAAAGCCTGACATAACATTGAGCAGTGTACTCTTTCCGGCTCCAGATGGGCCCATGATAGCCGTCAATTCACCAGACCTAAAGCTGCCCTGGAGACCATGCAGGATCTCTTTAGTAACTGCAGAAGGAGAAGCTCAGTGAAGGATTCAGCTTGAGTTAGTGTAGAAACACTCACCGAACTTGCGTTCTGGAAAGGAGAACTTGCGCACCGCGTAGTGTACATCTGAGAACTCTATGTCCACCGGTTCGCGCTGGGCAAAGTTTGCATGGACAACAGCGTCATGGTAATTGTGCGGCTTGTATTCAGTTAGATTGTTGTTCACTTTGGTTGCTGATAAAGTTGATGAGGTCTCGTCGAGAGACACCTCCAAGCTGGCCGCTGAGCTGCAGCAATTAATGCCCAGGCAACCGTTCCCCTTCTTCTTCTGCCTGCCAGGATGAATCTCATGGCATTGACTTTCACTGGTGCTGGCACTGCTGCTGCTGGCGTCTCCGCCGCCGCCACAGCATGCGGCATCCGTGGCTTTAAGATCAGGCAAGAGTGTCATTTTGAGTGTATGCAACGGCACTGGATGGAGTTACAGCTCCACTTTTGACCCAGTTGCGGTTTATTTCAGACTGCAAAAGTAAAACAAAGCAAAGCCGCAATAAGAAAAAATGTGTAATAAAACACAAACAAGTTAACAGGCAAAACTAAATGATGCTTTATAAGAAAGCAATTCGCTTGGAAAACAGCCGCAAATACACATTTAACCGCAACCATAAGGTGCCTAGAAATTACGTAGGAATCGGAAGTAAAACTTTACATTATTCAATAAACTGTTTGACACAGTTTTTAGCACTGCCGCTGCATAAAATGCACTGCTTAAAGCGCCCTACTTTGTTGTAAGTCTGTGTATATATATTTAAGCAATGTATATATATATATAAATGTCTCTGACTACGACTGTGTCTGGTGTACTTGGTACCCTTAAGTACTTCTTTCTATGATTTATGGATCTTACCAAACAAGTCTGTTGATCTTTATAGAAAACGTTATACAAATAGTACTCTCATCTCTGTTTTCCTATGAGTAAAGGTCGTAGTATTAATAGCATTCTGTTAAAAGAAATGTGAAATTTATTCAACACACTTAACCGATTACGCCCAAGGGTTTAATTATAAAGCGAGCAATCAACACGATGGTAGGCGGTAACCATATTTCTAAGTGATACCGACAGAAATATTGATTACTCGCCATTTGGTGGGCGTCTCACTGGGTATTAATCAAGTCTCGAATTGCAACCTATAATAAGATAATTAACAAATTCTTGTATAATTACTTTTTCATAGTTTTGCATATGTGATTAGCCCAAGAAAATAATAGCGAAAGTCAAAGGTCCTACACAAAGTAACAGAAAAAACACCTATCCTAATTCTTGACGTTATTTGTGTCTTGGGTCAACATATTTGACTCGGTTTAAAAAGCAGCTAAGAACTTCGAGGCGCCTATCAAAACAATCACTCAGACTGTTGACACCACACAATATATTGTAGTATGTCATATTACAAATAGACATATGTAAAAACACACATGATAGATTGTGTTTTTTATTCTGTTTTTGTTTACGAGAATTACTATGACGAATGCAAATAGTATAATTTGACAGACGCTGAATATTCACAATAACAAAATGAAGTCAGTTTGGATTTTGTTGGTTTTAAATTAACTTATATTTGCCTTAACGCTTCGACAAGCCATTGTCATAGGTCAGTTACTGCTCAAACGCTTAACTCGGCTAAATAAATAAGACAATAAACTTGAAAGTCGCGACTTTTGTTAGAAGGCGATGTTTGAATATAATTTAAATGTTTAATGAGCATAATTATAAATTCTTTAATGAGACTAGTATTATGTATAATATAAAACATCATTGTGATATAAGATCCGTTTATAGCATATATATCACATTAAAGCTGTAAACTTAAACAAACTTCTTGAACAATTTGCTGAGTTCTCTAATTTTCTTCAGACATTTCTCAGATAATTCATTGCAGCTAGAAATGAAAAAGTTAAGATAAAATATTACGTTGTGGCTTTCTAAAAGATGGACTTTATTCTGATATAGTCTATATTTCGTGAGTACTTTTCGATCGTTTAAACGTCATTTTGCTTTTTCAATTATTTAATAGAGCTCAAGAATAATAAAATCATCAACGAACTTTAATTTGTTTTTTTATTTTATTTGACATCTGACACTCTTTCCAGGTATATATTCTATATATTATCTGCGCTCTTTTCTGATTGATTTTCAAGGTATTTGTTGTGCTTTGCTTTATGTATAATATGTTTTTTAAAACAATTTATAACTATTACAGAGGTTCTGACCTCTGACACTTCTTCTGGTAACTATTTATTTCTGAGCTTCTGATTTGTCTGGCTTTCAATACATATATCGTACCTTGATTAATTTATATTACATACTCGTTTCTACAATATTCTAACTGATATTGACTTTGCCGTCTTATTTCCAATGGTCAAACATTTAAAACCAAGTTGATAGCCACAAACTAAACCAGTTTGAATGTCTCGCCCAAAACATTGCAAAGCCATGAAAAGTTAAATGTCATTTGCTGCAGTTGGGCGTGTTCCAGCAATTAGACGTACTGCAGGCAATAAAAAGATATGGCCAAAAAGACACTTCAATGGAATGGATTCCAGTAGCGCGGCCAAGCCGGCAGCTGCAAAGTAAATGCCCCAAGGCGCCCAGCCAAATGGCGTTCACATTGCCACAGGGAGCTCTAAAAACCAAACACAATTAAAAAAAAAATTAACATTTTTGCGGCCCAAAACAACTTTGGGTAAAAGGAAAAAATTTGATTGTACCACCCAGGGCTATAATATGTTTAACAGACTTTTACAAAAACTAGATAATCGATCGCTTTATAATTACATTTGAAACAATCCATTTTATTTTGGATTTATATCTACCTAGAACTCATTATATAAGCTCGTAAATTAAAGTGTACCTAGTTTACTTTCCCCTTCAAGTGAAAGATCGTGCAGGTTTGAGTACATTTCGAGTGCAGTTTGGTTAAGAATCTACTAGTTAAATCAATGTCAAAGTGTAGCAGAGCAATATAGAACTATATACGAATAATATATCTTAGAACTTTACGGTATGGGAACACTTAAAAATGTAAAATTTATGCGAGAGAAAAAAGAATTACTCATACTCCTATACTCTTGTACTCTTATACTCTGAGACAAATAGACAGTACATGCAGATGAAAGCAAGTCAAGTATATTCATATTCTTGATCAAGAGCAGAAGAAGGCAACTGTAGTCAATTAATGCTCTTGATCTTGATCAATTACTTTTAATTTCAGACACTTTAAAAGCCAGCAATTTAGTGTGTAGATTCTTGTTAACTAAAAACAGATTACGTTTTATATATTAAATATACCTTCCCACAAACAATATAAGCTTTAAAATTATAGTAAATTTAAGTAAAGTTAAGGTTAAGCTATTTAAGGCTGGTTACAAATAAATAATGAGTGATATGAATATAGGGTATTTGAAACTGCAACACTTGTTTAATTTTCAGTTTGTTTTATAGGACGATCGTAGATATGTATGTACATATGTATATATGTATATGTTTGTATGCATGTTTGGCAAATTGTAAAAACAAAACGAGCGCAATTTCAATTACAGTCACGAATCTGGAGATGCTTTAAGCCGTGAGTAACTTTGGAGGAGAACGAACATCTAAAATAATAAGAAATTTTGTACTATTAGCAAACAATTTACGGAAAAAAATACAATAGAATGGGGCAGTTTTTGGTACGCTCACTTGAAAGTAACAAAATAAATAATACACAAATCGAAAAACATAACAAGGAAAACAAAAGCAAAAACTGAACGTGGGGAACGAGAAACATTACGTATTCGACCTATAGAATCACAATTGCGATAAAGAAGAATGACATCGCCAAGGTCAGCACGTGGCGATCGGCTTAGAGATTTACCGAAATCGAACGTTTTGTGTGGAATCAGGGAGCAGGGTCATTTGCATATATATACATACATACATATGTATACAAGGAATAGAATCATCTAAAACGAAATATTGAAACCAGAAGCCAAAACATCATTGGATTTGTTTGGTATCCAATCATCTACGTCGATAAACAGTTCTTTTCGTACTTTACGTCGCATTATCAGACAGAGACAAAAGATAAACGGAGAGACATCACTGACCCACATTTCGGTTCTGCTGCTGCTGCCGCTGATGCTGCACCAGAACCGATGATAAACAACAACATCAACGAATGCTTCTGCGAAACAGCTTTCGACCAGGAGCCGAATGTGCAGTGCCTTGTACACTCTTTTTCTTTATCTCATTATCTCTTTTCTCTCTCTATCAATTTATATATGTGTATATGTATGTATATATTGTTCTGTCGTGGACAGCAACGCTGTAAAACGTCCACCACCCAACTACTCTTTGACAGCCTCACGTGAACTGTGGCTGGAGTCAGTGTCAGAGCGGCCGAGTTAACGAACCCGTTGGCTGGTGGCGTCAGTGTCAGCGTCGGCGTCAGCGTCAGCGTCGGTGTCGACAGCTGTTGCTCGCAATTGTTTTTCTTCAGTTATGCGACTGCAGTTCTTGTGTTTGTTTTCGTTTCGTTTGGATGGAAAAACATGGGGGTTGGGGTACACTTATTATTAAACGAAACAATGCACTGTAATAGTTTACAATTTTTAAAGCAACGACACAAAAAACAATTCATGAATGAAGCGCTTCACATGAGTAGAGGATAAATTGCAGAGCTTCGTTTATTTGCATAAACATTGACATTATGCACAGGGAACACGCGATCGCAACTTTTGTATAATAATTTGGCATTGAACTGGTAAAATTTTCTAATTTAGAGCCGTACTTCTATTCTATTTTATTTTGTTGTTAGCTCCGTTGTGTCATTGCACAGTTTTTGCGGTAATTGTAAGGATATCCACAAATGACAAATTAAAGGCTTTAAAGCCAAAACATTTTTCGTACCGTTCTATGTGAATGAATGTGTGTAGTAAATGCAGTTGTTGTGGTTACTCTTGTTGTCATTCGATGTCGCTTTTTACGCTTTGTATCACTTTCTTCATTGAACTTATGCAGATCGATTGCCCGTAAATTAATTTTAATTGTGTGTCGTCTTTATACAATGTACATTATTTACTTTTTCCTTTTCACTTTGACGCGCATTCGCTCACAAAAATGCCCGTTCCACATGCGCCGATTGTTGGCCTTTTACTAAAGAACTCACTTCGAACGCTTGTTATTATATGTAAGTAGTACTGTCAGCTAACTCAGATGCTCGCTCAGCTGAACTGAGCTGAGCCCCCCTACAGTGGAATGAAGTTCGCAGTTTAACAAATATTCAAGAAAAAATTGTGTGTAATTGCTTGAAACAATCACAAAACAATATGCCATGCGTTTTAAGTTAAGCTTTTAAAAATAATTCGTATTATCAATTCATTTGTATGCATTTTATTGATATTGGCATATTGTTGATAATAATAAATTGATAAGATTTGATAATTCTTTTTTTATTTAGCCGTATTGTGATTATAATTGAATATAAAAAGGTGTTAAGACTTTATATTCTTTTAGTTTCATTCCACTGTGCAACGATAGCGATCGACGGCTCTCTCTGTTTTCCTCTCTATTTTTCTCTCCCTCTCTCTCTCTCTCTCTTTTTGTGAGTGCCTCATTCGCTCACTTATTCTCTCTGACACCGGCTCTTGTAATGTTTTACGTTACGTTACGTACGCTGCTGCGTTGCTTAAAATCATATTTCATGTTGTTTAATGTTGCCGGTTTATGTCTTCAAATATTATGTGCACATGCGATGCACACATTACTCCAAATGGCTGCAAGCTCTATGAGCCGTGGCCTCTATTCCATGACACTATGTTTCATGAATTTCAGTTATACACACTGTACGTTCGACTACACAGATGTATATGTATGTAAATCTTGGGTAATTCTTTACCTATTACGGTTTCAAAGTTTCTACCACCAGCGGGTAATTTATTTATTCATAGACCACAGTGTCTTCGCCGCAATACGTGCGCTGCAAACGATTTCCCTGGTGACGTTTAATGCACTTTAATTTATTTATATTCTTTGTATTTACATAAATGAATCACTAGCTGTGTATATTTTCAAATGAAACGATTAAATTTGACTTGGCGCGTGTAAATGGATTTATAAGTTATTACTTATGGTGTATTTCCCCAGAGTGGGAATTAAAATGAACAAACTCCTCTTACCGTAAAGCTTTATATCAACACGAGCATTCTTACTTTTACAGATAACTTTCAAATTAGTAAATCACATATATATATTTTCATTTACTTTCTATAGATTGATAACATTATTTCGGATAGTATAATAATTCTTGTTTTATTTGGTATGTCGGTTCCGTCAAGAAATAATTATCGTCGAGAAACACAGTGCAAAGCTTATTAATTTAATTCCATGTTTTCCGCTAGATTAACATTCTTTTCATGGATTATCCCTTTATGTAATAAATCCCTGACTTTTTTTTCAATTGGAAAACTCATTTAAAGCCCTATTATTCAATCATCGGATCTCAGCGCCTTCAAGACTTTCAATTAATAATTTGTTCAGCTATTTGTCTAACGCTTATCATGAATTAAACTTCTCAACGAACCATTGGCACATTGAACTTGCGTGTAAATAAGGATTGTCTAACCAGTAAATAGATTAGAATTAAGCGATCAACGTCTCGCAAGTGCAATACACGTTTGGACTGCAAATTGATATTACGTGAAGTGGCCAATTCACGACATACCCCCACATTAGTTCCAATAAAACCACCTTAATATTCCCATTTTAGTTGTTAGCTTTTATAGCTGATAATTATGGACCTTCACATTGGCCATTTCATGACCCCAAGACCGTATTGCTTCCTAGAAAAATACGCAGTAGAAGCTTGAAAATGTCGTATGTAAATATTCAAAGAGAGTAATAAATGTTCTGGTACAGGCAAATCTATATGCGATTATGTGTATCAGATATTCGCGATAAGGAGACAAAACTGGGGTAGATAAGAAAATTTGTTTTTTGATATGATAACGACTTTCAAAAATATGATAATACAGTTATTTGAATATTTGGTATTGGGGTAATTCCGTAAGCCTTTTTATGATGTTGATGATATACGATATACATGTATGATTAAGCTACCGATTACGTACAGGGAAAACTTTTGTCTCCACTCCATGAACTTTGATCGACAACAGATATATATATATATAGATATAGTATATACAAGACATTTCCTTTCTACATCATTCATGCATTTTCTTTATAAAGAGCTTAAACTTTTGGTTAATAAAATAATAATTTTTCAACACTTAATTGAAAATGAAAAAGCTATTTTCCATAGAATGAAAGGGTATTGAAATGTTATTAATAACTTTAATTAAGACTTTGTGTTTTTAGTTAAATAAGCAATAAGTAACAACGATCAACTGTACGCGATTACAAAGAACCCATAACAACGTTTATAAATACATATAGAATGTGTATAAATAGTTCACAATGTAGCTAATAATATGGAAGGGTTACAATGTCGCAAGGGTGTGCGATTAGCCTCGACTTAAAATGAACAAATGCCCACTTTGTCAGTCAGCAATTATAAAAATATATTTCCTTTCATTTAAATAGACACAGTGTCATTGAAATAATCTACCCACATTAGAATATCATTCAATAAGATCAGCTATATACTCCATTTAACGAATACAGAGTATATCAATGTTAAGTTTTGTTCAACAAAATTTTAAAGTGGTGCTATCGATGTGACGATGAATGTATTCTAATGGGTCTTTCGGTATTTACATTCGAATTTTCAAGTAATTATTTTTTAATTGCGCTCGTCGTTAGATTAATAATAACAAAACTTTCAGTTTCATCCCCTCATGACCAATTCTTGCATATGTCTGTAATTGATAACAGCTGATCATGAAACTAGCGCATGAAAATCACAGACTTCTCGTGTTTAAATGCTGTACATTATTTATGAGTCTAAGCTTTCATTCAATTATATATGTTCTGTATATTTATTTATATATATATAATATATAAAGCGTTTATATTAGAACAAATGTTGAATTTTTAGACTGTGCTTAAGAAGAGGTCAATGGGTTCAATGCCATTTATTAATATGTTCATAGCACCAACCCAGACTGCTTTGATGACACAGTTTAAGGTGTCAGCTAAAAGCTACGGGGTAGACAATAAAAAGAAGGTAAAATATAACATATAATTCTCAAAGTTTTTCGACTAGGGTTTTCCCTATTGCTAGATCCAAATGCAACTGCAAATATACAAGCTTATACCAAATACAAGTAAAAAGCATAATTTATTAATTAGACATACTCGTATATAACAACTGGTTCTGTCTGTTACTTTATTTCACTGTTTCCTGGAATTGGTTATTACTTTTCCATACTTTTCTACAATTTATAATCCAATTTATAGGTACAGCGTATAAAAGGCTAACAAGTATTCATTTGTTTATTCCCACTTCGATTCGCAAGAAAATAAAATCGTATTAAAAGTATTTTGGCTCTAATTAAAACTAATGACGACTACCAGCCCCGGGGTAGGTGTATCTGTGTACATATACATACTCGTACATAAGCAAAATCGATTGATATGCAGACTGCATTATCAAGACTTAAGGTGAGAGAGCGAGGGGATCAGATCCTACGTAGACAGAATTAGCATTTGATCAATTTTCATGAATGAATATAATGGTGCTTAGAATGATGATCTGACTATGGATCTGCTGTGAGTTGGTGATGAGTATTTTGGCGGAGACGTCGACGGTCGCGTAACTAGATAGAGACTTTAATTTGGTATAGATAGGTTTATAGACAATACAAGCTGATCACTTATCAAATACATCCCCAGCAAAAAGCCAAGTGGATCGAGCCATATTCGATTATCTCACTGATCTCAGAGAACATATCCGTAGAAGTCTGCATCACTTCATTTGATATGCACATGCACAAATGAGTTAACTCTCAATAGGAATATTTTAGTTGCAAGAGTAGAAAGGAATTATCTTTAGAATGACTATGGAACCCCTTTTAATAAAACACATGTCAGTCAACTTCACCAATTATCAATCTCTTGAGGTGATTGCCTTTTAAAGGCCCCCTTTGATGAACTTTGGAGTCCGTCACAACGGCAACATAGACACCTTTGACGTAAGATTCGATTCATTTGGCACGCGGTGCACGTTCAGTAAACCAGTCAGTCGCGGGCGGTTGAATAAGCAGCAAATACCATATACGATGTTGAAAGGCAATGCATTGTAGAGAGTTAAAAGAAAGGAAATAATACTATAAACAATATGTAAAGATGCATATCGGCGTTTACGGGTATATAAAAATGTATTTTCAAAATTTCTTTGGTAATTTTGAATTGATTGTTCGGAAAGTTGAATAAACTTGGTGAATTAGTACTTTACGAGAATGATATATGAATTTAGAGTATTCATTGGTCCGTTGCATTTACTCGTTTCGAGAACAACCTTCGCATAATAAGAAACACAATAAAAGATTCAAGTGCCCAGCTGCATTTTCTTTATCACACAGTCGTTAAAGGCTAAGCTATGGGCTACGCGTAAACTTGACCAATATTGGACAACTACAACTAGGAGAAGCGACAATACTCATACCAACTAAAGTCCGCGGATCTCACTCCGTTCTGCCCTCATCCCACACAAACTACTCGCACTTGTGTTCAGCATGATAAGCATAACCCAAAGCCAGAGCCGGCGGCTATTGCGAACCAGCTGCGATAGTGTCAACGAACAGAGGGGTAATAAATGGTTCCGAGGAGGAGGTGTCTCGTCGTCAAGCTGCTATTCATACAAAGAAAAGCAACACAACGTGTGTTATAATGAAAACTACGAACAATAGAAAAATAGAAAAATGCAAATGCACCAATAGGTAATCTAATTTATATACTTGTACAATATATGTACAATACAAACGCGTTTTCTTTAATGGACTCTACTTAAATGTAGATAACTACTTTAAATTAACGCTATATAAACGTACATTCAATAATCAAAGAGGCGACTGAAATCGTTAAACCCTTACTCAAACTCTGATTCATAGTCACACCCTATTAGTAGCCCTTATACATATAGAATGGTTCTGTCTATCAGCGTCACGTCACGAATTGACTTTGAACAATGTCCGGTTCGATTCATTATACAGCACACAAATACTTGTAGAGCTTCGATTTTATAGCAACAAATGATTTATCCCTTTTATAAATACGCAACCCAAATTTACGATGCGCTTGCAGTTCACTTTAAAATGTAACTAAGCATATAACGATAGGAAATAAAAACAAAAGAATTCACAATACTACCGTAGAGGGTGAGAACACAAAAGGTGGTTGAAATACACATACTAATTTCCTGCTTGCACCGTGTCGCGCCAATATTAAAATTATTTAAATGTGTTTCAGTGCTGTAAACGCGTGAGTTGGCAGCACCTTTAAGTATCGGACAACTATCGTAAAGTGCTTAAGACGAAAGTTTCAGTGTTGCAATACTGTCAAATAAAAACTAACCGAACTAAGTTTTAAGTTATCGATAAGCCGATTTTTACAGAAACGGCATGTTTGTGTTTTGCTACTAGAGTAAAAAAAACAACAATGAAAATCTCCCGCTTTAAAAAGTCGAACAAAACGCTTGTTTATTTTGCAACCAACTTTGAATATCGTGAGCCCTACCAGGTGCTCATCGATGCCACCTTTTGCCAGGCCGCTCTACAGGTTAGTAAAGACAGAATATATGTATACCTGAGTACCTAATTGCGAATATTAATTAAATTGCAGCACAAAATTGGTATTGAGGAACAAATAACGAAATATTTTCAGTGCAATGTCAAGCTACTGACCACGCAATGCATTATTCTTGAGGCGGAGGCACTTGGAGCTCCTCTTACTGGAGCCACAACAATTGTCAAACAATTTCATGTCCACAAATGCGGGCATGAGGGCAAGCCTGTTGCTGCATCGAATTGCATTAAGTCTATGGTAAAAGCTAAGAAAGAATGCGGTTTACACAATTCACAACTAAATCCGCACCTTCTGTGGTCATAAATGCCGAATTACGCTAAACTACGAATATTACTTTTGCAGACAAAGGACAATCGCTATATAGTCGCCTCACAAGATCGCCTGCTGCAGGCAAGTCTGCGCAAGGTGCCTGGACGCTGTTTGCTTTATCTACACAAAGCGACACCAGTACTAGAAGCACCCTCTGATGCGTCAAAAAAGTTGGTGCAAAAGAGAGCAAAGAAACTCCTGCTTGGGACTCAGGCGGAAAAGATTGAATACATGAAAGAGAAACAGGGCTTAAAACCAATTGAGGCAGCAGGTAATCAAAAGAAGTTCAAGGGACCTAAAAATCCAAATCCACTATCCTGCAAAAAGGGCAAAAAGCAAAAGGAAACGCCAGTCCTGCATGGTGTAGAACAGAAAACAGTGACAAAAGCTAAAAGAAAACGTGTTAAGATTCCAGCACACGTTAAAGCAGCGTTACAACAAAATTAGACTACAATCGTTATGTTAATTAGTAATTTTTAAATATTAAACTTCAAGTCTTAATTATTTAATGTATACTTGTTTAGTTTTATTAATCAGTTGATAATTTAAAAATCTACTTCTGAAATAGAATAATTTTTGGCTGATAAGGACCTGCAACTAGTTTTGAAGGTTACAATTAATTCGTATAAAGTAAATAACTTTGAGCACGTGATATACTCTGTTTTTGAAATATATATGATATTTATTCGGATCATAATATTGTAATCTTTATAAAGATTACCTAAGATTCGTATTTCTAAGAAACACTTCGGCAGTGTCTTGATAAAGCCAAATTATTTTAGCATATACTTAGTCCTTAAGGTTTGCCGCTTTTTGAAAGCCAGGATGAACGGATTAGAAATTGAATTGGCGACACTGTTGAAAGGTTAAATTTTACCTTCGCGTATTTTGTTTAAAGTCTTCTCTGTCATAAATAGGCCTACTATTTTAGTGAGCGTTGCATTGCGGGCGCAGTAGGCGAGTAGATTTACGGGAAATAGACCGCACCAAGTGAAATCCATTTTGTTAGCCAGCGCGACTGCAAAGAGCTGTCCACAGCGTTCTGCGGTTAAGCGCTTCTGGTTGGCCGTGGATAGACCCACTTTTCTACCTTGGGACCCTGTAAACGCCTCCTGCAGAAAGTCTGTAGCAATTGGACCAGGTGCGAATATGGTCACATCCAGCTTGCGCTGCTCCACCTTCAGCGCCATCAAATAGGCATTCAATGCATGCTTGGCGGCACAATAGGTGGCCGAGAATGGCACCGGGCTGAAGCCCGCTACGCTCGACGTGGCTGCAATGTGGCCACGTCCGCCATTCTTTTCCAAAAAGTAACGAACTACTAGACGCGATAGGTGCACCACAGAGAACACGTCCAGTTCGAACAGGTCACGATCCACCTGAATTTCGATTTCTGTCCAATTTGCGCGCTGCGAGCGGCCAGCATTATTCACCAGCACGTCCAGACGGTGGAAGTGATTGAGCACCGTGTTCAAATGTGACTGATGCTCATCCAGTTTCAACATGTCCATTGGCACTGTCAGTACATCCGTTTGCGCCAGCAGACCTCGAGCAGCAGTTAAGCACTCAGATTGTACCTGCTCCAGTTGTTCAACACGGCGTGCACTTAGTACTAAACGCACTCCATGACGTGCCAAACTAATTGCCAGGGCACGTCCAATGCCACTTGAGGCTCCCGTTATCCAAACCACCTGTCCGCGGATTGTAGACACGGGGACCCCAAAGCGAGATTTATACCAAAGGGCCACATTGCAGTCCAGCACGATCCAGAGCAACACATAGACCACATAATACACGACCAGAAGGATCAGCAGACATTCTAAAAAACTCATATTTTAGTTACTTTGCACTTTGGCATTAAACAAACCTGACGGTATCTAAGATGATAACACTAATCAGCGTGTCTCTTCCTCTTCCGTATATTTCTATGAACGAACGTAAGAGAGTACAGAGAGTAACAGAGATGAGCCAAATATTGATCGGCGATATTTAACAAAAAAATATCGGATCCAGTTCACGATAGGATTTTATTTTAATGTTTCTGCAGTACAATCTAAACAAGTATCTGAAAAATAATCAGTCCCATTTATAATTTGAATTAAGTAACTCTTAATGCAAATTTAATTTAAATGCTATATTCGTATCACATAGCCGTCAATTTATTTAGCAATTTTGTTCTAACTATTTAAGTTAGGATGTATGAAACAATAACTTCCGAAAAAAATATATATATATAAATATATATATCTCTAATTAAATTTAAGAAAAAACTCGCTTAGAAATAATTCGTAATTGATTCAATGTTACCTTTGATAACAATGTCAGAATCTATAGACCAGACCATTACATTTTTCGGCTGGGTTCGTACACAGATTTTAAACGTAAGTTTTTTTTTTTAACTACATATTTATTACGCTTGCAATACATCGCTTAGATTCCCACAAATCTTATCAACCTCAGCGTAGCCCGCCTGTTCCAGTGTCATAATAGCATTTGCGAGACCTACAGTTTCCCGCGTAGAGTGAGCCTTCACCCAGATACGTCCGTTGACACCGACGGCGATTTCGTAGGGCAACTCATCGGTGAGAGCCGCCAGGGCGGGGCAGCTTTCACGTAGCAGCATTCTGCCCAAGTTCAGGCTGGACTTGAAGAAGAATCCCTCTTGTAAAAGTCCCAACTTCCCACGCTTTCCATTAGAGTTTACGCACACTAGTTCTGGCTCAATATCTGCGTTGGCATTAAGTACGCGTGCGTATAGTAAATCGCCTGGGTTTAAATCTGGGCGATTTTTTTTTGTTGCGGATTCAAATGCCAAATAAGAGATTGAAGCCAAGTCCGCCGCGCCAATGTCGACGCGATACAAATCACCCGCTCTGGCTCTTATAATTCCAATAATAAGATCTCCTCGCGCTGGTACATAACGGCGCTGATAATTGTCTACCCAGAATGTGTTTGGTTCCTTGTGGCGCAATGGCCCTGCCTTGCTAGCCACAACTTTGTCATCGACTCTCCGTAGACCTGGGCCCAGTATGATCCGCTTGCCTTTGGCGACATCCTCCACAGCCGTAATGCGATCGCCAGGCATAACAATTTCGGTCATGCTGGACATGGTAACAAAATACAAACAATGCCGGCCGCGTGCTATTTACACCGTGGATGTTATATCGATATATCGATAACAATATTTGTTTAATAACTGCAGCCCATTCAGTGTCAGTGCTGTGTAGCGCCAGCCGTTTGTGAATAATAGATAATGAACAGATTTGCAGAAACAATTTGCTTAAATATTATTTTATTATTGCAGCTCATATTAGTATAATTAAAGCTATAATGTTCTACGAAAACTCTCTTGCAGTTCACGAAGCAAATGGAAACCACATGTGGATGCCATTAGGCCTAACCTTGTCCGAAGGTCAATTCAACCAAACATACCCCTGCTGAGATACCGGCAGCCAGCCTACGCCCACAAGTTTAACCTACCCGACAGCGCCTGGAGGACGCATACTCTCATTGGGGTAATTTACGTTCCACAATCCACAACAACAATGACAAGCATACTCGGAATGCGCGCTCTGCGTTTGAGCCCATGGCTGCATTCGTCGACGCCGGCAGCGAAGCATATAGCCCAACGGAAAAGTATAATCATTTTCTCATCGTGCTACCCGAGTGTCGCTTTCAGTAGCAAATCAGCCAGCCAAGCCGGAAGCTCACTAGAATCGCTCGCATCTGGATTTCAATTTTTAAAATTTAAAAGTTCTTGGTATGTACTTGTGTTGTAGTGAAACTGTGGAATAATAATTTTTATTCAATTTTCGCAATAGCTCTATTAGTTATTAATATTTGCCAGTTGACTTTTATATTATTGCGAAAGCAGCGGTTATCTAACAACTTTTATTTGCACACAAATTCAAAGTTACATATATAGCTGTACGTATTGCTAAATCCATATTTTAAGTGTTCACTTTATTCTTTTATAAATTATTTTTGATAAAAGAATGAAATTATTTGATACATTGGCAAAAAAGTTTGCATTTTTGCTTAAAAGCCTACCACATTTTACATTTTGTCGGCATTTTTTCCTCATTACTTTTGCTGTGACCTTTAAGCGCAACGTAGAGGTCATACATACAAACGGTGAGCGCAATTGCTACTCTCCTGCGTTCCACAGACGACAAAAGTTTTTGCTACGGTAAAATGCTCATGCTGATATTTTGTACATATTTTACACTTTCTACAAGATCAAATTAAGAATCTTTTTTATTTTTTTTTAGCTATTTCTTATAAAGTTGTAACTATGAGATTTTTTTGGTTGCTTTCAAACCGCAAGCTTTGTAATGAAGATTAATTTATAAAGAAATATTAAATAAATATTAAACCCCCAAAATTTGCTTCTTAGGAATGAATCAATAGTATATTTGTTTAATTCCCGGCGTAAATTCGCTCATAAATATATTGTACCTAATATTCAATATGTGTATGTACCTGTATTTTAAACCTGGCTTATTTTGGCTTGGTATACACATGTTAAAAAAGGGTGTTCGCTCATTTTATAGCGCAGAGTGCAAATTCCAATTTGTTTTGATTAATGTGGAATATTTGGAAACATTCTATGTTTAAAGTTGAGCAACTGGCAAAAGCTAACACATCTTATTAGCTGTTATTGTTTTATGGTTAATAAATCCAACTGATCATCACTGATCTGCTCTTGATTGCAGTTCGAATAAAAACAACATGACCATCAAGTCGATCAAAGCCCGTCAAATCTACGACTCCCGTGGCAACCCCACCGTCGAGGTCGATCTGACCACCGACTTGGGTCTGTTCCGTGCTGCCGTGCCCTCAGGTGCATCGACAGGCGTCCATGAGGCACTGGAGCTGCGCGATAACGACAAGGCCAACTACCATGGCAAGTCCGTGCTGAAGGCTGTGGGCCATGTGAATGACTCTTTGGGCCCAGAGGTGATCAAGGCCAATCTTGATGTGACCGATCAGGCTGCCATTGATAATTTCATGATCAAGCTTGATGGCACCGAGAACAAGAGCAAGTTTGGTGCCAATGCCATTCTGGGTGTTTCTTTGGCCGTGGCCAAGGCTGGTGCTGCCAAGAAGAATGTGCCACTGTACAAGCACATTGCTGATCTGGCTGGCAACAAGGACATCATTCTGCCAGTGCCCGCTTTCAATGTGATCAACGGTGGCAGCCATGCTGGCAACAAGCTGGCCATGCAGGAGTTCATGATCCTGCCAACTGGTGCCTCCAGCTTCACTGAGGCCATGAAGATGGGCTCCGAGGTGTACCATCATCTGAAGAACGTTATCAAGGCTAAGTTTGGTCTGGATGCCACCGCTGTGGGTGATGAGGGTGGCTTTGCTCCCAACATTCAGTCCAACAAGGAGGCTCTCTGCCTCATCAACGATGCTATTGCCAAGGCTGGCTACACCGGCAAGGTAACCATTTGGATTCAAGCTGCGATAACAAAGAGACTACTACATTACTTTCATTATATATTTTTTTTAGATCGAGATCGGCATGGATGTTGCCGCCTCCGAGTTCTTCAGGGATGGACAATACGATCTGGACTTCAAGAACCCACAGAGCGATAAGGCCCAATGGTTGTCGCCCGAGAAGTTGGCCAACTTGTACCAGGAGTTCATTAAAGATTTTCCCATTACATCCATTGAGGATCCTTTCGACCAGGACCACTGGGATGCCTGGACCAATCTGACTGGCGCCACAAAGATCCAGATTGTTGGTGATGACTTGACTGTCACCAATCCCAAGCGTATTGCCACCGCTGTGGAGAAGAAAGCTTGCAATTGCCTTTTGCTGAAGGTTAACCAAATCGGCACTGTAACAGAGTCAATTGAAGCCCATCTTCTGGCCAAGAAGAACGGCTGGGGCACCATGGTTTCCCATCGTTCCGGTGAAACCGAGGATTCCTTTATTGGTGACCTTGTCGTCGGTCTGTCCACCGGCCAGATCAAGACTGGCGCTCCATGCCGCTCGGAGCGTCTAGCCAAGTACAACCAAATCCTGCGCATTGAAGAGGAGATTGGCAAGGATGTTAAGTTCGCTGGCAAGAACTTCAGGAAACCACAGTAAACGTTGCCACTTCTAAATTCCAACCAAACCAACAACCACCAAACAACTAAACAGCGACAGATGTAACTGAGAGGTTTCCATTTGGTGAACGTGTTCGTCAACCCACGGATTTGTGTCTGGCGCACAAAACGCATAATCTATATTATCCCTAAAGTTTTGCTTCGTTACTAGATATTATTCATAATGTAATGATTACTATGATCTACTCTCTTAATAATCGTATGTATGCTCTATACAAAACCTATTTATCAGCCGTGCTGGCCCAATAGTATGTAGACACAGTTATCATTGTAATATGCAATATGGATTGACCCACACTACCAACCATTAAAATCAGACCACTAAATTGTTGAGACATAGAATGTAAGCATCCGTAATTCACCGAATATAAAATGTTCCCTTAGTAGCCCACACAAAATACGAGAGCATTATAACTTACTCAACTTGTTACTCAAATAAATATGGTTGAAAACATCCCAAACGTTTTGTTATACCCTTTACAATTATTAAACACAAAATAACCGACGATTATTAAGGTATCCTTTTGCATTCTTTTAAAAATGTTGTACCTATTTTTACTGGAGATCTTGGAAATTCTCCTATACCAATCGGTTATCCTGCACCCTGTGAGTATCTTTGAAATCCTTCAGAAAAAAACGAATTGTGTCTATAAAAAAATATCCTTTTGCATACATGGACGGTAGGATCTCAAATGCCGTTTCAATTGATTGGCATTCAAGGACAATGAAGTCATCTAAGAATCAGAGAGGAAAGATGTGCCTCTTAACAGAATTGAATCCAAAGACGATATTTAATAAAATATAATTAAAATCAGTTTCGATTTATTGTTTCATAACGTTTAGCTAACTACACTAAAATACTCAATTAACGTTCAACAAAGTAAAAATCTTATTCGATGTACTTATAGTCTATATAGTGAAATTTCATTAAAATTAAACAATATGTTCTCTGGTTACATATAGTTTAGCACAACATGAGAGCTAAGGGTTTGTTTTGTGATGAAGTTTAACGAAGTAGTACAAATTTCTAATATGAACGATTCGTACTGAATCGGAAGTAAATGTTAAGGCACCGAATTGGTTGCGATCGCAATTGGCCAAGTTGTAGGCCCTTTGAGAACGATATCCTCCAGGGCATTCTTGATCTTGATGAAGCGACGCTTGAACTCTAATCCACATCCCTTCGACAGTCGGAAGTCGACGAGTATTTTGCCATCCATTTCAATGATGTGAGCCTTGAAGACTAGACGCAGCTTGTGCCTATCAATGGTTGACACTGTGACCACACCCTCCTCGGTGACCTTACACGTATAGCCGCCCAGTCGCTCAATGGTGCTCACAAGCCGTTTGATGGTGTCATCCCAGCGCGTTGTTACAAAAAAGCGAGTCATGCGACGTACCAAACGCTGGAAGTAATTCTGTGAAGCGTTTTGTGTCTGATTCATTTGCGTTGCCAGAAGCAGATCATCTAACATCGCCGGCTGAGAGAAGCAATAGGTTAAGCGCGCCTCCTGAACCAGCGCCTGTCGATCGCCATCCTCTTGGCCATTGCCAGATCCGTTGCGCGGACGCACATTGAACTCATCATCGCTGCGCAATGTGGGCATTGGCTGTGAGCAATAGTTGCGCGATATCGAATCATCCAGATTATGGTTAAGATGTGCACTCGACTGCAGACGCTGCCTCTTGGCCTTGGGCGAGCATATCTCCAAGGCGGCCGCCGAATCAACCAGATCATAGGAACGATCTGCAAGAAGGTTTGTTATCAAAAGTCATACTAAAACGCAAACATAGAAATGTAAAATGAAAAAAAATATACACAAAAACAACATAATGCAAAGTATCGAAAGCAAAATGAAATCAAAAGAAAGCAATGCAAAAACCATTTGGTTTTTGGTAATTAAGCTCTATGGAATATGCAGACACCATACAGCTAAAATCACCAAAGAGCAAATAATATGCAAATCAAAAGGTATAAACAAACGAACGAATAACATTTAGAAATCACAATAATTATAATATATAATATATAAATGTTTGTATATATAGACACTGTTAACTGTAAACTTTGCTGTTGATTAGTTGGCCACAGGCGCCAATGCTTTGGTAATCTAGCTTTATGAAGTATTCAAATCTATCATACAGCTAAAGCGCCAAAGCAACGGCAATGCAGCATCATCTCTCCTCCTTCTAGTTCACTTTGATCACATTGTTGTTGTCGTTGCAAAACGGGCGGTACAGGCACAGAGCGACCCTCAAGATATGCAATTTATGATTGAGAGTCACTAAGTACCTGAGCAGCAGCGTATGCGTAGATGCACTGTACACATTAATTCACTTTCACAGATTCCATTGAGAGGTGTCTTACCATGATCCGCAAACTGCATGTTGCACCATTTGTGATCGAGTATCTTTTCGAGCGTGAGACGCCCACCAGGACTGCTGGCCAGTACTTTCCGTAGCAGGGATACGGCTAATGTATCAAGTTTGCTCCATGGCGTCTGAGTTTGCCAACGATCATTATCCTTCCAGTTGATGAACTCCATGCAACTGGGCGATGGCTGATCCCAAGGCAGCTCTGTGGGCAGAAAGAGAAAAGGATATAATTAAAAATATTTCACAACTATTTTAAAGTTCACTTTACTTGTTGCAAGTTGCATTCTGTATATAAAAAAAAGGAAAAACATAATGAAGTACACAGGTTGAATTCATCGTGTAAATGCAGAGTTAAACAAATGACGTGACGTGACATGACGTGACAGGACGTGGTGAGTTTGAGTTTAAAACGTGCATTTTGCAAGCGTTTTCGTGCACTGATTGTGTTGTTTTGTTGATTGTTGTTGTAATTCATTGGATATAACTGTTAAATTATTCTTATTACTAATTTTGTTGTTGTTGTTTCTGTTTTTGTTTTTGTTGCTGTTGTTGTTGTTGGTGGCGTTGGCGTTGGGTGCGTTGGCAAGCAATTTAAGCTGGAGCTTTGGTATAAAAGCTTTAGATGATACAAATAGCAAAAACAATCTACAGCTAGAATACCAAAGAAACAGCAAAAATGTGAGAGAGAGAGAGAGAGAGTTGCAGTTGTGTTGTATGTGATGGGTCAAGACTAAATAACATGGAAGAGTGGATAAAAAATAAATAAATGAAAATAATACACACACACACACACACACACATATTGATATATATACACATATGACACATGACAGCTCCGAATGCCGTTATGGCATACTAGGAACGAGCGAGCGAGCGAGCGGTGCGGGAGAGGTGAGTGACAGGCAAAATGTGAGAGGTAAACGATATGCGAATATGATTTAATATATTTTAAAACTGTTCATTTTTTATTTGAAATTTTAATTCTTGTTCTTTTGTTTTATTTTGTTAAACTAAAGTTGAAAATGTGCAGAAAATAAAACGTTCAATTAATAATATAACACACATAAAATACACAAAACCGATAGGAAAAAACGCGTTAGCAGAACTAAACTTTACTTACCACCCGCTAGCATTGTGACCAGTATCACTCCACACGACCAAATGTCCGCCGGCTGTGCATGGTACGGTTTTAACAGCACCTCGGGCGCCACATATGGCAGAGTGCCGCATCGCTTGTCCAGCAGTCGTTCCCGTCCCTTACATCTGCGCCCGGTCAACCACGAGGCGAGAGTGTGGGTAATGCGAATGGGATTGCAAGTAAGTAAGTGTGATTGATGGCAGATCAGAAACAAGAAAATAAAACAGAAAGGAAGAACACAAAGCATTACAGTTAGTTACAATATGGATACATATATAAATACATATGTGTATGTATCACATGATTTGGTTGAACAGTTAATTCGTTTATGCTTTCCGCTTTTCGCAAACTCGCATTCGTTTGATTAACGCCTTTTCATGAATTTACTTTCGACCCGAAATCAAACTAGATTTGATAAAGTTTAATATTCTAACTGATGCTATGCACACTACTTAACTGTGATATGTATGATGTCTGTAGCTAATTATCTTCGTATCTTATAAGTTAGTTTGCATTGCTAAATAATTCAATCATGAATTTCATAACATAAACCTAGTTTTTAGTATGTTTCTAATTTTTGTCTTATTCTATTCACAGATTATTCTTTTGGGCACTATCCTTCGGGTTTGTTTGTAACTTTGCAATAAGCAATAAGTGTAATACTACACTTGACTATTTATATATAAATTTATATGCTTTACATAGTGTAATCGGTCTAGGAGCACATACAAAGTGGACCTGCTTGTTTCCCTAAATACCACGTAATTTCACTTATCATTTATCTGCAATAGTTTACAGAGTTTGCGTAGTTATAAAAGCCAAGTTAACAGCACTTAATAAAATCCTCAATTTGCCACGTAAGAGGAAAAACGATTGTCAGGACTTCGAAATGCCATTAAATGGGTTCTACACTGGGTTTTTTCTTTGATGTTGTGTTAATTGATGATATTTTATATATAGTTAGACTAAATTTATTTGTACCTAATACCTAAACATAGTGGCCATTCCAAAGTCAGAGATTTTCACATTGTCGTGCTCGTCCAGAAGTAGGTTCTCTGGCTTCAAATCTCGGTGGGCGATGCCACGTTGATGCAGGTACTGTAGTCCGGAAAGCAACTGAGTGAAGTAGCGCTGGGCTTCGTGCTGCGGCATTCCAATGTCCGGTTCTGTAAATGAAAAAATACTAGAGATTAACTGGTTATTCCGACATAACAGCACAAAAAGTATAAAAATATATTTAATAAAATTCCTGGTACGTTTTTATATCTTAGGAAAGAGCAAATCAACGCGAAAAGGAAGAAAATCCAAAACTGCTAACCGAAAAAATGCCGTACTCCCTACATTCTTATATCTTGTGGCACCTCTCCTGTGTCCGATACGCACGGCAGACGCACAAGCACTGATGCTGACATAATGGAAAATCTGTGCAGCTGTGCAAAAAGTTGCAACAACAACAGGCAGGTGCAAAGGTAGGTAACGTAGGTTGCTAGTCCTTTCCTCCTAAGTCGCTTGCTCCTGCACCTTCGTCGTCGACTGCTTATTCCTTTCTGCTTAAGAATTATGTGGCAAAAATCCAGCATCCAAAACAAAAAACAACTAAGAGCCAACTAAGAACAGGTAACAGGATGTGGTCGCCTTAGAGATATCCTAGATAAGTGCAAGTATGAAATAAACTCAACCTGTGTCCAGTAAGCGAGAGGCCACATATAATTTCCATATATTTCTGTGTAATATTGTCTGATTCTGCTGATTCCAAGTTACCTTCTACTGTTTTATTATACCCTTTAACCATTTCTATGTGGTTAGAGGGTATATAAAGAAATGCAATCAACAGATTTATAAAAATTTAATCAAAAGGGCAAACAATGTAAACGTTTCTCGTCCCTTGGGCAAGACAAAGTTAGTTGGCCGTCGCTTCTAAAGTGTTTCTACCTGTTTACCTGTTGAAATAGACTACACACACGCACACAGAGCAGTTGTAGTTGTGGCAGCATCATCATTTGTGATCCATACTATATAGTATACTGGTGATGCTCTATTTTTGTTCTTGGAAAACCGCTTGACACGAGGTGTATCTGGCAGGTAGGTAGACAGACAGTACAAGGACCAGAACAACAAGAGGCAACAACAAACAGGGCCACAAATGGCTGAAATAATCGAGTCGCCAAGTAAAATGTAAGCTGGCACAGGTAAGAGTGCTCTCCGGGATGACTTTTCTGATACAGAAAACATTTTCAAACGGTAGCAACAGCGGGGGCACTTTGGCCAGAGCTCAATGGAAGAGGCAGCACTCGGAAGTGCATTTGCCATGTGAATCGACATAATCAACTTGCAGAGTGGCCATAGAGAGCTCTGCTCTGCTCTGAGGGCGGCGGCAGCAAACGGCAA
Source organism: Hirtodrosophila trivittata (assembly GCA_035045065.1). Classification (NCBI taxonomy): domain Eukaryota; kingdom Metazoa; phylum Arthropoda; class Insecta; order Diptera; family Drosophilidae; genus Hirtodrosophila; species Hirtodrosophila trivittata. The sequence goes on along the minus strand of JAWNNK010001446.1, from coordinate 393,170 downwards.
TGGCGGAAAGCATTTGGTTTTTCCCCTCAGTGCTATTCCCTTTACTTGATTGACTATCAAAGATTGTCAGAGCGAACCTATTCTATTCCTAGATTGGATTTATGCATTGACTTCTGCTCTGCGTGGGCTTTACGTATTGTGAAAATGCCAGCACTGTGCTCCAGGCCAAATTGTGTTTACCAGTTGCAAATGGAAATACCCAGAGAAAATGTATACACACTCGTATGTAACTACATCTAGTTATTTACATTGAATATGCATATATGCATATAGAGAGCTAAATCTATATGATAACTCGAACCTTGTTTCGCTTAGAGCTATAAGATAGCATAAATAATTTATATTTTTATATTGAACATATTGTAAAGTCCCTTAGGTGTTCACATCTGTGTGGTTTTTAAAACGTAGCAGTACATATTCAGTACACTTGTATATTGAACTTTGACCTCATAAATATTCATTGATTTAACCTATACTCATCTTAAATCATGTGATTTTCTATTGTTCAAAGAGGTTTTTAATATGGTTGCAGGATATGAATTAAAGACAAATGTTATAAATTGCGGTCAATCGCATTTATGGCATATTATTTGACATTCATTAATCAAGTTCAGTCGAGTTTATGTATAACATATGTGTATACATTGTTATGTAAGAAGTTTACAATTTCACATTGATTTAATGACCTAATTGTTTTTAGATTGCACTCACATGAGTGCGCAGAAATGGCCAAGAGAGATTGGAAAATATGTACATAAAATAGCCGTAGATTCTGGCACATCAGAAGGGACTGAGGAAGGAGGTTAAAGGTAAGTGACTAGGAGTAGAAAATCCGTCTACGTATATACACATATTGTTTTTGAATATCAAATTAGTATAGAAGTAAATTTTGTAACCGTAATTGTAGGGCGTAATTCACATTCACATGCTGCGCTGCAGAGGTTTAATGAATGGGCATTCACTAAAAGTGCCTGGGGCCTAATGAATGCATTTTGCGTAAATACAAAGGACAAAACAGAATACACATGGATATTGTCTGTCATTTGCATATTGAACTCATTTATGGCAATAATATACAAAACACACATACTCGTACACAGAGAAAGCAACACTCGTATTACTGCTTGCGCAATGTACTATGGAATAACAGGACACTTTTGTGAGGCACTAACAACACATAGAATACAAAATAAAGATTTTAGTTTAGTGTTGTTCAAGAAATATGGAAATATCTTGTCTACACATGAAACACAATAGTTATTATTATTCTAACAGTTGTTTGACTACTTTCAGAGTTCTTGTAGTGTTACACTTATGTGTTTTTCCCATGTGCCACAAAAAGTGTAATCTCTCCCATGGTACAATGTTTGTATAGCCTACCCAACAGGCGCACACACAGACTTTACTCGCATTAAAAGGGGCTTAGCAGCCTGCTCGTTGCTCCGCCCACGTCGGTAGTCATCAGGCAATCAATGCACTCATGTCCGGTTGCACCACTTCCCCGCTGCCCACTGATTGGCGCACTGACCTTTACAGAATGGCTGGTTAATATTTATGGTAATTCCACAGTAACAGTAACTACCCCATTCCACCCAACATCCTTGTTTCCTTCCATCTGCACGTCACATTTGCTAAATTGTCATTGCACGTCGCCTGGTCCGGACACTCTGTCCGGGTCACTCTGCTATACCCATAATCAAGATCTGTATCTGTCATTGTGACTTGTCGTCACATTGCAGACTATTTGATTCGTTCAGGTCTTTGCAGTGTTGCCCATTTAGCTATTTTCACGTCAAATGTTCGCTTTCTTTGTTTGTCTGGGACGTATTCTAGATGATTTATGATGAGAGTTACTACCCTTTTAAGGATTACCCTGGTGAACTAAACGAATTTTGTAACATCGAGTAAGTTATACGATGGAATCTTGACACTAATAAACATCATAAACACAGGATTACGCAGCTTCTTTTCAAGAAAATGTAGCCTTTTTTTATAGCTTTTTTCTTTACGAATTTTGGCAACACTGACGGGTTTAATGAGATTCTTTTTGTTGCTGTGGTCTCGATAGTGTCTATGGTGTTGTTTTCTGGCTTCGTGTCTGCCCTGCGTGAGTGTGTTTGTGTCTGTGTTCACACCCACGCCAATTTTGCCTGTGTCCATGTCAGTGTTTCTGGCTCCTGTCTGTGGCATTTTGCTGCACATATTGGAATATTTGTGACCGTGTGACTTTGGCAGTGGGTATGTGCATGTGTGTGTGTGTGAGTGTGTGTCTGTAGATGCATGTAATGCTGCATAGTATGTCGAAGGGATGTCAACCAATATTCCGAATCGCTAATGAGGTGCTTCGTCAAGTGTCATTTACGTTTCTTTCACTTGAAGAATCTTTTCAAATATCGCTAGGGATTTACGTTTGGACTAAAATAATCAAAATAAGATTTGCAACCCTTGACGAACTAACGGTACTTCTTATATAGAATATATTTATATATATATAATATCTATCGGTTGTAATATTGTTCGATATAATATTATTTAGTTTGAAATATGGAACCAGCTTGAAGATCTCTATTTTTATATATATATGTTCACGTACATATGGTTACTTACCGATGCGATCGAACAATTCTCCGCCGGCAGCATATTCGAGGAATATATACTCCACATGTCCCTGGGAACGTTTACCGAAGAAACGCAAAATGTGTGTGTCCTGTAGCATTTTTTGTATGCAAACCTCTTTGCGCACTGAGATCACGGCATCCGGATGCTTCTTCAGATCGACCATTTTCATGGCCACAGCCTCTCCTGTCTGACGATTGATGAGCAGCTTAACTCTGTGACAAGATAGAAATGATTGCTTATTAAAAAAAAGTCGGAAAATGCAGTTGCAGCAATTGCACCGAATGCGTTTCCCTCTGTGTCTGTGTATCGACTGTTTGAAATGCTCCTGTTACCAATTCCGAAGCATCGCAGTTGGGACATGCGCACAATGGCAATGACCTGAGGAGATGGATAACTGCTGTACACTCTCTGCGTGTGGAGCAAATACGCCGGAAATGTGCGTTTTCTTTGTGGCCCACAGCATTTCCGGTTTATTGACTTCAACGCACGCAAACGCACACATACACAAAGAGAGCGTGTGTATTGGCATTGCAATTAAGCCTTCTGTCACACGATTTTAATTTTGGGTACACTATCCCTCATTCCACCTCTTTGACTTACTCGCCGTATGCACCTTCGCCAAGGGTTTGGGCAAGTGTCCACCCCTCAACAAATTCGCGCGTCGCTGGCGACGCTGCTGCCATAGCCGCCATGTCCTTTGATTGGTCCAGTGTATCCGTATGCTCCTGTGTGCCTGCTTTAATATCCTGTTGCCGTATTCTGTCCTCCGCCATGTACCGTTTTCATTTCTTTGTCATCATAGCGCGCAGCTGCAAGCACAAAAAAATGCGACAACACCAATTGGCCATAAGTCAAAAAACGTATTTCAATTCTTGATGTGAATGGATTTGATTTGATGTGATGCGATGTGAACTGATGTGACATGTTTCGCAATTCCACAACGTTCCGCTGTCATTCACATTTACTATTAACTAAAACCCTATCTCCACCCAAGCCACCCACCAACACTCTCACAAATTTTGGGGATGCTGATGTTGAACTTTGTAGTGTACACACTAAACAAAAAATAAAAAAAAAGGCCTCAGGAAATTCCAACTTTTTATGCCGCTTTAATGTTTCATCCTTTGGTATGGTCATGGTTCGTTCATACAACCACAACCACAGCTTCAGCCAAAGAACCACTCACAGGCAGGCAGGCACTCACACAGAAAACATCAGAGAGCGGAGAGAGCACATGCGCAAATGAGCTTTCGATATACTAAAGCTGTCAATGTGTACGCACTCGTATACACTATATGTACATACTTAAATACGCACATAGAAATATACATACACGTAGGAACGTAAAGTATTTATGGAAAAACTATGTGGGCTAAGTGTACAAAGGGAACATATTTGTAATAACAAAAAATATGTATGTACGTAAGTATTATATATACATATATAATATATGGTTATCTAATATATACGTATGTATGTGTTATGTACATAAAGCCCGTGATCTTAACCTAAGTTTTCAAAAAACGCCGCATCCACATTATGACGTAAAAGCTCCTTGTTGAACAATGACTCCTACATTGGCGTCATGTGTAGAGAAACGCAACAGCGGCATTTACAGTCGCCGGCGCATAAAACGTGATTCCTGCCGCTGTTTGAAATTTTTACTCTATTGCGTTCAATAAACTTACGCTGCAAAGCTCCCACTCTATGCTCTTTTTCTATCTATCTCCCTCTCTTTAAGATGCTCAGTTCAACACAAATATGACGTCGTTCCTGTCATCGTACTCATAGTAGTCACACACAGGGCTAGCTGTTATTTGCGACAGGAGGGAGAAGAGCAGACTATGCCACGCTCTCTGACGGTGATGCTCGGATTCTGACGTCGACGCAGACGTTGGCAACGACTGCGACTTTTTGTTTGCCGGTAATGGAGAAAAGCTTAGCGATGGCTTCAACGTAGCCGCTGCTCTGTTTGTTGCTTCTGCTGCTGCTGCTGTTGCTCTGGTGGCTTGTTCAACAGGCCACTATTAACATTTTTATTATACTCGTCGGGTGTACTCCATTCACATTCAACAGAGTGGAAATTTTTCCTCTCTTTCAAATACACACACACACACATATACATATAAATGTATATAACGTGTGCGTATTTTTTATTCTTTTTTGCTTGTTCGTTTTTAACGTTTTCACGGCAGCTTCCTTGGTTATTTTTAGGCTAGGTAGAAGGAAGGAAAGAAAAAGCTATACCAACTGCGTTAGATGGCATCTCACGAGTCCTACGCATACACATTTATGTAGCTATGTGCACACATATAAGTACATTACGTACACATCTAGCTTTTGGGTGCATAGTGTAAGTTTCCTTACACTCCAGTACAAACACTCGTTTAACTGAATAATTTACAGAATCTCAATGGAAATTTACATTTTTAATGCGTCAAAAACGTTAATGTCCTTTTGTTCTTATGAATGTGGATGATAATGAAAATTGAATTAGGAGCAAGGCGACATTTCGCTTGAAATAATGAAGTTTATTTTCTTTGTTTGTTTCCTGCTGACTTGGTTCAAGGATGTATCTATAAGTATATACAAATTTACGCCAAATCTGTAGCAACCAAGTATATGTTTTACAGGATATATCCTAGTCTTGACTTGAGAGCTCTTCTTTTTATGTTATCCAAACATATGACCATCCCTTTGTGGCGCTTTGTGTTTCGGCCTGTAAATGGGTGTAGTAGGCAACATGTGTTGCACACTTTAGTTATAAGACAGAACCTGGGTTGCGGGGTATGAAACGTGCCTCACTTGAGCAGCACATGTTGCTGATGTTTCGTGAACAAAAACTTTCGTAAAGTTTCGCAACAATTTGTTAGAAACTTTAACAATACAATTTGGAACGTCAAACGCTTTTAGAAAAGTTTACAGAAAAAATCTTTTAGAAATCGTAGTTGAAATTTCCAAAGAAGATCTTATGTGCAGCTCTAATTGACAGCGCTTAAGAAACGCTGGAACGTTAGTCAGCCACTCTCAAAACGCAGGAAGCAGCAGTCACGGAGTCAAGGACCCAGACTTCAGTTAAACCACACCGGTTGAAATCCTCTACAAACAAACGCCAAAGCAAAATCAAATAAAATTAAAACAACGCTTAGCGAGCACACGGCATGGACTATGGTTAAAAAAGAATATTAATTCTCACTTTTAGTCACAAATTTACTAATATTTTTGCCATCCATCAGTTGATAATTTGAGCACTATAAAAGTACAGAAATATAAATATAAAATATATAAAATATTAAACACTTAATATCTTAGCAGTTTATGTAAATATTCCTTGCACAAAAAAGTTATAATTTGTTTGACACAAAAAGTGCAGAACAGTCCCATAGTGCGGCGAAAGGCATGCAGATAGGAGAGAGTGTGGAGGCTGGCGCGTGTCTTTGTTCGGTACACACATACACAGAGCGGCAGTCAAATACGACACCAACACACACACAGTCGCAGTCAGGGGCAAAACCATTTCACGTATTAGTGGCTTGGCCAAAACCGAGTCAAGTTGAAAAAGTCACTAGACTGGCGACTGGCGTAGCAAAAGTGGCTGGACATGGAGCCAGACATTTACATGGGAGGGGATAGGAAAGGACATAGGAAAGGGAGGAAGGGGGCATGCTGCAGGCCATGGCCAAAACTAGTCGGCAACGAGTGAGTGGGCAAATATAGAAGACGCAGACTGGCTCCAAAGAGTGACCAGAAATGAATATATGAGTATAGGAACTCGAACAACTAAAATGCCGGTTTTTGGTACTCATTAAGTTTTTACCGGCTCAAATGAATTATTATTATTTAATCATGGTTGGTACGAAACCAGTAAATAGGTGCAGTCTTTGGAGAAAACTTCAAGGCATGCAAAATATATGACTATGTTTGCTACCGGTAAAAGGTAACATACGGATTAGTTAAATACATCAATGAAAATTTTATGGATTTTATATGAACATGATTTCTAATTCTACTGTAAATGGATCGTTCTATCAAATACTGTTTGTAATGAACTCAAGCTGAGCTTTGCAATATAACAAGAACATACTCTATATCCCAAAATTAACAGATTTATACACTTTACGGGTTAAATTGAATTAAAATTAAAATAAAAGGTTATGTTACTGTCTACTTAGAGAAGACCTTGCTTTGAGCTCGTTGCTGCAGCTTTTCCGGTACCGGTTAGTTGCCCCCTGTGACTCTAGCTCAAAGTTGCCCCATAGCAACAGCGACAAAAAAAAAACTTGATGCTGCCTAGGACTGTAACAGGCACAGGGACTACAGATTGAAACTGGGACTGGAGTCTGCCACTGCCGCTGCCTCTGGGAATGGCGGCTGTGACTCTCTGCAACTCTGCCCCTTTTGCCGCCGATAAGACTTAGCAAATACGAGTTTTTCGTCAGGTATTTCGATTTCAGAGCTGCTTGATTTTTATGTGCCCTGTGTACGTTACATTGCATGAAGGAGCTACTCTGGCCCGCTGTAGCCTCTAGTCTCATAACAAAGAGTAAAAAACCAAGCAATGGAAAAGATATTGTATGGCTAGATTGAATACACCACACACACTCAGTGTTGCCTGTTTTTCCTGCTTTCCTGTCAAATAAATGTAGCTTTTTTTCTGTTTAACGAAATGTTGAGGAATGGTGCAATTCTTGACAATTTAACACGCTCTACGCTCTTTTTAAGCGAGTTTTTTTTTTTTTTTTAAATATTTTAGCAATGCGAAACGTAGTACACTGTTCGCTATTCTAACAGGCAGAATACGTAAATAAATACCTTTAATTTAAGGGAAATTGTTAATAAAGTTCACTTATTTTGAATTCAACTTATTAAATATCACATGACACAGCTCTTTCAGTGGTTCCCAACAGGATTGTAAAAAATATTAATATGCACATACTATATACACTTTTATGCACATATTTTCTTCACTCCGATATCACCAATTTTTTTGGCTGCAGCTGGCAACCCTGGTTTGACAGCGGTGCAAGGACGGCAGCGTATGAAAAATGAGAGACGGGTATTCAGACTGTGACCGGGTTGGAGGAGATGGACACAACAGGCTGACATCCAGACAAACGGCAAGACAAGACCAGCAAAAGCAAGTTTATTTTTTATCTTAACCTCTCCTTGGTAGTTTTTTTCTCATTCTTTTTTAGGTGTCTTCTGGTCAGCCGCGTGTGCAGCCAGAGGCGTCTCGTAAATTAATTTGGCAGGCAGCTAAGTAAAAGTTTAAATTCATTAACATTGCAGGTTTACCTAGCTTGTGTCACGAGGCGTAGTGTCACATCCATTGTTAATAGTTGGGATGTGGGTTCATCGGTTCGAGACACATACCGCATTTTCTTTAGCTGTACGAGAATTTTACGATTAGCCATTGTGGCATTTCTCAATGGCGGATGGGACAGTAAGCCAAGTGACTGCACCGTACCAGAGTGAACCGTAGCAAACCGAACCGAACCGAACCATCGTCTATTTATCGCGAATTTCACAACGGGCAAATGCTTCGGAGAGCGTACGGAGTCTGAATACAAACTCACATACTACTCATCTTGGGTATGCAGCGTGTAGTACACACATAGAAATTCCGGTCCGGCAGCTGTATTTGTATCTATACCGGCAAAGTGCCAAAATCCGTTGTCGATGAACGTCTTTGGGTCTGTCTTGCATGATCGGCCTTATCCTGCTCATTAAATATCCTTTTTCACCTTTATTAAACGTCATTAAATTACACTAGAGACTGATGTCAATCTGACGGTATCCTGATGCTTATTGCGATTCGTCCTGGGCTAGCGTTGAGACAATACTGCGAACACCAAATGCGCCCGATACATGAACAATGTACAATACACATGCCATTGGCCAGGCAACTCGAAACTTCGAGAGAACGGCGCCAAAGAGAGCAATGGCAAGGCAGAGACAGAGACAGAGACAAAGAAAGAGAGAGTGAGAGAGCTTACGCTTACGCTTGCGCGCGCCAAAAAGGTGGATGCAGTGGAGTTCAATACGTTTTCGGTGGTTGCTACAAGTCTCTCACAAACAGCTTTCAACTTTAACTTGCTGCTCTTAAGTTTAATATGGCAGCTGCGGCGACGCCGACGACGCGTTCAGCGGCACAGCAGCCAGCAACAGCGGTAGCCGGTGAGCGCAGGGCTGTTGCTTCTTTTTTTGTTCCTCTGCATCTTTGGCCATACACACATTCATATACTTGTATGTACAAATATCCATACATATTTATATTAAGTATACTGTATTATTTAGCAGCTTCTTCCCCTTTTCTGTAATACTGATTGGCATACACATTTCGAAATTTGTGGACAAAGGTCTTCCTTTACCCGCTTAGGTCTTAGAGTATACACATTTATATTCGATAAATTGGCTTCTTAGGTATTCCAATATTTGAAAGAATACAGGATTCTCAAATATATTCGAATTTGTTCCTTGAAGTCAGTTAATTAAGATTTGAAAACAAGAGGATCTGATTGTTTTTGATGAATGAAACCATTTAACACTGCTTTTTTTTGTTAAAGTTAACAATTTCTATGTTATCCTATACACAGTAAGTATGCAAGGGTATTTATTTCTCGGCATGCTCAAGATACCTTACTTTCTCATTTTTTTTTTGTTTCTGCTATTGCAGCGGCTTACACTTTTCAACTCGTCCCGGCAAGTCTCAGGGAGTCGTTTACTTTCATACATACGTATGTCAATGGAGTTGTCTACCCCAATGGGATACCTACTTCACACATATATACATTTATAAGCATACATATGCACATAAACATGTATGTACATATATACACAAATATCTGCGTAACAACAATCGTGGTACTTATTTAATAAGAGACAGCAGCATCACACCACAGTACCAATGACGCTTGGCAACAAAACAAAAACCAACAAAAAAATAAAATAAAAAAGAACAAAAAAGACAATCGACAAAGGAAACAAAAGAGAACGGTTGCTAAGGAAGCCGAAAACTTGCATTCGGCACATGGTAATATCAGCGCAGAGAACACATACTACATAAAAATATGTGCATAAATATGTACATACACGTATGTATACAAATATATGTTTGAGTGCGTGTTATTTGTTTTTGAACTTCACACTCCCGACTACGGGACTATAGCGATAATAATTGGAGACGGAAAGAGAAACTGGAAACGAAGCTGCGAGAGCCCAGCAGCTGACATTGCGTCAATCTATCTCTCTCTCTCGGGATTCGAGTTATCCGTGAATTTTATTCTTGTTGGAGCTGCCGTCTGCGTGCCTCTGGTTCAGATTATTAAGTTTAATTGATTGGCACGTCACGCAAAGGAAATTAGTGACATCTAAATAGCTAACCAAGTAAATACCAGACTAAATTAATAACACAAAAAATCGCAGGGATTATATTATAATATAATCATATGTTCAGTTTAATTATTATCACAATATTGTATGGTAGGAGTAGACCAACAATAAAAACTTAGAACATAAATCAAGGAACCGGCAAAGATAATGAACAAAATCCAAACCGTAATTCGAGCTTGGAATCTTTAAAAGAAACATTTTTTTCTCTATAAATATTGTTTGATAACTAACAAAAGAATTCTGGATGCACTCGACCCTAGCCTGGAGTCAAAACCTAATTTCATTCGCTTTTTTTTTCGTTTGCCTCAATGACTTGATCACTTAAATAAGTAATCTTGAGAAGTTGTACCCAAAATTAAATTCTAAGAAATTTTACTTTAAAACAAAGAATATATACTAAATAAATAAAAAGAAATAAAATTAATAATTTTTTTTCTAAATATCTTGTGATGCAATGAAACAAAAACCCAATAAAATAACGGCAGTTGATTTGTATACTTAGATGAGTAAACATTTAAACGTTAATACATATTGGTATACACTTTTATATAGTAGATAATGGGACGTGTTCAATAGCATCCCTGGGATTGACAGATTATTTGTATTAGACATGTATTTGAATACATAATAACTTACTTGTAAGTCATTTTAATATTTCTCTTCACCCACACAGAATTTTGACAGTTTTCCAGAATTACAACTTCAAATAGACAGATATCGAACGAAATCAATTCTTAATAGAGAAATTAATAATCTGTTTTAGTTACCATATTTAAGTGGATATATATATGCTTAAAGAATATTTACAAACAATAACATGACATAGGAAAATATTCCATAAACTTAAAGCTATTTCTCAGTCTGTTATTATTTTAAATATTAGGATCACATTTAACTATGCTCCATGCACTTCTCATAGTAAAAGGGTGATGACCGGTCGTCATACCGTATGATATATGATGAGCTAACCATCCTATAAATTACATCGCTGACACGGATGAAGTTTATTCTTTTTGGGCTGTTGATTCCTCAAGTAATTCATACGGAATTTCATCACAGCTCTGATCGGTCTGACTACTGTCGGAGCTATCCAAAGAAGATTTGGCAGTGTTATAGAAGCTATCATTGCTTTCAGATTTGCTGAATTCCATTGGACTACTATAAAGGCTACTGCCGCTTGTGTGCGAATCGGAGCTCCGATTAAAGTTTTCACGCGTACCACCCGGTTCAAAGTAACTCGGATCCATAACATATGGAAAAGTTCGGTGTCCATTTCGCATAAAGAAAACTTTTTCGTTGTCCAAACGCTTAGGTCTTGAAGGCCCCAATGAAGCACGGGCCATGGACATCATACCAAAATGTCGCATCATAGCAACTGCTTCTTTTTCCACAGTACTTGTATCGTCCCAATCAGAAAGAGTCGCGTGCTCACCCAGAGGCTTCGTTCCAGATATCTGCTGTATGCGCTCCATCATCGCTAGCCTGGACCGAATTTCTCTCGATTTGGTTCCAGTTCCATGCAAACTTTCGATTTCCTTATTACGCTTTTCACGTTTTTCCAGATAATCGTACGTGGACTTCGGACGCGGATCAAATTCCAACTTCCGTTTATCATCGTACACCAACTGACCATGAATTAAATTAAAATCAGGCTGTAATTCAACCAAATCTTCCTCGAAGCTTGTAGACGGAGCCCATGCCATAATTTCGCTGTATCTGGGTATTGATGGAATAGTTAGAAGGGACACTTAGGCGATTGATACTGCGTTTATACTATGCCCATTTGCAATTTTAATTTATGAGCAGTTAAAATCATAAATTTCAAGGCATACAAGCGGTAAACGAATATGCACCCAAAACATAACCTTGATTTTTGCACACACAGTTGCAAATGCTCATACTAACGCATCTACACCTATATATACAGTTGCATGTGTGCGAGCACGTACATTGCCGGCAACAATGCACAATAAAAATGGCGCATAATGGGGAACAAGGCATCCACCAAACAATGAAAACAGGATCTACTTACCAAATTGTTGGCAAGATAGCTAAATATTATTATAATACTTGTTTTTTTTTGTAATACAAATTTTTATAAATTCCAGCAACAATTTATTTGTGCTTCAATTTGAATGTTTTTAGTGGTAGGCAGATAGATCGTTGAGAAGTTCGATCACATGATTCACAGTTATCGAGTAAACTATTTTCAGGTTATCGTTCATTTAGTTCTTTCGAATAAACATATGTTTTTGGTAGCCCTTCATCTACTCGCTTTGGCGGGGTTATGAACAAGCTAAAACTATTTTAAAACATTTGTTCCCTTCGCAAAATAGCATAATGAAGCATGTTATTCCTTCACTTAAGTGAAAATATCAAAAAATGGGTTTACTTTCAAACCATGTAAATTGACATTACAGGTACATTCCATCACAACAAAACACACTACGCACATGAACTTGTTCACCAAAATTTGAACTTATTTTTTTGATTTAACTTAAATGAACAACTCTAGTGATGAAGTATATACAAATATATGTATATATATATTATGTTTATTTACTACCTAATCATATATTACACATAATGATTAGGTATTCACAAGAAACTATAAGAATTAAATACCAACAGTTTAGATAAAATAATTAAATAAACGTATGAACATGTTACAGCCGAAAAAAGTAGCAAGTATATACATACGTACATATGTACATTGAGCAGCCCTATTGCATACAAAAATATGTTTGTCTCGCTCTGGCAAGAGGAATTCCTACGCGCAATACAACAAAAGTGCCGAGTGAATTGCGCCAAAAAGTCAAACAAAGCAAAATACAAAGGAAATTGTGAAAGACGATGGCACCCATGTTAATTTTAAGGCTAAATAATTTCCATTCACATTTATAAGGCTGAAGTGAATTATTCACAAAATAAAAATATGACTTACCGCTGTGGCAGCACTTATACTTGCAGCGTCGTTTTTTGCACACCTTCCGGCTTCCGCGATAACCAAACTACAAAAACCAAGTTAACAGCACACAAATAAGAATACGAATAAATAGCTGGTCACAGGGTTCAAACGTTGGTTTCAATGCACATTTAATATATAATCATATGCGTTTAATTTTGTAGGCGGTCGTCGCCTTTTGTACATTTGGCAAACTTTGTGCGGATTGGTGTGACCGTATGTGCGAACAATAAAATGCTTATTATCTTACCATGCATTTGACAGGCCGATATAATTGTGGAGGTCGGGTGATTTTTGACTAAAAAGGAAAATACCAAACTTCGATTACTTTTATGATTATGTCGATTTCATAATTGCTTCGTGTTGGCGGTAAAATAAATAGTTGGCTTGAAAATGATGTTATTTTTTTTTATATAGGTACTTATTTATTTTAAGAAGGGAACCCATAAATCGAGGGATAATCTTAGGATATTGCGAACGCATTTGACTAGTTACTATTACACTTAACGCTATTGTTGCAACTTACGGAGACAAAGTTCATTGTCCTCGACGGCTTGCAACCGCTTTGTACTATCAACACATGCGCGATGCAGCCAAATAGCCGGTCATGATTTTCATTAATGAAAACCTAACACGCTTTGTCCTCAGACCAACAATTCGCCTGTATCAACTTCGCCTACGCTGTGCAGAGTCCTTGCATTCGCACACTTTGCCAGTTGCAAGTCGACAGCTGGCCAGTGCACACGAAATTTCGGAAAATCTGGAAATGATCAACGGGTGGAAGCACATACAACGAAGCGATTGTTCACATTGTAACATTTGAAAATACACTCACAATAAGAGGAATTTTTATAATTTAGAAATGCCTGATAAATTTAGACTCGCCCTTATTTGTATCGGCTTATCCCGTGTTTTATTGTAACTGCCAGTGTGTGTGTATTTAAGTGTAAAATATAATATTGTTAAATAAATAATCGGCTAGGCGTGTTATTTTCTGTAATTATAATCCCCATCCACAAAAAGGTCCATCAAACTAATAAGCAACAACAACAACCCCCAGTGTTCTTCATTGGGAAACCAACGCCCCCAATCTCCCAACGGGGTTGTGTGTTAGTTTTTCCAAATCGGCATTAATTCATTTATAGGTCAAACACCCTCTTTAAAGTTACCGAATTGAAAGTAGAACTTCTACTTCTTTAAGTGTGTGTGTGCTTGTACAAAACTTACGGATACGGTTACGGTTACGGTTACTATGCACGTAACGGAGGAAAATGTGTGCTGCAAACACGTTCCAAGGAAGAAGTTTGAATAATCTCGAGAATTGGGAAGTCTCGTAAATGAATAAAAATAAATAAATAATATGAAATCACCGCGTCATTCTCTATATTTATAACCACTCATAAGACGTGTGTAATTTAAGTAAACAGAAATCCCATCAGAAGAAAATCTAAGCTATATATATTGGTAATTGTTTATAATAAACAAATTGTTCCATTTTTCTACGTTTTCCCACGATTCAAAAAACCAAATAAACAACAACATATTTGAACAAATATAACAACGTTGATTCTTTAAATACATATATATACATATATATTTTTTTTTATTAAAGTAACGCGCAGAATTTGTTTTGATTTTCGAAATTGTGTTTTGAGTTTTTTGAACTTTGAACACTGCGCTGGAGGTGCTCCGACAACAAACCCGTTCGATTGCCGCGCTCAAGAGAAAATCTCAACTCAAGGTAACTAAAAGATGGCCCACAGGGTGGATATATAGTAGTTACACGATATTTGCTATTCAGTTTCAATATCTTCAACGTTTTTTTGTGTCTTGTTGCTTTTGTTCCCATATTCGTTCGTGTTTTGTTTTTTGTTTTCTTTTGATTTTGATTTTGCTTTTGCATTTGCCCCTCAACGAGTGTTCTGAATGGCCACTTGTTCCAGTTCCTGAATTAATACAGTTTCGCAGGCAAAGGGAAATTCTCAATTTTCATAACATTTTCTTTTTCATGAATTTGCAAGAGACTATTCTAATAGTCCTTGTCTAGTACTTTACTGTGAAACGCTACACTGAAGTTTTAAAAACTTCAAAAAATGAAATATATAACGAAATATAACATACAAATCCTAAATGAATCATATTCAAATATATATATATATATATATTTAAGCAATAGTTTTAAATATATGTCTCTATCTCAGCATATTACATTGTCAATAGCTAACATAATATAAAGTCCGTCTCCAATTATAGGAATAGGTATCCAAAATAAGCTATGAAATTATTATTTTGAGTACATTGACCCTTATAATTATGTGTAAAGTATAGTATATAAAAATAGTATATTAGTTCTTTTTTATTTATTTCTTAGCAAGATTTGCTTATAATTACACACTATAAGAAAGCTAATATTATATAAGCCATAGCGACAGGGGCCTTCAGCTTAATGAAGTGCTTCAATTTAGGAAAATGTAAATGTAAATTTAAATTTAATATAGAGCATATTTTTCAATTTACACATATTGTAGAAAGTGTCTATAAAGATTATACTTGTATGCTACAAAGTTGTGAGTTTTTTAGTTTTATTTTATAGTATGTTCATATAATTGGGATTCTATTGCAGTAATCCTTGAAACGCTTTTTTAGACTTATTTTCCGATAGCTTTTATCAATTGCTTCCGTTTCATAAAAGATTTATAATTTATTTAAAAAGTTTAATTTTCTACTTATTGAGAATACAATTTAAATTAAAATACATTTAAACGAATGTTTTTCGAAACTAAGCCCGGAAATTGCCAACAGTTTCTGCTTCTTCAAGAGGTATATTTTCTTTCATTTTTAATGCTGTTCTGGAAAGTCTTTGAATCCAATTAACGTTACATAGTTTGCATTAGTTTTTATCAATTTTATAATAAGTTTAAGTTTATAGTAGGACGGCCAATTAAAAAAGGAAATCAAGTCTTTGTCAGATTTCTTGTTAAGTTATTGTTTTTGTTTATGTTTTGTTTTTCATATTTCTTTGGCTTGCATTGCACCAGAAATTTAACGGTGAAAGCGAGTTAACCTAGTTTGGATGCAGCTGTGAGCGTGTTGTGTGTCACACACACACACACAAATGCAATGCTGTTTTTTAGCCAGCCCAGCACGCACACACACAAGTACAAGTACATGCAGCTTGCATGTGGTATTTCCTAAAGGAAACGAAAGGATACACAGATACACGCGAACAGCTACCAGAGGCGTATCTTAGCCGGCGATTGTTTTAACAGGGGTATTCTGTGACAACCTGAAGACCCTTTGCCGAGAGTCAGTTACGCTCTAAATATTTTATCAGCCTTCTTTTATCCTGCTACGTGCTTATGTAACCCCTGCCTACGCCACTGATATGTGAAAATGCACATGCATTCATACAAAATATGTACATATGAACTCTCACATGGAAACACAGACGTGTGTCAGGGAGGAGGGACGATGACGGCGACATTTAAACAGCTTTTAGCAAAAACAAAACACAGCAAACGGTAATAAAACTACCGCTAACTGGGGAGGTGTTGCGGTCATCCCGACCGAGTGCAGTGCCCTCAATTAGAAGGCGCCCAAGGACAACGACATCAACAACACCAGCGACAACTACAAACGGTTACAATTACCACAACAGCTGCAACAGAGAAAATCGCAAGAACAAAAAACAATGCAACGTTGCTATTAATTGGAAGTCAACGCTGCGTATACGTAATGCAAGCAACAACATTCACGTGTATGTATGCGTGCGGGCATATGTGTTTGTGTGTGTATGTGTGTGTAAGATATAAGCTTTGATTTGTATTGCCGCCTGCTGCATGCACTTTGAACTGCGCCTCCGTCAAGACGCCTGTTTGGCCTTCCACGAAAAGCCCCACTAAAACGAATGCCACTAGCAAAGGCAGCTCCAACCAGCTAACAAACGCCTTGGAACCCACAAAACAACAGCCAACAAATTATACACGAGTTGAGGGAAACTCACGTGCACTTCAGCTCTTAAGTTCTGGCCTAAAAAATAAGGGAAAACAAGTGAAAAAGGCTCTAGTCAAATGTATCCAACTAACAGATACCCTTCCCAACAAACACTACCAGCTAGGAGCAATGGAAGAGGATACTATAGAAAGATTTCTTTAGTATATCATTAAATGTATTCATTATGGTCATATATAATTTGCATTATTTGGAGTGATCAGTCTTGGCGTTGGTTGACAATTGTTCTTATAGCTTATATTAAGCGACTGTGTTTGTCTCCATAGAGGCTATAGATTATTTATAGGCATACTGAAACTATACCAGACTTATAATATCATTCTATAATTGAGCTAACTCCAGAGGAGTTCAAGAGAAATCTGATTTGGTCACAAATCCTGTTATCCTGTTTATAGTTGAACTAAAAGAGGTAACTTTGAAATCGATCAAGATAAGATAATTGGTAACAGGGTATTATAAGTACGGGTGCATTCTGTTTGAAGGATGCTTTTGTTGAGTGTTTGTCCGGTCTTCGGAGTGTCCTTCGCTGTTATCTTTGTCTGGGGCTTGGCATAAGCAAGTACCAAGTAGTTACCACCTACCAAGGACGCATGTGTGTACGTGATGCCACAAGCACAAGTCGTTGCCTGCACCACAACAAGGACATTTGTGTGGGCCATGCCTGCCAGATTTGAGGAAAATCTCCGTTAGCCAGTTGACTCCTCCTTACCACCCGTTAAGTGCAACAGCAACAGCAGCAGCAGCAGCAGCAGCAGCACCCTCATCAGCTCCAACGACAGCATCAACTGAATGTGGACGACCTTCGATGGAGGTGAAGCCACAGGGACATGAACCTGAAGCTGTGTGTGTGTGCGTGTGGCAGTTTGTCTGTTTATTTGTATCCATGTGTTTGGCTATGTGGTCTGTGCTGTGGCTGCTTGGTCAGGACTAAAGCCAACAACAACAACAGTTGCTGTCAAAGAGCTGCTGCAGCTGTTGCTGTAACTGCAGTTGCTGCAGTCTTGACATTTAATTATCTGCTGCTGCTTTTATTTATATTTTTGTTATATGCTTCTGTTGCCGCTGTGTGTGTCAAGGTTTCGATTTTTGCAAGGTCGTTTGCCTTAATTCAGGAAATTTGAGTATCTCTCGCAGCACTTAAGCAATTTTCATTTTTATTTACCTTTTCACTTTTATCTCATTTCAAGAACACAAAAATACTTGCAAGAAACTTGACGCTATAAAGGCAATTGGCTAAAATGTATGTTCAATTTATAAAGCAACCCAAAGGTACAGAAATAAACATAAAGATCCAACTAAGGAACACATATTCGACTACATTTTATAGACATATAAACACAGATAGCATTACTTATTCTCTTTTAAACAATTTTTTATATTATTTATTGTCTTTAGATGAATTTATATTAATTTATATAATAATACTTAATACCTTGTAAGCCGCTTTCTAAGGCTAATCCACTAACTAAACTAACATGTAACCTTTTTTTTGCTCCTTGCTAGTTGTCGAAATGGGGCGATGCGAAAACCGGAGAGGAAGGAGAAGGTAAGTGAGCTACGAAGCTAATATCTGTCTGGCCAATTGGACTCCGATATATTCTAATCTATTGTATGTGATGTCACAATTCTGTTAAAATAATCGACCAGTTTACATGAGAACTTATCCTGAATGGAATCTTTTGTATTATTTTATATTATAACTAACTTATGTAACTATCATATTGACGTATAACTCAGCAGGGAAACTAGAATACGCCATCCGTAGATCGAAATATTCTTATAGTCTTGGTAACGGGTGGATTGTTTTCAGGTCAATCAATAGCATTTCAATGTTTTGTGATTAGAGAGCTTGGTATGTCAGAGTGTGTGTGTGTGTGTGTGTGTGTCTGTGTGTGTGCATGTGTGGCAGCGATAACGACTTCGGTCGGCTGTGACTGTTGGCCATTTTGTATTTGCTTCGAAAGGTAGCGTGTCCCGACCTACGACAAGCCAAAGGAACTGCACCTAGGTTATGTCCTGCGCAGTCTCACATTAATGGACTCACACACACTAACATACGAACACACATGCAAACATGCCTGTATGTATGTATGTATGTATGTATGTATGTATGTATGTCCTGAATCAATGAAAGTTCAACGCACGCCACACGCAAATTGAGGCAACTTTTGTTTGTCAATCCTTCAAGCAGACAGACCATTTGGAATCTATCCGAATGCCACATACCCTTTCCTAAATAATTTATACTTTGATAATAAATTCAATTTTAATTCTTCAGAATAGAATTTAAGGGAGCTATTGATAAAGTAGATTTTAAGGTAACTTCAATTCATTTCGATCTATGAAATTTGCAAAAGATTCAATGGCAATTCTCTATATGGGTTAAGCTGGAAATATATATATGGGAATAAATTAGTTAAGAAATTTAAATGGTAGTGTATAATATACAAACAAACGGTAGAATCAAAATGGTTACTCAGAAAGTAAAAAAAACGTTGCATACTTTCGAGGGATTTCTACCCGTAACTAAAACTCTCGTTCTATGTGTATGACTCTCTCTGCACATATACATATACTAACATATATATATATATATATGCGTGTGTGTGTGTGCTTGTGGCTGTATGAGTGTGTGAAGGTCGTTTGTAAATTACATGCATTGATTTGTTGATATGAGCTCGACTGTGTTGATGTTGATACGAGCATTTTTGAGCTTGTATCTTGATATGTATGCCATACTCTTCTTTGTTGCCACCAATGTCATTTATAATGAAATGCCAAAAACTGTCAACTCATCGACCTCACAAGCACACACACACACACACAAATACAAGCTCAATAGGAGCAACACACAAGTAAACACATGAGTCTTCTCTGCTCCCTTTCAGTGCTTTTATCATAAAAGCAACACACAAGAAAGGATACGCCTGTGTACGTATCCATGCGTGTGCGTGTGTGTGTGTGTGTGTGTGTGTGCAGTATATTTCATATATGCAAAAGTAAGCAACAATTGACCCAGATTCTAGGCTGTTAGACCCTTTATCCACCCACTTTCGCTTTTCTGCTGTTTGCACTTTGTGTGTGTGTTTGCTTTGCAATTTGCGCTTGAAAATTATAATTTAATTAGCGGCGGAAGTGGATGCAGAAGTTGAAACAGATGCTGATGCGTCTGAGATTGCGTCCTTCCTGCAATTCAAACCAGATACACACAGAACCCTTGGCACTTTGGCACAATTTCAACCGACCAGTTGCCATTTGTGGCCTTGAAACTTATGATGAAAAACGCGGCCGGAACAGAAACCGAAAATTAGGGGTGTGACTGGTAAGGTTGTGGGGAGAGGGGATAAATGCCACTGACTGTCTGAACGGCTCACTTTCTGTCTGTGTTTCTTTGTTCAAGGCTGGCAGGGGATTGGTTAACTGATTCAGTATCTGTGGTAGACATCTATGCACTGCTGAATTATAAGAGGTCATTAAAACAGGGTTTGTGCTTAAGGTTCTTATTTTTAAAGCCATTTTTGAACTGGTAAAAACTTTAGTTTAACTTTGTTTATGTTTGTTATATACGAATTAGTGTCCTTAATGTTAATTATTAGTGGAATAAATAATTCTTTATACGATTTCGAGTTCAAAAGGAACTTGATACTTTCTAAGAGTATAAACATACTCGAACTTGCAGTTCCACATAATGAAAAGTATCCAATATATATATATATATACACTTGTATATTATATTTGCCTCATGTTGATTTCTTATATAAAAACAGATTGCAAAATCAAGAAACATGGAAAAACATAAGACTTAAAGCTGACTATTAACATGAATGCGACATTATCCATAACTTTATAATAGATCTTCTCGGGTTTCCCCTTAACTAACTTTCTTTTACCGACCTGAAGCCTTTGGCCTTTAACTTAACTTAATGACCAGCCTCTATGAATGATAAATTCTTTCTGGGTTAGACCTAGATCAGGCAAAAACTTACATCCCAATGTGAATTGATTGCTCTAACGAAATATCTAAAACAATCTGTTTTTTGTGCGTACTTTCAGAAGAAGGAAAAAAGTTACACTTTATTAGTCCTGCGCGTCGGAAATCCGTGTTGGCACCCATACTGAATAAAATTAAGAATGGTACCGACGGAACAGACGTTGGGGACAAGAAGTTGGGCAGCGAGAGCAGCGGCAGTGGCCACATAGCTGTCCAAATTGAGCCGGCAAGGCGGGTTAAGGTAGGATTGCTCCCAGACTGGGACAGTTTACAGTTCTTAATTTGTATGAATCATCATGTAGCGCCACAGCATTCATGGTATGATGGAGGAGGAGAACACGATCCGGCCACATCAGGAGATACGACAACTAACGCTAGAGGAGAAGAAGTTCCTTCTGGCCGTGGAGAGGGGCGACATGGCGGGCACAAGGCGAATGCTGCAGAAGGCACAGGACACTGATTACATCAATGTCAACTGCGTTGACCCACTGGGCCGGACTGCCCTACTCATGGCCATAGACAATGAGAATTTGGAAATGGTCGAACTGCTCATCAACTACAATGTGGACACGAAGGATGCACTGCTGCACTCCATTTCTGAGGAGTTTGTGGAGGCTGTTGAGGTTCTTCTGGATCATGAAAATGTCACCTTCCACAATGAGGGAAATCATGTAAGTGAGAGAGAGTTTCCTTAATAAATAATCCTTTTGAATTATATTTTTGAAATAGAGCTGGGAGTCCGCCTCGGAGGACACATCGACATTTACGCCGGACATAACACCGCTAATCTTAGCTGCCCATCGGGACAACTACGAAATAATCAAAATCCTTCTAGATCGAGGCGCTGTCCTTCCAATGCCGCATGATGTGCGCTGCGGCTGTGATGAATGCGTGCAGTCCAGGCAGGAGGATTCCCTGAGGCACTCGCGTTCTCGCATCAACGCATATCGTGCATTAGCCAGCCCTAGCCTTATTGCGCTCTCCTCAAAGGATCCCATTCTGACCGCGTTCGAGTTGTCCTGGGAATTGCGTCGCTTAAGTTTTCTCGAGCATGAGTTCAAGGTAATCTTGGACACTTGGGAAATGGGCAAAGAGCAAAGGAGCAACTGAAACTAATGTTTATTTATTGCAGAATGAATACCAGGAGCTGCGCAAACAGTGCCAGGACTTTGCCACCGCCCTGCTAGACCACACGCGTACCTCACATGAGCTGGAGATATTGCTGAACCACGATCCCACCGGCCCGGTCTACGAGCACGGCGAGCGGATGCACTTAAACCGTCTAAAACTGGCTATTAAGTTGCGTCAAAAGAAGGTTGTATACTTACCAGATTTGGCTCAGGAACAGGCCTAATCTGTCCTCTCCTCGATTCTTCCTTTAGTTTGTAGCCCACTCCAATGTGCAGCAGTTGCTGGCCAGCATCTGGTACGAGGGCTTGCCGGGATTCAGGCGCAGGAACATGGCTTTGCAGGCCCTGGACATAATACGGATTGGCATCTTATTCCCCATCTTTTCCCTGGCCTACATACTGGCTCCGTACTCCGGCATTGGGCAGACAATGCGCAAACCGTTCATTAAATTCATTTGCCACAGCGCCTCATATTTCACGTTTCTATTCCTGCTCATGCTGGCATCCCAGCGCATTGAGACATTCATTGGCAACTGGTTCTGGTCGGAGGCGACGCCCATGCTCAACCAGGTGGAGGAGCCGCAGCTGCCCACGAAGCGTGGCGCTAAGCCCACATTCATAGAATGGCTAATTCTCGCCTGGGTGAGTGGCCTCATTTGGAGCGAGGTGAAGCAACTGTGGGACGTGGGACTGCAGGAGTATCTCAACGATATGTGGAACGTCATTGACTTTGTGACCAACTCTCTGTACGTGGCCACAGTGGCACTGCGTGTGGTATCCTTTTTTCAGGTGCTGAACACCCGATAACTATTTGTAATCCTTTGTAATAATTGTACTTTTGGTGCAGGTGAAAAAGGAGATGATCTTCAATTCTCAGGCCACAGATCTACCGCGTGAGCGTTGGGACACCTGGGATCCAATGCTCATCTCGGAGGGTCTCTTCAGTGCGGCAAACATTTTCAGTAGCCTCAAGCTGGTGTACATCTTCTCGGTGAACCCACACTTGGGGCCACTGCAAGTGTCCCTCTCTCGCATGGTCATGGACATTATGAAGTTTTTCTTTTTATACGTTTTGGTTCTCTTTGCCTTTGGCAGCGGTCTCAATCAGCTGCTATGGTGAGTACTGGGTCCCTTATCCTTGAGGCAATCTGACTCCATGTCAAGCTTCAGTATCGAGAAATTAAATGGGATTAAAAAGAGTTCTACACAATTCGAAAGTCATTCCAATTATATTTATTGCTCCTCAGGTATTACGCCGATTTGGAGAAGAAGCGTTGTCCGGAGGTGTCTCCCAGCTTGCACCTCAACATGAACGGCACCAATGACCCGAATGCATGTATTGTCTGGCGAAGATTCTCCAAGTGAGTCCAGACTCTGAGATGTCATAAAGAACTATAACGAACTCTAATCGTTTCTCCTGCAGCCTATTTGAGACCACCCAGACCTTATTCTGGGCTGTGTTTGGACTCATTGATCTGGACAGTTTTGAGCTGGACGGCATTAAGATCTTTACACGCTTCTGGGGCATGCTCATGTTTGGCACCTACTCAGTTATCAACATTGTGGTGCTACTCAACCTGCTCATAGCCATGATGAATCACTCGTATCAGCTCATCTCGGTGGGTTAACCAGCTCCCAAATGACATTCAAATAATGAGTCTAATGAAATTTGTTGCAGGAACGTGCGGATGTTGAGTGGAAGTTTGCCCGATCCAAGCTCTGGATCAGTTACTTCGAGGAGGGCGGCACCTGCCCGCCTCCATTTAATATAATACCCACGCCTAAGTCCATTTGGTATGCCTGCAAGTGGATACGTCGGGTGTTTTGCAGTGGCTCTTCCGCTGCCCGGCGCGAACACCTCAAGACGATACGCGTAAGTATTTCCCAAGAGAATTCGTTTCTCCTCGGTTTCCTCAGTCTAACCAAATCCAACACAGCGTAAAGCACAACAGGCAAGTGACCGGGACTTCAAGTATCAGCAGATTATGCGTAATCTGGTGCGTCGCTATGTCACCGTAGAGCAGCGTAAGGCGGAGTCCCAGGGCGTCACAGAGGACGATGTAAATGAAATCAAACAGGACATTTCCGCCTTTCGCTGTGAGCTTGTGGAGATTCTCAAGAACAGTGGCATGGACACTAATGTCACAGCAGGTCAGGGAGGAGGTGAGATAATTCTATTCTATTGCATTTGTCCAGAGCACTGGATAACAAACCAATATCGAATCTAGGAGGCGGTGGTAAAAAGAACCGTCAGAAGGAACGTCGCCTCATGAAAGGTTTCAACATTGCGCCGCCAGGTTCCACTGGATCGCTGGCTCCTGTGGCCGAGTTCTCCACATCACTGGATAACTACGAGAACCAACACGAAATATTAAGCTCCACTCTTTCCACGCTCTTTACCCCCAACTTCATGCACAGACGTCAACACACCACAGCTGGCGGCACTACACCTGGCGGCGAGTCACCAACAACGCCTACGATGAGCACTGCGGCGGCTCCAGTGACACCTGTGGCCACCAAATACAATAAATCAACGCTGAAGTATAACAAACGTATAGCGGGACACAAGAAGCGCTGGGGTAGGTCTATAGGTCTAAGCCTATGATGCAGTTCATCCAATCAAATAATCTTATTGCACTTTGCTCTAGGCACACTAATTGAGGCTGCCAAAGTGGGCAACGTGAGCAAAATGCTGGGACGCTCCAAGTCCGAGGACTCCGTGTACAACTCCTCGCAAAATTCAACACCTGTGCATGGCCAGGTGCGAGTTACATATGCACAGAACTCACCGCAGCATTCCTACGGCTATCATGAAGGAGAAGCACCTGTTGTGTCTCCCTTTCCGACGCCTCCAGCAATAACTAGCACCACAACGGCGCCCCATAGCCATATGGGTGTGGGCACCCACTTTTTTCACACGACCACTGGTGCGTATGACGACGTTGCGATCCCTCCTTCCAGAACCCCTCCTCTCTCTGTTGCAACTATGCGCACTATAAACAATTTTGATATTTTATTGCAGGTCTAACTGCCATTGCAGCTCTGAAGCGCAAACGTAAGAAATTCTCATCGAGTAAAAACATTTGTCCCGTCACTGAATCCATTGCAGCTGCCAATGCCGCCGACCTGCTAAGTGACAAGGTGCGTATGGATACGAAATCCAATTAAAATAATGACCAAAATATATTCTGTTCTATTCTATTTTCACAGACATTGAAACGCGTATCCAGCTACCCGGCAGCCACAGCAGAGGGCGGTGTGCCGCACAAAGATCCAGCCCAGATGGTCAAACCACGTCGTCATGAGCAGACACAGAGCCAGCATGATTCGGTGGAGACGTCAACAGAGTTCACGCTCTCCATCGATCCATCAAACACGTCTGTCAATTCACGGGAGCCATTGATAAGCACCAGCTGTGTCTCCACAATGGGAGCCGTTTCCTGAAAGTGCCACAGAAATGTGGCTGCACTGAAGGATAGCCCTGGGATCTTGGACCCGACATTAATATGAGATTATGAGATTAGTTCTTTAGTGCATCTTCGATTCGAGACAAACCTCCATAGAAAATGCCCTAAACCAATACCTTAAGACTACCTTCACTGGATCAGCTTTTATTTATACTACGAGAACTATATCATACATATTATATATCATACATATATACAAGTATATATATATATATATCAGTCACACAGTCAGTTCGATTTTCATGATACATATCATGTGATCGCTTTCACAAGGAATACTGTCACAGAGATACCCTCGAATTTGAACCGTTAAATAACTTTTGGAGCCCCTACTACACCACATGAAATATACATATATTATATATATATATATATATCGTAACTATCCCAGATCGATGTTGAATGTTGCCTTAGCATGAGAAATATTTTTTGTATGCAACTATTATATTATATACCTATGTATCGATTATACATACATATCGTATACACAATGATGTGTATGTGTGTACACGTATACATACAAACATAAGTTTTGGATGAACATTGAATACTCGTACGAGTACTTAGGGAACTGCTGTGTTGGTTAATTTCAGTAATGGATTTGAAGTTTATTCAAGATAGATAAAAACTATAGGGAAATACAGAGAAGTAAATATGCAAACGAAGCAAATGCAAAGCAAACGCAACACAAATTTTATACACCGATTTAAAGCAACACAAAGAAAAAAAAAAAGAGAATGAAGAAATCAACAAACAAGGAAAACAATAAACGAATTGCATACTATAAATGATTTTAGCGTTTAGCATATAGAATATATATGTATATGTGTAGTATACTCGTAATTATATAATACCAAAGTTTTAGATGAGTTTTAAGTTCTAGTGAAACGAATAAGCTAACGGAATTTTAAGCTTAACTTAGTTAAAGCTAAATTTGTTACATTGTCTTAGACCTATATATATATATATATATATATATATGCTCTTTGCCCATTTCCCAAGTGTCCAGGATTACCTTGAACTCATGCTCGAGAAAACTTAAGCGACGCAATTCCCAGGACAACTCGAACGCGGTCAGAATGGGATCCTTTGAGGAGAGCGCAATAAGGCTAGGGCTGGCTAATGCACGATATGCGTTGATGCGAGAACGCGAGTGCCTCAGGGAATCCTCCTGCCTGGACTGCACGCATTCATCACAGCCGCAGCGCACATCATGCGGCATTGGAAGGACAGCGCCTCGATCTAGAAGGATTTTGATTATTTCGTAGTTGTCCCGATGGGCGGCTAAGATTAGCGGAGTTATGTCCGGCGTAAATGTCGATGTGTCCTCCGAGGCGGACTAGAATATATATGTATATGTGTAGTATACTCGTAATTATATAATACCAAAGTTTTAGATGAGTTTTAAGTTCTAGTGAAACGAATAAGCTAACGGAATTTTAAGCTTAACTTAGTTAAAGCTAAATTTGTTACATTGTCTTAGACCTATATATATATATATATATATATACACATTATATATATATATATATCTTTATATATACAATGATGTGCATATAGCGAACTTTAGTATATAACCCATAACGGCACACAAATCTAACCAATTATAATCTTATATCGTATGACATTACTCAAAACATAACGAATCATAACGATATGGGGATTAAATGTAGGTCCTTAAAACATTATCTATATGAATCTGAAATATCTACATATCATCAGATACGATAACGTCCGAATTGAAAGTTTATCAGTGTCAGCTAATACATACGAGTACACTTAACATTTACTGCTAAGATTATTCAAACACACATGTTCCTACTCAAGTACTCATATACTCATATATTCACAAATAAAAATTGTTTGGTCCGATTTCATTTGTCTGAATGAAGTAGAATCGATGCTTGTTGTACTAACTATATGATATATAAAAATCGAAGAAAATGAGAACTTTTAAAGTACTTAAATAAATACTTATAGATATCAATGCAAAACAGCAACGAAAGAAGTCAAATTTAAATTTTAGCCTGCTGGTAAATATTCAGAGTAACCACAAGAGTTTCAAGTAAAACTCCTACAATAATCCTCAACAATAATAAACAGTATCAAACAACGCAAATAATAGCTTAATACAAAATGTATATTGTTTTCTAATTAGCTTTTACAATACAATAGAAATCTGCATCGTTGGATGTCAGTTCCATTTGTAAACGAAGCCTTAAACGAAACGCACTCATATGGCATATGAGTAAAAAGAGAGTTAGTTTATAAAAATTGTTATTTGCACAGAAAATAAATTAAAAAATTATATAAACATATTTTGGTTTTAATACAAAGGCAGGTAAGAATACTCCAGTTAAGTATTTTCGGACTATGCGATCCCCTTAGTCCTCATTCATATACTAACCACGTATTCATTTTCGTATACAGAATTATTATTATGTATCTGCCGAGTCCTTGTAAATGCTGCAACCAGCGATCAACAAGGACTTTTCGATTTTTGAGCTACCACAATTTCTCTAACATCCTGCTAAAACTTTATAAGTCGATTTTATGTGTGCACCCTTGCAAAATATGCCAAAGAATTTTCTAACTAGAGGAATTTATTTAAAAAATGTAATCCTTGAAAGCAAATTCAACAAATGCGGTTGAACAAAGTTTCCTTTGAATATTTGCTCGGAGCAAAAAACTCGACTACATAAATTTCTAAAAGTCCTGTAAAGTGTTGTGACGCAAGTCCTTTAAGCAAACGTTTTTTTTAACAAATCCTGGAAATACTTACAAGGACCTGAGAAAAAAGAAAGAGGTTTGACTTTCAAGTAAATAATTTGCGTGACATTTTAAGGTAATTGTATATCGCATTTATTTTTAAATGTTTCATAGATTTATATATATATATATAAATATATATATACATATATTAATATTGATGTATATATATATATATTTATACATATTTATTGTATATATATATTTTTTTCTTGCATTGTATTACATATATTTTGTTTGTATGTATAATAACCAAATAAATCGACAAAGAGTACAGTATTTTGCTAATATATAAATGTTTATGTATATATATATATATATATATGTATACATATATATAGTATATATGTGTATATTTATATATATATATATATATATATTTATGTATATATATATTTCATATATATATTGTAACCATTTACCGTTGTAAACATACTTGTTTTTCTTTTTCATATAAATGTATTCTTTAGATTTCATATTGAACTATGGAAAGAAACGATTACATTAATTTATTTAATTAGAAAAATAATAATAATTGGAATATAAATCACTTTGCGTTGCATTAGGCTATAAATTTCAAATATATTCTCATATATACTAAATAATTCTTTTATTTTTGTGTAAAAAATATATTTATAAGTGTACATACATATATATAGTATATATAGATATATATATGAATATATATATAAATATACATACAATATATATATATATACATATATATGCTTCATATTTTTTATTCTGTACTTTATTTTATAAATGTATGTGTGTGTTGTTTTATTTTGTGTTTTTTTTTTCATTTTATTTGAGAGCTTCATCTAGCTGGGCTTGCCACCTGGATATATGTATGTATGTAGGTCCATAGCACGTACAGAGAGAAAGAATGTGAGTCGGGAGCCGACAAATACTTGTTAGCTCTGGAATATATATGTATATTGTACATATATAGTACTCGTATGTGTTTTTTTTTATACTTATAATGTTAAATATAATAAATTGGTATTTTTAAATCGAATGAAAAGTTTGAAGAATGAAAGAAGCATCTGCGATTTAACTTGGATAGGTTGAAATGTGGACACAGTCTTAAGTATTCGACTGTGTCCGACGTTGGTACGGAATGGGCTATGGTTTAGGCGTAGGCATAGACGTATGTATGTATGTAGCTGTAATTGTACTGCACTACATTATGTATATATATTATATAGATATACAGAGACACATACAAACATATACATATATATTTAAATATATACATATGTGTATATATAGTAGTGGATAGTAATAGTGTAGTAAAGCATAGTAAAGTGAAGTATAGTATAGTGTAGTATACTAGGAATAGAGCATAGTCTAATAAATTCATACTTTTCGTTATTCGTTTTGTATTCAACACACAATTATAAGCTATGGTACATGCATGCACATACTAATATATCTATACATATGTATATACATGTGTATATATGTGTACATGCAACAATAATACGGTAAACAGTTTGAGAAGCATTGCGTGAAGGTTTAAGAAGTACTTTAGTTCCCATTACAATTACAATTACAGTTTTTGTTTTGTTTCTTTACGCTTCTTTGCTTTTTTTGCCTTCTTTCTTTTATGTACAGTTTTGTTTGTTGAGAATTGTTTTGTTGCACAAAATGCTATAGCACATATGGAGATTGTGATTTTTTGAATATGTATGTAGTGTTATGTAGTTAGTTAACAACAAATTTATTTTATATGTAAATACCATAATCATCATATCATTTACAAACATTTATGCATAGAGTACCAGCAAAACATCGATATCATGTAGTACTCGTTATGTATACATAGATACATACATATGTATGAATAATATATGTATATATAAACCTTTTTCCTTTTTTTTCTGTATGTTTAGTCCAAAGTTCTTAAAGAATGTTCATTGTGTACAATTTAATACAATTTTGTGTGTTGCTTCTTTGCATTTAGGTTAGGTTGTGTACTATATGTGAGTTGTGTTTGTTTCTTCATTTAAAATTAGGCAATTTACAGTTGGTTGTCACATACTATATACTCGTACGTGGACATATACATATATATATTTATATGGGTTTATATAAATTACAAATAAATGTGTAATTACAATTAGACAATTGAAATCACTAATTTGAGACATCGCATGTGCATCGCGTGTGAACATCTACAGTTTGGGAGTCACTTCGGTCTCGGTGTGTGTACCGTTGTACCGTTAAACCGTTGTCACCTTAGCCGTAGAACATGTGCACCAGCATGGCGAATAGGAAGGTGACAAATACAAATGAGACGACCATAAAAACGGCCTTTTGCTGGTCTGTCAGACGTTTCCTGTTGTAGTATAGCGCCGATAGCTTTGAGACGACGCGACGCACGGTG
Organism: Hirtodrosophila trivittata; assembly: GCA_035045065.1. Taxonomy (NCBI): domain Eukaryota; kingdom Metazoa; phylum Arthropoda; class Insecta; order Diptera; family Drosophilidae; genus Hirtodrosophila; species Hirtodrosophila trivittata. The sequence continues at coordinate 362,437 of JAWNNK010001446.1, read as the reverse complement.
CCACCATGTGAAATAATGCCACTGCTGCCGGAGCTGCTGTTAGGGGCGCCAATAGCGCCTGCGGCGGCAGCGGATGAGGGATGCGTGTGGTGCCCATGATGCATGTGTGAGTGGTGTAAATGGTGTTGGTGATGCATATGATGCGAAGATGCGCTGGATCCGCGCAGCACTAAACTGGAGGAATTAACCGCACCCGGGGATGATGCCTCAGCGGAGCAAACCTGCTGCTGGTGATGATGATGATGGTGGTGATGATGATGATGCAATGGATCGGCGCAAGCATTAAAGCTGGCAGCCGACAGCTCGTTTTGCAATCGTTCAATCGCTTGAGGATCTGCACCCACACCGCTGCTGCCGCTGATCGCCGAGGCGCTCACCGAACGTGGATGCACCGCACTAACAGAGCCATTGCTTGCCGACAGCTTCCGGCTAGAACGCTGCGAGGAGTGACCTGAAGCCACGCTAGATCCATGCAGATGATGACAAGCCACCGCGTTGGCCTTTAGCTCGTTGGTCACCTGGTAGCGCAGTGCCGATGACGGCTGCCCATAGAAAGAATCCCCACCGGCGGTCACACGTACTGGGCACACACGAAACTGGTAGCAGATACCTGCCGACAGATTGTCAATGGTGAACTTCGTCTCGGGACCACGGTACAGTTGTCGGTACTCCTGATTGCTCAGAGCCACTGGGGCTGATCCGTTGTTGGTACCGCTACCACTTCCGCTACTACTGCGTGTTTTGGGGGATTCCGGGAAGTCTGAGTCGGAGGCAACAATGGCATATTGTAGCTCGTACTCGACGCGATCATGGAAACTGTTCTTTGAATGTTGCCACTCGAGTGTCAGTTGCATCCCCAATTGTCCAGCCTGATCCAGCAGGCAGACGCTGCATTCGCTCACCACACGCGGCGCCTTAATGTTGGCCGGCATCGTGGCACTGGTCTCGAACACATATTCCTCCGAGTAATCCCCATCACCGGCGCGGTCCGTGTGTGCATAAATGCGGAACGTGTAACTGCTCCTCTCCTGCAACTTATGCACCTTGCACATACAGTTTGTGCCAGAGTAGACGCTCTGAAATTGTTTAGCCCGTGCCACATACATCTCCACATAGTACTTGGTAAAGTCTGCGCCGCCAGCAGCATTGCCACTGCCAGAGAGAGCGTTGCCCGACTTGCCGCCCTCGCCCCACTTAAGCTTTATGTAGTTGTGGCCAGCGCCGCTGCACTCCAACCTAGGCGGTGCTGGTGGGGACGGCTGTGTTGTTAGCTTCGCATAAGCGCTGAAATTTCCAGCGCCGATCGCATTGACTGCCTGCACTCGGAATTTGTAGCTAGTCTCGGGTGACAATCCAGAAACTGTGTAACGCGTGCAGGGTTCAGGGGTGGCAATTGTCCGTTCGCCGTACTCAATGTTGTAGCTACAGATGGCGGAGCCATGTGCGGCCGGCTGCGTCCAATTCAATGTCACCTCCTGAGCTGTGAACTCGTAGCCCTGCATCTGCGGTGCGCCCGGTACTGCTGCTGGCGTGGCCACGCACACAATATCCGTGGCAGGTCCCATGCCGGCCGCATTGGTGGCTAGCACACGCAGGAAGTAGCGCGTATAAGGAATCAAATTGCGCAGCTCCACATTGGTCTGGGCGCCCTGGTAGCAGCCGTGGAACTGTGTGGTGGGCGGCTCAGCCTCTGTCTCCTGCAGCTGCTGGTTGGCGCTTTGCAGACTGTAGCCGGTTACGGGTGATCCATTGTGCAGCGCAGGCGGCTGCCACGTGACACTTAAATGCGTAGCGGACTTGACCAGGACTTGTAGTGCTTCGGGCTCACTGGGTGGTGCCGCTGCGGCGGTAAATCGCAGCCATTGTGACCAGTTACCGGCTCCAATGCGATTGATGGCACGCACTTGTACCTCGTAGATGCCTCCCGGCACCAGCGGTTGTGCCACAAAGTGATCCTTTTTGCCGCGATAAATGCTCTGTGGTTGCATGTCCAGACTCCGCAGTTGTGCCTCGTATTCCAGCACGGGCGCACCGCCATTATACTCCGGGTGGTTAAGCCGGAGTAGGGCCGCATAAGGCGTTGGCGGTGCATCATAGTAAGGCGGTGGTGGAGCAGCTGGTGACACAGCTTCCGTAGTTACGTGGCCAATGTCCGAGAACGGACTCTGACCAGCGGGTCCTTCGCAGCACGCACGCAGCTGATAGGTGGTGCCCGGCTGTAGACGTTCACACATTGCCTCGAACTCGCTGCCTGTATATATACGTTCAAAGCTCGGACCGGAGCTGAGCTCAAAATGGTATCGCAATATGTCGGCACCGCCGGTATCGGCAGGTGGATCCCAGCGCGCCTTGAAGTGTGTGCCATGTATCTTGCCTTTGGCATGTGGCTTGCCGGGCCGTCCAGGACACTCGGAAGCGGTACTATAGCTGACCTCCGGTGACCAAGGCGAAAAGCCTGCATCGTTTTCAGCACGCAGCCGGAAGTGGTATCTGGAGGCGCGTCGCAGCTGCAGGCACTCGTAGTGGTTGTCGCTACCTTTGTAGCTGATCAGGTAATCATGTCCGGATTCGGAATCCTTGAACTCCAACTGAAATTCGCCATCTTGGGGTCGTCGTTCCCAGACGAGGTATAGTGAATTGGAGCTGCACGATTGCAGCTGAGGGACCCTGGGTGCCGTAGGTGGATTGCCAGCAGTGCTGTAGCTGCTCACCTGTGAGTAAATCGACTGACCAATCTCGTTAACGGCCGCCAGCCGAAAGCTGTACACAGTTGTCGGCTGTAGCTTGCTTAGAGCAAAGTGCTTCGCCTTAGTCTTGGCCAGTTCAACGAACTGTAACGCATTGCCACGACCCTCGTCGTACTCCAGCAGATAGTGCAGTATAGTTGCACCGTTTGCTGCTGGTGCCGCCCAACGCAGATTTATGGAACTCTTTGTACGCGACACAAGCTTCGGTGGCAACGGCTGGTCCGGCTCACAGGCTGGTGTCTTAAACTCGGTGGGCTCGCTTACGCTGCCCTGTAGCTGCTGATAGTGCACCTGTAGCCGGACCAGATACTCCTGGCCAGGCTGCAGATCCTGCACAATGCATTCGTACGCCTCACCACGATACAGGCTCTTGTATTTGCACTGTTTCCCCGTGTCACTAAGCAACACCTGATAACGTAGATCTCTCATATTAACCAGCAAAGCATCCGTGATAGACGGCGACACCCAAATGATTTTGGCCGCGCGGGAGCTGACGTCTATCACATCTGGCTTCTCGATGGCCGAAATTTGTTCGACAATCGCTGCTTGGCAGTCCTCCTCATCCTCTGCGGCCAAGCTAGATGTGTCTTCGCCATCCTCCGAAGTACCTACTGAGCTTGCGCCACCCACGCTGCTGCCTGTGCGCTGTACTGACGTGGCAGCCACTAAGTTAGGAACGTTGCCGTTACGCTGCTGAGATTGTGACTGCAGCTGTTGCTGTTGCGGCAGACGGCGTCCATGGTTGTGAATGTGATTGTTGTTGTGCTGATGCTGAGCCATTGGAATGTTGTTGTTGTTGTGATGCCCATTGATGTCACTGCGACGCGGCGGAGGCGAGTGCGTGGGCGTGGACATGGCAGAGTCTAAAATTGAATATAACAGTTAGTATTCATACTTGTGATTGAACAGGTGATTCCTCACATAATCGCAGATAATGTTAGGAATTACCTGATCTTGTATATATCATTAGGTACTCACTTATCCCGCGTTGCTTTTCCAGCTTACGCAGCATCTTGGTATGTTGTCGTTGGCTGCGCTCGTCCCTGTAGTTAGGCGGCGATGGCGAGTGCGGGGAATGTAAATGCGGCTGTGGCGTTGACGTTTGCACTACGCCGCCGCCAGCTACGGATGTTGCCTGCTGCTGCTGTTGTTGGACGCCTGGCGGAGGCGGCGGCGGTGGCATATGATAGTGTGGTGGTCCATTGCCTGCCGGACCAGGTCCGGTTGGATAGCCGGGCAGCGGCGTGTAAAAATGCGATGTGCCATTGGCGCTTATCTGTGGGTTCAAGCAAGAGGAGGAGTATTAGTTAAAACCATGGCAGGCATAGTTATTAAGTATTAGGTGAAGTACTTTAAAGATAAGTGTATTTGTTCTAGACGTGGTGGACGTAGTTGACGTCGTTGACGTGGTAGTCGTAGTTTTAGTTTCTTGCGGCTGCATTGTACAGAGACTGTGCTAAAAATCACCACGTCAACGAATAACTATGAATAAATCAACGTCAACTTTGTGTTGTGGACTGATAACACATCCGAAAAAGACCCGAAACCTTATCAGTTTTGCTGTTCTGTTTAATTTAAAAATTTACTTCTTTCGACATTCACTAATTAGAAATATTAAATTGACAGTCATGTTTTCAAATATCGCTTTAAGTTATTTTAACAATAATTCTTTAGAAATGGTGCCGGAAAAAATACTACAGATTCTCTTTTGGCTTCTCTGTTTTCTATCAGCTGAAACAACATATGTGAGGTCTTAACAGCTGTTAAATGTTAAGTTAATGGCCAAATCTGTTAAGTTCAATTTGACCGTTGGCCTATTCTTTGAAATGTTCTGTAATGTTAAAATTACCACGCTGTTGTGCTCATTTGATACTGTTAGGATGTCGCTTAGAATTAGATAATTATTCTATGTCATTTCTTAAATATTGTTACACAATGTAAATAAAGAAAATGGCATTTTGATGAAAAGTGCTGAAGCCTTTGCATTACAATTTTAAATATTATTGTCCGCATAAAGGTATGCTACGCATTATACGGAGCTACCACAGCCACATTTTCTGTAAGATCTGGTAGCGCTGCACAGTCTCAACGGAGCTGCTGTGTAACAGTTGAGTAAATGCGATAACCGCGATAGACGCTTACCGCGCATTTGATATACAATATAGCTTAAATGAATTCTTACAATATGTGTAATTGAGAAAATTGCTCTATTACATGACAAAATGTGCATTTAAGCTAAAAATATGGCGCGATAAGTGAAGCTAATAATTATATTCATTTATCGGGCCCAATTGCAATATTCGCAATTTGCACCAGCCGGTCCAAACTTGCGACGTTCTCCTTAAAAAAATTAAACTGCTAAAATTATGTTAATTTCATGTTTTGCGTTCCAAGTTATTGTCGGTTTATTATGCAATATTGTAGGCCAATTCTTCATTTTAGATACGGGTACAGCTAAGGCACTAAAATATTTTATAATTAATTGTTGGCTCAATGCAGCCATAGATATAAATCATTTTTGCGGAAAAGCATACAAATATTAAAAAGCTGTATCAAAAAACGGGTCAAAGTTAATGAGTTTTCGACTGTCCTACGTTAGTATTGGTTGTCCGGTATACAAACACCAACATTCCAAGCCAAAAGACAGAACGCAAAGAAAAAACAATGCTTGAAACCAAGCTTTAAACTGCTAACCATTTGGAAATACACATGCATAGTATGTGTGCATGCACAGTCAAGCCTCGCTTTAACAAACAGCTCAGGAACGAAATATTACTAAATTTGAATTCTTGGTATGCACGGTATCCAAAAACGTTTATACTATATCTTATAATCGTACGGTCAACCTGACAGGTCGATATCGATATGAACTTAGCTATTGATGCTGATCAAGAATATATATACTGCAAGGCCGGGGGATGGTCAATCATTGACTTAACCCTAATAAATATCTGAATCTGCAAGAAAACTGGAAAGATGAAATCATTTCGAAACTGTTAGTGGATGCAAAAATACATACAAGGCACTTTGAGCTCGTTGTATCAAAGTTCCACTGTGTTTGGATGTATACAAAAAGCATCGCCACTTGGCGACTTTTGCTAGCAGTGACAGTATAAAAAGCGTACAATCATTTAAGTTGCATAATACAACAAGACTATAACTACGAGTATACAAATTAGCATACAATCAAATTATAATCACATTTCAACACAAGTACAAACGGAAACTGGCATTTGCCTCAGTAAATTTGTGGCAGCCACAGTCATGTTAATTTAGTCAAGAAAATCCATCCAAGCCGCCGGCACTTTCATTTCAGCAACAAAGCGTGACGAAGTTGCCACCGCCAAATGATGTTGATGCTGCTATTTGTTGGTGCTCTACATGTGGTCATTGGGCCACTGTGTTTCGTGCTCCGGATAAAACTGTTGGCGCTGCATTGTTCAAGTCTTAATACGTCAAAATGCCATTAGACAGTATTAGACTGTGGGCGACTGGAGCCGAGTTAGTTATGTAAAGTTTGTATACAATGCCAGGCAAAGTTCATCTCAAGTGGAGTTCAATTAAAAGTCATCAGCAGTGCGCAACAATGTTGCCAGCAGCGCAGCATGTACGACACTAACACTAATACTAACAATAACATTTATAGTTACAGTTACAATTACTGTAACAGTAACAGGCCACAGCCTACAAATTGTTGTTGTGCAAATATGTAATGTGAATAAGTGAACCGTTTACCTTTTAGCTCTGTCGTTTAGACAGTTAGCAACATTGTTGCCATTGTCACTATTGTTGCCATTGTTTGTTGCATTGCAAATGTTGCCTGTCAATGTTGCAGTCCCGGCTGACACATTTGGTACAAATGTACCAAAACTGGTGGTTGCAAACAAGAATTTACGTAGTACGTACATACGCCTATATATAGTACATGTGTTTAAATATGTACTTAATCATTTAAAATCCTTGTTAATTAATTTTCAGTAACTTTCATGCAAATTTTTGCACTGAATATGTTTGCATATTTAATTAATTATTTATATGCTAATTTTCTGGCCACAATTGTATTTTAATTGGTGTTTTTCACTTGCAGCAGCCGCGTCACAATCACATCACACAGAACATTAATTAATAAAAAAAGAATCACAAAAAAAGAAGATTATTGTACTAAGTACGCGATAATACCCTGTGTATGGTATATGATGTATGTATGATAAATTTGATATTCCCTTTTGCAATATATATAAATGAGAAATGAATAAACACAGGCACAAATGGTATAGAGATGTGCTTAAAGAAGTGTTAACACTGCTATTCAGTTCTCTCTAGATATTCATACTTTTGCTTGACTATGGTATCATATTTTTTAATTGCTACCGAATTTAAATTATAGAAAAGAAGCATGCCGAAACGGATATTAGGTCTCTATTATGGATATATTTCCAGATTACAGAGTATAATTTACAAATACCAGAACTGCAAACAAGTCAATGTTCTACACAGGAAAGAGTAATTAATAAAATTATATATACTACGAATGCCTTTGCTTAGAATGAATCGGGCAATAATAATTGAGCGATGGATAAAAATAAAAAAAACCTACTGGGGATTTTTTTTATTATGATTTCGGATAAAATATTACACATAATACACACTTGGGCGGCGGACTTTTATTTTTGTTTATGTATTATTTAAACAACTCGATAATAAAAACACAATAGACCTATCGCTATTGGGAATTACCAAATAAATAAATGATAAAATGAACAATAACATGAGCCTTTAAAAACTTGGGCGCATAATAGAAAACTAAAGGCCTTAGTTAAAAATATGTAGAATAAATATATTAAACTATTAAACTATTAAGGTAGAAGTCATAAAATTTAACTTAGAACCCGCATGTCACGTGATGAGGTAATGATTGTTATTGTGAACGGGTCACGCTCATGTGCTTATGTTAACGATAATATTTTATCAAATTAGCGACCAATTTACAAGTCAAAAGCTATATAATAACTGAATTAGTTACAAAGGAAGTAGTTTAAGCCAGAATTGGCTAAATGATTTGACGATTGCGGCAGACAATTTACATTTACTTGTGAATTTACAATAAGAGTATAGAAATACCGCAAGGACTACAGTTAATACCACTGCGCAGTGTGTTTATTATAGTTCATGTTTAAGCTGATCGCTTGTTAATTGCTTCCACTTTGCACGAGAGAATCAAAAACAAACGGAAGCCACAAAAAGAAACGTGTCTCAGTACAATCAAAAAAAGTAATTTGTACCCAAAACATTGAAGTTAACTTACGAAGCCTCTCAAATCAGAGGGGTTTTCACTTCCACACTTGTATGGTACGTACTCGTCGTCGTATACTATATACATACTCATTCTTATTTAAACATTCATATATTTGTCAAGTGCTCAACAATTTCGCACTAAAGCTGACTCACAAAATGACAACAGGCTTCTGGTCGAGTTGCTAATTTGCAATGCACTTTTAGCACCAGCAGTGCCAACTTTTCTGGAACAGAACATAGCTTTTTTTTGGAGGGACTTTTAGCAAAATAAAGCTAAATTTTACAATGTTTACAGGAAAATATACAAAGTAAGTGGTAAACAAATTGGAATAGTGGCGTTTAAAGAAATTATGAGCTTAAAATGTTGGGTATAAATACCATTATTTTCTTTCTGTTGCATGGAGTATTGCATTACCTTTTTCTTCTCTCTTTTTCTTTTTCTTTGAATGTCTAAAGCAATAATTGTATGACAGTCTTGCTTTATAAATATCTGTTATTTTAATAGGTACACGCTTTTCAGTTTTTGATGTTAGGAAACGGTTAGTATAAAGTCTTCGCAGACACATATTCAGTTTGACGAGAAAAAGCAAAAATGGTCAACACTATGATACTTCTCATTCATTTCCACAATTTGACGCCGTGCCACATCCTTTTTCTGTCCTTCTACAAATTCAGAAAGAAACTTAGTCAGCAAGTAAACAAAAGCGTACAAGACAGAATACTCTAGACGAGTATACGACTGAAAGATATCCTATATTCAAGTCTAAAGTGCACTAAAACAATAGACTAGAACTTTTATTCTCTGTAAGGCCTTCGACATTTTTCACACCAACTGTACTGCTACTCTAAGCTATTAAGATCCCAGACAAACACAAAGTTGATCAATCAAACACCATATTCTCGTATGTAATTAACAAGTTAAAGTGCTTTACTGGGTCAGAGCTGACTTTTGCTTTGAATGTAACATTCTTTGGTAGAAGTTGAGTACACCCCGTTTAACCAGTGTGAATGCTTTCAGGGTATACGACCAACACAGTACAGAAGTAAACAAAGCAAAACGCAAAACGTTTGCATATAAATTAATAGTGTATATAAATAAATAAATTATAAATGCAAAACGGCGGCAGCAATTGCAAATTAGCAAACAAGTTGCAAGCTGCGTTAAATGTTTGTGATTTTTGTATATTTTAATTTTTTATTTTATTTTATTTTTCTTTTATTGCTTTTACGTTTGTGTTGAATGCATTTAGGAAAGTTTGCCCAGTTTATATCGTCGCGTTTTGCATATTTTAAACTGTTTTGTAAATTTGCATTTGTAATAGTTTTTGTTGTTGTTTCAGTCGCAGTTGCAGTTGCACTTTTAACTCGATATTTTCGCTGTTATTGTTATTGCCACTTAGGCGACATGACATAACAAATTAACAGCTAGTTGGGTAAAAACCCGGGAACGGCTTCCAAGAAAGCCTCAGCCGGATCCGGTTTGTTTGACGGGAATGCTCAATGAATAATTTCTGTTTTTTATATACTCTATACTCAAAGGGGTGTAATATTTTTGATACGCCATATGTGATGCCTATAATATATTGAATGATATATGTATTCTCTCTCATGTTATCTTATAATGAATAATCATTGTGGTAGCTCCAGAGATTTTTATTTGTAGAAGATTGGAGGTATAGCCGTCAGATATCTATCTAATTTGAGTTTTTATAGTACTGATAATTGTATGATCCTGAGCTCAATAACCTTTTTCTCAACTAACTAGTAGTACAAGTCGATAGATTTTGACAAAATTTGATATACGTAAATCGTAAGATCAAATCAATAGAAAATAAATTTATAGTTTTGTTTTTATTACTGGACAGTGTCATTTTTTAAATAGGATCAGTTTTCTGTATATAGCGTACAGCTGCCATAAACACAATTAATGTAAAGAGTCTCAAAGGGTGTTTAATATTCGGCATCTCTGATATAATTGTTCTTTCCTGTTTTTTACACCTTTGCCCTTTCGCTAGAAAATGATACTGGCACTGCCCATTGTTTTTGCAATTGTTGTTGCTGATTGGAACTCAATTAGCTGTAAATTTCCTGATAAGAGGCACATGTTGTTGTTCTATGATAACCTAGAGATCTTTGCAATATTATTTATGTGCTTGTATATCAAATATCAAATATGAGTAACTATTCTTTGGGGTTTGCAAAGAGCTTCGCACTTTTATTGTTTTATCCAACAAACAAACCAGCATTTGTTATAATTTTATGTGAACATAGTTTGACACACGAATGTGATTGCTTTTGGACATGTATACATAAGTTTCTTTGGACTTTTTATTATTATAATATATTTAATTATATGTGTATCTACAATAATTATATGTGTACTTTAATCAACCTCACTCATTAAGAAGTAGATTTTCCTTAATTATTGTTTTATTTTCTTTAAAATAGCACGTTTAGTATATAGCGAGAATCTGTGAAGTATAGAGTATATCATCCCAATTCTTGCAGAACAATCGTCGTAATATCAGTTCTGTTTAATTAATATTATATTATTTAATCATTTATCATTTAAGTCTTCAAGTGGACTTTCATCATACATCATCAATTCAGGGCTACCTCTGAAAGGCGATCAATTTGAGATGTATACTAAGGACTTCAAACCTCAAAGTTGATTTAAATATAAAGTATTTATACTTACGAAGGGTGCCGCATGGAGATGACCCTGTCCGGGATGCAGCTGCTGGTATTGCTGCGGTGGCAACACTACGTGGGTTAGTGTTCCATTCTCGTTGACATACGGTGGCACCTGCACCGGCACCGTCATCGTTGGCGGCGGTCGATTGTGGGGAACCATTTGTACGGCCGCTGGCCCTGCAAGTGGACAATATGGAATGGAAAGTTGCTTTAGTACACATTGAAATTCCGCTATAATAGAGTACATATTTGGATAGTTTGTGGGTTGGGTGAAACGCAAATGCAGATGCAGCATCCAGTTGTGGCGCCAGCGAGGCGACGTCGACAATGGACGACGATGGCATCGCTGCTTTATGTCTGAGCCGTTTAATAGTTACACATACATACATACACATATTTAGCATGTGTGAGTGTGTGTGTCTATATGGATCATAATGTGTGTTGCAGCCAAACAAAATATGGCCATCACTTAGCTCATGTGACAGATGTTGCCAACATTTTTTCAACTTCTGGCTACAGATATTCCGTGCAGGGTGCAAGTTCCCAATTCACGATTCATATAATTAATAGTCAAATACCAGGCAAAGCTGCTCGCAGAAGTTCTCTATAGTTAACTAAGGATTCAGATCATGGTAGTTATAGCTAGGAGGAATGGCAAACATTTCTTGGTAGGAGAAGAAGCTGGTCTGGTCAACAACTACAACAACTGAACTGAATGAAATGAATGCCATTTTCTTGGCACAGCTCACAGGCGGCGTCATTAGAAGCTTTGCCTCTCCGTTCCAGCTTAAGCTGAAGCTACCCAGTTCCATTCTCATTTCCAGCTCCATTTCCATCAGCTGCAACTACTGGTATATGCCATTGCCAGCCTTAATGCTTAGCTTAGTTCTCTCTCCTATTCATTCCCATACAATAGCTCGCAATTTGATTTGTGGATTTGTATCGCTTTTCAATTTTTTGGCTGCACTGCGGCAACTTGAGGCAGAAAGATGGCGGGGGAACAGAGATTCGTTTTTATAGATGTCTAGCCAAGATTAATGCATCATGCGCTTTGGAAGGCGCACTTAAATGATATTTCAAACATAGAAACCATCGCTTAAAGTGATGACAATGTTAAAACGGTTTTCAACCAATGGTTAAACACTTCTTAGATACTTTTACAGCCAATAATATCTAAATTTGCGTAACTTGATAATAATTGATACTTTTTTACTATAAATATAGAGTGAGAATTCTATTTACAAGTGTGATCGTGTATTGAAGGCAATAGGCTGTGTTGCATAATGGATTATTAACCAGTTGGCAACATATCTTAGCCAATTAAATCGCAGAGAAGATTGAAGGATCGATGGATCATAGGATCATTTTTCTAAGGGTAGCACGATAGATTGACAACTATAAAGATGATCCTTTATTTTTAGCTTTAAATCAGTCGACAGTAGCTACTAAATTTACCTAACGCCTAATACGCTTAGCCCCTGTCTCAATTCTAGTCAGGCCAAAACCGATGTAGCAGACAATCGAGCGGGCGAACTGGCCAATACACAGATAGTCGTCGACACATGGACAAAACACAAACACACGTAAGTAGGTGTGCATATAAATAAGTACTCGTAATGCCGGGGCGTGGTCTAATCAGCCGTAAAATGCAGCCGTGCTTAGCCGGCCCGGCTTCGTGTACGACTCCGTACTTTGTACATTGCCTGCACTTAGGTGTAAAAATGTTGGTTTAGTGCATTGACGCATAACGTGGCAAAGTGGAACCGATGATAGTTGATAAAAAACAACAGCTGAGAAGGCAATGCGTTTAATCAGCAGCTGGAACTGTCTGACTGCATCTATGTACACCACGGGTACGTCTGGGTCTGGCGAAATGCACACCATGGAAAGAAACAAAAACTTCAGCAGTCACCTCCGGCGGATTGCCAAGTGTTAAAAGGCAGCAATTAGTTGAGCGTTGAGAATTGAAGGAGGATTGGGGATTTCAGTTGTAGGGCGCATAGACAAGACGGGGCTTATCACTTGGCCAGCAGACAGTTAAATGCCCGCAGGTCGGCAAAACCACCCGACGCGTCGGAGTGCGTCGGTCTTCTGTCTGTGCTGTCTGCACTTAAACTCAAACTTAATTAATGCTAAAGAGCTTAGGGGCAAAGAAGCCACCCAGGGGAAGATCGAGGGGAGGGAGTACATGAAGGGAGGGGAGAGACTTTCAGCTCGAGACTTTATTTCGCAAGTTAACCTGTCAGAGTAATGAATTGAATGAAGTAAAGCTCATTGAAACTCGTTTCGGCCAGATGATCATCTTCCACTTAATGTCTATTTCTGTTTTTCTTATTATTCTTTTTTTTTTAGCAACCTTGCACAAGTCTTTAAATTCGCGGCACTTGTGGCTGAAATGCCATTTTACACCATGTCTAATTGCAAATTATTATTTCTTCTATATCTCTTATACTTATAGTATTTTTGGTATTTTTGTTATTGCTGTTATATTTTTATTGCTGTTATTGTTGACATTATCATCGCCAGGCTCCGCCAGACTATGGCCTTTCAATCACTCTACCTCTTCTGCGCACTCAGTCATGCTGTCATTCTGTCATTTTGTCTGCCTCTCTGTCGGCCTCTTTTCCAAGGTCATTCGTTAATTTGGGCACGCACAACACGCGCACACAGCAAAGGCCGAAAAGTGCTTGACTAAAAGTTACCTCTTAGCCTTAAGCAGTGCCAAAAAAGAGCTCAAGTTTACGACTATAGAGTATATAAAATTCATTCTAAACTCACCCCATCTAGATTGGTTGTTAATTTTTGGTCTGTATCCTGTTATATTACAAACATCGTATATTATGCTAAACATCTGTGTTTATACATTTTTTTTTTATCTAAATAAGCCAATTCTCAAAACTCACCTACCCCAACAGTTGCAACCTTAAAGGAATTTGTTTTCCTAGTCACACACATAGCCACGATTTTAGTATACCCTTTCCAGTAAATTTAATGCGTATAGGGTATAGAAAGGCGAATACGCGTAAAATTAATAACAACTATTCAAGTGCCAGCGAGGCGTGTTGAAATTTTGTTGCTTAGATTGAAAAGAGCGCTGAATTTGCTGTGATTGCAGAGGCCCCTCAAGGCAGAGGGTATTACTTCTTCAGAGCTCATTCCAACTAAAATGTAATTTAAAAATTTATGGAGTTTACCGTGAGGCGACAGTCTTAAACACATTTCAACTAATGAGTAAGATGTATGTATGATGCATGGGTACTAAAAGTACATCAATATTAATAACAATTATTTTACTTGAAGTAGTTATGTTTCTTTTTTCAACTTGTTGCCAGCTTCCATCTGATTTTTGGCATAGTTTCTTTGTCGTATCGAAGTTAATTGCGTGTATTTCGCACTTATTTTGGGTTCAATTAATGATCCATGAGCCAATTATCATAAAGATTATGGCGATTTCTTTATTTATTCCATTGGTTTTCCTTGGTTCGCTTAGCTTTGCTTTGTGTTGCTGAGAAACAACAACACTTTCACATGCAATTAGAGCAGAACAGAGCAGAATGCCAACAGATAACCAATTTTATCCAAAATTCCTTCGCTCTGGGTAACAATGCGCATTAATTGCGCATACGCCCCGTTAAGCGTTGGCAAATAAGAAGAAAAAACATTGAACGTTGATTGATGTGCGTCGCTCAAGTGGGGCTGTATACACTGCGTATACTTGATGTGTATGTTCCACTTGTACAAGTATGTTTGTATGTAAGGAGTGACTGGCCTGTTTATGTTTGCGCGCACACTTGACTCCGCCATGTTGCTGCACAGTGGGGCCATTTGGAATTGGTGCGTTGCAAAGACCTTAATTTAGAACTCTAAATAATACACTGACAATGGGTGTTCCGACAACATTTTAAAGCAGAAAGTTGGCCAACAAATATCATAAACTGATAATACTGTTGCTTTGGTATAGAACTGGGAATATTTTATTGTTTAATTTAAGCCGGCAAATATAGCATCTTCAGGTTTTCTTTACCTGCATCCATGAAATATTTGCTGAAATTGACTACAATTTTCTGGCTATTGCCCCATAGTGCGCCATGTGGATGGTGGCGCCACCTATTGACAGCCACATGTTTAGTCATGCAGGCTGCACACGGCTTGTTCCGGCGTATGTTGTGCCTTCAGTGGATGCTCAGTGACAGACGACATGCGTGCAAGCCACACAGACAAATAGCACGTGTTTCCCCCTTTGCGGCATACACAATATACACACAAGCACACACACACTGCATACATATATACACACATAAAAATATTGACATGTCGGTTGTCACCTAAAAGAGGCGATATAGAAAAACATCCGTGTAATTTTGCAATTGATGGAAATTGAGCGGGGTAATGGGTAGCGAGCGAGCATGCCACGAAACGGTGTGTTTGTATGTCGAATGAGTGGGTGGGTGGCATGTGTATCACGTCAACGCATTATGCCTCATTTATGCTTTATGATGAGTAAATATGGTTATTAAGACGAAAAATTGCACGACGCCAACGATAAACCAAGCAGCCGTTCCACGCTTCCTCCATCCCCGCCTTAACTACAACGCCGACTGTCATTTAGCATTTGCCTTATTGGTGTTATCGTCTCAGAGAGTGGCAGAGGAAGGCTGTGGCAGGGTGGCAGGTGAGAGTTTTTGTCTGGCATATCAACTTCCAGGCCTTAAATTAATATTACCACACTTTTGGGGCCGGAACACTCCACGAAGAGGAGACAAGGTACGGAGTAAGCAAGTAGGTGGTTGGTGCTTGGTGGTTACCGGTTGATGGCTGTTGCTGTGTGTTAATGTGAGTGTGTGTGAGTGTGTGTGTGTGCATAATGTATCAGGTGGTTAGCCAGCAAGTGTCAGGTATTTTGGCTTAGTTAGAGGTTTACACTGATTAGTGAGTTGGCAGCACTGCCGAAAATAAGTTAAAGACTTAGCTTTGCTCTTTAATGAAAAGATTTTAGTAGTGAACTAAAAGGATGCGAAGGAAGGATTTTAATTTCAAATTCCTAATTTACTTAATCCCTGCAGATATATATTGCGGCAAGCTACAGACAGCTTAAGCTAATTTTTTAATTTTGATACTCGCTGTTAATGTGACATTTACCTTTGACATTAAGCTAAGCATTTTTTATACAATGGCTGCGGATTTATACCATTAGCAGGAATAAAATGTACCTCTCTAAATCCTGGCGGATTTGCTTTGACTAGATCCCACTTAGTTGACTTTAAGTCTAAAGTTTTAAAACCAAAAATTAGATGGTTTCGCGAAACTTAAGCATTTAAGTTTGAAAAGGTAGTTGGAGTTTGAATTGGAGTTGGAGTTGGAAGGAGTTAGAAGTAGGGGCGCACACAGCACGGACGAATAAAAGAACTATTAAATTTAAAAACAACGTAATTAATTTGCCAGTTTGAAAGTTTCGAGCGAAACCTGAGCACACTTGGACTTGGCAACGGCCCTGAGTGACTGAAATTTTTGGCTCCGACTTGAGCTAAGACTGACTGTGGCTTATTTAAATTCGCTTGCTTGTCGTTCTTTGAATAATTAATTTTATTTATGCCGAGACAAAAGATGGCAAATTTTTTAGCGATCTCATTTCCTTTCTTTAAGCCGCCATCGCAATGCTTATAAATTGTTTAGCAAATGCAAAGAGCTCGGTTTGAGCAGATGACTCGGTGGAGCAATTAGTTGCCAGCACGGCGACAACAAAAGCATCAGTAAAGCACAGAAAAAAGAAGATTTAATACCCTTGCAGAAAATATAATTGAATTTAATTACGATATATGATCTTGCCAACAACTACAGAGAGTGGGACAAGACCCTGGCTAATAGCATACCTTTGTTATTTATTGTAGTGCAGAAAAGGAATAAACATTTAGAAGAAAATTCAATTTAGATCAATCGATAAAAACAAAATAATAATATAAACTTTGGGCATCTATTTCAAGCTGGGATTGTATAGAAACAGATTGTGTCTTGACCAGATTGTTAGTGAGCTTGTGTACTTAAAGAGGTACCACAATACGTGACAGAATTATAATACCCTAAGCGAGAGTATAAAAGCAAAAGTAAACTTGGCCAAAACACACACATACGCTCTCTCGCATAAACAAGACTCGCTGATAGCAAGCGGCAAATAATTTATTTTGCTGAAATTTTGGTTGCTTACACACATACAACCACACACACACACACACACACTCACACAAAGTGAAAAACACGTGCGATGGCGACGACGCTGCGCCATTTTGAGCCGAGAAGATTTATAAGGCCGCAGCGCCAGTGTCGGCATCGTTAAGGATACTTCAAGGACAAACGCAAGGCAGCAGCAAAACAAAAAAATACCAAACGAACCGAAAGAAACCAGGCAAAAACATAGAAAACACACTCGAACCCGACCCAAAAAACCTAAAGCTTTAGTGTAGCCCACAACAGACGCAAAGCAGACATAGACAAATAAAACTCGAACAACAACGACAACTAGGATAACAACAACAACAACAACAACAACAACAACAACAACAACAGCAACCACAAAAACAACAACCACAAAGAAACAACAATGTGAAAGAGAATCTCCCATTCTGCTACAGTCATAGGTGCCAGCCAAGCTAACGCGACAGTACGCAGACAAGGGAAACAGGACAAAGGAATACCGCACTGGCCAGCCAATTCAACAATTTGCACCTGTCACGACAGTGGAGGTATCTCCGGGTACCTCCCAGTCCAATCGCAGCCAGAGCTCGGTATTTTGGCAGCTGTTGAGCGTATCCAAAGGTGCAAACAACGCGCATTTGGGTCAGTTAGTTATTGGGACATGGATTCTCCCGGCCTGAATATTATATTTTGTGGGTTTTTCCTGTCTGTTCAGCTTTGTCTTGGCTCTGGTTCACTGAGTCTCTCGAAGGGCTCCACTCGTCCGCCAATTCGGCAATTTGTATGCCCTGCTCGAGTACATTAATCAAAGAGCCTTAATTAATCATTTCGGAGTTTATTTGCTTAAGTCACAGCAAGAACTGTTGCGTACTTTTACGCGACAAAACATGCAACTGGATATGGGGACATGCGAATACAAAACTACAATGGAGGAAAGCGCTTGACTTTAAGATGCCCTATAAACTGTTGTTCTTAGGTACTATTTACTACTATTTTAATGAAAGTGTAAACACGGATCGGACTATGAACTATACAAGTTAGTCTGAAATAATCTCGATGTTTTCAGTCCAATAACAATGAGGATATCACCAGATAGAAGGTAACACACAGATCAGCATATGCTCAGATATGGAATATTCTATTTATTACAAACAATTGCACAACTTTACTGTAAGCCATCTACCCACTTTCCAAATACAGAGTATAATCTTAGTCAAATTTGAATGCTTAATGGAATTGTTGCTAAAATGAATAAACAATTTGCTTAAGTAAGGATTGAATTAACTTAGCTCGGTAGCAAAATCATGTTGTGCTTCCTAATGTATGGCTCATTAACGTTAACACAAGCAAACCACAAACTGAATACGTGTCGTAAATTTGTTTCTACCATAATCACAGTCACACTCAAAGTCAGTCATCTAGAACTGAAGGCATCAAATTTATTGTTAAGTGAAACGAAATTAATTTTAAGTTAGAAACATGAAAATTTATTGTCCTCCCAAGAGTATACATAAATTATCTCATTCCATTTTATAAAACAGTAAAAGTTAAAAATGGAATTCGAATACAGATCATAGTTTTAAAACCTTTGAATCTTGTCTGTGAGCAAAATGGTCAGTTACTATCATCATCGATCATTAATCGATTAAAGTCTAGCCATTAAATGTTTGAGTTACTCTTTACAGTTTTCTCATAAAATAACAATTTAATCTAATATTTTTCTATTCAGTATTAAGTGTAATATAGAAAACCAAACCAAAATTGTTGTACAGCACCTTCCTTAAAGCCGTTTCAATTATTCAAAAAATTTCAAATCATACTCTTAATATGAACATATATACTCGTAAGTTTTATTGACTATTTCGTATTTGTTGCGAGTGACACACATGTCCACAGAACGAGCTTCACTTGCCACCTTGTACCGTATTTGTCTATTTCTCCATTAATTCTCATTAATAACAGATATGAGGTAGTATAAAGGGAGCAGAGCAGACAAATGACGCCTTTTATTGAGGAACCTTTTCTTGTTGTTGTTTTGATGTCTGTCAGAAAGTAAATGGCGTCACTTTGACATCCTTTGTCACTGGGAAACTTCAACTTACTTTTGTCTGGCTTTCATTCATTGTGGGTTTGGGGTCCTTGTAAACATACGTTATCAATTTCTTTTACGTTTTAGTTTTTTTTATTAGCATTTTATGGGAGTATTAATTTCTGTATTCGGGTTTTATTTGCTTCGTATTGTTTTGGTTCATGTTCTTGTCACACCCTCGCTACGAGGCAGAAGGCAAAGTAAGAGAAAGACAGAGAATTTTTAAAAACAAATCGAATTTATAGTAAGGGTCACAAAAATAAATTGGCCCAAGCTTCGTGAATCAAGCATTGTTTTGTTTTTGTAAGAACCCTCATTATTCGGTGTAAAAGTATGCAAATTTATATAATGAAATGAGGATGGAATTAACCATCCTATAAGGAATACATTAAAGTATTCCTGATCAAGTTAAAAGGGAGAGTCACCGAGCCGCAAATTTAACTCTAAGTAAATTTCGTTCGTGCCAAAGTATGCTTAGAAGTCGAGTTCTTATACATAGAGTTGATCAAATAAACCTCTTATTATTCAGGTAAACTTATAATCTATTCCATAGTATTTGAATAAGTATTGCAGAAGATAAGAAAAAGGGTTTATACCCTAGATCTAGGTAAATAGGGCATAGTGAGACATATGGTAGAATCTTCAATGTTGTAAAGTTTCAATCTCACAGAGTGTAAGAGATACAAAGATACCAAACTAATGAAACGTATGAATCCATCTTTTGGTATCTCGACTGACATTGTAAGATATCTCATGGTTGGGCATTGTTTGCACTTATTTTTAGTTGGAATTTTGCAAGCATTTCATTTGCTTACATTATTTATCTCTCTCTGTCTCTCTTTCTTTCTCTAGCCCCCTCTCCCTCTGTCTCTGTCATTCTCTTTGGTAATTTCGAAAGAGTTCCGCAAAAATCTCAGCAGTTTTTGCTAAACAATTTTTGATTTTTCTTACTGCTTATTTCTGCACTTCATTGTGTTAATTATATGCCCCAGTCCCTTGGTACGACTATTCCGTTGGCCTTTTTTCTTCGATGTTGTATGAAATTTGTTGTTCGTATCTGGGTTCATTGAACTACAGATTTACTTACAACACAGCTCTGAGTATCTGCGAGTATATTTTAGCTTTTGGCTTTCTGCTTTTGTGCCAGATTGTTTCTGTTTTGTCTCTTGCACGCGCTTACTTTGAGGGGTCCAGAAATCAGTTGGGTTCGAATATATTTAATATCTATTGTGGTCAAATTTGAAAGGTATTTTCAAGATGGAAGCTGTTAGAAAGTGGATTTGGCTAGCCCATTCCTATCATTGCTATGAACTCTCGACACGCAATCAACTAAAAACAAGGACAATAACTGAGACCTTTACATATTTAAAGGGCTTGTTCTTCAGGTCTAATTGAGGTTAATTGTTCTTAGATTGCAGGAAAACTCATTCTAGTTATTTGCTTCTAATTTAGCTTAATTTGTTCTAAAAAATCAACATAATTTATGCTTTGCAATAAATATATTAAATGGTAGTCCATTCAATGTTTACTAATCAAGGTAAATCTGATTATGGTAAAGTAGGATGCATATGCATCTAATTGTCTAATATTGTCTGCTTCTGCTGGGGGTGAATCCCCAGCAAATATCTGTATTCGTGTATATTCTATACAGAAGCTACACATTCAAATTAGTTATTCTCTTGTTATAAGCTATGATCTTGTAATTTCTTGATTTCAAAGGTGCCTTTTGTCATTAATTACTAAACAAAGACAAACGAGTGTATTTTCCGATTCAATTAGTTTATCTAATCGGATTGCTGCCGTGGTACGTAGTTGCAATTGTGTGTTGGTGCTGTCGTGGCATGTTGCTGTTGTAACGCTTCTTGTTGTTGCTGCTGTTGATGCTATTGTTCCTACTATTATGGTTGCTGTTGTTGTGCAAAGTTATGCGTGTTGTAATTGCAAAAGTGACAATATCCGCTTCGTGCTTAGCTGCAGCTACAACAAAACTACAACTAAAACTGAAACTGAAACAACCACTGAACGGATGCAATGAACACGCAGCCGAATCCAAAGCCAGCCCCAGATACGGAGCTGAACTGAGCTAGAGACAAGTCATGGATAGAAGAGTGAAAACGGCTGTTATTGATCAAAACTATCAGCAGCAAATGCAACAAGTACAAGAAAAAAAGATACTCTCCACAATCTCTGTTTCTCTCCTTCTCTTTATGTGGACAGTTATCAAGGGAATAACAAATATTTAAATTGCAATTGTTTAACAAGTAACCAGTTCATGAATCTGTGAATATATACATTTATGATCAGATTTTCAATCACATATAGATATACATATATACAAATGCAAATTAATTCTAGAACTGCGCGAAACGATAAAAGTTGGTCAAGAGTAAAAATAAAATAAACAAAATGCCAAAGAACCTGGAAGAAATACTTCCAATTGGGGTATGTCGAAGATGAAATACTCTTTCAGACATATATAAGTCTCATATCATAAAAAAAAGTATTTGTCTATAAATCAATTCACAGCTGATCACATCTATCAATGCTTTATGCATCGCAGCATTTATCAGCTTTGAGTTGATGATATCCTTGATAATATTTAAATGAAAATATATGTAAATAATTTAATAATAATCTAATTCATGGTAGGTGTATATAAACCAATCTAGCCTCAAGGCTGGGCGATTCTATTTGAGAGGTATTTAATGACAAGAAACTTAGCTCGATTGTTTATCACATACCCGTACGTACAACACATACATACATATTTATATATGTACTTAATGCCTTCCATATAATTTAATTTGCAAGAGTATAAAAAACATGTTTATAGACAGTACATACAAATTGATATTTGGATATATTTAGAATAGCAAGTTCTCGTTTGCTAATAAATTTGCAATTGCAAACAATACAAAAGTTCACTTCAAAGTGTATCTACTGGATACACACTCGTTAGCTGTGTATCTGAAGTTAATTAAATCGTATTTTTAGGAGGAGTTGGGCTATAAACACATTTAAATAACTGCCTTCAAAATTTGTTGCCATCCTAGAGGCTACATTCCTCTGATATGTTGGGAGTCACGTACTCAGTCCCATTGGGATACGTTAAAGGAAAACTGTTCAAGTTTCGTAAGAATTGCGTGAATATTTAGTTTAAGATAATAAAAAGCCAAAGTTATATAATAAACACTTATTTAGATGGCATACTTCAAAGTTGTCTCTTAATTAAATGCGATATCAAGTAGATGACAGTGTAAATAGACTGTTAAAATTCTCCCACGAAAAACAAACAGTGTAACCTTCATAGGAATTTTCATAATCTAAATAAATTAAATAAATAAACATGATTCATTCATCCTTGTTTTGTATTAGTTAAATATATTTAACTAGTTAGACAAGAAGATAGTGCAGCTGTAGGTAAATCACTCTTGAGGGGTCTGTAGTATACATATATCTAGGAGATTTGATTTGCTCATCGTGATATGAAATAATCTAAGCCTTAGCAATAAGCTCAAGGCAAGTGTGCACTATATAGATCTCATCCCATGTTAATAATACGAGCATTATTATAATGACTTCATCTACGGGTCAGCATTCTGAGCTAAATATGCGCAGTTTCTGGGAATTCATTTCGTTTTTATTCTATGCACAAAATCTCATTTTACAATAGAACGCAGCTAACAAAAGATACGCGTATTGCATACAAGTGTTTGCTTTGCATGCTGTGTGTGTATATGTGCCTGTGTATATGTGTTTATGTGTGTGTAGGCGTCATCTTGGGGCATTGTCACTGTCACTCAATGGCTCACTTAACGGCACTTAAAGCGCGCTCAACAAATTGTTACTGTGGTTGGGCCAGGCACTAAGCTGCATCTGCGAGATACTCAGATACACAGATACTGAGATACATTTCACATATAAATGCTTGCTGGCAAGTGGTCGCCTTCAATTATAACATTTGGGACCGTTAAAACTTTCAAATTAACCTACACACAAGTTTCGCATATCTTAGTAGCTTAAAGCGTATGCGGGTACGAATCGAGTTCAGTTGATTGTAAGTTTTACGGTTTTTTGCATAAGCCAAAAACCAGCAATGGCAACAGCAATAACAACAAGAACAACAAATATAACAGCAACAACAGGCAGTAGATACTTTTTGCCATGGCCAATAGAGAAGGCATCGAGTGCGATGGCGGCTGCAGCCAAGCGGTAAGTGACCCAAATACTTTGACGACGGCGACGACGACGACGACGACGACGACGACGACGACGACGACGACGACTACGACGAGTTGAAGTGCGGCTTTATGCCTCTGGCATCTAACGGTAAATGGTAAATTGTACAACGACCTACTGCAACGGCTACCAATGCAGTTAACCGAATTTCGAATGCGTTTTGTGCGCGTGTATCTAATAGATACATTTCGCTAATTGACTGATTTCGCGTGCGTGCTGCCACTGCCATATACAGCTAAAAGTCTCTGCTCCCTCTCCTCGATCCCCTCTCACGCTATGTCGACGTGGCAGACACTTTATAATATATATATATCCTGATCTAACCTGTATAGCACCCAAACACAGAATTGCAAGAACAGCTGACAGGTTTCGACTATTTCAATTAATTTAATGTATCAAGTATACTAGGTACTCTGTGTGAGTATTTAATCTCATATGTTTTCTAGAATACTTTATCTGTAGT
This sequence comes from Hirtodrosophila trivittata, assembly GCA_035045065.1. Taxonomy (NCBI): domain Eukaryota; kingdom Metazoa; phylum Arthropoda; class Insecta; order Diptera; family Drosophilidae; genus Hirtodrosophila; species Hirtodrosophila trivittata. The sequence goes on along the minus strand of JAWNNK010001446.1, from coordinate 338,721 downwards.
GTTTTAGCCCCTATAAAGATAGCCAAATGATAAGTATAAGAATATCGCTTATAGTTAACTTTCTACTTTCTTTGCATTTGCTTCTCTTTAAAATCGAACTGAAATGCCTTCGCAAACTAAGAAGACTTATGACCTCATATTCTATTGCTGAACTTATATAAACTTTCCAATTAATCAAAATATGTCCAATATCTGTTTGCCGCGTGATTTGTTAGAGCTCAAATTAAATGAATCTGCAAATTGGGTTCATTGAATTTCCAATTAAGTTTATATAAAAACGAAAAAAACAGAACGCTGCTTGTTGCAACCGAGAGAATGAAATAACTTCTGGCAGACACTCTGAACTCAGTGAAGTAACTGAAGAAACTTCAACCGGATATACCTTTGAGCTGAAATATCAAACAAGTTTCAGTTTGCCAAATGAATCATCATCTAAATATTTCGCGGGTTTTTACTATGCGAAAACGCGAAATGTTCAACGTCATCCAAGTAGCTTACCTACTGTATCAATGTGTACACCATGTTTACTGATATAGAGCATAAACATGTATCGCTGTATGGATGCACTGGTCTATGGTCTATATTTTGATAAGCTACTGCTAATTGCGTCAACGTTTTTTATACCCAGTACACATGCAACATGGGGCATGTCTTCTTGCAGAAAAAGAAAGGCATTTCCGTTTCGAAATCATATCTAAAATTCTGCTGATATTTACAGATGGTGAAACGGAAATATCTTCCAAATACCAAACTCAGTTAAAGTATATTTAAGATCCCTGACTGTGTTTTTTTCTCATTATATTGATGTATAGGGTATCGCGTAGTCGATCTGTTAAGCACACTCTCACTTGTTTATGAATGAAATTGTTTGGCGACAACAACCGTTAAACAAACAACGTGAACTGAGGATATGAGTCAGCTTCATCAAAATGATTTATCTACTTAGCACATCTGCTTATTGAAGCTGTAGATACAATCTAGAGGAAAATAAAATCAGGGGAAACGACATCCGTCGCTCAGTCTGTCAGTCTGTCAGTCTGTCAGTCTGTCAGTCATTCAGTAAGTTTTCACTATATGATAAAGTGATAGAGTAAAGTCGCTCTATATTACAGATTATATCTCTCTTTCAGGTTTCTGTCGTTAACCACAGTTGCATTATACAGTTTGACCCCAGTTACAGGCCAAGAAGGACAGAAATTCGTTATAATTACCGTTAATTGCTTCTTAGTTGGGCAAATAGATGCAATTCAAGCCATGTTACCCGCACTGAAAGAGAAATCACAAAAGAATCGTGGCCTTTTATGGCATTTCTTATTCCACTCGACGGCGGCTTTCTGATTCATCAAAAGAAATTAAGAATGCCAAAATGTCGGACATTTAAAGAAATAAAGAAAAATATTTTGTTCCGTAGAAGATCCGCTTAATGGGCACCCCCTCTCAACTTCTCTTTCAGTCTAGCGGAGACCCAGTCTCTCTGTTAATGTGACCGTTCGCTGGGAGAAAAAAAAAAGAAAAACAAAACTTTAACCATCCGCCGACAGCCAAGAAACCAGCTGAAAGTGAATGGCTAGCGATCCGAATGCTACCAAGTGGGCCACCAGCACTTAACTTGGCCAATGCCGAGTGGCCAATTTGTAGGGAGTGTTGCAGGTGAGTCGTCGCTCCCCGCAATCCGTTCCTCCCTCTCAAGTCAACAAACTGTCAACAAACTCGGAATTTTCGACTGGATACTAGGTAAGTCAGCACACCCAATAAAATGTCAATGACAGCAACAATGTAAAGAAAACCGCCTAACAGTACTTAGGTGGGGTATGCTCGACTGTAAGTTACTCTGTTCGAGCAAAATATGATAATATTGACAAGGATTCAGTTTCGGAGGTTCACTGAGATATAGTGGTTAATATGGATATCAAGAGTGTAGAAATAATATGACAACGAAATATCTGGATGCCTACTTTATTTAGTAAGAGTAAAAAAAGGGAATCAAATATATTTCTAAGCTGAAACTTTCTCTGTTATCTTTGTGCTAAGCAACTTCAAATATTACAGGGTATAGGAAATTATGAGAAAATACACCAAAATAAGTTGTACAAAAATGCTTTGGTATAATTAATGCTGTTTAGCAATACGAGTATGCAATATGGTCTAGCACAGCAGTTTATTCTCTTGTCTGTCTGTCCGTTTGACTGCCTGTCCGTTTGTCTGTCTGTCTGTCTGTTTGTCTGTCTGTCTGTCTACAGTGTTGCTAGCTGACTTGATCTGTTTGCCCCGTCGCTTGTCGTCGTTTTGAGTGCAGCGTGTGGTTTATTTTTTAATTGAATTGAATTGAATTGAGAGTGTGCAGTACGGCGGACGGAAAGAATCCCAAGCCAAGCAAAGACAAGACAAGACAAGAGCTAAATTTTAGCTTGAGACAGTTGAAACTCTTTGCATGTGACTTGGTCGGTTGCCGTTCCGGTCTTCGACTCGCCCTGGGATATGTCAGGGCGTGGCCTGCCAATGTAGACGACATGAATGTCGACGCTGTGTCGCTATATTTTGGCATTCTAGCTTTCTGGCTTTCGGACTTTCTGGCTAGAGACTAGCGATGGGCAACAAGTGCCAAAGTACTTGAAAGAGTTGTCAGAATTTCATTTCATTTGCAGTTACCAATTTGATAGCAGCTAAGTGAATGTGTAATTTTGTGTCAACTGATTTGGACAGCATGTCAAGCACTTGGAGTGCTGACATCATTTCCCCTCACATGCGTAGCCCGATTCGTATCCTTTATACCAGCTCCACTCTACGATCAGAGCACTCGGAGCAATCCGAGCAACCCAACCAACATTAAGAAATGCATTGGCCTCACCCTGACCTCGTTCAGCTGCCACATTTTGCACGTGGCCATAAAAATTGCGAGATTGTGCAGACATCGCAGGCATCTGCTTGCCAAGTGCCAAGTCTAAGGATGTGGATGTGGATGTGGATGTGGATATGAATGTGCTGCCACGAGGTAACGAGGTAGAAGGAATCTGCATCCTCATGATTGCATAAGAGCAAAATAAAATAGAAGAAAGAATGTTGAACGCCTCTCTTTGCTGTGTGTCTGTCTTTTTGTCGGTCTGACCTTGTCCGCATCCAACTTTCTGCTGCATTGATTGGGGCTAAGAACCATCCAAAATATGGTTGGGTTACCTCTCAGCCAAATAGTTTCCATATCGAAAGGCAGACAAAACTTTTGACAGCTGTAAGCTAATTGCAGCAGGCGTCGAATTTTTCACTTAAACTTACACTTTTTATAGCCATGCTCCGACCGATTATATACTATAATCATCTCAGAAAGTTGCTTACCTGCAACGAGAGAGAGGGAGAGAGATAGGAATAAGAAAGAGTTAGCTGGAAATCGACTTAAATATAAGAAAAAACTAAAGGAATTAAAGTAAATAATTAGATTTACACTTGCATAACGCTATTAAATCGGTTCAGTGGCTTTGACTATCCGATGCTAACAATAACAAAGAGTAATAATTCATATATGAGCAGCACATGTAATTTATTCGAATACATATTCATACAATACTCATGCCATCTTCATGTGAATTCATTTGTCTGTGCATTCATAATCTTTTTTCCATTGCCTTTTGCGCACAATTTTGGCAATTTCATCGCAAAATCAACAGAATAATTTAAAATAAGTGCAAATACAGTTGTAAAATTGACTACAACTAGAAATTACTCTGTAACGTTTCTTGAACTGCCACAAATCAATTCATTCACTTATCTTTATTATAAACAAACACAGAAACAGACAGAAACGGAATCCTTGACGATTCTTACATATAGTATATATACTCGTCTATATCATGGAGCATCCCCATCTCTATACAGGGTATCGCACACACTCACACTCACATTTACACTCTTTGTTTTACTCAATAAATTTTCTGGACGAATAAATAAAATGCAGCACACGCGCTTCGCTTTTATTCAATTTAATATGTAAATTCAAGTAAGTTGAATAGTTCAAACACCCTTCGTATGGTATATTAATAATGTAGAGCTGATCGATTTTTTCCTATACTATTATATACATCAATGAAAAATTAACTTAAAGTTTCGTCTATATTCCATACTTCATACTTATTTCCGACTAACCTCATAAATCGATCAAGAAAACTACGAAAAATTTCCAGTTCCTCTCAATCCCATGTTTGCGTACATATTGTACTTTGTTTATTTATACAAAATTTTGTATTGTTCGAGTATTTTCAGAGTTGAAGAGGATTCTGTGTTGTCTGGTGGAAGCTGCCAAATTAATTGCATAATTAATTTTTTTTCATCAATTTTTATGCGCATGTTTCGCATGTGCGCCAATGAGATAATCGAAATTCCAATGAAAATGAATTTGGGAATATTCATGCATATAGAGATATTTATTTATAAATTTATTTATATATGTATATACAAATAAATATATATGCGAATTAATCGGATTGTACAGTCAGGGCTCTGTTTCTGGCAAACCACCCATGAAGCCGCTTGTGACAATTTTTAATATAAAAATTTTGTATGTCATCGGATAGAGGGAGAGCAAACATATGGATTTATGTGCTGTTATTATTATTATTATTACTAAGATGACTATTATTATTATTTTTATTATTATCGGTTTGACGAATGCGGCACAGTTTTTGTGGGTTTTGTTTTACGACACCAGAGTAGGCGCTGTAGGCGTGGCCACGTGGCTCAAACGAAATTGTCCAAATGTCTTGCCCCTGGCTAAATTTTGTGGGTTCATCAGTCGATAGTGCGACCCACTTGGCCTTTTTTACGAGCCAAACATAATATACTCGTATGAGTACTCATACTCATACTCATACTCAGACTCATATACTGCATGCGTTTCAAAGTAATACTTGTACGGACAATGTCAGATATATCCTACGATTTCAACCATAAAATCTCTTAAAGTGTGCCGAAAGTTTGGCTCAAATGTTTTTTGGGGCGCAAATTTGTTGGTTTTTTGTCTCGTTTTTAGTTATAAAAATTATCACTCGAGCGAATTTGTACGCACATCAAGTGGTCTTCAGAGGGTAATGAACAAAATTACGAGCTCAAATTAAATAAATTACTCGTACTAGTTTCGTTGGTTTTATGCGTTGCACGTGGCACCCCAAGACGAAGGAATAGGACCGCATCCAAGTAGTACCTCAAAAATTGAATGCTGTTGAGCACTTGACGAATTCGTGCAAGCAGAAAGTTGGAGATGAGTGCTGTAACAGTTTCCAACAATAATGGTTAGGTTAAGCTAGGCCGGACGACCCTCTAACACCAAGTGGTCTTCCGGTGGTGTAATCGTAATCAAAATCATGAAGTGCTTGCCAAAGGGCAGACACTCGTGTGAAGTTCATTTGGAGTCAACTTCAAGGGATGTTACTTAGGTCACAGCAAAAAATCGCAGTCTCTCACAATAGTAGTACATAAATTTCATATCTGAGAGTCAATGTATCTGCGATACATGCAACCATTAAAAGTAAGTAAGAAAAATAGATATAATTCTAGTTACAGACACAACAATATAAATGCCACAAGTAAAAGGTATGCCACAAATAAATATATGGAAACAAAAAGTCAACCAAAAAACCATCACAATCCACAATTAAGCAATGTACTTAACCATTATTCAACCAAGCTACCTCCCTCCTTTGCCAACTTTCCTAAAGTTGGCTAAGTAAAAAAGCCAAACTGGAAACGGAAAAAGTTTCGGTCAAATACACTGGCAATTTATTTGGTGGGCTTTAACGAGACCGATGGCAATCGAATCGAATGGAATCGGGGGACCGTTATAATGGAGGGGAGGGCTCCCAATAGCAATTACAACAATCCCCAGTAACAAAAACAATAATCTCACTGGCAGCCACAGCACATACGAGTATAGTATGATAATAAAAGTATATATCGTGTATGTATTTTATGGCACCAGCTCTATGGATTCGAATAAACTATACGTAAGTACGGAATCACAAATGAATATAGTATATATGGTATATATATATATATATTTATATAATATATATGGTATAAGTATAGATATTTTTTCTTATGTATATTTTAATAAATGAAGCTGCCCAAAAAAGAATCCGAAACAAAAGCAAAAGAGACAAAAATCAGCAACGACAAAACGACAAAGGGAAAAAAGTTTAGGATCAAAAAGGAGGAGCACCCAGAGCATCACCAACACCATCGCCAGTAGCAGCAGCAGTAGCCAGAGGATTGGAAAAAAGAGAATCACATGAATGGCACTTAACTTGGCCAGCCTGAAGTATGAGCTGGCGATGAACTAAGCGAGATAGACAGAGTGTGAGAGAGAGAAGGGCGAGAGAGAGTGAGATGGAAACTGTTACAGTTACAATTTTAATGTGCATTGCATGTGTGCTGCCACTCCCCTTAAGCCCCTGGGCCCAAGTGCCTTTCGGCATATCCTAGCACCAACCCGCGCCTCTCCGGTTATCTAAAGTAAGTTCTGTTGTTTGATGCCAATTTTTGCATTACTCCTCGTATCCCATTTTGTTTTTTTTTTTGTCGGTTGTTGAACTCTTTGGGAGCTTGGGCCATAAGTGGCCCTAGCCAACAGCAGCAGCAGCAGAAGTAACAGCAACAACAACAACAACAAGAGCAACAATAACAAAAGCAACGGCAACAACGACAGCAGCAACACAAATCAAATGAAAGCAGCGCTGCGCTGGCGCTGCCGTCGCCGTCGCCGTTGCCGTTGCCGTTGCGGCTGCAATTTTTTTCATCAGAGTTAAGAAAAATGCGACGATATAAATAAAATGCATTCAAAAGACACATAAAATATGTTCAAATAATAAACACACACACTCGTTCACGCACATAAAGACACACACATATACACACAACAGCTAGACGCCATTTTGTGCGTGAGTCTGGCTGTGTGTGTGCGCGTGTGTGTGTGTGTGTGTACATTGAGATTTATGTTTGCACTGTTTTAATGCTGTCAACCGATATTGTTCAATTTGCAAGTCTGTAGACGCATTTTTATGGCTGTCCAATGGTCGAGACACCATGACACGCCCCCTTTAGCCCTTGCCGCCCTTTCTGCCCTTTTTGCACATGTGTGGCACAACTCATTAAAAAGCAATTAAAAGGCGTTTGCCACAAGTGAGACACCAGAGAAGGTAAACCACAGGCGACATCAGGCGGCGATGATTCTCGTGTCTTGCGGCTATTTGCAAGGTCATCACGCACACCCCACAAAATACAAGAGTCTGTCTGTCTTTATGTGTGCGTGCGTGTGGGTGTGTGGGTGAGTGTGTGCTTATGTGTGTTTACGTCTCGGTGTAAGCCCAGCAGGAAATAAACTCGCATTGCGAATACAGCACGAAGGACACGTTAGGCCAGTCAACGAATACTTTTGATGAGACCAGGAGGCGTCAGAGCATAAGGACACAACACAGCTGCCAGACAGCATCCATGGAATCGAGATTTTATAAGTAACAGAAATACAGGTGTTGTCGTCAAATATATTAAACCTAGTTATTACATTTATGATCGAGCTAAGAATGTTATCGTCTCTTAAGTCTTGTGTCGACTTTAATAGTTTCGATTGTTTTATTTTACATTACAATTATCGATAGGTTCATACGTTAAAGCCTTCTCCTTTTAATAAAACGGAAATTCTAAACATTTTGTGCTTTCTGTGTATTTCCTTTTGAAAATTTGCAGAAGAGAATCCCTTGCGAAGTATCAAAATCAACCAACTTTAGTTTCTATGTCTCTTAAAGCGTCCTTGAATTTGCATTTCCTTCTTACGACGCAAAATTCTAGAGTAAGAATTGAATTGGTAAAACGTGCTGACAGTTTTCTTTGGCTCTAATAATGATTTTCCTTGAACACACTCGAGTTGCCAGAGCTAAAGAGAATTTATAGTCGCTTTAAGTTATTTTGTCAATTTGCATTATTTTGTTTCGTTTCTCTTTCGCTTTCCTATTTTATTGTGTTAAATGTTTCGTATTGCCTGCTCTTGCTCAGTATTTCAGGTTCAAAGTATCGCAATCTATTAGGAAAACATTTTTGTGCAATTTAAAGACAATTCTTATGCCGTAAACTTATGCCAAAACGGTTGAATTGTTTTTATTGTACTCGTAGTAGTTCCTGACTGTCTGTGCGTACGGTCTGTGTGTGTCTGTGTGTGTTTACTTATTGTCTTTGGGGCTGAATTTATTTATACGCCACTGTGATTATCTGGCCAATACTGCGGCTCAAGTGGGGCTTACATAAATAAGCTCCAGAGGAGGATTTGCTCCTCTGTATCCCCGTAACCACATAATTTAATTGGATTCTTGCTTCTTTTTGGCTTTTTTCGCTGAAGGCAGTGTCATATCATTAAATGCTCTGTGACTTTCAAGAACTGGTTGACCACAGCTTGGATGGAGGCTGACACTGACATTTTCACGCCCCGCTTTGTGCAAATTGTCATAAATTTCATTTTAATAGACTTGTTTTGCTCTTTGAGCAGAACATATGCAAATGAGCAAAACAGGCGGCAAAGTACTGTATCAATGTACAAGTACAATACGAACGTATGAGTCAGAGTCTGCAAACAATTAAACAAAGAGAATGGGGGGGAGGTGAAAGAGATACTACGTTTATACTATGAAATCTATTATGATTGCTTTATTTTGCAAACAAATTCCCAAAGTAAACTGTTGAGAGAGAGAGAGAGAGAGAGAAAACTTATCTGCTTCTTAATATTTCAAGAATTGAAGCTGATTCAATCAACAACTTTCGCGACCAATTCGTGATAATTTCCTAAGGTATAAACGCAATTAGAGAGGGACAGGGAGAGTATAAATGAATATGAATACTAAGCCTGGCCTACTGGGTGCACTAAGCTTAATTAAATAACAATTGAACTACTGAAATTGTTTGTTTGTGCGCCCGTATACAAAGTTCAGGGTCATGAAATGTCAAGGCGGGTGAGAGAAGGTCACCGTTTGCCTGCCAAAAATGAATCAGTCGAATCGTTCGTACGCACCTTCGTACATGCATGTATATTGTATAGAATTATATACATAGATGAGTACTTTGCCTCGCAAGGAATCAAATCAAGTCAAGTACTCGATGGCACGCAATGCTCTTTGTGGATTGCGTCGCGTGGGAAAATTAATTTCGACGACTCGTCGCAGCGGAAGTGCCAGCAACAGCAACAACAACAGCAACAGCAACAACAACAATAAGAACAGCAGCAATGATGCCACTTAAAGCCGGATATGCGGTAGAGCCCCAAAGCTTGACGGGATTAGGGTAACAACACTTCATGCCGCCGGCGGGCCAAAAGCGCTTTCCTGACTGGTCACGAGGCTCACGCCTGACATTTCTATGGAATTTCAAAAATACATCGGAAGAAATGATGCACAAAATACCTTTGGGCAGAAAAGGCAGAAATCAAAATGGAAACGCGACGAACATTTTTAAAACACAAGCCGGAACCAACTTCCGTTTGACTGCATTTGCATAGGAAGACTGCTTTGGGGGAAAGTCCTCGGCCAGCAAATACCCTTTACCGACTTGGGCACATTTATCCCAACGAAAGTAGACACACAGTACAGCAGCAGCAGCGGATATGAAGTAATTATACCCGTTGCTGTCTACCCAATGGCCCGAGGGTATAAAAAGATATATAAAATGCGTGGTCAGAGTGTAGGAAGTGCCAGCTCCAGTGACCATTTGCATGGTGTATGATGCATGCTGCAGTGGGTCAGTGGCTCGCTAAGGGGATGGGCAGTACTCGTGGTACGGGCAAGTGGCAATGCAATTACTGCTCAGTTTTGCTCATCAGCGGTTGCTGCGACTCGTGCCCAAATAGATATAATTACGTTTCAATTAATGTGTGGCTGGCAGACATGTTGAAGGGGTGAGTGTGGGTTAAGAGGCAAGAATATGTGTGCTTGTGTGTGTAGGAAATGCGGCCTTGCCACATGCCACAGAATTTGCGACACTTTATATTAAACGAAACGAAAAAATATGGAAGTTGACGCGACCAGACAGAGTGTTGGGGAGTGACTCACTGAGTACTTAATAACGCAGAGACTGACGTTGATAGGTGGGGCTGTGATGGGTTAAAAGTTCTTTCAACATATGTCAGCAGCATATACTCTTAATGAATGTAATACATGTGTAGTACTGCATAGGGTCGGAGACACCATATTATTTATTATTTGTCTGTTCAACTGTAATTTCATTGGTCAAAATGTAATCGAAATCAACAGAAACTTTAGCTACGAATAACTATTGACCACGTTCAGAGATATAAACAGCTTTTTCAAGACTCACACACTTCACTTTGAGTAGTTACGATTTGGCAGATACAATTGCTCTTTGAATGTAGGTCAACATATCATCTACATGGCTCAAGTAACTATCACTATACTCGTATAAGAGATGTTCCCATAGCTGACAGCTTCAATGAGCAGCTCGGGGCAACTGCACTTTAGACCAGGCCAATATTGTTTCGGTTTGGAAGGGGGTTTGAGGCCAATTCAGATTAAGCTGTTATTTTATACATTTAATTACGTTTAAATCCTAACATTATGGTGGGGCTGTTTGTAGTCCATATACCTCCCTCACCTCCCTAGGATGCCTAGTATACGGGATACCCTCCTTATGGAGGAAAGTTAATCGGAGTCGGCGACACTTCACAGACGCTGTTTCTGTCAGTCACAAGATGCGCTGACAATTTATGCTGTCTCACGTTTCCCCTTTCCCTGTCACTTTGCCACTACCCGGCTCAGTGGCGTACGCAGCAGTCTTTTTTTGTTGTTTTTTGGGGGATTTAAAGGAATTTGGGTTAGTTTTTATATTGGGAAATAAAATTTATGACTTATAATTCAATGCTGCTCCCTTTCATATATTGAATCCTCAACATTCAATGGCCCTTACCCCCTACGTCGTACGCCCGTGATTCGGCTCGTCAGCCCACAAGCAGCTGCTGGCGAGCAATTTGTCACTTGGCTTTGACAGGCTTTCGCCTCGATGTTGGCGTCTGTCATTAGCAGTGAGCAGTGAGCGAGAGCAGAGTTATCAGCTTGAAGCTGGTATAATCTCCAAGCAGCTCCGGAGCAGAGTACTTGAGGAGAGCAGAGAGTGGAGCATACCCTCAAGACTCGGTAACTATTTCAGAGTTCATAAAAATGCGGCTAACCTTAGAATTTGGCTAAGGAAAAAAGTGTGACGCAGTGTCGGAAGCGAGGTGAATATGTAAATGCACATTGGACACAATGAGATTCAACGTCAAGAGTGTCGACTGAAGAGAAGACGCCGAAGGAAGAGCGATGAAAAGTGGGCTAACAAACGACCCATTAGCGGCACACAATAAAATTGGGTAAACCGAGGAAGCCAATAAATCTGCACCGTCAAAGCGGCTCGTAAAATTGGACAAGTTTATGATACGACCTGTTTCTAAGTGTGTGGGTGAACCGTGTTAGGGGTAAGGGAGGTGGAACTGACATGGTAGATACTCCAGCTCATGTAGATACTACAGTCTCATGCCTTCTGGCTACCTGTCGCCTGGCTGTGTTAAGTTTAAGAGCTATTGGCTCTTTGGAGCTAATAATATGACCAGACGGTCATGACATCAGCAGGCCAATGTTTCCACATTCCATTTTCTGTACCCAGTCATAACAATCATCTGAGAATCTATCAAAATACAAGCTAAACTTACTTGGGAATGATGCACTAGCGCCACTGGATCTATTTACCCGCCAGAGTGTGGACAGCTATTGTTAAGAATTGGTAATCGAGATGGAGCCTTTTGTAGTTAACAACATCTTGTGTTGCTTTCACACACATACACTTTTTTTCCCTCTCTCTCTCAGTCTTACACAGTTCTCTGTCTCTCTTGTGGGACAGTTAATGTAACTGTGACACAGTTTGTATCAGGTGCTGTTTGCTCTCAAGTTTCTTAACACAGGACATTGCCTCCAGTCAAACTAAACTGAAGAACTTGTCCATTGTTACCTAGAAGCCTCATATGAAACTTTTAGAATGGCCCTGAATGCCTATTGTTACTACTTTTATGCTACGGGCATTACAAGAATCTCGACAATTCCTGAATTGGTGCCGTGCAGCCAACTAAACTCTGGACAGGTAAAAGAAGTAAATTTCAAATGTGTGTTTGCAATATATTTTTGTGAATTGTTACTGCTGCATTCTTAGATATGCAAAGAATAATAAAAACAGGAAAACATAAAATAATCTAGGATCTTTTTATGTGCAGCTTCAATTGTTCCTCATTAAAGTCTGTTCAGCGTTCTTGTAAAGTCGGTTATCATCTAACAGAAATAATGGAACCACAGATCACAGCGACCCAGCAGAAGTCAAAGTGCAGAGGCCAGCGCTTGTAATTATATACAGAATACAAAAAAATGACAGCCAACAATGAAGCATAAAGCACTGAGAACCGTCTGGTATTACTCTTCGTATTCTGTATATATTAAAACTCTCAATAAGACGTCGAATTTCGGCAATGTACGGGCGACATTTGCCTCCACTGCCCCATGAGTTAATTAAAAATTATTACCAAAGAGATTAAACACAGAGAGGAACAGCACAAACGACGGGTACTAAGAAAGATGGAAGCATGGAAGATATTGAAATTTATGCCCCGGGAACCTTCTCGATGAACCGTGGCCAATGTGGCACTGCCAGTGCCAGTGCTAGTGGCAGTGTTAAGCTCATCGAGAGCTGGCACTGCGTGATGTTTATCGAGGGGTCTTTTGATTGACTGCTCTTGATGTTGCTCTCGATGTTGTTGCTGTTGTTGTTGTTGTTGTTGTTGTTCTTGTCATTGTTATTGTTATTGAGTGTTGATGTTACTGTAACGCTTAGATTGCTGGCACCCCCCGGTATATGGTGTACACTGCACACTGAACAGCATACGGCATAAAGCCTATACCATATACCAGAGCGAAATGAAGTGGACTTGTGTGATGGGTTCATTGAACGAACGAACTTCGGCCCAAGAATCTCTCTGCAAGTTGTTTATGTGCCGCCGTGCAGCTGAATGGCACACTTCCACATACTCGTAGTATTCCTCATTTGCGAAATCAGTTCATGAACTTTACGCGCAGTGAACTGTAAGTGGGAGTCTTAAGTTGGACACGAACCTGGCAAAAGGGAAAATGAGAAAGAAACCGGCGAAAGTGGTGCGAAAAAAAGTCTTATACTAATAATACTTAATAATAATTTGAAGCTAAGGGCTCATCAAAGATGCTTGAGAGTAAGTTTCGATTGGACTTTAGGTCTCGCAAATTAGACAATAGAAGGAAGACTGTTCTTCAAACACTTTCCACGTTTCATTATTTTATTTTAATTATCCCGCAAAAATCTATATTTCATATGTAAATTTTTACAGAAAGTAAAATCGAGGAGATCTATTAATATGTAGATTTAAATAAAAAATAATGGTTTATGATGATTTTAAGTAAGTTTAGTAAAAATATATAATCTTATATTTATCACCCTAGCTTAATCTATAATTTCTGCACTTAAAGTGATCTTTCATTTCTGTTTTAAGTAAAATACTCGAAGAATGTGTCGAAAGATATCAAATGTAGTACACACTATTTTCAAAATATTGTTTTGCGGACTAAACGTTTTATGCTTTAGTCTTTAGTTCGTAATTAGATGCCTATAGGTACCCTTCCTCTAACTTCCTTCTATTGTAACTATTGTAGCTTTATCAGCGTCTTAGTATGCCTCTCCCCATGTAGACTGACCACTGGAGAAGCTTATAAGTAAAATGAAAAGAATTATGTTGATTAGAGCTTGTCCAACAAAACTGCGCCGTATAGTAAACTATGCCAAACCAATTCAGTAGCCACCCAGCACAACAACAACAAGAACAACAACAACAAGAACAGCAACAACAATCAACACCACAAGGTTCAGAAAGCATTTGAAGTGGCGCCTGCAAATGTGTTGAACAATGTGAAGTGTTGCTCAGTTTTGCACTAAAACTGCGAAGGCGTATGGTGCTGGGATGATGGAATAGAGGAGTGGAAAGGAGAGAGTGTGGATGGGTGAGTGGTGGGGTTGGGCCAGAAGAGCAAGCTCAGCATTCTTATAATTATAACATGCTCAGCATCCATATCAATATAGCCCCGTCGTCGTCGTCGTCGTCGTCGACGTTGGCTCACCGCCCCGGGAGCAAATTCCATTAGAGGCCGAGGCAGAGCCCAGCACGCACTTAGAGCCATTTCCTCAGCAAGATTATTCGATTAACTACAATCAGGGCACGAGGGAAGTGAGAAAGCAGCAGAGTTGGAGATGGGAAGTTCTCTCTGTCATTTGGCAAACGAGCACCCAGTGGGAACTGGGAACTGGGAACTAACTTGGAGCTGTGTAGACGGGTCAGGAACCAGGCAAAAGCCATTTACACACTCGCTCGTAATTGTAAATTATGAGCAGGAGTAAAGAAGCATGTGCCTGGGCCACTGACTTGGATGCGGCAGCCCGGATGCTGCTTAGATAGCAAGGGCATCCAACAGGGTCTGTATAAACGTAAACGTATAAACTATTTGGCAGGCATGCATACAGTATGATGGTGGTGCCTGTGGTGTGGCAATGGCGGTGGTGGTGGTAGTGGTGGTGCAGGCGGCTGCCACATGCAAATTCAATTAGAAGAACTTGCAGCTTGCGTGTGTGTTTGCTGGAAATTGAATTAAATTTGTCAGACAATTTGTAAGACAATATCAAAGTATTTAGTTTTTCCCAGTTCCTGTTGGGTTTGAATTTCAAATCTAGAATGTAGTTACATTATCAATGATGCTCATTATTATGTATATCGAGGAGCTCTTAGCTTCATCTACATATCGTTATTCAGTCTCAGTCTACTTAAGTCCCGCTCTAGAAGACGCAGCCCAATTAAGGTTAATGACACTGCTAAATTGAAACTGGTGGTCATTGAGGTTTCTGGGTTGCGTCAAAACTTGATCAAATTCAATTATTTTGCCAACACTCCCTGACAACACAGTCGACTGACAGCCGGGTGGTATCAGCTCCGCCCTCCGGCGCCCCTCACCCTCTGCCTACCTCCCTCAAGCAGAACGCTAGACATTTCTATTTGCACTCTGATTCATACGGGCTGTGCAGTTGTTTTGCTGATGCTGTTTTGGGGTTCGCCAGACCCAGAGCCAGAGCCAGAGCCAGTTCCAGTTAAACAACTTTGGTTAATATCAGCTTTGTGGTCACCTGGGCGTAAATAGTGTCATGCTAATGTCAAGGCGACCGCCGGAGGGGCATCCAAATGTGAATGTGGCTGTGAATTGATCTCTGGTCAGTTTTCCATTTTAGTTAAACAATATTAAGTCTTAGCTTTTGGTATTAAATTATATACAGGGTGCTTCATCAAATGACGTTTTGTTACAAAAGTTTGCGTGCTGCAACGTCATAAAGGTTAGAGGCGGAAAAGATAATTAATATTGGGGATAGTCATGAGCGTGTAAAGCTTTAAATACTGTATAATTATTATCGAAGCCCAATGGATTATTCCAATTTGCAATATGTGCGATGGTTGGGAGTTGTTTCACTTAATAAATGCCAACGAATACCGATTAGTATCGATTCAAAAGCTAATCATTTATACAAATCTTTTTTTAAATTACTTTCACGCTTTTGTACAAAATAAACAATTAGCGAAAGTCGAATATGTAGTTCTCATCCTATACAATAGCTGCATTTTACTTCTGATGCTTGTTTGGAATAATCATTATAATGTTATATATGACTTGTTGTATAACAGCTGAGAGCCCTTTGTACCCCCTCATGTTCATGATCCTCTGACAATTATATAAATAACGCGGAATTTTGTTGTCGTGACCGAATAAATTTCAACGTACCCTTGGTAAGTTTCATCTAGATATATCCACTAACAATGCTCTTCAGTAGTGATAAGGGCACCATATTTCCGGTTAAATCCAATCTCGATCTCCCTCTATTTTACTGCTTCCCTCATTAATGCCTCGTGTGCAAAACTAAATTCATTTGCGTGGGCGTATTTTGTCAGGCTTTTGAACCGGTTGTGCATTCACTATACTGTCGCTAGGCGAGTAATATTATAATATAATCCGAACACCAAAGAAATCTTTAATCTTTAAAATTACTCGTAAATGAACTACGTAAGGAAAGAACCAGAAAAGCGGGCTTTCGACAGAAGGGGGGGGGAGCGGCACTTCGTTTCTGACAGATAGTAGATAAATCAAATGTAAAGTTTACTTGTTGACTTTTACTCGTGGCAGAGTAGTGGCAGAGGCGTCAGTAGAGAAGGGGTTTTAGTATGTTTTAAGCCTTTTAGGAATGCTGGCAATAGTTTTACCACTAAGACTGGCAAATAGTTCAGATGAACTGTACAGAAGTCCCTTTTGCAATAATTGTTGCCCACGCCACTGACAGCTGTAAAGACGTTGGGGCTGATTGGTCTATTTTAAGCCAGCGGCAGAGACAGGAACAAAGAGCTCTGTAGCTTGGAGCACAGCTCAGAGCGGAGACTCGGGTGTCGCATAATCGTAGGGCTTGGAGTCAGCCACATTCCAGCAAAGGGATTAAAAAAGTTTCAGGACGAACTAAGATGTTTGGTGGCTGTCATCCGAGTGACGCCTTGGCTTGGAGGATTATGCTAGCTGTAATTAGCAGCCCTAAGCCGGAGCAGCAAGTATGCTCGATGGGGTAACTCACCATATTCCGCCGAGATGGCACAGATGGGCTGATGGTGATGCTGATGCGCGTGCGGATGATGCGGATGCTGTGGACAGATACCCTCGTGCGGGTGCGGTGCTATGTAGTACTCGGATGGAAAGAAATCCGCTGGATATTGTATATAGAGCGGTCCGGGTGGCAGTTGGGCTGGCACTGGTGGTCCAATGCCATTGGTGCCATTGCTAGCGCCATTTCCCTGACCACCATTGCCGCCACATCCACTACTGCTTGACACGCTGCTTACACTACTGGCCGAGGAGCCCCCAGAGCCACCATTGGGCGAGATACCTCCGTGTCCGTTCTCGTGGGGGTGGGGCTGTTGCTGATGCTGATGCGGATGCTGGTGCTGGTGCTGATGCTGGTGCTGATGGGCTGCTGGCGGTGGCTGGCCATGGTGCATGCCGTGGTTAGGCGGCGGTGGCTGCAGCATATGATGATGGTGCTGAATGGCCGCAAGCAGGGCCAACTGCTGCTGCGGATGGTGCAGCGCGCAGACTGGCGGCACAATTTGGGCACCCTGTGGTGGCGTCGCCGTTTGCTGCAGCAGCGGCGGCGATGATGGCAGCGAGCAGTTTGAGGAGCCGCCGTCCGAGGGTGAATGCTGCTGCAGCTGTTGAGCTGGCGCTGCTAGCGTTGCCGCTGCTTGTGAAGGTTGCTGCGCTGCTGGCGCTGTTGCAGTCTGCAACATTACGATGTTGCAAGCTGGCGATGCAGCGTTCGAGTTAGAGTTACTGTTTAGGCTCGTCGTGGACGATGTTGTGGATGAGCAGCTGCCTGCATTGTTGTTGCTGTTGCTGTTGCTGCCAGTGCTGTGGGTGTTGCTGTTGTTGTTGTTGATGTTGCTGGTGTTGCTGGCGTTGCTGTTGTTAATATTGCTGCTACTCTGTTGCTCGGCAACATTAAGTCGCACCATACTAAAGGCTTTTAAATATGCACTGCCTCTCAGTGTCTCTTCCTAGTATTTGGCGATATTGACTATGCTTCCACTTGGTTAGAACATGCCTGTCGAGTTGCCAAAAATATAGCTCTCGGCTTTGTCGGAGTTTTAGTTAATCTAAAATGCTTTATGTTTGCTTTATATCTGAAAGAAAATATTTTAAGTTATTAACTAAACCCACGGCTGGGCATCACTTGACTTTGTTTGCGTTTGCTACTTCCGTTACCTTTACTTCCCTCAAGGACCAGTTTAGAATCGGTTATTACAACGATTTTCTTTTTATGTGTCATAAACATTTTCTTTGGTATTCGCGTTCTACTTTGCCGTAGGCTCCATTAAAGCCACTGGCAAAAATGGTTCAGTTTTCTTGGAACTTTGGGATACCTGATATCTTATCTTATGTGTGAATGTGTGAGGAAACATATGGTGCGAGATACCGTTTATGGATGGTCTTGCTCATGCCTTTAAAGTAAAATTTGAATCTTATACAACTCAGTAACAAGTAAATTAATTAGCTATCAAATCATTAATTAGATTTGTTTCTATTTTTATGATTATTTGATGTTAGGTTTCGTTTAACCGCCCAGTTGGAGACTACGTACAACAAATAGAAATATGTACAATATTTACACAAATGTAATGCAAAAGTTATTCCAATTAAATATGCTCAAAGAACTCATAATTCTGATTATATTACCAATTACACAGAAATATAATACTAATAAATCAATAGGAAATTAAATGTTGAATGAGTATTATATCAATCAATTAACGTTTAAGCAAAGGGACTACTCTTAGTTCTCAATCTACGTTCATAGAGACTATTCATGGACTAAACCTCAGATCAGCTGCAGATATTACTTTCTGTTAAGTTTCTTTGAACAGACGGTTATATTTTACTAGGAAGTTAATTAGTTTCTTAGTCGATTGACAAATAGTAATGGAACCTTTGAAGATTGATAGTTTTCGGGAATGTCTGAGTGCCTAGCAAAGTGTAGAGGTCTTTTCGAGTGAGGTTGCTCGTAACAGTTTATTTAAAGCATAATTTAGATTTTAGCTTTGATCGAGTTGAACACATGGAAATAAAAACAGTTTGAAATTTACTAAGAAAATGTGAAATTTTCCAATTGCGAGTATGTAGCTCAGAGGCCACCTAATATATAAGACGTGGAAGAAACACATGTTGCATGTGTCCCATGTGAAACAGATAGTTTGTTTTAAATATTTATGTTTCGTTTATACAGAGAGACATCCGTTCTGATTTCTAGAAAACGTTTCAGCCACATTTAGTGTGAATGATAAATAAAATTATAAATTAGCATTCCACAGAATTGACAGCGTGGACAATTTCAAATAATCGCAATAACAACAATAGCAATAGCAATAGCAATAAACGGCTGTGGCAGCCAGGCAAATGGCGCATTGTGTCAATTTGGCAGATAATTGAAATATTTTCACAATAGGCAAAAGCAACGAGCTCCAAGTGGAGAGGTACTGCCGTCAGCGGGGCCACCCACATACCATAGTGGGCAGGCCAGCGGAGCAGATAAGAGTGAAATTATCAACGACAACGACAACGACAACTACAACGACAACTACAACTACAAAAACAACAACAACAACAGCAAAAGCAACGCAATGTTAACATAACAACAAACAGCAAAAGCTGCAGAGCCAACAACAACAACAACACCAGAAACAAAGTCACGCAGATGAAACCCCGCAATAACAAACAACAAGTAAACTAAACCCTAAATAGATGACCAGCCGATACCCTACTCCTGAGACTTTTAAACACTACTTCTAAAGTATAAGAGAGTTAAAGAACGATCAAAACTTGTTGCCCATCGCTAAGCTTGGTACAAATCGAAGCAAATTAAATAATTAAAGTGAAATTAAAAAATATCAACAACACATTAATTTGTTTCTACTATCGGAAATTTAAAAGTTTAGAATTGCTTTTGTTGAGGCTGGTTTAATTTTTTTTACCATTTGATGCCTTCTGCGAGGAATTTGGTTATTATATTTATTACATAGCGTTATTATATTTTAACCTTTTTCAATCAACCTAAAGAGCTGCTATACAACGTTGCTCGGCCAAATCGTATTTTAGCTTTTAAGTTACAAACAAACATAACATTCTTACTATAGAAGTTGGAAGAAAGGGAATGGGGATAAACTCGATACTTCTGCCAATATTTATGAAACTTTAAATTAAAGCATAGAAAGCATAATTGAGGCTGTAGCACGGTAGGTCAGGGTTGTTTCAGTCTTGGGGCAGGTTTCAAACATTCGCAAGCCTTGCGATACTTTCTATTAGACATTTCATGGGTACAGGGTATAAAAATGAGACCTAAACGTGTCTCAATAGCTCGATTTGGATTGTGGAAGTCATTTCAATGCCTTACACCCCTTAGATGCAGGCTTCGGTCTATTGTCTTTGTCGGGGCTTTCCCTTTAACACTTGCGCCCTGCTCAAGTTCTCTGCGTCTGTGGCGAAATTTGATGCCTGCGCTTTGTTGTTACACCCATTGGTGCTGTTGGTGTTGGTGTTTCTGTTGTTGTTGTTGTTTTTCTTATTTAGCTGTTAATGCAGCTTTAATTTAATGGGTTTCTTTTGGTTCTTGTGACTTCTCGCCCATTGCGACTGTCTGCCCTTCGCTGTTGCATTTATCGCACCGTCTGCGCTGACGGGACAGTTTTTGACAGAGGTGTTGGTCATTGGGTATTGAGTATTGAGTGTTGACTATTGAGTGTTGAGTGTTGCATGTCCAGCGATAGAGTTCATTGAACCGTTTCCTAGTGTTTGTATTTGGTATACGCTGACTGGGAGCGTCGTTATGACTAACGAACACTCGCAGTTTGATTCGGTCTTGGTCATTCATTCTCATAAGGTTACCTGTACAACATTTTTCGAGAAAATGCATTCTAATTGATCTGGTGCGTCTGCTGCAGTAGAGTAAAGACGAGGAGCTGCAACCACAGCAACCACATTTACATCGCACATCCTCGACCACAACAATGAGTGCGACTGTTGTCACCTGTCTCAATATGTGCTCTCATGGCTGTCTCAAGTGTCTTAGACAGAGCCACGTTCCAGACAATGACAACACGCACCGTCAGCGATGCCGGCAATGACGGCAACGTCAACGCTGACGTCGACGTCAACGTTGTCGACGCCACGCGGAAATTTACGCAGCTTAGCAATTGCCTTCATTTTGTTTTTCTATTAAATCTCAGACAGACTCTAAGGGGGGAGCGGATGAATTGTGAATTGTGTAGAGACTGTCTTAGTACACACTGGCGCATTTGTGTCAAAAGTGTCTAGACCGCCCATGGAGTGGGCGCGTAAGCGTCCAAATGAAGGGGATTGTCCCGACGTGCCTTTCAACAGTAACGCATTTGTGACACCTTCAACACTTTGATGAGTCCATTTGTCTCAGACGGGCGCGGGAGGTAGGTGCAATGGTATACCGATGTCAGCGTCATGTAAATGTCTCGGGTCTCAAAATCCCGACATGAATTCATTTCAGCGTATCCAAAGCCAAAGAATGAATGGAATCAAAGTAAAAGTGATACATTTCATATTTTGAGATCGTCCCGAAGCACGTTATAAAAGTCATAACCTTTGGGATGATTTGGATCTCGAAAAAAAGTTATTTATTTAAAGCTATAAGCCTATAGCCTTTAAAAGATACAGAATCAAACTTTGAATATTGGTTATATGGTTTTTTTGGGTAATACCTCCTCACTTTAACTATGGTCAAGACTGATTGGATAATAAAAACGAATGTTCAAGAGACTACAAAATACATATTGTTTAATTAGAACTTTCTTTAAGAGTGCTCTTTTAGAGAGAGGGTAGAGATAGCTTCAAGACAATCGACACATTTTCTAAAGCTTAAACCTTCTTCAGGTATTTCAAATCTAAAGTTTATTCAACGATTCCAGTTCAGGGTCCTCAGAAAAGATGTTGGTACCAAGTGGTTCATTACAACTTCCCAGAGATATGCAGATGTCTGAAAAGCCAGAAAATGAACTTGTAGTTTATCTTTTAGACAAATCCTCTTGTCTCTTGAGATACTCCTGGCCATTCAATAGTCAAATCTTGCAATTATAACTACTTTGAACGCAATAAAATGTCAAAGCATTAGCTTAATACATTCCAAGTTGCAAATAACAAAATTAAACTGACGAAAGAAAACTGAAAACTAACACAAATGATTTCCAGTGAAAATACAATTGATACACAAAGCACAAACACAACACACGATTCTGTCGTGCCACAAGCCACCGTTTGAGAGGGCTCAATTTGCGTTGTGGTTAGCGGAATGTGGTGCTACATGTTTCATTGCACTCGCTCAGAGCTGCATTCAACACTTTTACCCATTCAGAAGCGAAACAAAAGCGAGGCGAGTGCTGTGGTTGCTGTTGTTATTTTTTTGGTTTTGGTTTTTGTTTTTGCATTTCGTTTTCTTTTCTATTTTTTTCTTTTTTTGATAGTTTGCCTGAGACAAAGTGGCTTACCCTTTGTGTGCTGGCCGCAAAAAGAGCAGCAGCAACAGACAACAATTGCAACTACAGCAGAGGCAATTTTCTAACGGCAATTTCTAACATTTACCTAGTTACCGTTAATAGACATGTTGGCCAAGTTGGCGAGTGGCAACGACCAAGACATGAAAAAATGCTGGCCAAAGCGTTGAGAAGAGCGCAACGGTTAGCGGAAGGCAGCAACTGCATCACAGTCAATGGCGTCCATTCCACAGCTTTCTTCAAGCTTCGCTCGACTGCGTCAATGGCCAAGACGAAGGCAGAGACGAAGGCAAAGTCGAAGATATAGACGAAGACACAGACGACGACACCGAAACGAAGTCTCTGGAAATTGCTGGCATGCCAAAGCTGTGACTGGCACTGTGACTGCAATTGTGACTGCAACTGTGACTGGGTGTGACTCTGGTGTATGTCAGGTGGGTATTTTCTTGGTGCATACTCAATGTGATTGTCGTTTCTCTTGGCCACGCCCACGTCGGGGGCAGTCAAATTGAAGTCAAACTGAATGGTTATTTCGTTCCGTTTAAATGGGTTTTGGGCTGTGACCTCCGCCCCCCAGACCGCCCGACGTCGGCTTTATATGCCGCAGTCGGAGAAGTAATTTGTGGTTTCACACTGCCAAACGAGATAAGTCCTCAGTCAGCCAGTCAGTCACATGCAACATGTTGTTGCCACATTCACTAACCAACTTAATTGCATAAGCCTCAAAAAAAACCAGCAGCATGCCTCAATAATTTCCTCATGCGCCCGAGGTTGAGTTGTTGTTGCTGTTGTTGTTGCTGTCGTTGCCAATTTTGTGTTGCATTTTGGGTGGGATTGTGGAAAGGAAACTTTTTTTTTGTGTATCTTTACAAATTGCAACCTGTTGCCACTCGCCACATACTCGTGCAAGCAGTAGCGACATCTTCTGTGGCTAATTACTTTCAACGTTTTCTACAACATTCGAACCACCTGCCAACTATCCCCATACCAAACCCAGCCGAACCTGCTACATATAGCGTAACATATACTATATATATACATGTATACATATAAAAATATATATATATATTTTAATGATATCGGTGCTGGCATTTCTGGTTATTGTTCACTTGTTTTATTTACCAGTTCGCATTTCATTCGGGATTCGCTTGCATAATCCAAAAGCTCCGCACACAACACAATGCAAAGCGGCTGTGGCTAATTACAGCGATTGCATAAAATATCCAACAATTGTAATGCGAATGAATAGCTACAATGAATGTGTGTTATTCATGTGGGTGTCTAGATGGACCAATTAGAGTCTACATTTAGCCCTAATGGAAATGCAAAGTGTTAAATTGAATATCCCTCAAATATAAATAGAAGTATAGAAGCATATAACAAGAGCTCTATGGTTCTATAGAGTGAAATAATATTAAACATAGACTCATAATAAGGGTTGACTTTCTTTTACAGAACATGGAAAATATATTGTTCCTACCATTGAATGATCAGTTCGTTAATAAACAATGTTTACTGTTCATTGTTATCAGCCATTGAGTAACTCTCTTTCGATGTATTAAGTAAAAGTGCAAAACCATTGGTAAAACTCTTACAGTGGGTAATACAGACAACTACCCCACACTCTCTTTTTTAATTAAGCATGAACATTTAGTTACACTGTTAAAAAAGCCATCAGCTTCTAATTAAAACAACGTGATTATAAACGATACTGAATTTACACTGCAAATTGAATCTCCTGTGGCTAAAAGGGCGTCCACTAACGTGTGAAATCTATGCAAAATAACGAAAATCTAGTAAAATGCAACAACAGGCGCTGGGCAGGAAAAGCGCCAGGAGTGTTGCCCAGCACTACATGGGGTGCGGTTTTCATTTTCCCTAGCTATTTACAAACACACACACACACACACACACACACACACACACACACACACACTTACATATGCATATACACCCACATCAGTGCTGGACCCAGCGTACTTTACTGATTTTAATAGTAGCAGCAGGCGTGCATACCACAAAAATGACTAAATGAATACCCCTGGTGGCAGGGCGAGTACACAAACAGGCGTTAGATACATGTGTGTGTTTACGGTCGGAGAGAAAACGATGCGGGCTGTGGGTGTGGCTGTTGCAGCGACTGCATTATGACAATGCCACACGATGCGAACATTTGTAATGACTTTCAAGGGATACGGGCAAAGTGAGTACCAAAAAAAAATAGGGAGTAAAAGGAAAAAATTCACACACTTAAAAAAAACAGGCAAAATTAAACTGATATGAAAAATGAAAATTGTAAAATGATAAGTGTAAAAGGGAAAGTGCGAAAATAAGTTGTTTCCATTCCTATTCAAGATAATATTATGTTAATTTAATGGGTTTAACATTGTTGTCACGTGATAAATTATTTAAGGAAATTTTAGGAATTTTCTGTTTACTTGCTGCCGATAACCATGAACTAATCTATAGAACATAGACAATAATAAATAATATATAAATATATGTAATATGCTAAACATTCACTCAAAGAAATGAATATGAGCTGCACCATAAATGTATCTTTCTTGGATATTTTCCTATGGATTTCTTGCAGTGTAGCATTTTGTCATCGCCTTGTGGTTAATAAAAATCAATTTGTAGTCAAAAAGTACAATGATGTGTCAACACATCGAATGGCAAATGGAAAATAACGAATAATCTCGAATGGAAAATGTGGAATGTGTAAAGGGGCCGTTGTTTATCACATGCAGTTTTTACAACCAAAAGCTCCAACGGATCCACTGGGCCAGCCCAGAATCTCCAGAGCCATTGTTGTCTGTGGCTGGCGCATGGCACAACTTTGGCATTTCATACATTTTAATGTTGAAATTATAGTTGCAGACTCTACCTTACAGGCTTATGGGAGTACTGTGTGCGTGTGGCATCCGAGGAAGCGCTGGTAATGAAATAAATTATTAGAATTTATTGAAGTTTGGCGACAGTGTCGACAACGACAACGACAACAAGCGGTTCAAGCAGTTCCACAGGGCTGAGGCTATAACCTCTAAAATGTAATTTAATTGTTGTCGACAATAAAAACTTATCTCATAACTGCAGTAACCAGGCTGCATGCACACATATGGAATGAATGGCAGAAAAGGGTGAAATTCGAGTGAGACAAGGCAAAAGAAAGGAGTTTTAATTCTACGAGGGTGTCTTTAAATGTTCCTAGCGTTGCGAACCAGTAAGACTATTCTTTATACAAATGTTTCTATTATATTATACAATACTATATTCCATTTTAGATTCTTTTACTGGTGTGAGAACTATCTGAAGACAATGTAGTTCGGGAGTTTTCTTCTAAAATCGGTAGACTTAAGAAGATAATAAACAGAATAAAATTGAAAATCGAACCAGTTTCTGTTCATGTTGACCGAGCACCATCGTTGGTAGCAGTGAAACGTTGCTTATCACGAGCAAGCGACCTCATTTGAAGCATATCACGAAAATGCTCTGCCGGCACAGACTTCATACGAAAACAATGGCAAAACTGAATGACTTTCACTTTGAATCGCTTCCTCATCCGCAGTATTCTCCCAGAGATTATTATCTAGTTTCAAACATATAGAAATGTCTTCGTGGCAAAAGATTTTCATCAAACGAGGAAGTCAAAAGAGAAAATGACGCAAATTTTGGAAACCCGAAACATACAGCATACACTTTTCGAAAGGCAAACTTAACACTCAACAACTTGTCAAGCTACCCTCGTGCTAACAATAGTTTTGCGTGAGTTTTGCATAATTTTTGAACCACTTGAACGAATGCTGCTCTGTATAGTGACTGCGACTAGTGCGAGTACCATGAAGAAAATGAATCGGGCGCATGCTGCAGTTGAGTTTTTGATAATTACATTTTTCCGCATCTCACTTACCCTCACAATTCCATCAGCCCCCACCCCTGACCGACACTTCCCCACAATACTGTTATCTCTTTTGGCTGCCCTTTTCAGTTAGGGCTTTTGAGAGCGAACCGCAGGCGCCGCTAATTGGCAGAAATTTTCATTTCGTCTTTTTTTTCTTCTTTTTTTATTATAATTTGCAATTGTTTGAGTGAAAGAAAGAAAGAGGCAAAAATACGATAAAAATTGTGGGCAGGCATTGGAGCATGTAATTAGCTACATGCGTGTCGAGAGCAAAAAAAAACTTTTAAAATATTTATTCTGGCTTGTACTATTAATAAAATATACATATGAACGTATGGAGACTCGTATATGTATAGAAGCAATTAAAAATTGAGGTTATAAGTACGTTGTTGATGCTCTCGATTGGAAACAGCTATGGAAAAACAAGTCTATAGACAACAGCAATCAACGTCAGGGAGATCACATCAGAAAAAAACACAGGGCCAAAACCACAAAAAATCTGTTAATGAAAATGTCATTTGGTAAAAACATTCGATGGTATTTTAATAATGAACCATTGACTTTACATGCGTAAATTTTACAAGTGGAAATCGGAAATCAATTAAATATGCTACAGCTGAAAGTGTTTAATTTGTAAATAAACTATCCACAGCGTGTAATATAATTCTCCTTTTACTCAAGTCAAAAACTATTAAAATTGTTTTATAATTATCCAAAAGAAATATCGACAATCATCAATTGGAGCATTCAAATTTTAATGTAGTTCTGCATTTAAAGCACTAATTTTCAGCTATCAAAATTTAATTTGAACATAAAATACCCTTGAAAACGCGGAATAAAGCCATCACAATTTTATTATATAAAATTTTAAATATCATTCAAGAAAGCAATTAAGATAAAGACTAGGACTTGCTTATGAAATGGAATTATAAAACACATCCGATTGTGCTTAAAAAAGTTGTTTAAGAAAGAAATGATTAGATTTATCCAAATATAATAAGTATATTTGCTTGGATAAATGCAGCCATATAAAGGCGCTGAGAGACTGACATTGATTGCAGCTTAATCCTCTCAGTGATCCTCATTGTGAGTATAAGAGTATAAATTTATATGTGGTTGGAAATTCAGCTTTCTATACTTTAATTATCCCCGAGCATACAAAAAATAATACGGAAAAGTGAAAAAAAGAAAAAACTCAAACGAGAGAGAAAAGGGGAAAACTGCACTTGCGGATTATTAGTTTAAAAAAGTTTATATATTCTGTGTGTGTGTGTGTGTGTGTGTGTGTTCGGCTCATGTGTGAAAATTGCTTTGAATATTAAAAACAATAAAACAAAAAATAGCAAAAATTCAGGCTGAGAGCCCAACGGTAACTAGAACTCGCTTGGTGTTGGTGTTTACTGCCGCCACCAAATGTTGCGTAGTTTGTAAATTTTTTTCTCTCTAATTGAAAAGTTTTTTTCAACGTTTTTCCAAATAAACCATATGTGCCACTAACACTGCAGCTAACCACACACACAGACACACAACCCAGCACACCCATTCGGCATTCGGCACAGTTCGAGTACTTTCCAGCTTTTAGTTAGTTTATCCATCTTTTATTTTAGAGCTGAATCAACGAAAACAAATTTATATTTATTTTTGTTGTTGTGCTTTAATAATGCTATAAACCAAACCTTTTTTTATATATTTTACAAAAGTTTTAACTATATTTGCGGCATGTACGAAAAGTACTTGAAAATCTGTTTGCTTATTTAAAAAGTTGATATAAAATACAGCTTTTGGATTTGTTTATAGATATGAATATATATATAGGAGTACACATTATATATAATAAGTGGTCTACTAACGAGTTAGTTTAAGAAACACTTATGCATAATTACAGATTAGATGAATTGTTTTCCCTTCTTAGGGGAACATTGTTAAATCCGGACACGCAATGCGCATAAAAGTGACATTAGAAGTGCGTGATTTTTGTGCTAATACAAAGAGCCACACTTGAACTTAACATAGGCAGACAAATATATACAAGTTTGTATGCATATAGGAGTAGATTTTATGTGTTTATTATGTGGTTATAAACAAATCAAACTAACTTCATTTTATAGCGGTTTCTGTGGCCTTCGCCAGAGCCATTATATCGCGGTCTGGTCAACCCCGGACATGTACTATAATCTTCCATTGTTGAGCTGAGATGGAGTTTGGTTGAGGATGGCTTTTACTTAAGAATTTTAAGCATAATTTGTCATATTTTGTCATTTAGCATTATAATTGCCATTGAAATGTAAGAAATGATAAAAGGAGGCTGGTCCTCCGAAGACAAAATGTTACTATGGGCTCGGTTTGTCGCAAACCATTTTTTGTTCATTCGATTGGGACGCTTTAATGGCGGCGCCTTTGTGCACACAATCTCAGTTACATATGAGTGGTATGAGTGTGTCGTTGTGTGTGTACATACATATATTTGTGATGTCGGCTTGACAACAGTAAAAAAGAAACGGAACTGCTGCCTGGCTGCCTGCTTGCCTGCTATTTTGGCCTGCCTAACGCACCAGGCCCCCAATCCCCACGCCGACCCTCCAGAGAGCCTGCCTGGTCTATGTCCGTGCCAGAACGGACATGCCAACAACAATGAGCAAAAATTGTACTGGATGCTGCCAAGAAAAAATGCCAGCAGCATCGAAGGCTGTAGCGGAAGAGACTTGACAGCATACGCAACATGGGCGAAAAATGAGTGGCGACCATCGCAAAAGGCGACGGAGACGCGTCATCGGGTGCACATGTCGTATGAGTGACGAAACGGGGCTACGCCAAAGCTATAGCCATAGCCAAAACCAAAGCCAACGGCAACGGATTCAGCAGTCAGCGGCATAAACGCCCAGCACAGATTTGATAGTTTTTATCGATTTAAGTAGATTTTTCTCACACCCAGACAAAGGCCGTAACAGAATACATATATATATATATGTATATGTATATAAATTTCATATATACTGTATATGTTTGCATGTAGAAATTGTTAGGGGAGAAATACTCGTAAAGAGGGACAAACAGCCTTGCTTTTGGCAATGGTTGTGGCCCAAAACAAATGAGCATACGACCAGTAGAAAATGTCATTTTCGCATCAACGAAACATTTGTACTTTGTGTGGAGCTGAACCCGTTAAAGGATCCGATTTTAGCTATGTTAATAGGAACGCCTGGAAAGATATTCACTAGAAGAATCCTCAATTATAGTTCATCGTTTATTTAGAATCTTATAAGAAGACTCTAAATATATATCTAAGAATACTTTCATTCTCGAAGATTGAATAACATAAACAGATCGAAACTTTTCAGATATCAAAAAGAATACGATAGATTAAATTAATCTGGAACTGTTTCAACTTAATATTCCTGCATAAACATATGTATATAAACAGCATGTTACAAGGATCGTAACATAGCAAAAGTACCCTCGAAAATTGTACAAAAAACCAACAAAAAACATCCTCAGAGACATGTCTATGTGTTGGCTTGTGTGAGGACAAGATGCGTTCGGCAATGTTCGCTGTCTGCGTCTTGGCAGCCGGCACAGATAAGCGCCACACACACATACATACACAGTTACAAAAACGCGCACACATACACCGAAATAAATGGAAGAAACAGAGGAAGTGGAAGACGGGATGAGGAAGTTGTGACAACAGAAATCAAAACTCAAAGTTTTGCGTATGAAGCATTAAGCTTAGCCCATGAATTGCTTAACTTTCGAGCACACGCATGTGGGAAATATACATACATACAAACATATATAAACACATATTCATATGTATGTGTGTGCTTCACTCCATCTCCTCCTCTCCTCCGCGGACCACCCAGCCCCACCTCGGAGAATGCGGCAGTCGCTTAGTAAATGCGTAAAAATTATGCGACATCTCGAACGAGCTTCAAAAAATATGCGATATAATAGAAAAAGAGCAAAGAAAAACTGAAGCTCTGAAACCTGGTGGATTGTGGTAGGGGTGAAGGGAGCCGGAGGAGGTTTTGAGGCTGGACAACTATTCACTTCCCATTTCATCCGTTTTTTGCTCCTTGTTCCACATTTTAGGCGGTTTAACCACAAAGCACATAAAAGGCGTTAAATAAATTGTTTAAAAAATGGGCATAATTTATGTTCGCCCAGTTACATGTGACTGCCATGCCACGCCTACTTTGGTCACTTTAACAAAACGAAGTATGAAACTGACAGAAGCCTAGAAATAGTTATATCCATTGACTCTTAGATGAAATCCTTTAAAAACTGATTAATTAGTTGATGCAATAGAATTTCGCAAATATGTGTAAGCAATAGACAAACCACACAATAAATTAACTTAATTAGCAGTTGAATTAATCACAATTATTATTATTTAGATATACTTAATTTGTCACATTGTGTGGCGACAGTGTTAAATAGTGGATTTGCTGTAACTCCTAGAGCTCACAAAGAGAGCTCCACTTGATTAGGCCACGTGTCGTCTGAGTGGCATATTTGTGGTTGAGTGAAGAGTTGCAATGATAAGGTGAAAGGGTTAGGGGTTGGGGTAATCAAATGAAATGAATGCTACACAAATTTTATGGGAGGACAATCAAATTATTAAAGGATTTATTTACATTCGAAATTTTAAATTGTTTAGTTAAGATTTGTAAACTTGGACTTATCCAGGCTGTGATTGAAGAAACTATTCGATCCAGACTGGTGCCAAATATGTCTGACTCCATCATTCGCCTGTTTCTGTATTACTTGGAACACTTAAAGAAAGGGATGACAAGGTACTTAGATTGGCTGGTATATGCGTACTCATTGTCCATTAAAATCTTGTTGACTTGCCCATATATTTAGTATCTGTATATCATAAAAAATGCCCAGACTTCAAGCTTTGCCTTTTCCTTTCGCTTTGGCTGGCGTCTTGGCGGTCTTTGGAGGTGGCGCAATCTCAATGGGTTTATCTACGGTCTTTCTTGTTAAATTCTTGTAGTTGTAAGGCTTAGCCATTGGAGCATGCTTGTTCAATTCCTTGCCAAACATAACCCCCGTCGAAAGGGATGGAACGTCATATACACTTTTCATCGACCATCGCATCCTTGCGTCTTGGAACTGTCGTTGAAGGGTCTCGCGCTTGTACCGATGTACTTGAGCGCGTCCCAATGTTGTTCCATCAAGTACACGCACCTGTCCTGGATGGCGGCGGACCCAAGTCCACGGCTTGGTATCATCGAATGGTTCATGCGCCAACACGGGCAGTGTCACGCCCATAAAGCGTCGGGTATCGTACCATTTACCAACTTTTTTGCTCCTCGGAGGACCCGCCGGTTTTTTCGGACGTTTATCTTCTACCACAATGGAGTATAGAACGGATATATCCCTTATGTTTTCCTTAACTTTCTTGTTCTTTTTGGGAGGCTTAGGAGCACTCTTGCCCTTTCCTTTTTTCTTGTCAGATGTGCCCGGTTGGTCATCAAGATCCTGGTTAGCCCCAGCACCGAAATCAGGCAAACCTCTTGGCTTTTTTGCGAAACGATTAAGTAGGTCTTGGCCTTTCTTGCCTCCTCCTTCTGCTCCGTCCATTCCATCCGCTCCGTCCATTCCGTCTACACCCGTACCGTCTTCCCCTAA
Organism: Hirtodrosophila trivittata; assembly: GCA_035045065.1. Taxonomy (NCBI): domain Eukaryota; kingdom Metazoa; phylum Arthropoda; class Insecta; order Diptera; family Drosophilidae; genus Hirtodrosophila; species Hirtodrosophila trivittata. The sequence continues at coordinate 306,958 of JAWNNK010001446.1, read as the reverse complement.
GCCATTCTTTTTCAATTCGTCGTCATCTTCTGAGTCATCGTCACGTTTACGCTTTTTGCCGCGTCCACCACTACCTTTGCCTTCTCCTTTCGAGTCCGCGTCTTTCCCATCTAGTCCAATTGCATATCTTGATTGTTCCCAGAACTGTCTTAAGATCGCAGCATTCGCCTTACCATCGGCCTTAAATATATCTCTACATGCACCGCCCCTGCCTTCAAAGATACTTTCTTTTCTCTTCTTCGTTCGTTCGCAAGGTATATTCAAATAATGATTCAATATTGTCAGCAATATGTGTAGAATATACGGATGCAGTGGATTTCGCAGATTGCCATCCGTATCAAAAATACCGTCATAGAGACCACACGCATCTGGTCGGACAAATGGCACACGACACATGCTCCAATGCGAACATTTCGGATTAAGGATGCGTCCAAACTCCTGCAGTGTAAGATTGAATAGAAATCTGCACACCACTTCCACTGGCTTGTTCAGAGTTGTGGCCAAATACCTAAGAACAGCGCCATTGTGAAGGCACCAGCGCCTCTCTTCCGACCGCCAGAGCGGATGGCGTTGTCTACATTTCTGAACGGGCTGCGTCACCTGCTCGCAATTGAGCAGACGGAGTGTTTTACTACCAGGCAGGCCGCAGAGGGTTGCGCAGTACATTGTCAAAATTTACAAGTTTAAAACCGAAAACGTTCTGCTCAAAATTTTATTTTAGACAGAAACTCGGTTCTCATATTTTTATTTTGACATGGTTCAACTCATTTAAGTTTCGACTTTTTAGGTCGCCTGCTGATAGACGAAAAAACACGACGGTACTCAGGCTTCTTTTCGAGCTGAGTGTGTATATTCAACGGGCGAGTGTCCTCTGCCAAGCTATTCATACTGTGGATCGAGAAGTGTTCGCCGGCAGTTTGCAAGGATTGTTGTATCGAATTGCGTTTATAGCGTTGTACCCTGGCCGACCCCACATGCCCATCATCCAACATGCGGAGCTGTTCCGGATCACGTCGTGTCCACGTCGTCCTCTTTTTCTCGTCATACGGCTCGTGAAAGAGCACGGGCAACGGATCTCCATAGTACTTGCGTTCTTTGAATACAGGCTCACTGTAAAGCAATGCTGTTTCTTCGATCGATAATCGAGCGACTTGACCATTTTTCCGATTTTCAGAAACTACTTGCTTTGCAGTTCTCGCTGATAATCGTTTTCGACCCTTAATAGGATTGGTCACTACACTTTCATAGAATGCGGATAAGTCTTCAACATCTTTCTTTTTTATTTTATTTTTCTTAGGTTGGGAGGGTGCGTTTCGTGTGAAGATCCTACTCGAGGCTTTTGACATTCGATTAGCATTCGCCAATCTCAAGTCCTGCATGCTACGCAAAATATCCGCACGCTTCGATCGCAGAGTATGAAGCTGCGCGCTTCCCTGGCCCCGTCGACGTCCTTTCACGTCTGTCAACATTAGATCCGATGGGTGTACAGTGAGCTGATCCTTGTTTTTTCCCTGCTCCAAGCTCGTTCGATACGGTTCTCTTGTGGTTTTCCTCCGTGCAAAAATTCCGCTTACAATGCTTGCATTATCCTTAGGCTTCTGTATGTTGTCTTCGCCGAAGAATCTACTTTTCGCGATTGGAGGATACCTTAATGAAACTAGTACACTAGTACTTGTACTCGGACTAAGACTAGCAACTGCAACATTCGTTCTTTTACTCCTACCAACAGTTGAATTAAAAACTGTGTCAGTACCAATATTATTTACCCCGCTCATTTTCAATTCGGTGGCTCTGAATTGGCTAGCAGTCTTCGACAGCGACAGCGACAGCGTGTTATCTACTAGATGTTTTGTCAAAGGAAGACTGCTTGAACTGATTGGATACTGTAAATTGCCATCCAAGTCAAAAATGCTTAGATACCGTTCGCATACATCAACACAAGAGAAGGGAACCCGATAAATGTTCCAACCATTCCCCTTGGGGTTCAACATACGATTGAATTCCTGGAGTGTAAGGTTGAACATTTTCTCGGATACCTCTTGAATGGACCTGCCAAGTTTCCGTGCTAGATATTTGAGAGCAATATTATTACGTCTCTCCCACTTCTTCCAGTCGCCTAACGAGCCAGGCATATTCTGCTGGCGTAACTTGTTCGACTGGCTGCATTTTGGGCAGCGGGAAGACACACCCGCATCCATTGAAGTAAGAAACTTAAACTTAGCTAGAAAATAACTAGTTCTGACTTCTATGTGGATCTACGATGGCCAGCAGGGCGGTTTGTCACCTGTTTTAAATTTAAGCTAGTTTCCAATCACATTTTAATTTCGAATTGATAGTTCTAACAATGGTTGCTGTTGAGAGACGATGGTGTATTCCCATCATCAGCATCTTTAATAACCCGAATTTGGATCTCAGCAAATCCCAAATAACTCACTTGGTCCACATTAACAACAGTCTGGGAGCCCAGATATATAAATAGTATATATGTACATATATATTGATATATCTAAAAGCGAAAGTTTGTTGACTTTTCGATTTATTCTGTTTGTTCCGTATGGACTCCTACACCAATCGACCGATCATCGTAAGAACTGCTGTTTATGTGGATTAGAACCCTAAAAAACTAATGGCGTTAAAATGTTTGATCCACCAGATACCAGATGACGCCAAAAGAGCAAGGATATTCCTACAATAGGATGCGCCCAGCAAAATAAACTATTGTATCCTTTCGGTGAAGTTCTCGTCGCAGAAATAATAAAGATTATAAGGAATACAGCTGCAGTTCTCATATACGAATGTATTTGAGCATTAAGTCAGAGAACAAGAATCGTTTCCAGTAATAAAACCCATAGATCGCAAAATATTTCGTACTTATAGAGAGGCTTGGTTGAAAATTATCAAAGATCGAAGGATAAATGCCAAGTCATCAAATACACTTGTTAAGATCAGTTCTACAGATTTTGTCAAGTAATCTTCAAAAGAAGTGAAATGGGCTTGAACTTTCCTGTTAGAGATATGAAGCCAAATGCATTGGTTTTCGATCGTGTGTCTTGTGCAAATTCCAAATTCAGAGCTTTTCGCAGAGTGATACGGAAATTAAATAATAGTTTTTATTCTTTTTTTTTAACGTTGGCAGCGTTAAAGTAAATTTGCTTATGTAAATTTTTTTTATATCTATATACGACTACAGAAGATGGTATTAAAACAAAATTAAGCAGTGGCAGAGGCAATGTAACGCGAGCGATACTCGTAAACATGAAGCATGAAGGCAATGACGATTGAAGGGGTTCGGCGAGTAAAGGAGGGAAACGGGAAGGGGAAGGGGAAGGGGAAGGGGAGAGAAGAGGGCAAAGTCAATAACCGCGACGCTCCCACCATAGTCATCGCAGTCCAGCAAATCCACAACGTGTCTCTTTCTGCGCTGTGTGATTTTTGATTTCGGGCCTAAACAAACACGCAACTTTTTCGGCTTAAAGGCGGTTTCTGTTTCCATTTCAGTTGTAGTTATCGTTGCTGTTGTCATTGCTGTTGTTGCTGCCGTTGGCTTTGGAGTTCACTGACCTTAGACACTGGTCGAAAACGCGCAGACAGCAAACAGAGACCGTCGAGTGGTCATTTCAAGCGTTTTCTTGGCCAATTCCGAACTGTGGAATGCACCACAAATTGTCCAATCAAATCTGCTGCTCTGCAGCGAAGAAATGTTGAAGATGGGATATTAGAAAGAAATCTATAAGAACTGGTATTTTCCCAGTGAATAGTATTGCGATCATAATACAATCCAAAGTTCAGCTTAACACTTCCTATTCACACCTGTGGGAATAAGAAGATAAGTCCATTTGTGCTTTCTTAAGAAAACAAAAAGAAGAAAAGCTTTTTCGCTTTGATCCCCTGTTTGCTCAGAGTTGGCAGCACTGGCAGCAAGCCACCAAACGCTTTACACAACCGCATGTACCTACAACTATGCGGGGAGTAGTACTAGATAAATTGTCTCAAACAGACCGTAAAACTTATAATTACAAAATTGCATGTTCTTTGTTTTTTATCATGAGCAAAAACAATCAATTTGACGAGCAAACTGTCCCCACAATCAGTATATGTGTGTGTGTTTGTGTGTGTGTGTGTTTGATTATATGCGAGTGTATGTAATGGTATAAATCTAAGCGCGAATAAAACTTTACACGAAAGCGTTGACAACTCACGTAGGCCCATAGCCCCATGGTAGCGGCTCAAGAAAGTTGAATTATATTTATACATTTGTATGTATGTATGCATGTATGTATGTATATCGTGGATCGTGGATTGTGTTGTTTTGTCTATTAAGCCTCTTATGTGCAAACTTAGCCAGTAACTTTTTGTTTCGAGATGTGTTTGTATCTATGCTTGAGGGGATTCACAAGTCGTCTACGCTTTCATCTGCTTAGACGTTGGGGCATAACAAAACAGGTGACCCAAATTTAATGATAGATCTTGCCGCATTGGAGCTTCGACTTCGTAAAACTCTGATCAGAGCTACTGCTTGAAGTGACACTTCTAGACAAGCCTACGTAGGGGAAGCTAAAAAAAGTAAAAGTGATAGAGGATTTGAGATCACATTCACTGTTAAACAAAACTTTTTGATTTAATATCTTTCTCATAGGTGAAAAGTAAAAGTAGACAAGATCAGCTAGGTGCTAATCAAGAGTATTTATATGCTGTTACTCCTATTGCTATTATATGTGTTGTACTCTATTCGAAAGGAGGAATTTTATTGGAATTATTGTTTAATTAATTCACCTGGATTTATATTTGAGTTACTGTTTTAAAAAGTAAAAAGTAGCAAACGCAGACTCCAAAGTGATGAATTTCTTTCAAGTTTAATCATATTTCAGAATACTTACAATTAATAGAGATAGAAATTCCTTATATAATCCGTTACAGCAAAATGTTTATAAGATTTTTGAGTTTTTTTTTTGTTTTTGTTGTTTGCTTTGATTATTTCTGAAGATAAGTTGAACAATGTAGATAAATATAGTTAAAGTTTATATTTTGTGTTTATCAAATATGAAATTGTTGAAAAGTGCTACAGCTTTTCAAGACTATGCACTCTTACTAGTATTGTGTGTATGAGTGTTCATAAATAGCTGTGTGTTGAAATGGTTTTTCAATTGTTTTAATGGTTTATTGCTCGCTTTAATGCACAATTATCAATGGCTGGCGTTTTATGTACGCATCGAAATGTTAATTGAAATTGATTTCATCGCACAAATATTTTATAGCCAAACAATGAACACAGTGGCGATAAATGTAGACATTTAATTAATTATTTATTGATTTAATTATCTTTAAAATTTAAACGTATTTTATTGCACTTTCGTTGCACCTTTCGAACAATTGATGTTGTTTTATTTGTTGTGTTTGTTTTCTCATCCTTTTTTCAATTGGTTTATTCTTAAGGATATTTGTCATTATTTGTTTTCGTTGCGTTAACTATTGCACTTTTCCCATGAACTGTAAGATAGACTATGTTTATGTCAGATCTCTATATGACTATCATTTGAGGTTAGATAAAGTTCTGCGAGGCTACAACAATTGATCATTTCGATGCAGGTTAAACAATAACTATCTGTCCATGTATCTATTAGATACTTTATAGTCAAATAAAAAAAAACCCGCAAACTGTTGCTTATGGTTGATATTAGAAACTTCTGGTATGTTTCTAGACTCTAGAGTGTCAAACCAATTTGTGGCGTAACTAGTTGACTTTGAAGGGAGAAGAAGTGAAACTAAACTCAGTTGTCAAAATTCAATTTGTATCAGATCAACAAAACACCACCACATATCCTGACAGTTGAAAGCCTTGAGTGATACCCCTGACAGCTGAGATACACATCAATGTGTGGTTCGAACCAGTTTCAATTGAGCTAGGTCAGAATGCGAGGTGATTGAGGAAATTAGAAGGGAGTTACTTCGAACGCCAGGAACTCGTGTATTTCATCGAATTCTGTGGTATAAATTTATAAAACAATTATATAATATATATATTATTATTCCTTTTAAGGAAGTTCAGCTAAATTTGAAGAAATTTCATTATGAGGACTTCTGTTGTTGTAAGTTTGTTTCTTGTCTTCTTAAAGTCATCTTATTTTCATATGTCCAGTATAAAAGTTATTGTTGTTGTTGTTCGTATAGAAGATCAATGTATTAAAAACATTAAATAACTGGGTTGAACTTTATGTAACCTCAATATTGACACTAAGAAGACGATCACAAAACGTTTGGCACTTTTAGTTCAGTTTTCTATTTCACTTTGGACTGTTTATGTTTATCTTTTGTGCTTGCCACACACGCGTTCTCTCCCAATCATACATACGCACACACACGCGTAGTCATAGAACACATAGTGAAATTCCGCTAGACCGGATATTGCAATTGAAAAGAGCGGATTCAGTATATAAATCAAAAAATCAACACAAAAATCATAACAGTACTCGCTATAATAAAATATATTAAAAAATTTATTCTATTTCTCTTTTTGTGGCAATTTCAAAAACGTTGACATCAAAAAAACCAGTTTGAATACGAATGTGAATACAGATATTTATCCATTGAAATTGTACTTGTATGCAAAAGTACTAAAGATCGGAATGTGAGTTACTATAATTATAACAGTCTTGGATTTAAATTTGATTTTATAAAATATTTAGAATTTTGGTTTATTTTCAATTTATTTGGATTTGTTCACTTTTTTTGTTGCCGTTTTTAACACTCACTTTAATAGTTGTAACTTTATGCCAATTGTTTCTTAGATTCGTTGTTGGTTTTGCTGCTGCCGCTTAATGCTGCGTTATTGTTTTAGTTGTTGTTGTTATTGTTGTAGTTGTTGTGTGGCAGTGGCAGTAGCAGAGTAGTAAAAGCATGAAACACGACGCGTTGCTGGAAACGCTGCCAAACCGTACAGTTTGAGAGTTAATATCGGACTGTTCGGAATGCTGGCGCTATACCCTCGAACAGTCCCGAAGCAAAACGAGCCGACGCGACGTAGCCAACGACGCAGCGCTGGCAGCGACAGCAACGACAACGACAACAACGACAACAACAACGACGACGTCGACGACGACGAAGACGACGGCAACGGCGATGTTGCATTGCACGCTCTCGTTGGAGCGCTGCCAGTCCGAGATATCTTTAACCAAGACTGGAACTCGAACTGGAAGCAGACGCGATTTCGCTCGTTGTCTCGCAACGGCCATAAGCCAGTGTACTCGTACTGTGGAGGGGTACGCTCTGCACAGCTGAGTGGCAGTTACTACTACTACTACTACTACTACTAATGCGACACATTCACAATGAGATACAAATTTATCTAAAAAAGATACGCCGCACACAGTCGAACTCAAACGAACTAAACAACGAACAATCAAACGAACGAAACCGGCAACGGCAAAGGCAACGCTGCATTTTATGTGTGGGCGAAGAGAGCGCCTTACAAAGAGAGCGGGTCACTTTTAAGAGAGTTTCTTTTCTTTCTCTTCTTGTTCGGTTTCCGTTGGGGTTGTGCTGCGGTTCGTGTTCGAGTTCGTGTTCGATTGTAGTCAGTTCTTAGGTTTAACAGTTTTTAAGATTTTGGGAATGCCACGCAGCATATTTGAAACTTAAGAATCGCAATTTTCTTTATATTGTGGGATTCCCCCAAATTGCATTTTATTAAACATTCTTAAATGCAATTTCGAGCAATTGCAATTTTTTATGGCGTGCTAGGAAACCCATAAGTTTTATTCAGAAAGCCATAAACTGTGATATAAGCACGAAATTCGAGCTACACAAAATACTTGCTTATGTGTTAAATGGAATTCGGCATAAATATTAATTTAATATTTCAGTTGCTTTTCACAGATTCATTGAATTCTCCATTAATGTATTGCTATAAATATAAAATACTCATTTGATAACCTCTTGGCATCACCCAAATATTTTAGAATTCTTCTTCAGGATTATTTAAATATTTCACAGAAATGCTTTCTAACGATAAACAATTTGAATCAGACTCAATGATTAAGTTAACGCTAACCCGAGCAGCTCTCCATCGTGGTTGGTGGCGACTCATAGACCGAGTGTGTTATTAGATAATCCGATAGGGGGTTTACTATAACTTCTTTGCCTGTGCCTTTGAAAGTTTTCAGTCATGTTGCCCAATTATCTTCATTATCCAGTTGTCATCTTCTACTGCAGCGTTCTTAAAATTTCAAGTAGTAATTAAAGTTAAAATTGAAAATTAAATATACCATAGTTTGCTATGAGTTAGAAGTTAGTACGTAAATACCATGACAATAGTCACATCTAGAATTTAATTGAAATATGTTTTTTTGTTTGGCTAAGAGATAACCCCAGATAAGGTCTGAAACCGAAAGTAACTGTGGGACATTGTGCCGCCACGCAGAACATAGACTTTAGAACAAAAATTGTTTTATGTCAACCGAAGCAACGATGAGGAATCCACATTGGCGATAGCATTTGAACTTTGGAGGTAGAAGACGTAGAAGCGAATGATGAGGCAAAATTGAATAAAACAAACAGTACACACATGCGCCGTCTTACTAGAAATACTTTGGGTCTAATGCTTACTCAAAGTCTAGTCTAACAATAGATCTACTCGTAGTCGGGAGTGTACGGCTCGTATCAGTTTTCCGAGCAATCAATTGAAAACTTTGCGTCTTTTGAAATGAGAAACAGTTTATGCGTTGTTTGACTTTGCATTGCGACGTATAAACGGGGTAAAACACACACTGCCAGACACAAAAGACTTAAGCTAAAATGCAAACTAAGTAAAAATTGTGTTAGGTCGCAAGTAGCTTCAATGCAATGATCACTCTGATGATGATGTTGTTGCTGCTGCTGCTGCTGATGATGATGATTAAGTTGAAGTTGTCCGAGCCTGCTTGACTACGTTTTGTGGCAACCTCGTACAGAGTGGGGCACTCTAATAAAATTTACGACACTGAAAATGACTACGACGACGGCGACGTAAGCCCTGCAGTTGAACAGACGTACTACCAACTTGCAAGCCGGCCCAAAAGTATCTCTGATATTGCACTGCCAGTCTCCAAGTCGGCTTGCCTCGCAATGGCCTCTCGTTCTATCTCTGTCTCTGTCTCAGTCTCATTCTCCATGTCTGTCTTTGTCTTTGACTTCGTCTGTGCATCTGCGGCTGGTTGGCCGCTTTGGTGTGGGAAAGAATGCAGTGAAGGGAATTTCCAAGACTTGGCAGCCACGGCCATAATGTGTAATGTATCTCTTGGATACATTTTAAATAGTATGCCATACGCTGCTTGGCGCGTTGACAATATACACACACACACACACAAAGAGATACGTAAATATATATATTTTATGTGTGTATATGTATCTGCTTCTGTATGCGTAAGAGTATCTGTATATGTATGTAGATATATGTGGACTAACGGAAAGGCCAAAAACATTTGCATTGGCCACGCCAATTAATCAAAACCTGCAATTGATTTCAATATTTCAACAGTATTGTGTGCAGTGCGCTGTGCGACAGCGCCACAGATACATTTGTATCTTTCTGCTACATTTGTATCTGTGGCATTTATCGTTGCGTAAATCAATATTTTTACTACGCCCGCGCCAATGCCGCTGTCCTAGTGCCAGACAAATGAAACTATATCAATAAATGTACATATATATACATATATATATATATATAAGGTTGAATCTATGTATCTTTGTATAGGTGCATTTGGTCTGTCGTCTGTCTGTCTGCCCGTGCTTGGCTGTGTCTACTATGTGTTTACCTTTCCCTTGTTAAATGTTTCTTGTTGCACTTTTCGTGCTTAATTTTCGATTCAACTCGATTCGATTCGATTCGTTTCGCTTTTGCTCTGTATGTGGGCTAGGTCAGTTCAAATTTCCTGTTTTCTATTCTATTGATTGTCAGCACAGTTGCACAGTTGCACAGTTGCACGTTGCATGTCAGAAATCGAGTTTTTTATTGTGCAAATCGAACTACTCCTTCATCCTTAACGTGTCTTTAAGCCACATTTAAACCAGTAGAATCACTCTGCTAAAAATTCCACTCTAATGACCACAGCTACAATCCAGATATACACGCAATGCAGCAATTGGATGCTTCAGGCAGCACACGACGCTCGCTTATAAGAGTCCTACTTACGATTTGCAAGTCTTGTCGTTATAATAAGAAAGTCTCCGAAATTCATTGAAATCCACGAGTAAGTGTGGGTCAGCTCATTATTTGTTTATACTTGGGCTATCGTTACCTACTGGGTTAACGGTTTGAAAAAAGGTAAGAGGTTAAGACCATTAACCATAATTTGAATGAAAAAATTGAACGAATCTTACAAACTATGCGCACATTTCCACCTGGTGTTATGACAACTGAATCTGTTTGGGTCTCCTTGTAAAAATAAACGGGCACACTGAGCCTCTGTTATTCTCTTAACCAAAATAATAACTGTAGTAGGAGACCAACTGATTGATAACTCAACTAACCCTTTGCATGGAGGAGGATGTAAAGTTTAGATTGCAAATTAATTGACTGGTTATAAATGACCGCTAATTTTAGCTTCTTACAACAGGTAATCAGATGATCATTTCTAAGACTTCAGCCTCATGTACTATACATGTGTTTGACTCAGAAGAGTGTGCCATTTTTAAGGATCTCAACATTGTTGTAGCACATTCCATGTGAGAGAACACAAGTGTAGAGTATATAAATAGATTCAGAATACTCTGGATGTACGGCGGGATCCACAATTGGGTCAGTTTAACCAGATGGCAAATGCAATGAAATATTTCTGCAATACATACGCATAATTTCAATTGCTTGAAATACACAAAATGTATTTTTAAATAAGACAAAAAATGTTCGCCTCAAACGTTGCACAAATTCAGAGATTTTAGTGGGTGGTGGGTGGTGGTTCGAGGGTCTGGTTTGGCGTTAGGTGGAAAAACTTGAAAATTACTCTCGTTGCAGCGTTTTGTTTTGTCCAATAAATTGAAATGCAACGTTCGAAATGAAAATCGGCCAATGGTCTTTTTGGCTAAGCTCATCCCACACAGCTGCTCCTTCACTGAGGAGACTTCCTTGTGAGCCACTTGTTATGCGAGCAAGCGGCAGTCGCTTGCAAAGTCTTCAAATTGCCAGTTAGCCAATTCCCTTCCCTCTCTCTGTCCCTCTCACTATCTCTTGCTCTCTTCCAGTTTGTTCACCATCCTATTTACCACCAATTGCCGCACGGCTCCTTCCTTGAGCAGTGGCCACATTTTTGCAGTTGTCGAGTGGCTTTGTTAGCAATGCGGCGATTGCAACTTTTTCTGGTCTCAAAACAAACTCTAGCTGAATCTCAAGCTGTAGCTAAAAGCTGGCCACTTTAGAGAGTGAGAAAGGGAGAGAGAGAGAGAGAGCCAAGACAAACGAGAAATTGCTGAACTGGGAGGTGGAGGTCACTACTGCTCCAAGCAGCTGTGTAACATTGAGCTAGCTTCAGTTAGTCTGTCTGGATGGTTGGTTGCCTGGTTGGTTGGTTGGTTGGTTGGTCGGTTGGGTGGCATTTAAGCCAATTTCAGTTAATTTCATGTTGGTTAGATTTTTGAAAAGCATTTGATCTCATCAATTTGGAATGCACGAGGAAGCGTTCAAGATGTTAAACTGGCTGTAGTGGACTTTCCAGCTGAGCAGTATTACTCGTAAAATATTTTTGCACAATACTTTTACTAGCCAAATCAAAAAATAAGTTAAGTTAAGTAAGCTTCAGGAAATATGAAACAAAATGAAATACTCATTAAAGGTTGTATAAAAATTATAATCAAGAGAAACAGGTTGATAAAGAAATAATATATTTTGTAGGTAAGAGTTTAGATTATAGAAAGTCTCACAGAAAAGTTCTGATTTATACATCTGGAGCTTATATGAAAGGCCACGAATATTTTATTTCTTTCTAAAATCTTCTAATTGTATCTTTAATTTGAAGCTATCATTAGCTATGAAAATTTAACCCAGTTCAAGTCAAAATCTTTGTTTCTGTCTTTGATTTTGAAATCTTTGATACCGCATCGACTTGTATTGGAGCATATAGCATCTGTCAAAAATTCAATTTTTCCTTTTAGGTGAACGTTGCACAGAAGCTAATACGAAAGCGAACCAGAACAATATCCACAACCAATGGCAAAGAGGCGTATTTTCAGAAAAAATTCTTTTTCTTTTGTTGGGTTGGCCCATAGCGGTAGAGGCAACAATTGTTTTACGCACAGTGGTTAACATAGAATTAATATACATTCAAAAATAGTAAATGATAGCTCCAAAGTAAGATTAAATTCGAACTATATGCAGACCTTTGAAATTAAATAATTTTGTTGGATCTAAAGGGATATTATATATACATATCGATATTAATAAAATTAGTTAGATTTCTAGCTTAAAGTCTATATATTACTATTAGATAAATGCAGTTGCTATCCCACTGTATGCGGCCTTGTTTGCGGTATTGTTGCACTGTAACTGTTGTTGCTGCCCCTTGTTCATTCAGCGACGTCAAGTCGAATCAAATCGCTCTCAATCTATGTCTCCCACCAGACTGGGTTCTTGGTCTTAGCTGCTGTTGCTGTTGTTGTTGTTGTGAACGTTGTTGTTGTGCTACAACACACAATAGTATCTATGTACGTTCGCATCTAAGCTCTTAGCGACTCTGAATAGTAGAACTGTATGCATTGTAAAGATTTCAATTTGAATTGCATTTGATGTGCAGCTTAGTTGGATTTTGTGCGACTTGTTTTTTGCCAAAGGCAACTAACTAGTTCTGCCAGCCTGTCACCCAATCCCAATCCCAATCCCAATCCCAACCCAATTCCAACGCGCCAAGCCATGCCACGCAAACGAAGCGTCGAACAGTCCAAGTCGAACTAACCATAAGACCAACAGAAACTGCTGCATGTCATTTGCCTGCAGCAAGTAGGGTGCTACTTCCAACTTTGAGATATTGCCACATACTTACACACACACACACACACACACACATTCTAACAGATACACACACACGTACACCCGCACTTTCCCAGAGTCAACGAGTTGGAAGCGTGACACCCCAAGCTGTCGCCCCAACCGAATTCCCATGCACATCCTGATGGGAGATGATTCGTTGAATGAGCTGCTGTGCTACATATTTTGATGAATGCTGGTGGGGATTGCGAGGGGAGCAGCTGCCTCCATCAGATTCCCTGCTGGTTTGCACTTCCAAGTTTAAAGTTTTAACATAGATTTGGGATACTTCGAGGCTAAGCCGTAAAGTGTTTTGGGTTTCTAAAAGGATCTCTCAATGGGTTGGTTTTTGGTTTTCGTATTGGCATTTGTTGAGTTGATGTTTTAGTGGACTTTGGTAATCCTTTCATTGCAAGTTAATTACATTAAATATTTCTAGGATATATTTATATAATAGACTCGTTTGAATTACGTGTTATTACTTCTGAATTTAACTTTCCTGCGATAAGACATGATTTACCAGGCAGAAGTAAAACCGCTGAATAAAAGTCACCATTCAACCAATTTAAACATATATATACATATACTATATAGGAAAATTATAGTTAAATTGAGTGGTATTTCCATCTTAGTATTTGAAATTAGACCCGACTAAAGTCAATGATGTCATTTCTTGGCTATAGCTTTGCCTGCCTTATGCACAACTTCAACTTTAAGCTGTGGCGTGACTCAGCTCCTATAATTAGGAAGTCCGGCACTAGGAATTAGCTTTGCTATAGAAACTGATTTTCCTGGGCTTAGTTATTAATCAATAGTTACTGAGGACAGGAGAGTACGAATAATAGTAAATAGCTCACAGCAATAAATTAGGGTTATCAATCAAAATGTTTGTACAAAAGTTTTCGAGCCCGCCATCACACCTAAACAAATTGTATATGTACAATCTACAATATATAATATTTTGTACTAACTTTAAAAGTTTATTTGAAATTTTGCTTAAAGCATAAAATGGCGACAGTAAAAATAGCTAATTAAACACCAATCGAAATCTCTAAGCCGCTCCACAAATCCAGCAAATGATGATCCAAAGAAAAACTAAGTAGCATAACCAATAAAGTCAATGAAGAAAGCCACAAAAAAAGAAAAACGAGATGATTCTTGACTAAAAGATACCCTGGACTCAGCTGTGGAGCACGCTAAAAACTTTCTTATTCAAACGTATAAAAATTAATATTTTTGCTTCACAATCGCTTCCATACGCTTGCAGTTTTATATCTTTCACACTGTGGAAAGAGTGAAATTTAAACTTTATTTTGAACATAGGCTGGATATTATAGAAAACGCAGAAAGAACAACAGAGATAAAGGCAAGCACGACAATGCTTTTTCTGCCTATTACGTACACTTGCATGACTTTTCATTTTGCAGGGTAACGAAACAAGCGAGTGAACAGCGAGCGAGGGTGGTTGAAAATCGACAGACGGAAGCCAACTCTACAAGCTGAGGAAAGCCGCAAATTAGATGTTTGAGTTATAGATACTGAAACCTCTAAGACTAAGACTAAGACAAAGACAAAGACAAAAGCAAAGGCGAATGCGAATGCGAAGGCGAAGACAGCGCCAATGCCGACAATTGCATTTAACGGCTGGCTCAGGCTCGACGGGTAACCATACGACGAAAAAACAATGTTAACGAAAATAGCATTTAAGGAGAAAGTGTGCATACCAAAGCCGAAGTTTTACAGTCTAACAATTACAACAACAGCAACAACAACGCGAACAACAACAACGACAAGAGAGTTACAATGATGATGAAAAAATGTTGAATTCCCGCAATGAGAGGTACAAACAGAGGTGGATATACTATACGTATGTGTGAGATAGAAGAAGCAACAGCCGCAGCAACAGCCGCAGCCGCAGCCGCAGCCGCAGCTACAGCCGTGGCAGCCACAGCAGGAACAAGTTTAATTGAGGCAAAATCCGCCTCAGGCTTTATATAAAGAGAGTGGAACTGGGTACCGAAGCTGTTGTTCAGCTATAAATACAAGATGAGCCGGAGGAGGGGGACCCCAATGAGGTTTCCAATGCGAATGTGATTGCAATTGCGCTTACGTTTGCGTATGCGTTTGCGATGCAGCTGTGCGTATCTGCCAGATACCCGTAAACCTAACGAATCATGCCAATTCGAGTGCGCACAGATAAAACCTAAAGCCTCGTTGACATTGAACAGCCATCGACAGATCTGCCGAGAGTTGAATGACCAATGGCCACTCAAAGCTAATAACTCGGTTAATAGTCGAGGCAACCCTTTCAAGTTGATGGCAAATGGTGTAGATACTCGCAACAGCTAAATATACAGATACAGATACAGATAGAGATAGAGTAACAGATACAGATACAGATACGCCTCTCTGATGATATGGATGCATAATATGAATGATAACTAATTGACACCCAGGCAGCGTTTCCAGTCGCTCCAGGTCTCTCAGTTTAATTAAAATTCTCGTAAGTCGACAGCCAGCGAGACTAAAGATGACTCTGAAATTGATGCTGCATTTCGGATCCACCCATAAGACTTGTTCCTCGCTTCTTGCAGTTTTTAAACTGTCCCACTTTAAGACTGTAACGAAATCAGACTGAAATTTGCCTTCAATAAATTATTGTCATTCTTTTTATACGAGTAAAATTAAAAGATTGGGATACACTGGATGCACTGTCTGTACGAGTACTCGTACTCGTATACCCCATTGCAGCAGGTTCAACTCGGATATATCTATTTTCAGCTACTTTGAAACCGCTTGCAACTGCCTCAAACGAGTAATCTAGGCAACCACAGCACAGGCTAACAACAAGCCACAACATTTCACTAACCGCCAACCCGGAAAGCCGTCTCCGCATGCCTCCGTTTGCCATCAAAGTTCCCGGTCTTTGGCTCCCCAGCCATCAGGAGGAGTAGATGGTCCCTTCTCCAGCCATGCAACACCTATGGAAAGACCTTGAAAAGCATGCGACGACTGCAGCGAGTGCAACTTTCACCAGTTGCAGCTACGAAGTTGATTTGCCTCTGAAAATAGTGTTGCCAATTCAGCCATTTTCACGCTAGATGCAAACCAAAGAATTGCTATTTCTTAGCTTCTTCTCCTTAATCAATGAAAAAGCTTTGCTCCCAAATATATCTGAGATGTAGATAATTATTTTCCTCTTGACCTAGAAATCGGTTGGCCTTATTGAGTTCGTCGGAAACAGTTGCATTAATATGACTTATTTATATCTCCTGTGGTTTTCACACAAGTCTTAAGTTTATTTTTAGAGATAAAATCAGTTTGATGTGTCTGATTTTAATGGAACCAGTGCGACCCACAAATCAAATGAATTATTAAATTCTTTGTTTTTCAGCTTACTTTTGGTGGAAATTTTACCTATATTTGTTATTCGATTGTTGGCAACACTTACAGTGCAAAAGTGCATTAATTTTTCACGCGAACGAAACGAAACCAGCCAAAAGAGGAAAAAAGCAACAAAAAATAAAAAATAAAAAAGCACAGAAAAAAAGAAACAAAAATTGCAGCAATCTGCAGTTGCAGTCAAAGTCGAGTCACAGTTGCAGTCCTCAATCAGAGCCAGTTGGCAGCAGCTTCATCATCATCCTCACCATTAACATCAACAGCATCCGTAGCTTCATAATTATCATTGTCGACACGATATGCAACCGCAAGGCCTCTCTTGCCACATGCAATTAATGTTTTGCTATACCCTTTTAAAGAGTACTCCGATTCTATCATGAAATATGCAACGGATTAAAAAATACATCTCCCAAACTAGTTATAGACTTTTCCCCTTTTTTCATCAGGTGTAGGGAATGTATCATTTGTGCATAAAATGTATGTTGCACCAAGCGTTCTTAATGATCGAAATATGAAGTATCTTATCAACTCTTTCCTAAGTTTGTATTTTAGATCTATATTTTTCTATATTTGTTAAGAATCAAACCCATAGAACATATGGATAGCAACCCTTCGAGATTGAAAGTTGAAATGATAGATTCAAAATAAATGTGTCTAGTTTTCTTTAAGATTAAAGTTTTCTTATAGATCCTCCATCTGCAAGGGTATAGAAACTTCGATAGCTTCGCAGATAACTGTTCTTTCGCGTCTCATCTTTAAGTTGTATTTCACCTCCAACGGGCCAACTGCAAAAAATGGAAAGCCTCGAAGCCACCCGAAGGCGAAGAAGAAGTCGAAGTTGGAGTTGAAGTTGAAGTCGATTTCGATGCTGCAGTCGGAGTTAAAGCTCAGCTGCGATGTTCTACTATTCATAGCAGGTTCTTCTTCAAGGGAATGGTTTCAATATGCTGCCCAATATATCTTTCTGTAGTATATTCGCAAGTCTGTTGTAAATAAACATATATAGCTATATATCTATCTATATGTTTATACTGTATGTACGAGCATGTACATACTCGTAGTGCAATTTGCTATGGCTCACGTTTCTCGCTGGTTTTGCAAGCGGTTGGTAAAAAGAAGGAGAAAAAAGTTTTCTTTGTCTCTCCCGCTCCGATTGCTGATGCTGTGTGCATCCTCTTCTTCTCATCTTCTTTTTTAACCAGCAGTTCCAGCAGCCACCTTTCTCTCCCCCCACAAACATTCCGACTTTGGTTTTTAATAAAAGTTGTTTGCTGTTGTGGATTTTCAGCTGTTATTCATAGAACTCATGGGGCTATGTTTCCACCCTCCTTTCTCTCCTCCTCTTCCATCACCCGTATGTCCATCCATTCCTTTAGCTGCAATCTGTGGTCTCCTCTATAGGAATTCGGTTTAGGTTGGGATACAATGCCAGAAGAGCACAAGGTGAGCAACAGTTGCCTTGTTCTTTGTGTGTGTTCACTCAAATTTCGTTTTAGTTTTATGGGGATTTCCCCCAGTTGTTGTTACGAACAGAAAGCGATTTATACTTATAATGGCTCTCAGCAGAAATTCTGGGTAACACGTGTAGATTTGTTTTTTATAGTTAATTTTACCCAAGAATCTGTTTTATTAATTGACTCAATGCTAAACTTTATTATTCTCTTTTTATTGCATATTTGCAATTTGCTTAATGGAAACCAATAAAGAGAACTCTGATGTTCTGTTTACTACTAAAGCCCTGATGATTATATTTAATTTATGGATTCAGCTGTCACGTTTAAAACGTATATATATATATAACTCATATTATATATACATATATATAATGTAGATATATTTAAAAGATTTAAAAAGTCAATAAATACGTTAAATAAAATGAAGAGATCTCTTTTTATAGAATATTATTTTAAATATATAAAAATAGATATATAAACTTAATATTATCTCGTGATGTATCAAATGTTTGTGCACACATATATTGCTAGATTAAAAGAATCTATTCCGAATGTACGGAATTTTCAATACTTTTAATGGTCCTATATATTATCTTATATAATTGATGATTCCAAAGAATATCTAAAATCTATAATTCAAATGTTGCACGATCTACGAACGACTCATGCAGGCAACCTCTTTGTAGCAATACAACCAACTTTTTGGTATGTATTCCCGGCTTAGATCACCTATACACATGACTGTATATTTTGCCGTGTGTGTGTGTGTGTGTGTGTGATTGTGAGTGTGTTTGTGAGAAAAGAAACTGCATTGGAGCCTATAAATCGAGTCTTTGTTGATGTTGTATGTTTGTTTGTTTGTTGTGTTGCGTCGAAGCGTCGCCTCCTTTTCCAATCTGTTATTTTTTCCTACTCGATTTGTATTTTCATAGACCTAATCATTACCTTTCCAGTGTTTGAGTATTGCTTTCGTTACTCGTTTGGGAGACTTACTCACACCTGTGTGTGTCTTGGAAGCCACTTGCTCACGTTGCCTGCTGCCTCTCGTTGCATTGATTTCTTTAATAGAAACAGCAGCAGCAGCAACAACAACAACAACAACAATAGAAACAACAACAAAAGTCAAGAAAACAACTGCATCTATTTTTTTTTTATTTTCTTGTTTTTGTATGCGTGTGAGACTTAGTGTGTAAATGTGTGTGCGGTTGTAAGACGACTTGTTGAGTGCTCGCTGGAATCAAAAGCAGCAAGAACATTGCAAGCCGCTCTCTCTCTCTCCCTCTCTATCTCTCTCTCTGCAGCCTTTCTCTCTCCCTGTCTCTGTGTTTTGAACTCTCACGTTTTGCCTTCCTTTATTTGTCTTCTTCTTAACTCCCTTTCGGAACTCGTAAAGAAATAAGTATATACTAATGTACAAGTATTTATGTACATACATACGTACGAGTACACACACACACACACATAGTCGCACGTATGCATACTTTAATGTATGTACATATTTATGAGTATAAAAATTATTTTAATTTTTTATGCCACCTTCATTGTGCTTTGTGCCCGTTTAACTGCCCTCTCACTCTCTGCTGCTCTCTGCCTCTCTTCAATTCTGTCCGTCTTTCTCTCACTCTCCCCCATATTCGTACGCATTGTTGTTGTTACTCCTGCTGATCAAGTGCTCAATTATTATGACTTGTTTTTGTTGTATAGTAGTGTAGTGCTGCTTGTTTGCTTGTTTGCTTGTATACTCGTACTTCTTGACTGACTTCCATTGACCATTCGGAGATTCCGAGATTCCGAAATTCGCATACCAATGCTTCCAGTGAAACCAATTCCAGTTTTCAATTGGAACAACGCTGAGGAGCTCTGCCACAGGTTCAACACACCCGTAACGCTGCACAGTCACCAGTTTGCCAGTTAGAGGCTGCAGACGTGTTACAAGCACTTAAATAGTACTGCGCTATAAGAGTGGAAATATCGTACTCATAACTTAAGCGCGAGTATAAGAGAGTTTATAAGAGGCTTATAAAAGCAAGAGCGGCGACGCTGTAACTCGTAGCAGAGCGCACACGATCACAGCGCAACGGCTGCGCTGTGGGTAACAATGTGTGGGTGGGTAGGTACACATGCATGTTAGGCTATGCGGACTTTTGAATACGTTACCTTACCGGGAGAAGACTTGAAATTTTAAATATTATTTAATATTAGATTTTATTTAATTGAAAATCATGTCTGAGTGATTAGAAATATAAATTATATCATTTGTTGTGAATTATTATATTATAACGAGTTTTCTATCCATCGAAGATTAAGAATTGCAATGTTTGTATTTGGGTCACACTTTATTTTTCTTAATTTGCTCTGAGCAATCTGTCCTTATTTAAATTCTCCACATTTGTCGACAGCTTCTACCCACAGAAACCCAGCTGCGTATACTTGTAGCAATCGGCAGTTACATATGTATACATGACCAGAGATTTAAATCTTGCCTGCCGTTGAGCTGGGTATCTCTTTCAATCAGCCGACGACCGTCGAGCTCTGTTCCAGCTTCAACTTCAACGCGGGCAGCTCTTGGGACGCGCTGCGTTGCATCGTATGAGCCGTATGAGTCGTATCATCCTATCATCTAGTATGGGGACGTTGTCATTGTTGTCATCGCTGTCAACATTGTCGTGCCTAGACAGCTTTGATAAATTGTTACTTAAATTGCATATCATACATCAAATGACATCTCAGCGACACCCGCCCCCGAGTTGCAACTGCGTGCAAGTACTCAGCCAGAGCAGGAGAATGGACCCAAGCAGCAGGTGACACATGGCATGGACACAAAAACTAGGAAGGTGCGTTTGCAATTTCAGGCCTACAAAACCCACTTCTTCTCATGTGGTTGCTTGGCTGCCAAAATTATTTTCAAACCATTCCTCTTTTCATCTCTATACGACTAGAAGACACCCAGTACCAAGTTTGACATCATAATAGCCCCCAAGCAATATAATATACTTAAACCACATACGCTCTAACCTCCACGTAATGCATTAAATACTTTAAATATATATATATAAATAAAATAAACAGAACAAAATAAAAAACAGAATTTGGGCTAGTACGTCCATCTGTTTATGTGACCACATGATCGTAGAGACTATAGGAACAAAAGATATTAAATCTAACGAAAAAATTATTCAAGAAGCAACAGTCCAGATTCCAATACATCAAAACACCCTTTACGTTCAGTTTTAAGGAGTACATAAGATTTGATTGACAGTTAGTCAGTTAGTCAGTCAGTTGGTTGTTTGAGGCTTTAACTGAAGCTGTCATGCGGGCTTCGCGCTTTGGTCTTGTTGCGCCTTTTCTGTCACCGTCACCGTCACCGTTACCGTCATCGTCATCCTCACCATCATCATTATTACTATCATTATGATCATTATCCATTGTTGGTGTCGCCATCAGCAAATGTAAATGTAATTAACATGTCAAGTACTGACAAACTTCATGCCTTTTGTTGCTGTTCGATGATTACAATTGCGGCGTCTGCGGTTAAAAAAAATGTGTCAAGGCGCAAACCGCCAAAGATTACGAGCTGCACTTACAGAGACAGAGGCGCCCACTTGCAACCAAGCTTCAAGCTTCAAGCTGCAAGCTGCATAAAAATAACAGAAGCAATATAACAACGGCATCTCCACAACAACAACAAATTATAATTACAATTTCAGCAGCTTAAATCAACCACAAATTATTGACAATTCTTCTGAAGCCGATGATTATAATCTTCTAAAATGGCCAACAACATATAATGGAAATCATTTAATCATCTTTTTGTTATTACCAAAGACCTCCCTGAATAAAGCTAGCGATAAATTACAGTGGAGTCCAACAACTCTTAATGATTATCCATTAGTATGCAAATTGATTGCTGCTTTTCCTTAACATGCAATTAAAACTTTAATGCGACAAAACGAAGAAGAACAACATGAACAAAAAGGTAACAATTGAAAAAAGCACCACAGAAGCAATCTAACCATTAGCCAAGCCCCCTTGGCCAACTAATGAGAAGTGTAGAGAAGAGCTCCCATGCAAATTATAAGATGCCATCGTCTCGGAATAGAGATAGAGGGTCTTAAAACATTGTTATGAATTGTTTCAACGTATCAAGAGGGCTCCATAATAAGCTTTTGCGTATATATTAATGAGCAGGAATGAGATATACTCATGTCTGCTTCTACTCTTCAGATAATACAAATGTCAAATCGTTTTTATATCATATCTAGCTATCATAGAAACTGTTGAATTCTTAATTATATCGGCTCTATATTAAAGGAACTAACAGAAAACGAAGCATTCATTAGAAAGTTTTAGCAAATCAAGTAGAAAACTTTTCATAAGTAAAATTGCATAGAAAAAGAAAAGTTAAAGTTAATAGAAATTTGCATTATTTTGTTTGACATTCTGAATATATTTGCAAAAGAAAACCGAAGAAATTGAAAAGCTTATTGAACGGATACTTTTCACTTCTTTTCCCATCTCATTTTGCTGGAATGTGATAAGTAGCATCTGCAAACTGTGTTTAGTTTTCACTCAGTACTCATACAAGCACAGCTTGTCAAACAACGCACAATATGAGAAAGGACTCTGTACGTGGCTAAGGGTCCTTTCTACCAGCAACAGCACCCGATACACAACAGCATCAGTCAATACTCGTATGCGGTATACTAATACATAATAAAAGATGAGCGAAGGGACAAAGCACACATATCAAAGTTGGCTTAGACCAATTGTTGTTGTCGTAGTTGTTGTATGTTTGCAGCTGTCACATTTTGTCGAAGGACTCTAAGCTCATTAGCCACAGAGTGTGGCATCCATATACATATGTCAAAGTCCCAGCCCAGCGGCATTTCTCAGCTCTATGGCACCTTTTTTTTTAATAAAACAACCTAACAAGATGAGAAGATACCCTGTAACCAGAGCTGAGGTACTCCAACACTCATATAGTACTACTCCTAGCACCTTTTGGTAGAGGATAACCAAAGGTAAAAAGAGTGTTCAAATGAAGCTGGTCTTATTTGGTTATATCTCTTGGCAGCTGATGGGTATCAATATACAAAGCGTGTAGGATCAGAGGGGATACCTTTCACATATAGCTTTATTTTACCACACTTAACCGAAGAAAAAAGGTCGTTTATTTTATAAACAAGAAATATCTACTCTGCAGTCAGAGTTAAACGCTACCTTTAAGGACGAACTGATTTATAATCCTGGCCACATTGAAAATATCATAAGTTGTCTTGTGGCACGAGAAACCAACGGAATCGCGGCCAAGCAAAAGTTTATAGCTTCTTCAAGGTCTTGAGGTCCTATTTAGTGTCCTGTTTGCATTCTTGGGCCAGTCCAAACACAGACAAAGGCCATGGTGTTATATAGCCGAGGAAACGCAGTGACTAGAGATTTAGTTGACTTTTGTTTGGTCCGGAAATAGCAAAATGGCATGACAAAACGGGGAAAAGCTGAGGACGAGCTGCAGCAGAGAGCAGAGACACAAACGGACGTGCAGCTCTTCCTTTTGTTTAGTACAGTTTTGTAGCCTGAAAATTGCATGCAGGCACGCCAACGCGATGAGCATAAGAATGAGGTTGAGGATGAGGATGACGCACCTCCTGCCGTGGCATGGAATGAAATGAAATAAGCTCAGTAAAAGGACTCAGCTGAAATGCAGAATGTAATAAGCAGGAGATTGACTGATGGTCTTTGGACTATTGTTGTTCCTGTGAAATTTACCTGTATATTCTGAATTATAGTATCTATGCCAAGAGTCTTTAACAAAGTTTGGTCTCACACAAAGGATGTGGCAATGAATTGCTTTAAGCGAATGTCACTTTTGAAACAGCGCCAACAATCGAATTACATCCACACATTATATTCAAATTTATTTAATTTCATACATGCGATACTTTCGTTCTGACATTGGGCTTTTCAACAGTCTAAATATAAGATATATATATATATATATAAGATACTTGGCAGGACTGTTTATAGCAAAGAACAAGCCGATTTATGGTTTAACGTTTAACAGAAATTTGAGGATGTCATGCAAATTCCAAGAACTTGGGCAATAGAAGTATTTCCATACAGATTGTTTTCTGCTTCAATACCAAATATAATTCACAGATTTGTGGACATACTTTGTAGCTCACAAAAGTTGTGTTAACTATTTCGGAAATGCAAGAACCAAATCGATGACGTTTCAATAGTTTGACTATAGGTCTAAAAACATTATTAATATATAATACGCTGTACTTGAATATATGACTATATAATGCTTATCTGTGGAGTTCATTTAAAATCATAGCAAACCCAAGAACTAGAAGCTTATCATCTCCAGGGCATTCTTTGAGAAGCGTGTCAAGGTGAGGGCACAACAAATTTAGATTTGTTCTTTTTTCCTTCCAGTCGGCACATAAAATATGCAAGTAACTTTTCTGGCATTCGTTCAATTCCTTGGCAGCGAGTCAAATATCTTTGATGGAGAAGGAAAGTTCTGGCGGTGCATTGTGAAATGTTGTACAACTTACCTGCAAAAGAATATGGGAAAGAAAATACGAAAAATGTAATTAATTTTAATTATAACACACACCTACAAGCAGACGTGAAAGAGAAATGGAAAATGGCAGGTTTAATTAATTCTTATTATGTGAAAAGTGTGTACAGTATTTATGGCATTTATTGTATACGAGAGCACACAAATAATTGCTTAACACTTGAAGATTTCTTGATACCCTATAATATCATTATGATAAAGTTTCCCCTATGGATGTAAACGGAACAATATTGGACTTTATATGTGCGTCTGTGCGAAACGCCAAAGAATCCTCGTATAATAGCTAAAGATATGAAATTAAATATGGACAGATTTGTATACACAGATTAGGTTTCTATTTAAATAAATTATAATAAATATGTTAACAACATAAAATCGATTGGAAGACAAGCTTGAGGAGGTGCAAATCTATCTGAGGATTCTGATGTTGAAGTAATCTCAAACCTCAATTTGACAAGTTTGCAGCAAGGGTTTCCATTTCCACAGGAAACTTTTTCCCAAATAAGAACCGATGCGAGGAAACCAAGCAGAGTTTTTTAAGCACTTACATTAGCTTATTTTACCATTTAAAGAATTGAAATAAAGTTTTTATACAAATAAACAAGAAGAGTAAAATGACAATAAAATAATGACGTCTAATTAAAATGGAATTTATAAGTGATTTTATTTGTTGTTCTAAGAGGAAAAGTTGGAATAATGTACCTGATTTTGCTTTGGATAGGTAACTTTTTTATACGTATTTCATATACAAGAAACGTGGTCCGTGTGATGTGAATATTGATTCGAATTTTCATATTTTCTATCACAGCACAAAGTTAGAGTATCTCCTCGTTGGGCACACCAGATGCGAGCGCTTATAACTATATTTATTTTTGTTTATTTTCAAATTAAACTTAACTCCAACATCTGAATTTAATTGCATTTAAAATAATCTTTAATGTGCTTACGCTTCAATTAGAAACTTTAATTATAAACTAAACGGGTTAAAACAGAATTTTGACTAATATTTATTTATCAAATATTTATGCTTAACATTTGAGTTTCAAGTGAATAAGCCAAGCACAAAGTTCACAGCACTTATCATACCAGCTCCTGGGAATGTTTAAGACTAATTCTCAAAGCTGATTATTATGTTTCATTTTTTTGTGAGCCCTTTTTTGACTCGTAAAAGCCAAAGAACTAAGGAGCTTTGTGCTGCTAAACTTTACGAAGCTTATAAATACCAATAAAGGGACCTGGGAAGTGCTTAAACTTAAACGATTGTTGTGAATATGTAATGGTATATGGCTTTAGCTGCGCTTATAGGAGGGGGCGAAAGTGCAGTCAAGCTATAAATTGTGTAGTACATTGCGGATCTTTTGAATAGGGTAAAGTACTTTTTATCAGGAAAATTGTAAGCCATAATTTTAGATCTTCTTCAGTTAAATACAGACTTTTGATTTATTACTAATATATTGTCATACTATCTTAGTTTGTACTTCACTAAAAGTGCAGTCTGCTATTGAGCCAAATTAACTTTTCTGTACCTTTGAGACGTACTCGTAACTTCACACCGACTTCTCTAAATACTTGTAATACTAACTATTCTCTGCATGAACCTTTTCGAGTTCTCTGTGTTGACTATAACAGACGTTTTCGAGTCTTTAACTCAGAATCCTCTTTTGATACGATTAAGAACCATATCCTTAACTTTTTAGCACGTAGTAACTAGCACTAATCATAGTGATCTGATTGGGTTTTTCTGGGTTTTTCCAAATCCTCGCAACAAATGTTGGATCATTTAATATTCTTATTTTCAACAACCCAGTTATTAACTTTAATTTTTTACTTAAATATTTCATTTTAAATTTAAATTATATTTTTTGGTCGACTGTTAATAGTTGACATTAAATAAATAAATAAAAATAAAATAAAAAATAAAACTAATTCCTACCCAGCTAGTTCTATTTATTCATAAGATTTATGGAATACGGCTTAGGTTTTAAAGTTTTTTATCAATTTTCATATCTTAATTTCTTTGATGACTGATTGAGTTCACAAACCAAAAGCCTGTTACTACAAATCGATAGTTTTATATACCTTTGCTAACACTCTTCTGATTTCTGATTTCTGATTTCTAGTTGAACTTGCATTAGCTCTACATAAGCTGCCCATAGAATTCATCTGGGTTCTAGTCCATTTCTCACTTTATCGGGACATTGCAAAAACTGTTCAACAATGTTTGGGTAAATTGATTCATTTAAATACAGTTTAAGAATCATTCATAGAATCAAAATAATGATTACCTTTTTAGTATAATATATGCATATCCTATTTAGCTTTTTTAGAAACGCATTAGTACGCATTTGTTGAAAAGCTTATTATGTATAATATCTCCCTGCTTCAGTAGCTCAAAGAGTTAACCGATTTCGGTTTTAAAACGTTTTACCTATTAGAGCCGGTAAATTTGTAATCCCGCTGAATTAAGTAAATGTATAATTAAATTTGCCACAAATCCTGAACAATACAGTTGAGCTTATCAAAAGCCATATTAAATGCAACCAATACAATAATTTTAAGCCAATTAAATAAACGCTGCGATAATTAAGCAAATGCAGTAACGGCGGCAACAAGAGCGTCTCAACAACAACAACAACAACAATAACAACACCTCCAACCACAACAGCAAGAACAACAATGTGTAATGCCAAGAGCAACATAACAATGAACCTCCTCCGCAGGCTCCGTACCACCTGAGAACCCTCTCCGCCAATGACCATACCTGTCACTCTGCTGCAATAATTACAGTGCCGAACATGGAAATGTTTGCTCAGCCCACCAACAGCCCAGTGAATGCATTGCTTTTGTGTGTGTAACGCGGTAAGTGTGTGCGTGTGGGTGTGTGTGTGGGTGTGTGCTTGTGTGTATATAATTATGTTCTGTGGCCCAGTGAAAGGGTATTGTTTACACGTTGGTTAGAGAATTCTGACGGAGTGCAGAAGGGGAAGCTTTTAGCGTTATTCTGCGTAGAAGTCACTCAAGTTCGCTTACATACACATTCGGTTGGGTCATATTGGGGTCAGATTACCCGCAAATAAGCGGCTTATTAAAGACTCGTTAACACATTATAACTTAAGCCACAAACAGATTTTAATAACTCCGATAAGGTGGAGGGGAAAGTTGGGGAGGTAAGTTCATTAGGGAAAAGCAAGAACAATATCAAATAAATCGTCGAGTCAATTTATATTAACTTATTAAGTTTATAGCCTTGGACAGATACGCATGCATTCAGCAAGTGTTGTATTGAGTGAAGAAAGGTAGAAACTCATTTCTTCAATCTTAAAAAGTACCAAATATTATAACATATAAACAGTACATACATAAACACCAGTAGATTAGTTTTGAGCACAGGATATCTATGTCGTCAATTCAGAACATCTATTAAAATCTATCGATATATAGTATGAATAAACATAGTGTATGGCTACTAAGGCTATAAAAAAAAAGACTATTAAGCACTTAAGCGTTAGAGAAAACACCAAAAGCTGGTTTTGTGTGCATAAAAGTAATAATAAAGTTTGATGGCGCCAATGCAAAAGATTTATGTGCATATGTGAAATAATCAAATTTGACGGCGTCTTGAATGCAAAACGATTTTCCTTGGACAATACCCTGTGTTCAAGTACTGACGGGTATAACAGGAGCGAATGTTCATGGATAAGTCATATTTTTTATTGATATCATTTATCTTCACTGAAATTTAATGTACCACATGTCGTATACTTGTTATATGTTATCTAGAAATGATTGTTAGAATACAGTGTTGAAGGAACTAGAGATTGATAAAGACAAAAAAAAATCAAACAGCAAAAAAAAGTAACTTAAAAAACAAACTTTATAGAGATTTTGAAGTTAATGAAGACAGTCCTTTAACACTAATTTAAGATTCTCCACAGAATGGAAACTTTCGAAATGAAAATAATAGACGAGAATGTGACACAGAGATTCAATTAGCTGAGGCTGCTGAGAGGGACCAGTCCACTGGTAAAGTAGACATTAAGTATAACAAAGAGTGTGTCAAAAGCAATTTCACTTAAGAGGTTCAAGGACAGCCACAATCACCCACACACACACACAATGAGCACACTCACAATACACATGGACATATGGAGGGACTTTTTGCCTGCAATTTGTAAAAGTTTTGCCTTCCTCCAGCTCAAAAATGTTGTTGCTCAAAAAGTTTTTAATGCTAGAAATCAGTAAAATGCAGACACACGTACAGAAAAAAACACACAGCGAGGAATACAACAAAAATACCATGAAAATACTAAAAACATACGACGAAATAATAAAATTTAAAAATCTATAAATATTCATATTAAATATTTATTGTCAAGAGCTTTTCAAAAACTTGTGCAATTTATAGCCAAGTTTTAAATGTTGGTAAGTAGTTAAGTAGCCAATTTATGATATCAGGCAACAGGACAACAGTCAACACGGTTTGTAAGCCAGCAGCACAGATGCTACTATTTCATGAGAGAGTTTCCATTGTGGTAAACACATTTATTGTTGATAATCACTTGAATACCAATTAGATAAAAAGAAGCTTTGCACCTGGGTTAAGGTTATCTAGTACTCAACTGAACTCTGCCAAGGAACGAACGAGGAGCTGTCAAAGCACTCTTAAGGGTTTACTACACACTAGCAGTGACAACCATTAGGGTTGCTTTTAGTTACCAGAAGTGACAGCAAGGTCACCTGGACACACACGGCACACACACTGAATCACCCACAGCCCTACGGAATGCACTTTACACTTACGTGCCATAAAAATAATCAAGAATAATCCAGGATGAAGTGAGCTCGATCAGGACATACCCTGCACAACATTACACTATACAAGCATAAGATGGTCTCTTTCAATGGCTAAAGACGAAGCTTGTGGATGGTCAACAATGCACTTATGCAAGGTTATGTGATTGGAGTATTTGAAATGTGCTATCCATTGTTATGAATGCGGGGTGGGGGTGAGGGTGAGGGAATTTATTCCGATGCACATGACCAATGTGCTGACACTTCATTCTCCCACTTCAAGCTATTAAATTAACGACGAGAAAATATGCATATCCATGTCAGGAATAAAGGGACACGACTATATCATATGTTAAATATTTACGTAAGGGTTAGGGAGATAGAGAGAGAGAGAGAGAGGGGAGTAAAGTGGAAACATGCTAACGAGCAACACCAATAGTTATTCAAGGCAGCAGTGGCACCATAAAAGGTTTGTTTAACAATGAAAATGCATTGGAAAACTGCGTGCATTGTGTCCTCTGGCACACAACGAACTCTACCATGTATATCCTTTAATGGCGCATATGTGTATAATATATATACACATGTGTGTGTGTGTGTTTTATGTTCGCAAATTGAAAGAGGGGCGCAAGCACTTGGCCTGACACTTGGTTGGCAGCCAGTAGCAGTCAGAGAGAAGCACCAGTACTTTCATAGAACAATTCCATTGCAATTTTGCTCCTATATGACCCAACTTTTCTATATAATATGGTATAAATATATACAACGCGTTTTTGGCATCAAAATAGTACTTTGGTTGGTAGTTGGGCTTTCAGAAATTACGTGATTTTAAATGCAATTTCCATTGCATGAACTTGCCAAGTGGGATTTAACACAAAAAAGAGCTAAAAGGAATATTTCCGCCCAAATTCACAGCTCTAACAACTAATTGCTTACTTATCAGAGTAAACCATATATTATAAATACAAGTAAACAAGATCTAAAAATAAAATACACCTTGATACTGTTATCCATTTAGCTCAAAGGCTAATTGGCAGCGCTCTTAACCTAATTTTGTAACAAGCACAAAGCAATTCATTATTTTAATTGCATAATACCTACACTATGCTCAGCTCATAAAGCAATTAGTAAGAAAGAAACTGGACTCAACGAGCACAAGGATTGCCGCCCACGTAGATATGCAGCAGAAAAAGAACTGCGTTTCAAAGGAATACTAAAAATATCTTTCTCTGAACGATGAAGTGATGAAATACTAGAGAGAATAGGGTATAAAAATCTAGTGGAGACTGAACGACTCAAAGATATTCTGTGCTCAGCATTTACTAGACTGTATCTCATTGTTATATAATGATTATATTAGTGCACTTTACACTTTCAGTTATACTATTTAACGATGGGTAATACACATTGGGGATATACCACAACTATTATCAAGAGCAGCAACTTCTATTTACTGGTTCTTATATACTTAAGTACATGGATAAGCACATAGCTCCACGTCATGCAACTACATCTTCTCCATGTATCTAAGACATGTCCCTCTCTCCTGTGTGTATTTGATGTAAAAAATTGTTTTAGATATTTATTTTGACAGTTGAGTTTTCGTATAAAACATAATATGAATGCCCCAATACCAAATTTTTTGATTGGGTCAACAAGTTGGGAAAACTTTTTGACAGTTTTGTTTATTTATAATTTAACAAATTACATAGCCAAAGGTCACAATTTCCAGTGTGTGTGTGCGTGTGTGTGTTCGTGTGTGTGGGTGGGTGGGAAACTGTCGAAAATAATAAAGGTTGCGGCCAATCAAAGTTTATTTTAAATTATGAATTTCCTTAGACCTCAAAATCTTTTCTACAAATATGAACTTTGCTTTTCTATGAGCGCCCTGCGAATGTGGCACACGAAAAGCAACAAATTTCTCGGTAAATAAAGCCATAAACGTAGGTCAAATGAAATTCAATTTAAGTCAACAGGTAAATAACTTCTCCAAGTGACTGAGCTTAGGACACGAAATAATAAAGTTCCGGTTGGCAACATAGGCTAAAGTTTGGACCCCATACCTAGTGTTACCATGTATTTTGTGTTGGGCTATGAAATTAAGTTAAGTTGATGGTTCATAACTATAATCGACCTCAAAGTGCAAGCAATTACCTAGTTAGCCACAAAGCAGAGTTAGAGCTGAAGAGAATAATGTGCTATAAAACGACTACAACTCATTTTATTGTTGGGCTCTTCGAAAATGAATTCCTTTTTAGCCAGGAACACAGATTGGCCTAAACATCTGTAGGTTTATATGAACCCATATAAAGTTTATCCTACTAAACTCAAACTGCCTTCAAGGCAATCAACAAACAGGAGAGCAATACTACAAATAAAATAAACAATCAAAAGAAAGAAATGGTAAACAAGGAGCAAATTTGTGGGAATTTCATAGCAATTTTAACCAAAAGGTTTTGTGTAAGCTCCAGACGGGCGACCTATCAACTTTCTGTCGGCAATTGAAAGCGATAATTATAACTTTTATGCCGGAGAAATAATAATATCCGTATTATTGATAAAGAGGCTAAGACAATAAACTAAATCGAGTGGCCACACCTTACGAAGACATGTGTAAATTGTGTTAGCTGTGGCTAAGCGTATCGTGAACTAAAACTTAGTTTTAACAACTGACATTATCAACTTGCACAATGAGCCCTGAAAACATGTAAATTGAAGTGAGTTTGCGTGTTAAATTCACAAAAGAAACAATCCACAGATTGCAAACAGGTAACAATTTAGAAGCCAATGAAATCAGTGAACAGATTGTATGTATTTTAACACTTCATTTGGCTCTGACGGAAGCTTGTTGGTAACGTGGCAAGTAGCTGGGATACACTCGTGCCTAGGATGTTATCCTGCCAGTGGCAACCTTGCAGCATCTTTTACACAAAATTGAAATAAATGCGCACTTTCAAAGTCATTTACAGGCAAATAGTCACAGGGGTGCCCAGCCCTTCCCTGCCCCTCCCTGCCCTACCCTGCCCCTCCCTGCCCTGCTCTACGCTGTCCCGCCCTGCACTTACCTTACCTACTCCCAAGCCATTTTCTTAGCTGCTCACATTTTTCTCATCCAGCGGGTAAAAGCTTTGTATTTTTCTTAATTTTTTCTTCTTTTTTTTTGTCGCTTGTCGTTTGTCGTTGTAGATGCTGTTTTTCTTGTTGTTTTTGCCTGCCGAGCGGATTTTCCGCACTGTTATTTTGCTGCTGGCTTTTACACTTTGCCCCGTTTTCCCTATCCCCGCCCTCCCCTGGCGACAATTGTTGCTTCTACTTGAGCTCCAACTTCGGTCGTGACATTTATTTGCGGTTTTTAAGTGAGTTTTTCCTAGTGCGCGACTTTTTCTTTTCCCTTTGCCTTTCGCACTGCTTCAAGTAGTACTACGTGTAACTTGTTTTTTGGGTCTTATCGTTCACCCAACACACACACACACACACACACACACACACTCTCCCTGCAACTATCATATACCTCTTGACGGCCTCCCCTCTGCACTTTTTCCCCGAAAGAAAAACTATTATTATAAGCGACGCGATGCGGCACCTTTCGCTTTTGGGTGCTTTCGGTTTCAGTTGAGATTTTCGGATCTCCAGTTTTTTTTTTTGGAACTCTGGGCGGTTCAATGCACGCGTTTCGCTTTAATCAGAAAGTTAACGTTGTAAAGGAAGCGGGCGAAGAAACAGATTTGCAGATTTGCAGATTTTGGAAAGTAAAATCCATAACAAAGCGATGAATCGGCAAATTTTAATATGCCCTCACTCCACAGATGATGAATGGTTGCAGCAATTGCAACAGTTGCCCTGTAGCTCAACATTTAAAGGTTTAACGCTTATATAACTCTTAAGTGCAGTGCAAATTCAACGAGGAATCTTGCAAAATGAGAGCAGTAAGAAAGTAAACATTATTTTGACCACTAATCAAACTTGTGATATGACTTATGTATTCCACAGGATTGAAGTGCAAGTTTGCCAATTTAATCATATAATCTTCTGTCTTTTGGAGCAGGCTCTCGCATAGATACTAATTGCCTATGCACAAGTGCTCCCCAGGCTTATCATGACGAAAGTAACCACAGTATGAAACATGCTCAAACGAAAAACATTTAATTAACGTTGGCCACAAGTTGCATGAGATGCAACCAAAAACAATGGCACACAACAATGGGGAAGCCGTAGAATACAGAGAATAGCAGCCAACTCAATTACAGTTTCAATGCAAATCTAAAAATGTTGCTATTCATTTGCATTTCACCAAAGACCCGTAGACAGCAGCCAACAGCCAACAGCCAACAGCCAGCAGACAACTGCCAACTGCCAACAGGCAGCAAGAGTCGAAAAGCTCACCATAAAATGGCAACAGAAAAGGCACACACAATGGGCGAGTGGTTGTGGCAGCAGTTGAGGATACACAGGCTCCAAAGGCCAGGAGGCCGGGATGCCAGGATGTTAGCCAGGTCCATGTCATTGAGCAGCAAGGCTCATTGAAGCAGAAGCCAAAGCAGATAAAGCATTTGAATTTTTCACAGTTGATTTAACAAATGAAATGAAATTCCACCTGTTGGCGCTTCGTCTAAGCCTATGCAAAAGCAAAAGGTAACACAATTCGAGGCAGCTGAGGAGGCAGGCAAACCAAGAGGCAGCCAGAGATAACATGGCTTGGTATGAGCACTATGTATCTACTGTATTCCACTTAGCCGCTTAATCGTCCAGCCAACCCACCTCCACATTGTGGCCTTTGCGGTTGAGCGCTGGCAAATGAAGCATACGCCGTGGTGGCCACAGCCAAAATGTGGAACGCCAACTTCCCTTTGTGCCTACTTCCCCTGACAGATAACCTTCCAGCTGCCAACTTTAACGACAAATGCAATTAGACGCAAATTTGCATTAGAGTCGCGCTAAAGCAGCATTAAAGTTGGCCAACAATTAAAGTTGGCCAGCATTCGCATGCCCCAACCCTAAGCCGGGCCCCGCCCAACAATTCATAATCAACTTTAATATGCAAAACCATTGACAGCCCCAGCCGAAACTAGAGCGAACTTTGAGAAATTGAGTCCATAATGTGACACAACACTTGAAGTTGATAAATAACGACAACACCAACATGACAGCACCAACAGCACCAACAGCACCAACAGCACCAACAGCACCAACAGCAGTGACAGTGGCAACTGAAAAGTGCAACAACTGATAGAAAGACAAGCTGACACAGACGTATACTGACAAACCTCACTGTTGACTTACATCCAGTATATCAATACATATTTATTTTGCATAGGTAAACAATATAACCAATTACTTAAATAATATGCAACATCCACACTCAGAAGTCCTTCAACGAGATGCTTAAATGACAGTCTGCGGCCAGTTGAGCCGTTGTGTAAATATTAAATCGATTTAAATATTTGAGACAATTCCCTTGCAAGGACATACGATATTGGCCACAGAGAGTTACTCGCACTCCTTTTGCTCATCCATTAATTTGCAATATCTAATTTGGAATTTGGAATTTGGATATTTAAAATTCCTTTAGATGAATGAAAATTGCGTTCTAAATAAACAAGATTCATAATTAATATGCAGAGGCAGCAAAGTGTTATAAAACCCAATTAAGTTTAGCAAGCGTTAATTAATACAGAGCACCCAAGTGAGAATACTACAGTGTATTCAACTGTAAATTTAAAACGAGCTTAGGGTCTACTCTTGTCTCTTTTCTATGTATACAAAATTTGTAGTTCATCAAACTGAGTTAATAAACGAGAAGTCCTCAAATAGTTTGTGTAACCACAGCAAAGCGAAGTTTATCCTCTTAACTGAAGTCTTAGGTTTGATTGGAAAGCCTTTTGTCTTCACTTTGCCAAAAGTTGCCTCAAATTAGCCAAATGGAGATGCAAATACACATCGTACAGAGGGACAAACAGAACTATACGAGTACGTTTGTGCTGGACTGTTGAGCTCTGGATTAGTGTAATCATCATTGTCGTCATAGACTCCCTGCGAACAGCATCGACCTCGTCAGTTGGTCTTGTGGCATCTTCTAGTGCCATGTTCACCCAGCGGTTGCCGCGGTCGTCGGCACCGTTGAAGTTCGCGTTGACGTTGCTGCTGCTGCTGGTGTTGCTGCTGGCGACAGCAACAACAGCAGAACAATCGGCGGCAACAACGTGACAGATATTGTTGAAACAACAGCAACAACAGGACAGAGAGCCAAGTGACAGACATAATAACAATGCCGTCAACACCAAGCGCCAGTATCAGCTTCACAACTCGAGCCGCATTACGTTGTTATTGTATACTGCGACTGCTCGGATGCAAGTGAAACAACGAAACAACCGTTAGTTAAGCTCGTAACAATCTGTTGCAAGTCACACGAACCAGAGTCCTGAGTGGGCTGCTAGCACAACGACGATTGCCACTGGCAGAACTTAGCATAAGTCAAGAGCTCAGCAGGTCGCGTTTGCCAATATTGAAACGGAGTATTCCAATTTATAAACCAACAGCTGTCAATAACAACAAACAAATTCACCTACAAGGTTTCAGGTATCACCATAAACAATACACTTTACTGTGTTTCACTGATCTAAAAATATGGTACATAAAATATAATATATAACACACAGAATATAAAATAACATAGTGTAAAATCTAGGTAAGAGTATGACAGAATACGGCACTAGATAAAATATGACAGCTTAGAATAACTGCTTGACATACGAACTTAACACACAAACATTTTCCAAGAATATAGCATAAAAATGGCATATGCACAAATCAAACTAGCATATAAAAAAGTATAAAGCACAAACTAGAGTCTTTATCCTTTTCAATTTCCAGTTACCAGGTAACGGAATGACAGAGCTTTTCAGGAAAACAGTTGCTAAAAATAGAAAGAATAAAAACAAACAGGAGCTAAAGCCGTACTTCAGCCAGCTTTGCATCATTTTGATTCATTTGCAGGTGCGTTTTACTGTCGGATTAGCTTCAGATACGCTCTTGACGTATGCAAAATGGCATCGCCTAATGACTCTTGGTATCAGATGGAACATGCTTTTTGTGCCAGTGTCAAAGGGTGGTTCAGTTTCAACGATTTAATTAACGTATATCAATGTCCATCGGTGTCCTTTTACTTCGAATTCAATGAAACCCAAGCCCTAATGGCCTTTGGAATGGCTCAATCACAGTTATATTTGTCACTTACACACACAAATTGCTGAAATTTGTAGTCCTGGTACCAAACACACTGAGAGTCGTAAACGTAATCATATTTGTACAAGAATTAGAAATCAATTCGCATACAAATTGAGTTTTCGCTTACATTTCAAGCTAATCGTTTTCTCTCTCTCTCTCTCTCTCTCTGTCTCTTGCCCTCTGTTTGTGAAATCGGAATGGGATTTGAGTTGCTTGAAATAACAATTGGATATCCGCAGCAATTATAAGCACATGACAGCGGAGGGTCAGTACTGCCATTAGAGCTGGACAAGCTACTCGGAGGTACATATTTATCCGAGGAACAACAAGAATACAGTTCTCGAATCATGACGTTACTTCAATGCGTTGAAGATGGCCGTAAGTGTAACACTTGATGAACCCAGAGAGAGGGCGAGCGGCAAAATCGGCTTGTAAACATGACATAAAGCATGACAAGGATAACAATGCCGATGACATATATACGAACAATGCAAGAGAGGACAGGGATTTAGGGGCCGGGAACACACTGAATCCATGTGAGTCTGGCTCTGACTCTGGGTCTGGGTCTGGGTCATAGCCTGCACGGAGAACCATTTGTCTGCACGCTGTGTATAAAGAACACAATATATATATATATATATATATATATATAATATATGTATGTCGGATGAAAAGCTTTTGCATCGAAACTAATGACTGTCAGACGCAGAATAAAGGAATAAACGTGCGACGATTGTCAAATGATATGTTAAAAAGCAACTCAAAGCTGAAACGACAACTGCAACGTAAATTGGAAACACATTTAGTTATTTAATAATCTATGCTGGTCTCTATTCTTCAGATAGGTTAAGTATGTATATATCTATGCAAGTATTAGAATTGATGTGGCTGCTCTTTATCGAGTGTCAGCCCCAAGACAATGTCAACCAATGTTGCGTTTTCACTCCAAGCCTAATCCAGGGATCAAGCAGACACATGGACAAGGCTGTAAGTCTGGCAGATGAATTAAGTCTAGGAACATGTGTTGACAAACACACAGAGACACACAAACACACACAAGCACACACATCCGTCACATAATTGAAAACTTACAGCATACTTACACTCGACCATAAATTGGTTACATAAAATAGTTCCCAATCGTCCAATATGATGAGTATAAGGTTCATTATTCTTACTCTTTCATCTGAGGCAGCTTACAAGTCATTGAATGGATATATACACCTTGGTACTGTCTGGATATTCACAACGATATCTCAGCCAGCTTTAACTTGGAACAAGGAAAGTTTTTATTATAAATGTACTGCTGTGTAACTGATTGGAACTTGGTATCGATTTAATTTTAGCTTGTAATCTGCCACCTGCCACAAGACGTCTTGGTAATTGGAATTGGCTTATTACACTTTTAGCTACACTGTTACCTACAGTGGCCACTAAAAGCTAGCTACTCAACTGCAACGGCAAATTGCCCTAATTCTTCCCTCAAGTTTGGCAACCCGAGTCGAAAGCTTGTCTTTAATTTGAAACTTTCGAGATGCTTTGTAATCATTGGGTGTCAACCAAGACGCAGAGTCGATTCTGGTACCAGCTCGTGTCCAAAGTTGCTGCCCTTCTCAAGCCAGCAACAGCACAGAAAAACTTTGGCGCCAAGACGACATTTTAACTGACAACGGAGTAGGAAAAAAAGTTTCGCATCTCTTATTTTGTTGGCCTTTACTCGGCGTGTACATGGGCTGGCAGGCACTGTAACATATTTGCATAAATTTGTATACTCGTACCAGGCGTGTACCAGCAGCACCAGCGCCAGCGATGAATTCAACTTGAAGATGTAAGCGCGGCGCAGGCAAGAAAAATGAACGGAAAATTTGATATATAAAAAAAATATAACAAAAAAACAAATAATAATGCTTGACTCAAGTTTGACGAACTGCCAGATATCCAGTGTAACCAGAAACATACAATAGCAACCCACTTAATCTCAATAGAAGAACTTTCCTTTAATAGCCTTCCCTTTTTATTACACAATTCTCATACAATTCTGACAAAAAGAAAATGACAATGTAGGTGAAAATTTGAAAGAGTTTTGTATAGCGTAGAGCGTAGTGTAAAAGTCTTAACTTAACTAATATACTTTCTGGGCTTAAATAGGGTTATTGTTATACAAAAAGCACTTAGCAAGATGACAAAGATGCCTCAGAACATTTAAAGTTATGACCAGGAGTATTTTTCCTATATTGAATCTGATCGGAAAGCTGATTATGGATAACTTGTCAACGTTAATAAAGTAGAAAATAAAGAAGAAATAATATAGCTTAACTGTAAGTTTATCGTGTGGAAAGATCATAACTCGACACAAACTTCAATGGGAGTTCTATCTATCTATCTATCTATCTATACATATCCTAGACTCGGAAATACCTTCTTATATCTGTTTCAAACGATTGATACAACTTAATTATACCTCAAACAAGCACTTATTGGCTACAGGGTATAACAAGAAAAGTTTTGCCTTTGAGTAGGTGGCATAAAATTAGCAGTTCTTGAGTGAGAGAAATACCCGAGAGAGAGAAAGATATATAGAGAGGAGAGAGCAAGAACGAAGCAGAAAGAGGGTGAAATTTTGACAGGGCGCAGTTCAAAGTAAAAAATCATGACAATTACTTTGCAAAAGTTTTGTTTTTTTTCCTCTTGCTGAAAGGTGTGAGATAAGCCAATGTAATGAAATGGGGAAAGCAGACATCAAATTATTTGCTATAATGCATTCCCAAAGTTTTTCAGATTTTTATTTTACCTGCGAGATTTACGAGTACTACGCAAATCTTTGGATTTGTCAACAGTGCAACTTTTGCTTGGAATGCAAATTGTGTAATGAACTGCCACGTCTTACAAATAAAAAGTTAAACTATGTCGCAGCCAAATAAGTTACACAACGAAGATGCTTAAATGATTGACTCAAATGTTAATTAACTACTCGTAAACAGAGGTCTGATAAGCTGTCTATAAATAGCTACGGCTGGAACCATCAAAGGGATCCCTACCCTTTGGTAAAGTATCGATAGTTTATTTATAGAAATGCCGGGCATAAGTTTTACCTTCGACTCTTACAAAGAGCTTAGTTGGAATTGACAGGAATTGACCATGTAGCAACATTGAAAGAAAGTTGCAACATCAAACAGGCATCATTAAACAATTTGTTTCACATTTCTTGGGGACCAAAGAGCATCTTGTGTGTTGCCGTTCCAGGCGAAGGCAACACGAAAAAGTTTGCCAGGACCTGTCTGGGACTGCCAATTTACAACTCTGTGTGTGCGTGTGTTGTAAACACACACATACGGAATTTTCTTGTAAATGGTACATACAATCTGCAAATTTGTTAAGTTTGCGCCACGAGCTCCGTTGGGAACATAAAAAGTGCATTTTCAACTTGACACGCAAAAGCAGTAGACATTCCCTAGAAGACTCGCCAATCGTGCTAATGTATCTATGTATCTATGCATCTCTCTATATATATGGGTAATTGTGTATCCTTTTAGTTGAATATGCAATAGAGAGATTGCATAATATTTAAATAAAATGAAATTGAATTCTACCTTTGATTCAAGCTCTCAGATAAATGTTGAAAGTAACTAAAATTTTTGGTATGAGTATATGAAAAGTTATAAACCACTCATCGAAATCAAATATTTCAAAGTTATTTACATATCTACATCATATAGTTTATATATTAGTTTAGAAAATTCATAGAACCCAATGTTTGTCCGTCCCCAAATCCATAAAATCTTATATCAAAATTCTCCTTAAATTAAATCATGTTTATATCACGCATACGACACGTATAACATAGCAGCCCTACACTCCCCAAGACACATACACACATGGACCAAGCCGCAACACTGTCAATATCAACTCTCAAGTTGAACAACACCCAGCTGACACTGTAAAGCACAGTTAGTTGTCTACTTTGTGGGGGGAGTGTATTTTTTGGTCTTGGGGGCACAAGGCGACGTTTAACAAAGTTTAAGGCAACCGCAACAGGAGCTGTAACATATGTATGTATCCATGAATGTATGTACGAATAAAACTGTCTTCTGTCTGTGTGTGTGTGTGTGTGTGTGTGTGTGTGGGTCGGGTGTGGGGATAACTATAAACTGCACATTTCCTTGGCAGCTTGAAAACTTTTGCCATGGTGCACGAAAACTTCTGCCAGGCAACATTTTCTTGTGCGCTTTTCAATTGTTGCACGCTCTTCACGGAGTATAACCAATTAAATTTTTGCGCGCAGTATAAAAGAAAAAGGTCTTTTTGCCAAGATGCCAGGATGCTTGCAATTATCAAAGCACATAATTTTCAGCTGCTTGCTGAGACACAATGATCTCAAGATGTCCTCAAGAAATTCTAAGAAATTCTAAACATCTTTACTACCGAAAAAGCTTTTAGGATGACCCTGTAAATTTATATAGAAATTTCATGCCTGAGATCACAGCCAAAAACAGTGACAGTGACAGTGACGTTGACAGTGACAGTGCCACTGACAGCGGCAGCGATTGCACGTTAACCAACACTGTCACCAAGCACTTGACTGCTATTTGTCCCTCCTTCTGTCGTATCCTTCACACAAAACTGTGTGCATCCGCCCTAGCAAACTTGTCATGTTTGCCTTCTGG
Organism: Hirtodrosophila trivittata; assembly: GCA_035045065.1. Classification (NCBI taxonomy): domain Eukaryota; kingdom Metazoa; phylum Arthropoda; class Insecta; order Diptera; family Drosophilidae; genus Hirtodrosophila; species Hirtodrosophila trivittata. The sequence goes on along the minus strand of JAWNNK010001446.1, from coordinate 265,846 downwards.
TCAATGCTCTATAGCATTGTTAGTTGCTAGTTTTCCATCACATTCAACATTAATTATAGCGCTAATAATAGCATATTTATATATATTTACTTTTGAACCTCGTGACGTGCAAGTCAATGAATCTATCGTATATACTGAATAAATCTCTCTGTTGGCTATAGAATTTAGCTCTTTTCGAATCAAAAGTTGGCAGCACTGGTCAGCTCATAAGTCTGCAGATAGTTTCGTCCCCTTGATGTCCTTGTTGATGTCCTCTTTGTTTTTGTAAGTTGTGGCCCAAGTAGTTAATATCAAGCATCTGCGTCGTTTAAGGCGCTTTAATTAAGTTCGTCTTGGGCAATTGTCATGTCAAGTTGTCGCCACTGAATGTACATGAATCGAAAGCTGCGAAAGGACACTTTTTATATGCCACATCACTTGTGACATACAGATACACTCAACCACTTACAATGTTTCAGTGTATAGAAGTTTTAGCATTTCATTAAAAAGTTTTTTGCTCCTGTCATTGTTGGGCAGTGATTGCACAGAGTTCACCTACTCGAACAATAGTTGAGTGTGTGCTTTTACCCTAAACAAAAGCGGATTACAAAATCTAGGAATTTGTCGCTTTTAAAGACTGAACAAAGTTCTACTCTCTTTCACTGAATTCATTGCAATAGTTCACTACTTCAGTTTGTATTTAATATCGAATCAAATATTAAAGAAAATCATTTTTCTGCATGGTTATTTTATTTCAAGCACACAAATACTAAACTTTAAACTTCTTTTGACATTTTATCCCATCTAGTTTGTACCATATATAGTATATAATATATAGTGTATATTTATCCATTCATTTAAATTTAATAAGCAATGAGAGCCAGATGCCAACGCATGTTGAAGCCTTTCTAGCATTCAAAAAATAATTGGATTGAGAAAAATATTGAGTACAAATATAAAGCAAGAGTTTTGCGCAAATATATAGAGAAAAATAAATTTAAAAATGAAGATATAAACGTAGAGAGAATTATTTATAACAGCAGAGACCCAATCAATATAAGGAATAAATAATAATAACAAATCAATGGACAAAAGATAAGACTTTTTTATTTGATTGCTTTAAGAATAAACTCTGTGACTTCAAAGCTTATTTGCTTGAATTTGTGTTAACGCTTTTCTTATCTGTCTTCTACACACTAATTCAAATCTTATTTTGAATTGAGTACTCAATATAAAACATAATTTATAAATAATTTATGTATGAATATCTGATTAAAAGGTAAGCTACTTAAGCGGTAGGCACAAAAAGAGGCTTTTCTCCGTACTAGCAACAGATTAGAATAAGCACTTATCCTGGAGCACACACACACTCGTATACCCTGACCTCATGCACTCATATCCAGAGCTCACGTCTCGCCAATGCATTACATAAATGCTGCTAATGCACTCGTGTTGGGTGCACGTGGATACTCCCTGAATATGAGCAATGTGGCTGGTTTTTTGGATGGATGCTGAAGGTTGAGAGGTGGGAGCTGGGAGCTGTGAGCTGTGAGCTGGGAGCTGGGAGCGGGAACTATTTCATTGTCGCAATATGACGCATACGCGTATTTTATGCCCAACAAATATGGGCAGAAATGGGTGAGGCAAATACATAACTATGACTTCATTATGAGCTCATGCCGCAAAGTGCAGCAACAATGGCAACAAAGCGGCGCAGCAACTGACAGCATAAGCCAAACATTAATAATAAACAACTTACAAGCCATAAACCAATGGGATGCCGTTCCACAAGTCTAGAGCGAAAAAAGAAATTATGAAAATAAAAACCAAGCCCTACCACAGTATAAATTACAGCATGAAATAAAAGGCGAACAACAAAAAAATGGCCAATGCAAGCGAATGAAAATGATATTTAACAAAATAGGAAAAAATAAAAGAAAAATATATAGAAAAAAGAATGAAGAAATAAAATAGTGCAAACAAAAACGAAGCCAAAAGCATTTCAGATGTCGCAAGGGAAATGCAAGGGAAAATATGCGCGCACAGTGAGTGTCAAAATTATTACAACACTCCCGACGTCTGGACTGGGGCGAGTGAGCTGTTGCTAAATGGTAACTGGTAACTGGTGCCTGGTAACTGGAGGAAAATGGCCAACAAATGGGAATGATAAAAATTCACACTGGACTTGGACGATGGCCACGTTGGCGACAACTGACTGAGTGGACAGGCGACAGACAAATGATGCATGCCACATGCTACGCACTTTACCAACAGTCACATGGAGGCAAGACACTAACAAGCCAATTGCAAGCAATCCATAAAACTGTTTCGCCTTCATTTCAGCTAGATAATCGCAGTTAACTACCTTTTTTTTATACTTTAACTAGTCAATATTAAGATCTCAAGCGCAGTTCCTATGTTAAAAGTTGGTCAAAATGTGTCAGAGATTCGTTACGTTAGAGATATGTAAACTTTGTTTTCTGGTGGCAAAGTTGGAGAATGCGATTTGCGGAACAGTATTCCAAATGAATATAGAAAATGACAACAGTGCAGAGTAAAAGGCAAATTAAATGCAAGAGGAACAGAGAGGCAAAAGCACACAGAGATCAAAATATTTTTTGGCAAAAAGCCTCGTGGCCAAAAAAATACACAGAAAACAAAGTTAAAAAAAAGCAAACAATGAAACATTTAAAATTGCATATATATATATGCATACATATATATATATATATACATATATGAGTAAAAAACTGTGTAAAAGCAAAGGGGATAGTGTGCACACCATTGTTTATAGCCGAGTGTGCAAGAGAGACGCAACGATGGAAAGAGACAGAGCATTCCAGGATATGCGGCTGACGCCGAGTCCATAAGAACACAGCGTCTGTCGTCGTCTATGTCTGTCGAGAACTCAGTAAGGATGACACATCTGCATACACAGCTGGATATGGTCAAGTTGGCACACAGAAATGCCACCAACTGTGATCAGCCCCAAAATGCAATACGCCAGACAGAGAGAAAGGTGAGAGAAGCAGAAGTAAGGCACCAAATAGTATGTTCTGCTCAGAGCTACTCGGATAACTGATTAACTAAAGATTAAGAACTATTGTCAGTGATATCTGACACAGCAGGTAGAGTAGGTCTCCCACCTGGTTTCTAACCCAGTAGCAAACTTACGAAGAGAGACAAATTAAATTGGTCCTTTGATTGTGTTTTACTATTACAAATCACAGAATATTGTTGCCTCTGACGACCAATTTAATCAACTGTTGAATGTCAAAAAGGAATTTGTTTGCCCAATAGAGCAACCGCACACAAAGAGTCCTTGTTCAGCTCTGACAGACCGCACACACCACGAGTATTGTACATAATCAAATGCGACTCTCTGGGGAGCATAACTCGGAGCTCAGCTGGTTAAAGCCCTTTATACGGGTAAGGCCATGATGACCCAAGGTATAAATGTCCAGCTGCAAGCTATATTCGCATAGCTGGACATAGTCGTAATGTGAAGGCAAAAGCCAAATAGCTTGAACTGGGCAGCAATGGGGAATGGACAGTGGGACAAAAACTGTACGAAAAAGGTCATAAAACGGACACTCACCTCGATAAAGTTTGCCGCGTTTGCCAGCAGCAACGATTGCTTGCTGCTGTTGTTGTTGCTGTTGTTGTTGTTGGTGATGGTGTTGCTGTGGCTGCTGTTGAAGTTGGAGTTGGTGCTGCTGTTGCTGGACAGCCGCATCAAGTTGCAGCAGCAATTGCGGCGCTCCAGCCGCTGCCTGGCCGATATTTCCATTAACATTTGTCATAACGGCCGCCGACGGTGTCAAATGCTGCTGTGTGAGTTTCTGTTGCTGCTCCTGCTGCTGTTGAAGATGATGATGAAGTTGCTGCTGATGATGTAGTTGCAGCTGTTGTTGTTGATGTTGTTGCTGTTGTTGCTGCTGTTGTTGCTGTTGCTGTTGCTGTTGATGAAGATGAAGATGCTGCTGCTGCTGCTGATGGTGTGACAGCAATGGTTGCCCATTGGCGCCAGCAGCTACTGCTGGCGGTCCATGTGCCGGGCAATAGCTACGATATTCCCCATTTATATCCATGTAAATTGGCGCCTCCACAAGTGGCCAAGCGGCGGCGGCGCCAGCCAAGGTTGTGCCTGCTGTTGCAACTGCAGCTGTTGTGACTGGCGCTGCTGTTCCTCCTGCTGCATTTGGCGTCAATGTAATCAATTGCACGGGTAACAGTTGAGCCCCATTGGCCGACTGTAAATGAATGTGTGGTATGCCGCCGTGTTGGGCGCAATGCTGTTGCTGTTGCGTCTGCTGTTGCAGCTTGGGTGACAACTGTTGCTGCTGCTGCTGCTGTGGGGGTGGCAGCGTGTGTTGCTGATAATAAACGGTTGTCTGCTCATAGGCGGCATACAATGTACTTGTGGCATTGCTTCTATTCAGTGTCGCTGCTGCTGTGGACACTGTCGCCATTGACATGTTGGTGTTGCTGTTCGTGTTGCTACTGCTGCTGCCAACTGTTTCTTGCAACTTGGCCTTCAGTGCGGCGGGCTGAAAGGGTGGTGCCAGTGGAGTCAAATTCGACTTAAACGCCTTGATCAATGCACTGTTCTGCGATGTTGCTGCCGTGCTACATGTTGCTGATGAGTTTGTCGGTTTTGTCTCCTCTGGCTTGGTGATTGCTATGTCCAATTTACGTTCTTCCCTTGGCGAACGTTCTTGACTAGCGCTACGATTGTTGTTACTGTCAACAACATTTTGTATCGCTGGCGTTTCAGGCTTATTTTTATCCATTAATTGATAACTCTCGTCAATAAAAGCCACCAGATCCTGACAAGCCTGCTGCAAATCCGCCTGAGTTGCAGCTGCTGTCGATGCTGCTGCCAGTTGCAGCACACTATTATCAACTTCATCGTCATCATCATCGCTCTCGATAACATGCTCGATTATGCGAAAGTTATCGTAGTCTATAATACGCGCATAGCCCATCCCAAGCGTCAGACTTGTCAGCCTGGCGGTCTCATCATCGATTCCATCGTCATCGGTATCATCGTTGTGGTGGTTATCGTTGTCATCGTTATCATCGTTATCATTGTGCTCTGTAATAACATCTGGGACAGGTAACTGCTGAGCGTCCATTTCTATCGACAGGTCATCGCGCCTTTGTGGGTGTTCCAATTCAGCTTTAATTACTTCTTCTTCTTCGTCGTCATCCTCTTCTTCTTCGTCTTCTTCTTCTTCGTCTTCTTCTTTTTCGTCTTCTTCTTCTTCTACTTCTTCTTCATCTGCTTCTTCTTCTTCAACTGCAGCTTGGTTATCAAAATTGCTATCGTTGTTTGTATCGATCTGTGTACGATTTGGTGAATCGGTTTGCGTATCGGAACCAGTTTCGTTCTCCAGTTCTTCTTCAACTATTTGGGGAAGTTGGAACGTAACAGACTTCTTGCGCACTTTTCGTTGTTGTAGTTGTATTTGTTGTTGTTCTTCTTCTTCCTCTACTTCCTCTTCTTCATCGTCTTCCTCATATTCTTCATCTTCATCATCTTCCACTTCCTCTTCAGTTTGAGTGCTGCTATCGATAAACGCCGCCCCTGTAGTACCGCCCTGAACCGATGTTGCCTCACAGTTCCCATAATAGTCGCATGCGTCACCAACCAATTCCAACTGGGTCTCATTTGATGGCGTCTCCAAGTGGGAGCTAACAGTTGCTGCTGCAGCCATAATTATATTATTATTCTATATATATATATATTCGTACTCGTATCGTCAGCGAGCTGGGAATGTTTTTTCTGGGAATTCAATTTTTTCCTCTCTTTGCCAGTTTACTTTTTCCTAGGATTAATTATCAACTGCAAATTTATATTATGATTATCTTCGAATGACGATAACAGTCGCTAACTGTCATTGTTGTTGCTACAACAGCTTGACTACTGTCAGCAATATCAGGTTGTTGTCGTTGTCGCTGTCCATGTTCCTCAGGCATGATTCTGATTGCGTTGAGCTGCATGTGATGACGTCTGTGTCAATATACGGGTGACTTTCATTCAGAAATTAGCTCACAGATATAGACGTATAGATGGTCCTATGCGATGCGATTCGATGGAAAATTAGCTTCTATTGAGGCTTTTCCTCTGAATAACAAATAATGCGAAAATTTTATTTATTTATTATTCTACCGAGTCTCTTTACAGCGTCTGCAAGTAAAAGAAAAATTGCGAAAGAAATTTGTTAAAGAGTTTTGTACTTTGGCCGAGTTGTCCTACTCGAAAAAGTCAAAAGTTTCCATCGTCCTCCCCAAAATATTGTTTATCGAAGATCATCAATTATTTATTTTAATTAAGGGCAAATCATAAATGCAAGTGAAAACAGATGGGCGATGGTCTTTTCGTTTCTCCTCGTTTGGTTTGTTTGCTGAGCAAACGAGGTTTCACTTTTATGCCAAAAGCCAGCATCTTGTAGGAAATTCGAATTGATTTTGTTGGAAAATTATGTCTGAAATAAGGTTTAAGTATAAGGGTCACACAAGCCTTGCCTTTCCATAGCCAAGTTGGGAAAAAGTCTAAGATTTTCTTGTGAATAAGACTCTTTGGAATTTGTTTTTCAGACAAAAAATGCAAGAACAACTTCTAATTCTTGGATGAAGAGAAAGAGAAAGACTTGACTTCATTAAGAATAACCTTAAAAAAAAGGGAAATTCAGTTAAAATTAAATATTTATAATTAACAATTTCGTTAAACCAAACCTTACCTTATGTCATAGGTCAGTTCACATTATAACAAAATCATTTACTTGACTGAGTCTACTATAAGTAACTCTGAATCTCGAGTTAAATCCACGAAATTAGAAACATTTTACCTAAAACTTTAAACGAATTTCTACAATTTTCAAAACTTTTAAACTAAGTGAAAATTTCTCTTTGTAAATTAATATCAAAAACCAAAATCAACGAATGCCAAATGCAGCAACCGACATTGCTACAACAATTTTGTGGGACACACTCACACACACACACACAATCACACTCATGGTTAGCACACACAATTTCATAAATGGCATTTTACATCTGAAATATTTCAGGCAAAACACACAAAAAAAAAACTTAAAACCAGTCCAAACCACAATTAATTTAAACAAAAACCAAACTCAATCCACATGATTTCTGTAATCTCTGCTCTGAATTGATTGTGTCCTGCAGAGAACAAATTATGACATACCTTCCATTATCTCTTCCATTTTGGAAATTTCACTTAAGGGTCTATAATAAAAGTGTCACACACAGAACCAACAACCTGCTGACTGACTAGGAAATTTTATACACTTGACGACAATATTCGCCAAAATATGCCAAACAAAGATCAATAAATGGTAAAAGAAAAAGTCACAATTTTATAAAGTTTGACTGATTTCTGTTAAACATAAAGAGCAAACTCTTAAGGCTTTTAATCTGCCTTGAATTTATTTCAATAATCATGACATTTACTTCTGGTTCTATAATTACTATTAGGTATTTAATTTAATACATTTATAAATAGATTTTAAGTGAGAGCAGCTCCTGATTTCTGCAGAATAATAAAAAAGGAAGAATATTTTATAAATTTGTCTTTATTAGGAACTTCTTCTCATTTAAGTATTTTGCGTACCAGAGAATAATAATTAGCATTAAAATATTCATGTTTGTTTTATGTGAATGTGTGCTTGATTTTGAGTGTGTGTGTGTGTGTGTGTAGATAATTGTGGGTGTATGTGCATATGACTAGAAATGAGTTTAGAATGTCATTTAGTCTGATTTGCTCTAATTATTTAAATACGTACAAATATTCGCAATAAAATGTTCATATGCCAAACATAGTTTGGAAATGCAGCCCGCAAATTTAATTAAAAACTTTTACTCTAATTAAAATTTACCAAGAAATTATGTAACACAAATCCCCGTGTTCAAATGGTGGTGAAGTTAATGAACAGAAAGTTCAAATGAAACAATTGTTTGCAGTTTACAGCAGCATCAGGGATTCGAAAAAAATTGAAATCAGCCGGAAAAATATCATGAGTGTCAACATGCACCTATGTATACCCTATATATACCCTTACAAAAGTATAATACCGATATTATTAAAATTATATATGTATACCTGATCAACCAGTAAGGAAAGACAGCTCAATCTAGAGAGAATAAAGTAGCTATATACTTTCCTCAAGATATTCCCTCAGAATATCATCATCAGTTTTTTAGAATATAGTAGACCAACGCCTACGTCACGCAGAGAAGAGGGTATCTCATTTTTAATCCCTCTATTGCAGCGAGAGAGCTTCGCTGACCATAGTGAGGGTTTTCCACTGAAATCCTAGAAACGTGAAGAAGAACAGGAGGAAAAAGGTGGGCGGTCAATGCAGGGATACACAAATGAAATGCGTTGGCCTTGGCGCTGTCGTTGTCAATAAGCTGGAAAAGGCTCCGCTTTGGTTTTCATCTGCGTATATTGTTTTGCAACATGAAGTATTTAATTAAGTTGCAAGCGCACACAGCCAAGGCCAAATGTGGGCACAATGTGGGCTGTAAGGGTGTGGCTTGTCAGTGTTGATAGTGTGGCACAGACAAGTACAAGTACTCGAACAGAATCACCTACAACAACAATGTCAGAAAATCTAATTTGTTATGCAACGCAGAGCATGAAGAACAAATTAGAGCCGTCTCATCGACTAGGGGATACTTTACCTTTCACTTTTGTTCCATTGAAACAAACGCAAATTTATTTTATTCATCAGAAAAGTTTCTTACATTATTTTTTATCATTATCAACTTCTTTCTCAAAAGTTCTATAGAATATGTGTTGGGCCTAGCAATAAAACGCTCAAGTCGACTGCTAGCACAAAGTTGCCAACAATTGAGTTTATGCGTTGACCCTACACATAAAATTATTTAATTATTTACCGAGATCAACCTTAACCTTGTTTCAAATAACGTTTACCATAAAACTTCAAGCGTATCAGAGGAATTAATTTTAATCTTAGGGTATTTTTCTGGATTTTCATGATGCGATGTCCCTTGGGTTTGCTCCACTCAAAGTTGTCCAACAGTTTCACTCAAAGAGCACATCTCGCAGCAACAAATGCAGCCAATCCGCCGCAGCAAATCTCTCTCCAGCTCTAACTCTCTTCCCTACACACACACACACACACACACAGCGCTCAGTCGGTTCAGGCTCACGACGCATGAGTAAGTGAGTGGGTGTGTGTTTGTGTGTGTGTATGTGTGTGTGTGTGTAGCTCTGTAGGAGTGTGGGCGAACGCAGCCCAAACGCCACAGAAAGAATTTTCCCCAGCTCCTTGAAGGAGCAACAAGTTAAACTTCAATTTTATGACTGCCGGCAGCTAGGAACATTTACTACTCCGTTTTCATTACGAGAAGCATCCGCGCACCGTGCAATATTTACATAATGGCTGCGATGTAGGAGATATTAAGAGTGAAGGATGCCAGTTTAAGGATGGTCCATGGTCCAGGGTTCATAGGACAGGTGGGTAGTTAGGCAGCAGCCTTTTGATGTTTTACTTGGCTCACGCAGCGTATGATTAATACTTATATTAATTTGTTTTATTGCGTATACGCTGTGTGCGCCGCAAACTTTCGGCTTATCTGGTATGTCCATGATAAATGCCGTTCACGTCACGTCAGTTCCTATAGGCATGGCTGGCACATGACGTTTGAGTAATGACAGATGCCTCAAAACGCCGCCTACGCCATGGCAGAACATGGCCAGCTGTGGCAGCTACTCGTACTTAAGCACGGGATAAGCTTACCTTTAGCTAAGCCAGTTGAGAAAACAAACTAAGAGATTGGACGCTATAACGTAACAGCTGCTTTATCACCTAACACTCTGTGTACCTGTATATACAACATCCTTTATGTACCTTTTGAATAATTGTACTTTTTTCAGGACGAACGCAATGTTACAGTAGAAACTCGGTTGAGCGACAGACCTATTCGACGTTCAACTAGATATAATTTACACTATGTGATACATATTATATATATTAACCTTTAGTCTCCTGCCTCTTAAATGTTTGATTTCTTGTATCAGAAATTATGTTACCCTCGCAAAGAAGGGACTTATTTTTATTACCTAAGAATTGGATCTTTCTAAGCTATATTTATTTAAATATAGGAAACTTCATTTAAGACGGGGACACTTAACATATTAACACATATTAAATATGCTCTGCAATGCAATGCTGGAAGAAGCAAAGTAGGCCCAGTCGAAGAAGAAGACGAAAGAGAAACAATTGAAGGAGAATTGTATTCAGGAAACTGACAAAAAAAAGAAGAGATATTCCCATAAGCCCATGAGAAGCTCGATACTCGTAGGAGCAAGTTTTGCATGGCACCCGCTTAGCCTAGTTTCCCTCAACTAACTGTATTCAAGAGAGTCGCATCCAGGCATTCAGGCATTTGAAAGGCGCTTAAGGATTTAAGTCAACTACAAGGAACAAGGCAAGTTGAAGATAAGTTGAAAGTGGGGATTGCCTCTGGGCCACAAAGACCCAAAATGGAGACAGTGTGAGTAATTAGGACGCAAGTGCGTAAAAGTGCCACCCACTCAATACACATACCCCGCAGTGGCATTGTGCGATAGTGTCGTCGCTTATCCTGCACAAAAATGACGCAAGCAACCAGACAGAAAAAGTACGCACAAGAAATGGCTTCAATTAATTGACTTAAGCAACAACAACAAGAAAGGAACGAAAGAAAATTCGAAATTGACAGGATAAGCAAGTGAGATATAGTGGAACAGGACACAGGATGTCAGCATGTCAAGGGAAAAGTTATCAATGTTCGTTACGGGGCATCAAATGAGCCCCTCGAAATCGAACTCTCAATTGTAATTTATTTCGCTTTTTGTTCTTCAGCAGTCGCAAAAACGTACATTTTGAAGCTTTTTAAAGCATATTTTTAGGCAGCGACATCAAATACCAAAATGGAATAGAACTGATTCCCAGTGAACTAGATCACAAGCAATGGAACGTGTTCATCCGTCCACAATGTTTGGGATTCATATGTAAAAGAAGTAGAGGTAAGAGATCTGTTTTCAATCATTATGTAACTGATAAATATCTTCTGCTGGAACAGAGGGAACAAATCCTTATTCATTTTTTATTCTTTAAAATTTGTATATTTATTTAACATGTGCCAGCATAATCTAGGGGTGGATCACATCCTTAACAGGGATTATAGTTACGATAAGCCGGATCGAGACAATTCCATAATACCCTTTCCTATTAATTTATTCCTTTGTTTACAGGGTATACAAATGCATCCTGCAGTAGTTTACGCAGAGAATCATTTGAGTAGAAATGAATTTCTAATTTAATTTATTTTCTATTTGTAAATTTCTCATCTAGTAATTGGAAATTATTCAAAGGAGCATTAAATTCTCGAAGCAAAATGACTCAATTAAAATAGAAAATTTGTACATATGCAACGATATGATAGACGAGGCATGCGTGAGGTTAACAGTGTCTTCAGGCCCATGGGGCATGCTGCATGTTTGTTGCACTCAAGAAAATATAAAGCCATATTACAAGTTCTACACACAAATGGACAAAGTGCAATTAGATGATATACGATATGGCAGCTTGTGCTTGGACGGCATCAAAGTTGCACACACGAGCTGCAAATTCAACTCATATTTTATACACACACACACACGCATACGCATACTCGCAGACAGACACGTGTGTGTATCTTAGCGCACATAAAATATTTCACGCAAAACCAAATGACACTTATGCTGACATATGCACACAAGTCATGTCCCAGGTCCACGTCCTCGTCCAGGTCCATGTCCATGTCCAGTTTTCCAGTTTCTTTCCCCTCCCTAGCTTTCCCCTTCCTGTGAAGCGGCGGTAGAGCAAAAACTGTGCCATTGTGCATATAATTTGTCACTTGCATGGTCTTTATACAACGCCCGCACAATCGGACATATGGAGTTCGCCTAAGGGAGCAAATGGGGACAAGACAGTCGGGACAGGTCCTTGGGAAACAGCGAGCATAACTGTCAGAATCGTGTAGTTTATCACACATATTCACATACCTCAGGGCACAACCAGGACTCCGAAGTCAGTTAGTTCAGAGTGCTTAGGGAGAGTATTACGTGTTAAGTGATATCCAAGAATATTTTGCATAAATGTCTAACTGCAGAAAGGGACATTTATGATACACTTTATGCCCTCCTTTTTAATCACATGTCCTTGGAGGGAGTGCAATCGGTGGCATATATAAACATATTTAATCATATTGAACCAATTGATTAAATAGACTAAAAGAGGTCACAAACTACGTAGCTCATTGGGGAAACTATCTCCGACCCTATATAATACTCATATATTATATTCAACTATCTGCAAAAGATCCTCAGCTTGAAATATAGTTTTTACTTCTTATCTCTAACTTCTTAAGCCCAATCGGATAATTGCAAATTGAAACGCTTTAATTTGAAAGGACTCGAACAACAATTGATTATTCTCCAGGAAGCAAGATTTAATAGCAAAGTAGGAAGCATTCGTACTGATTGTTTGCTAACTGATTTCTTACTTTGTTTTTGCACTTTCCCTTTTCGGAGCACACATTTGCATTACTTATATAAAGGACCCAACCAAACCAATCCCGACCGAGCTGTGCTCACACCTCAAACTTCTATCACTTTGCATGAATAATATACGAACCGTGTCATTTGCACACACGTATCGCATGTTCTATCTCACCTGTATGCTGTTCGGCATATGTATTATATACATGCATGTACATATGTATATGTATATATACACACATATGTCGTAGTGTGTCTCTCGCTAAGCAGCACGTGGCATGCATACGAGGACAGCAGTTTTTTAGTTCCTTTTTTTTGTTTTCTACTAGCTGACAAGTGTTGAAATAACATTTGCATTGCATTTTAAATGCTTGTCTTCAGCTAGGATATTTTCATACACATATCATACACAGATGAATGAAACGGGATTCGTTTAGAAAAACGATTTTCCCAAAGATTTTCGACAGCGTCCGACCCGTGTGCGTTTAACTGTGCAATTGACTTTACCGAAAGAGCATAAAGCATGCAAAATAAATGATGGAACAGTTTTGAGGACGTTTCAGGACAAGGGCAAGCGTCCTTTTCCTGCAAACAATTACGAATGTTTTTTTTAAATCCAACGCCAGGATGACAATGCAAAGGTCCTTGTGGAAAAAGCCCTAGCAGAGACTTCATCAATTTACTTGAAAAATAAAAGTAAACTGGCTTCTCCTTCAGGAAAACAGAAATCTGATAGAAATTATCACTGAGAATAACCAAAACTTATGTTAAAATTAAATTAACTTTCACATTTAATAATAATTATAAGTTATTAGATAAAATAAAATGTACCAGCAGTTATTTTTAGGACTTTTCTAGAAACGCCTTCGGCTCTGACAATGAGAAGAATCCTACGCAGCTGCTAATTAATCCCAGGACCCTCATGAGTTACCTTAACTGTGCTGCTCGGCTACTTTGTCACCTCTTCCACCGGCTGTGACAATAATATTTGTTGTGCAGGGCCCACACACTCTACTTTCCCTCTCTCACTTTTTCTCTCTCTGTTGAGCCTGAGCTTATGATGCACAATCCTCCCACTATTTCTATTTATAGACACGTATCTGCAACGGAAATTAAACGTAATACAACCCACGCTCATCCCGGCACCGACACCCACACACCCGCACAGACGTCACTGGGGAAAACTTCGTATCAGTTAACGCAAAAATCAAAGCATACTTATATGGGCAGCCCACGCTAAGTTTATACACGGATTTTGTGCATACATTTTACAGGGAAACTGACGCAAACTGTCGACAGATCGAATGTTTTTAGTTCCAGCGAACTCTAGTCTGGTCAATCAGGGAAATGCAAAAATCTATTTTTAGCACTCCAGAAAAGATCTAACATAAGGCAGTAATCAAGTTGCCATAGTTATAGTACGGATAATATTCCCTGCCAGAAGATTTTCTGCGTATAAAAACAGGCATTGAATGGCACAAGGATTACTAGTTGGGGCTGATTCTGCCATCCTGCAGCCCTTTACACTTGAACGCTAAAAAATGTTGTCGCAGATGCGAATGTGTGTGGGCTTGTGTGTGGGTGTATGTCTTTGTGTGTGTGTGTGAAAGCCCCCTTCCATTCGGCTTTGCTCGCGTGTGTTTGTGTCCCCATGCTACGTGAATGCTCGACTGGTTGCCATATGGCGGGACAATTACTGACTGACAAACAGCCGGCAAGCAACACACTTCCACTTCCACTTCCCACTTCCCACTTCTCTTATTACAATACGTTTATGCCTTGGCCATATCACAAAATCATTTCGGATATGCCATATCACGAAACTTGACTGACGCACCGTCAAGTTTACTCCGTATTTTTAGTTGATTTTATTAATTTGCCAATGTTTTCTTTTCGGAATTTACAAAGAGATGAGTATCCCGTTATGAAATGTCGCATGAACGTTATATCTGAATTTCAGCAGCTGTCAACGTTGATGCGAGTTCAAAACAAATATTATTTGAACTCAATTAAAGCGTTTTTGCCATGCTTTGCTGATGCAACGATAATATCTTGATTTGTCCATAGACTTGACAACTTTTCGGAGATTTAATTGGCAATATGCTGGCTAGAAATGATTGATGTGACGTTCTCGTTTCAACCAACATTTTTATTTTCCCTTTTCTTTTTCTTCTCTCGCCTTTTTATTTTTCCTCTGGCACTTTTATTAAACGTACATTTTCCATATGTTCCACTTGGTTAGCAAAGGCGGCTAAGGGATCTTCCTACCACACACATTCTATTTTTAGCCATGCCCTGCTGCTGCTGCTGCTGCTGCTGCTGCTGTTGATTACCAGCTTCGTCGAATGATGAAAATATCAAATGACAAAGCAACTAACAGTCTATTGGAAAAGCGTTGGCTTTCTTGTTGCTGTTGTTTTTATGGATTAGTGCGAGATATGATGATATAGAACCCTATGGGTAACTTATTTATACGCACTATGGAAATATTATAAATAGTCGTAGTATGATAAGCCTAGGCAGAAGTCTGCAGTTCAGCGATGATGGAGATCCACCCAATGTTTGGTTACCAGGCAAATATTACGTACGATTTCACAAAACTTATTCTATTATTTATTAAGTTGTATATTACGGACTGATATGAACTATACTATGTATTACATCAGTTGTTATTCATGCCAATAGTTAAGCGATATGTCATCATCTATTCATGTTCATCAGGCTATCTTCTATCCCATTATGTGTCTTAAAATATCCCAGCTCAAAGATCGATGGATTCGGTAATGTAATTAACTATCTCAATTATTATTTTGGGTTATTTTTTGATATATTTTGGGTATTCTTAGTAGGCTTTTCTTTCAATTGTCAAACGAGTAATACGGGATAATTCCTTAGAATCAAAACTACATTCATTTTAATTTTCAATAGTTATTAGACAACTCGGAATATTCGTAATCTACTATATTTTAACCAACAGTTTATAGTATAACCCAAAATGCCAAACTTTAATGGCGCCATCATTATGCACACATTGCAGTTAATTAAAACGCCAGCAACGCTTCGGGAGATTGTAGTGACCATTGCCAAAAACACAGATTTACCGCAGGACGAGCTAATGAAGCCGGTTAAGCAGACCCTTGAGATGGGTCATCGTCTGGGTTTTCTGCAGAAACTGAATGGTAAATGCTTTTGCGTACTATTTTCAAATTCGAACAAAACTAACTTATTTTATACAAAATACAGGCAGATACTTTTTTGTACCAATGTCATTTGAGACGCTTATGTCCGAAATGAACCAATCTAGAAATGAGGTTACAGAAAAATTGGATCCCAAGCAGAAAGCGGATAAGAAGTCTCCCAAAAAGGTTCAAAAACAACCAGACACAACGAAGAAGTTCCCTATCCAAAAGCACTTTATAACCGTACAAGATCAGGAGTCAACCACAACATTAATCCCAACACAATCTATGAAGATGAAGCGATTGCAGCAAATGGCTAAATAGTTTATCTATAGGAAAACAAAACCATTTTTACATTTAAGTTGTTCAAATTTCAGACCTGCTGAAGGTGCCGAAAATTTTCCGTTTCCTTTGTTTTTTGTTTCTCTGTGTTTAGTGATTAAATATATAACGGCATACCGATCTATTTTCAAATAGATCCAACCTATTATCAAAATTGTGTTATACAAGTACATTTGTATTATTCGGTCGCATCCATATTAAGAATATATACATGTATAAACTTTACAACTGTGACTATTTTCTATATACTCCTTTCAACATACGCAGCTACGAGTATATTTATAGCCTTTTTTCCGAGTTTTCAGAGGATGCAAAGTATAATTATGATACCCTTTGACCCCCAGAGCAAGACAAATGCTGCTACGCATTTTGAGAAATAGCAACTCATTTGTGCTAGTTGAGAAATGTCTCAATTAGCGGAGCTAACTCTGATGCTATACTGAAGACACTTATGGCATTATTGATGGTGTGGGGAAGGGGAGAGGGGGAAACGGGAGGCGGGAGGCGGGAGGCGGGAGGCCAAGGGATGACGACGTGAATGACATTGTCGCGTCGCTTCCTTTTCAATTTGAAAACCAAATGAAGCGTCGCCTTTGCCAAGTGCCAATTTGCAGTGTGCATTGACCATATGGTTGGACCAACAAGCCGCCCACGTCTGTCACCCGCACTTGTCCGCTTAGACAGCGTCTCTTGCTTCTGACCTTTGCGATGACGTCGACAGCCATGTCGCCAGCGACGGCGGCTCCGACTGCAGAGAGCGGCACACGACAATGTAAAGTAAACAGAGCCAAAGCAATCACCGAGGCATTGGGTTAGAAGGAGATAGAGCCAAGGATAGACAAAAAGAGAGAGGGAGAGAGAGAGAGAGAAAGTGAGAGAGGGAGAGAGCACAGATGTGTGAGAGCACAGAACATGGACAATGGTGAGTAACGAAAGCGCGTGTTGAATTTTTACACGAGAGTGCAACAAATGTTTGAAGCGACCAACAAAGAGGTTAAGGCAGGCTGTGCGCCCTGTGGGTGTTATGGGACCTGTGGGGGCGTATGGGGGATGGTGACTTTGTCTGTACCTTTGCCTTGGCGCGTGGGCGCACGGGTGCATGGGCGCCATTCCCAAAACACTGCAAAATGCGAAAAGTGAGGTTATGCCTCTGCGTCCTCTTTTCGGCATACTGGCATAAATACTTTTATACTTATACACATATACATACATATATATATATGTTACTTACATACACATACAGACATGCAGGCGTGTGCCTCCGTCTGTGCGTGATTGCCTTAGTGTGCATGTTTATGTGTAAATGTGTGTGTGTAGAATGTATGAACATTAAAAAAAAAGAAAATATGATTTTTGTTGTAGGGGCTCTTGTTGTCAGGACCCGCGCGTGAGCATACAATGAAATGTCAAAGAAGCTTACGGTTAAATAGCTAAATACCTTAATATACGCAATATATACATACATTTTTGTGTAGGTTCATGAATGAATATCCCTACATACATATGCTTGCATTATGTCTTCACTTCCCGATTTTAGCTTAAGCTTTTACCATATGGTAATCAGACAAAAGAGTCATCCCGAACTGATTGTTGCTCTTTGATGTTGGCTCAATTGTCTTTTCTATATTCTACTATTAAATTACCCAATTGAACACGATAGAAGAACGCGGCGCATCAAATTTCCATAATTGGACTATAAACATATGTCCAATTAGCCCCATCATTTTGTCCTCAGACGAAAGTTGGATATCACTCTAAAAATATCTTAGTACAACCCTCTGTCTTTTGTATTTGTATAGAATAAAGATCTTTCAATTTACTATCCTTCTTACTTACAGAGTAAGTCTTTATTATAGTCTTTATATGAATACAATGCTCAACAGGCCATAAGCCAAACTTACATATGTTAACCTATTCGCAATCCAAATCTAGCGTCTATCTACCGTTACTTTCTGTTAATTTTTGTATCCGTTATAGAATATCCCCTGCACGAGTGACGAATTTCCCGAAGAAAGTGATTTTGGTAACATTTTGGTTACATCAGTATAAAGCGAGCTAGCCCATAATCTAGATAACGTTGCATGTTTTAGTTATATAATACTCAGACTGTTACCAAAAATCAGAAAAAAAGAAAAACTGATAGCTTGCTAATGGTTACCGTTTAAGGATTAATACAATTTAGGGCTTAACTCAGAGAATCCAACCAGAACGCCTCGAACATTCAGAATGCCAATCCAATTCAATGCAAATTAAATCGAAGAGTGCTGAACAAATCAAAAAACCGCAAAAGTGAATAAAAAAAGATCTAAAAAAAAGATTTCTCAAAAAAAATCAAAGAACAAACGATGAACACACAATTGCTTTTACATACATTGCACGATGGGAATAACTGACACATTCGCATAAATAACACTGATAAATCAAACCTTTTTTTGTCTTTGAGCAACAACGTACTAGCCACTTGTAACAGCTGTTATCTAACAGGATTTTGCTATGCTTATATAACATGAGTATAACATTACAATTGGATGTAATTTAAATGAAAGTTTTAATTGATGAAATCTTCGATCTTATTACTACTTAAGAAATCTGATATTATGCGTGAACAAATGCTAGATCTTCCCACTGTGTGCTGTTGCCTCCTAACAAACAAATACATATTGATGAATAAACATTCTTACATACATACATACATATGTACGTATGTAGGTACAACATATGTATGCATTATTGTTTGTTGGTCTGTAATGTGAAAATGCCAAAAGACATGAAAACGCAGACGTGCAACAGCAGCGCAATTTACGTTGACGGCGACGTCGACGTTGGCGTTCACGCTGCCGTCGCAAGCGGCTAGCTAGAAACTCATGCGAAAAGGCTTTAGACTTGCTTTTGCGCGTGGTGAAAAAGAAAACGTTACTGCGCTGCCTGCTGCCTGCTGCCTGCTGCGAAGCCCTGACCATGCGGCAGCGGCACAGCGACGCTAACAATATACATTCATACATACATTAATACATTTGTGTGTATGTACATACATACATGTACATTGTTGTTGCTGCGTCAACTGGTTGAGTTGGTTTGCTGGCTGCACTTGTTAGTCAGTTATTGTTGTTGTTGTTGTTGTTGTTGTTTTTGCTGCTGCTGCTGCTGTTGCAATTGTTGTTGCTTCGTTTTGCTGCCGATTTGCTTTCTGTGCCACAAACTATTGCCAATTCACACACACACACACTCACAAGAGCTAGTAAGTATACATGTATGCGTCTGTGTGAAGTTAACATATTGTTGCTGTTTTTTGACATTTTACCAAAAAAAAATGTTAATTAAAGGCAACAGAGCTACAACTTATGAAGAAAGCAATCGTAAATTGATGAAAACAATATATTTTAAATGCAAATTCCATATAATTTGCCTTTGACTTACCAGCTGCTGCAGCAAAGCACTGGAAAATGTTTTTTGTTATTTTATATACCACTCGCAGAGGCGCGCACACATACACACGCACATGTACACACAAATTCAAAACACATACGGCACGAACGCGAACGCGAAAAAGAAAATAAAACAAACCAGTCGCAGCGGCAACAGCAACAGCAACAGCAACAATTTGTTATTGTTTTTGCTTGTTGCTGTTTTAGTTGTTGTTGCGAATATTGTTGTTATTTTTATACTGTTATTGCTGTTGCTGTTGCTGATTTTGGTGTGGAAACTCCTTTAGAAAATGCGTAACAAGTTTGCGATTTCAGTTGAATTTTACTTGTTGGCATTTGCGCGGTAACATTTAACGACACAACGGTAAAAACGATAAACACGGCCGACACACGACGACCCAAACGCGGCAAACGTTTGATTTTGATTGACGCTGCGCCACTATGGAAAACTGCAAATGAGCTCAAAGCAGGCATTGAGCAATGAGCCGACCGATACGAGCGCACGAAGCAGCACTGGCAGCGCGTGGGAGCAGCAGCAGCGAATCCGAGAGCGGCGTGCCGACCAGCTGCATGCAAATTCTTATGCATGTGGGTGGCTTTGCCCCGCAATTCGGGTAATCGAGAGAGTGAGTGGTGAAGAGAGGCAGATGGAGACAGACAGACAAACAGAGAGAGAGAGAGAGAAAGACAAAACACGCAAACACGAAAGCACGCAGGCCAAATATTTTGAGTGCTTTTTATACACTGCAACCTGTGTGAAGGCAGGCAGATGAGCTTTTTCACACTTTCTTGCTACCGGTCGAAACTCAACAGCTGTTTGGTTGCCCCTGTTAAGAAAATAATCATAATATTTTGACCAATCTACGAGACGTATTTAGTCTAACACAACCACTGAGAATAACCTGCAGCTATCGCCTTTTATGTATACATATTTCCTTCAAAATTTATTACTTGTCTATCAATATAAATGCACATTTTTATATTTCTGGTTATATGTTTTCTTCTCCTTCGTACGGATGCTTTAAAGTTAAGAGCCACGCCACTTAGCTTCAAAATGAGCTTTTCATCGCCAAAAAGCTTACGCCTATTGGTGTGTGTCATGGATAAAACTGTTATATGCGAACGCAAAGCATTCGCACAGCTGCAGCAATATGCACATCACATTTAAGGGGATTGAAAAGCTTCGCATTGTGCTGCTCATATGGAACAGAAACACTTGTTCGTCTTGCGAAGTTTCAGCCACCACTCAAAGTCGTTCTTGATGAATTTGGCCTTACGCTTATTGGTGGTCTGTTGAAAAGCATCACGATCACGCAGCCATATCCTTGCATACTCTCCTCCTAGAATACAAGCCATCGACACCGGAGTGCACTACCCGGATATAGAGAAGGAATAAGAAAAAATAAATCATTGAAATATAATACTTCTACGCACATCGCTCTCAACGGATGAGACCATTGGATATCGTTGTGCCCGTTCGAGGGCTTCAGTCGTCAGATTATCCTTAGGCCTGCAGATAAAGGTTCGTGACCATTCTTTTACTTTTCTAGTTCCCGACATTGTTATTGCTGAGACTTAAAATTTTGGTAATAAAACTAACTTTCAAAAAATTGAAATGGAGTCAATTTTCTTATAATTGGCGAAGAGACATTTTAAATAACTTTATAAATCTACGAGTACAATTTTAAATATGAAAATATATTTCAGAGACAAAGTAAATTAAGACTAGTGTAAGACAATAAAAGAAAAGCCTATTTTTCAAAGAGATATTCATTGAAAGATAAAATTTTGCACTTAGAATGATTGTTATTTTTTTTATTTTCTATTTCACTTTTCAGTCAGTTTACCAGATCAAGTTATAACATACATTTCTCTGATTATATATGTAAAAAGGTGGCAAAGTAAAAAGGATAATATGTTAGGTGGAAAATTTGAGTAAAATCTTTGAAAAACTTTCTAGTACAAGTCTTTAAAATACCTCTTGATCTATAAAGGCCATAACGTTATTATTTATCATGCACCGCGGTGCAGTGGTACTTATCTGACGTTAGTTAACCCTTTTAACAATAAGGTTAGTCGTATTCGAACATTACAGTTTGTCTCATACTATAAATTATGTATTAGAATATAGATACATACATGCTGTACATAAATAAGGTATATGTACATATGTAAGTACATATAGGCCACCTTAGCTGTCTTTGACTTGGTCGTCTAACGTCCGATCCGACCTCTGGAACTTAAGAAACCCGCCCAGAGACAAACACAAAAATTGTTTCAAGGCATTTCCGTCGGGCAATAAGCAAAAAAAAAAAACAACGACAACGCGAACCGAAAGACAAAGAAGTACAACAAACTTTAAGTCAATACAGTACCTACACACACACACACACACACACACATACCAGATAAAAAAAAAACAAAGTAATATAAAATCAAGTAGAATGAGAAGAAGAAGAAGCATGCAACGCTGCCGTAGAAACAGGCACAAACTCAAGCAAACCCCGAGCCGCCCACCAGGGAGCTCAGCCCAGCGAGAAGACCAGAAGGAAGAAGCAGCACAAGTAAAACAAAAGCGTACAATGGGTGCGAGGGATGGGAAGGGAGATGGGATGGGGGCAGGGGTGGGGGCGGGGCTGGGCTACTGGCAACGGTACGGCCAAACGTAAATCAAACAAAAATAAACAAAAATAAAACAAAGCAAAACAAATAAAATAAACAAAACTACGCAGAAGTAGCAGGCAGACGTCAACGACAACGACGATGGCAAACAAGGAGCAACAAAAACAACACCAACAACAGTAACAACAACAACAGCAACAATAACAATACCAGAAACAGAAGTAGAAGCACAGAAAAAGGGGCAGTAAGAGAGGGCACGAGAGAATGAAAGAAGCCAAAGCAAGACACCCACACAAACAAACCAAATGAAATTGTACACAACAACGCAATGCAATGATAATGATGATGATGATGATGATGATGATGATGATGATGATGATGATGCTGATGACGACGACGAAACAAACGAAGCATATTCCCTTTGCTAAAACAAACATTTGCAAATGTTCTCAACAAACTTTTGGGACAACAAAAACCGAAATAGAAAATGCAGACAGTATTCGGTTGGCAATGGGATTGTGGGTGGGGGAGGTGGTACCGTGGTTCGTGTATGAGTTAAATTTAGAGTTTCAGCCTAAACACACCAATACACCCAATACACACCATACCATGTATACGCGTAATATTGTTGAGGAACTGTCGATAGTCGTGAGCATTGATATTAACGATTATTTTTAGGATATGTCGTCCACAGAAAGAAATATACAATATTAATACAAACTGATCTTCTCGATAGCTTACATATTTTACTTTTTTTTCGAACATACGAACATCTTACGATGACTGATCGATATCTTTAGTTTCGATAGCTTCGATAGTTTCGATTGGCAAAAGAGCTTAGAAAGTGGTTTAAATCATCGATAGTGCATCAATTGTTTTCGTTCACTAATACAAACATATGCAACTATGTGTGTGTTTACCTCCTCTCTTTACATTTTGCAAACAAAACTTCACCCAATTCTCGTACCACCTCCACCTCCACCTCCCTCTCATTCTTCTTACACGGCTGTCATCAGTTGTTGCCTTTCTCCCTCTTACACTACGACTGTTGCTACGCCCACAATTCCTCTGTACCCTCTGGTCACATTCCCACCCCCCGTCCCACCCTTCGAGCAGTATGCGTAAATAAGTATTTTACTACAACTCAACCGTCCTTGTTGCTGCTGTTGTTGTTTTTAGTTCTATTTGTTTATTTCCAAGCTCTCTCGCTGTCGACGTCAACGTCAACGCCGACGTTAACATCGCCTGCTGCGCCAATGTTATTGTTGCTGTTGTTGTTATTGTTTCTGTTGTTTCGGCGCTCATTAGTCGCATTCGCAATGCTCCTTATTTTTTGTGTCTCTCACTATTTGTGTGTATGTGTGTCTGTGTGTGTTTGGCGTTGTTTGTTTTAAAATTTTATTGTATTTCATTCAAAGCAACAACAACAGCAACAGCAACGGCGTCTATATTATTGCTGTGGTTCGTGTTGTCGTTTTTGTTTTTGCTGCCTTTGGCCTTACCCACCGTCTACCCGCTATCCTTCAGTCCTCGTTCTGTTGTGTTGTGTGACGGGACCTTGGGTGTGGGCTTATGGAATGGGCGTGTATGCGTGATAGCATGGCAATTTTCATTTTGTTTTGTTTTAAACAAAAATAACAACAATTCGTTAGCACTGTGCTTATTTTGCGTACTTACCACCCCAGGAACCACCCACCTAGCCAGCTGCTTGCCACTCCTTTAGACCCGAAACACTTTTCAGGTAGTATGTAAACATGGAAGATGGAACTTACCAGTACTCAGGTGCTCTCCCCTCGCCATTTGCCACTTGCCACCTAATGTTTTCCAACAAATCAAAGCACAAAACAACTACTAGAAGAAGCTGTAAATGTGCAGTAAAATGGAAGTGTGTGTATGTTTGTGTAACTATGTTTGTATGTGTTTACGATAAATGGAAAATCTGAAGAGGCCAAAAAGCGTATAGAAATCCTAGTTGCAATGGATTAACTTGATGTAAACATTGACTGGGACAAACCATATAAGAGCCCGAATCCATTGAATGGCTAACAGGATATCCCAAATTTATGTATATATTACCTTAATGAATGAAATGAAACCTTAAAATGAACCCCAAATAAAATACATCTAAATATGGTTGAAATATGTTTCAAGATTTACCCTTAAATTTATGTGTAGTTATATGATGTATTACCGTCTGGAGCATCCAAATCTGAGCCCACCTTCATAATTTTAAATTTTTATATTCCTTCAATTCTAAATACGGGACTGACATCAAAACTCCTTTCAACCAAAATTATTAAGATTTATTATAAAGAAATAATATTGTTGGATACGTCTCTCCCTCCTCAATAATGGGAAGAATTTCAATTTAGAAGAAGTTTTTTCTAGGGAAAGAATAGATAAGTTAAACAAAGAACAAACTCTCCTATTGCTTCCTTGCTTCATGTCGATAATTCAAATATTTCAACAGTTACAATTGCATTACCTTGAATAAAGATGGCAAGAGCTTCTTGAACGACTTTAATCTCTTACTTGATAACCTTCGCATCGATATACATTAATGAGCATTGCACAAGCATTATAAATGTAGTGAGTCTTCAATAATTGCAATATGTGTTATCTATTTCCAAGAAAAACTAATTGAAGTCGCTTTGGAGCCAGTAAAACATCTCGATGCCAATTCAAGGCTTCCCCGCCGACAGCCCTGAGATGCAGCTAAGGTTCTGAGGGCTGCTGAAAGCACAAATTGAGTTAAAAATATAACATGTAAGAATTATCCAGTGGAGTCTGCTCGACTACGAGATGACCTCAGGTATATAATAAGTTATTATGAGGGTTATCATAAGATATTAAGTTTTCTCTTATTGAGTGAAATTTGTCTTATGAAACAGCAAACAGTTTGTGAGAAAAGTCTGTTTAATTCGGAGCTTACTGCTTGACGTGTAGTTTTATGTTCTAAAAATCCAAATGTAAAATGTAAATATAGCCGATAAAGAGCATAAGGAGAAATCTACATTACAAGCCCAATTGCTGATTTTGTAAGGACTCATTCCTTGTATTGTGGAGCACTCAAATTCAATTTGGTTTCTTAAGCTTCTGTATTCCAGCCAAATAGGATATTATATACACAAGCCGAAGCTATAGTTTACTATGTATAACATGAGTACAAGGCACATACAACCCGTTTAAACGGGCATAGGGTATAACAGATTCAACTCAAGCCACCCACTCGAAGCTCACGTGTAATGCAAGAAGTGCTTAATTAATTAAATTTTGGCAGCGTTCGCTGCGTTGGCATATTTATTGTCAGACAGTCCGGTCAGAGAAGTGTTTATATGTCATTGTTATTGTTAACAGCTGTACTCTTATGAATTTACAACAGTAATGAAAACAAAATAATTCCACCGTAAGAACTTTAACAAAAACTGAAAAAAAACCCAAAAAATACTCGGCATTAAAATAAAAACAAATGCAAAATTCTGCTGAATGCACAGAAAAAATAACTCAACAGACGTCTGAACGAAGCAAACAATTGTAAAATTGCACGGGGAGTTGGGGCCAAATATATACATATCTACACATACATACATGTATATATAAAACAGAAACGGAAAACCGAAACACCAACTGCAAAAGAAAACAACAAATTGGTTAGTAAATAAATGCGAGAAGCGTATTTTCGTCAAAACAATGTCAACATGGAGAGCAGTTCAGTATGAAACAAATAAACAGGAACCAGAATAATAATGCAACTTGTTTAGATAAATGTACACTGCAAAAAACAGGATTGAAGAAGAAGTCTTACCCCTTATCTGCGGCCTTGCTTAGAATCGATAAATCTTTTTGCAAATACAGACAAGTTATTCAACGCAAAAAATTTACTTTCTTTTTAGAGATAAAAGAAATTCTGAGCTAAGCATACATTAACCAATTATACCAATGTCATCAAAATTATATATGTATATATCTTAATTTACATTTTTTATTTTTATTTATTTTATTTATTTTATTTTATTTATTTAATGTCAACTATTAACAGTTGACCAAAAAATAACAATTTTTAATATAAATTAAAACTGAAAAATATAATTTAAATTTAAAATGAAATATTTAAGTAAAAAAATTAAGTTAATATCTGGGGTGTTCAAAATAAGAATATTAAATGATACAACATTTGTTGCGAGGATTGGGAAAAACCCAGAAAAACCTAATCAGATCACTATGATTAGTAAAGCAAATTAGTGCAAGTTACTACGTGCTAAAAAATTAAGGATATGGTTCTTAATAGTATCAAATGAAGACTCTGAGTTGAAGACTCGGAAAAGTCTGTTATAGTCAACACAGAGAACTCGAAAAGGTTCGTGTAGAGAATAGTTAATATTACAAGTATTTAGAGAAATTGGTGTAAAGTTACGAATACGTCTCAAAGGTACAGAAAAGTTTTTGTAATTTGGCTCAATAGCAGAGATGAGTCAATTTTGCCAATTATTAATTTATGTAAAAATAGAACAATCAGCATCATGCGACGGTTAGTAAGAGATGGGAGGTTAATTAATTGCAATCTACTGTGGTATGAAGGCAAATCAGTACCTGGAACCCAGTTAAAGCCGCGAAGAGCAAAAAGAAGGAACTTCCTTTGAACAGACTCAATTATGTCTTGGTGTACCGAATATTGAGGAGACCACACACAAGATCCGTATTCCAGAATAGGCCGAACAAGAGAAGTATATAGCAGCTTAGTCGTATAAGGGTCGTCGAATTCCTTAGACCATCGTTTGATAAATCGTTTGTCAAATTTTAATCTATGATCGAGAAGAATTCCCAAATCGGTGACACAGTCTAATCTCTCAAGAGAAGAGAGAGAGTCTGCTGTGGATTTGATAGTAGGCATAACAAATCATTAATTATTAAATGCTTCAATAACTCAACGATTGTTGGTTCATTCTCCAAACGACAACTTCAAGACTTATAAATCTGATTCTAATCCAGTGTAACTTACTTCTATAAAGACTAACTTAGAGCTATCGATTTTTAACGAATAATCTCTGAAAATAAAAGAAAAACAGATTGTAAAATACAACTCAACCTCTGGCGAATCATTCAGATCTCGATGATATACTTCTACTACCCAGATACATATGTCTATCCTGCAGATGTCTACTCTGTAGCTAAAAATGTGTATTTTATTATTTAACAAGCGTTCTGCTACCTTAGTGGAAGCTTAATCAAGTTGTACATGGGAAAGTAAAGATAAGGAAAGGGAAAAGGCTTACAAATAGATCACGGATGTAAGACTTGCATATACTAATATTAACATATATATTTACATTATTATTACATATGCATTTTTTTTTTTTTCTCAAGCTTTACTTCCAATTATCTACAAAAATAATGCAACCTAGTGCATTGTCCTGTGTGACGAATGTGTGTTCTGTATGGGAAAGGGCATAGGCTCTGAACAATACCCTGAGGAAGGGTATTCAAAACAAAATACGACACTTTATTTACAACATATTATTATAATTACGTTTCACATATTCTTTACGACTGTGCGTGAAGTGTGTGAGTGTGTGTGTGTGTTTTTTTTGTTTTTTTTTGGTCTGCGGACCTAGAGGTTGGAATCATCAATGATACCGAAGGCCCGGGCCACCGGCATCACGACTCGCCTGTGTGTGTAAGTACAGCTGCCTCGACGTATTTGCTGGTGTGTAAATACGGAAGGAATGCAAAAAGCGTTGCATACAAACAGGCGCAAGGTTACCACACAGCTCGCAGTGTTCATAGACAGAGAACAACAAGAACAACGACAACATTGCAAATTGTAAACAACAAAATATTGTTTACTTCCGGTTTCAGTTTGCCTTCTATTCTTATTTCACTTTGTATTTTTCTTTCTATTTTCCCTGAAAAAAAAAAACAAACAACTGAAGAATCCCCAAAGCTGTGAAAACAGTTAAGAGTATTTTGCTTAGAGAAAACAATAATAATGTAATTAAATCAAATTGAATTTAGGTGAATTTTTGAATGGAGCTTCTAAAGTTTATTAAATAAAAAAAACAGGATCGCAGAGAGAAAGATCACCTGAGGTGATAGATTGATTAATAGATTTGTCGTGTATAAAGAAAAATATATACTTAAATATAAAATTAAAAATAATTGTATATATATATATATGCTTATTGATAGATAGATTTAACTTAGTCTGTTAAATCGGTTAATAAAAAATTAGGCTTACTTTTGGATAGTTTTTATACACGATGTGGTGATCCCATTATTAATAAATAAATTTGAAAATTTGAAAATTTGAAAATTTGAAAAATCTTCCAACCTTTTTAGCATATTTAGCATTTGTCTTACACAGATAATCATTATTTAGCAATACATTAAAGTTTAATGTAAGTGAAGTACAGTAAAAGCAACACACAAACAACAAACAAATTATAACCACTTTGAATATCGTTAACCCATTTTTTAAAAAGCTGAAATTTCGGCAGAGCTTATACCCTTTATACCAGGCGTATCCCCTTTACCAACGTGTTTACACAAAAATGATTTATTTTTCGTATAAAGCGATGCCAAGTGATGATTTGAGTGTGAAGGGCTACAGGTTTGGTCATATGTTCTTGCTCTTATTTTACACCATTCAATTACGTTTATGACAGCTTGCGTAATAGTTATGAATTTAGACTATAGAATCGAAAGTTTAGATATTACCTATTTTTGACTCTGTGGAATATCATAAGCCAAAAGAAATAAAATTACTCTGAATTAAGAACTTCAGTTCTTATTGCATTCATTGCATTTAAAATTTAAGCTTTAATTGTATTTATTTATTTCATTAAGAGACGACTAAAAACAGTCGACAAGCAGAAAAATAAAAGTTTTAGCACAAATTTTACAATTGATATTATTATCGTTATTTAGTGGTTCGAATTTGTAAGACTCCTGCTGTATTATAATTCACGGAATAATGTAAAATTTACTTAGATAACTAAGGACAACAAAGATATATTTCATTTTTTATCCTTTATAGATGTTTTAGTTTTACCATTTACCCTAATTTTGACTCTTTTACCTGTCTGTCCAGAAACCTTACCATTTGTTTTGCACTTTATTGAGGCAGGAAAACAATAGAAACAGCAAGCGGCAACACTGCTCTTTTCTCGCGTCTTGAAAGGGAACATCTTATTACGTTAAGAAACTTAATCAATTGCTAATTGGATGCGCTTTTTGCCTTCAAAAGCAGAAATATAAATTTTTAACAAATTCGATGTGTGTGCACTAAGCACTAAGTACCCCACTTCATCACTTCATACCCATTTTAAAGTCAAAACCGTTTTTAAAATTTAAACTTAACCGAGTCCGGTGTAAATGGTGATCAAGAATATATTATGTACATATACATATGTATACATACTTATAAATATATGTATACCTTATGCCTCTTATGCAATTTTTACAACTTCCTTTTCTTGGGTGTAAAAGTGTTAGAAAGCAAGAAATTTCCTTATGAATGTCTGATTTCAATTTCTGAAACACGCAAACGCAATTCGCTCCCTCAGCTACAGACACATCGCCACACGCATTCGTTCTTGCACACATTCATACACAATGAACGTCGTACAAACACACATAGCCACACATACCTTATGTTTGTATTTATCTCGTTCACCTTCTTTTTAAGAAAGCTTTGCGGCAGCAGCAGCGGCAGCGACAGCAGCAGCAACAACGGCAGCAAATAATTAAGTTCATTGCTTCTATTTGCGTATTCGCTGGCTTGCATATTTCTTCTCTCGTTTGTTGTTCATGATGTTGTTGTTGTTGCTTTTGTTATTTTTGCATATTTTTGTAGCTCAGCAACAAAAACGACCAGCGGCCAAAAGTAAACAACAATAACAACGAAACAACTGAACAACAACAACATTAACGGCGGAATAACAACAACAATAACAGCACTCATCAGGCTCATCTTCATTAGCTCAGCTTTCGTCTGTCTGCCTTTGCCTTCGCCTTCGCCTTTGTCTCCCTCTGCCATGTTTCGGCAGCCTACCACCACACCTTCCCCTCCCACCAACGCCTTTCACGAGACTTAACTTTCTTGCATTGTCTCTGCCAGGGGCTGACGGTGGAGCAAAAAAACATTGTTTACTTGAAATGCCAGCGTTGCCTTTGTTTTTGTTGCTGCCATTGACGTCGCAGTCGACGTCGCTGCCACTGATGTTTACACAATTCCATAGCCGAAGTCCAACAATAAGAAAAAAAAAACAAAAAAAATCATCAGCGCAAAAAGCTCAAAAGAAGCAGCGACGACTGCGTCGGCATAATGACCTTCAGTTGCGCTGACGTCGTCGTCGACGTCGCTGTCCTCGCCTCTGTGTGGGAGGTTTGGCTTGACTCAGTTTGACTGTTGCTCAGGTCAGGTCTCTTTGCCACCCCGTACGGCTTAATTTCTATACGCTTTGGCCTGTTCTCTGCAACCCCTGCGACCCACACACAAACATCGTAAACAAGCAGCGACTGCGCTGCTTACTTCTCGCTGCTTATGACGACGCTTCCTAGTTGTGCTTGTACTCCCACCGACGCACACATGCATGTACACGTGAGTGTATGTGTGCGAATGTACATGTACATATATGCTGTAACGGCAGAGGCGCAACTCGCTCTATTGCTCTCTTGGACTCTCCGTGTTTGCGCTCCTGTGCAAACAAGTGTTTGTTTGCAGCGTCGTCGTCAGCAGAGCCAGCTTCGTCCCTTGCTATTAAACACTATGACTCAGCCCACTGACCACCCACAAACGAACTTTTTTTATTTGATTACTCGTAAAAAGAGTCAAAAAACAAAGCCTCTGTCAAATTGTGACAAACGAATTTGTACTAATTAGCATTTCGTATTGTTCACAGTGCGTCGAGGTACGTATAACACGAACTGAAATTTAATGACTTGCTGTATGCAAGGGTGAATGGACAAATATAAATGTCGTGCCCCCAAAGTAGTCAACAGGTCAGCTCTGTATATATACACCTATGAACATATGTAAGATTATAGATAATTTCTGAAAGATTATGCAATAAAACACGTTTTAAAAAAACCTTTTTTAAAGCTGGACATCTAACAATTAGTTGTTTTGTAAAGATCAATCAAATCAAAATTAAAAATGAGTAAGTCCATATAATACACTTATAGAAATTGAAAAAAAGTTTGATTAAATGTTAATATATGTGTCATCTTAGCTTAAGTCGCACAGGTTTTAATCTATGTTAGGTCTAAATCATTCACCTTATAAGCAGCTGATCTCCCAATGCTAAAATAACGATTACCTCTCCTGCCCATGTCGACAGGTCCAACATGCGTCTTCGACATTGTGCGGACATGAGTTAAGGATATAATAAATAACACATGTACCAAAAAGAACAAGATAATTTTTTAGAACTATAAAATATATCAATACCCAATATATTTTAATATTTTATGCCTTGTACCACAGTGCAACAGCACGAAAATGTTAACTGTTATGCAAAATAACGAATTTGTATTAGTAAAAGCGAGGGCAAGTACTGCCAAATAAAGGAGAGAGAGAAAAGACAATAATATTCTATCAGTCGGCCGGTTGACTAGCCGCACGTGAGAGTTTGCGCACGAGAGAATCGGAAAGAACAAAAAAAAAACAAAAAGATATTTCTACGTCTCCCACGCAAAGAGGGAAAACGCAATGCACTTTGGCAGCAGCGGCGACTGTAAGCGCTGTAGCGCTGACGGCTACAAAAACAAAACAGTTGTTGCTGAGACAGAAACAGAGGCAAATAAAACTGAATAATACATATAAATATATATATGTATATATACGTATATATGTACGTATGTATGTGCATACAAATGCATTTTGTTTGCATAGCAGAAAACTGAATAACAACAACTGCAAAAGACTCTGACGGCGACGCTCAAGGCGAACTACAAACGTATGCATGTATGTATGCATGTGCGTGTATATGTGCCAGCGCAGTTAGCGTCAACGTCAGCCTTAGCAGAAGACGGAAATACCACACCGATGATGACGAACGTAAAAACTACGCACCAAGCAACAGCAACAAAAACAACAACAACAACAACAAGAGCAACAACAAATAAAACATCAACAATAAAACACAGCACGAAAAACAAACAAACAAGCAACGGGCTGGTAGGCGGTCACAAGTGCGAATGAGAGGGCAGCTGAATGGGTGATAGCAGCGCGTAGCGTAGCACCTGCCTGGCACTGCCTGGCCACACCACCCCCATACCCCTCTGCCCAGAGCATCGCACAGCTAACGAGCAAACAAAACTAAACAAAAACAAATACATAACTAAGCAAATGGCAGATTGAGGCGAAATTCTATTAACATTTCGAAATATTACTACGACGTAGTAGAAATTTTTTTGATTTTGATTCGCAGCTTTTTTGTAGCGCTATTCTTTTGCCCTCGTTCGTTCAACTCGCCCTCGCCTCAATGGCCCCCGCAACCCGCTGACCTATCGACTGGAATCAAACCTGAACCGCTCCTGTCTACTTGTTTGTTTAATTTTTTGCCATTTCTGCTTCACATTTTATTTGTTTGTTTGACTCGCTGCGCATGTGTTGGTGCCAAGAAGCAACTAGCAATCATGCGAGGGCTGCTTAATACTTTTCAAAATTTGACCTTGTTACATGGTATGCGATATACACATTCAAATACACTACTGTCTAAAGAGTGTAGATATCAATTTTTTTATTTATAATATTTATTATGTTTAGATTTATCTATATATATTTTTTTATTTTGGTTATAAAATCTTAATTAACTTTTTTAATTTTCCAATTCCATTAACTTAATCAAACACCTTATTTTAAACTTCGACCTACAAAGCTCTCTTCAAATATGTTTTCTGTATGTAGTTGCTTGATATCTTCCACAGATGCTTTCAAATACGTATGTGAGAATGTATCGTAACTGCCCTCGTTTTTGTGTTTTGGCGCGTACTCAGATCGTCCGCTGTTGTTGTTTTTTAAGCATGACAAAGCACCGTACAATTTCACAACAGCAACTTCATTATGATGTTCGGCTTGTTTTTCCACGAAACAACTGTTTACCGAACGTGGCTGCTCTGCTGCTGCAGACGTCAGCGTCGCAGTGGCAGCTCTGCCTGTTCTCTACGTATGTATGTGTGTGTGCGTTGTGCTCATTTCATTCAATCGTCCAACGAGAAATTTCATTTCAATACGCAGCCCGGCCAGCGACGCTTCGCAGCCGCTGTCTCCGTCTCAGTCGCAGTCGAAGTCGAAGTCGAAGTCGACGTTGTGGGTTCGTTACAAATCGATTTCAATAAGTTTGTCAGTGTTTGTCGGGAAAAAGCGACGCACAGTTCACACTCAGACGTTAGCAGACGTTGTTCGCGAACGGTTGTATCGGAAAGCGCACGATTTTGGGCGCGCAGAAGAAAGTAGCGGTAACGGTAACATCGCGGTGCTTCTGACCAGCAAGTGCGGGGTAAACGTAAACGGAACGCGATAAACAGCAGCCCTCGGTTTGTTGTTGTTATTGTGTGTTTGCTAAACAAATAACGGAAAAACAAATATGTACAAGGAGAAACGGCTTTGATACAGTTTCGAAATTGGATTGCGCACCGTGTGGCCAAAATACAAAAAATAAAAAAGAAAGCAACAACAAAATTCAAAAATGTGAATTGAAATGTGGAAATATATTTTTAAAAAGTACGCGCCAAAATATGTTTTCAAATATGTATTTTAAATTTTATTTCATTTACTTGTCTCTCTGTGCCTATCTGTGTTTATGTGTACGTATGTTTTAGTGTGTGTAAAAATTGTTTTTTTACGCGCCTTGAAATGTATTTTTAAGTTTCTGATCCGATTTTTATGTTGTTTACTTTTTGCGTTGTTTAATTTGTTTTGGCTCGTTGAGTGTTATTTTTTGTTATTTTCGAAAATGACAAACTGACAAAGACGAGTAAAACATATAAAGATTGTCGTGTGGATTTCTATGCAAATTATCATTATATGTATATGCTTTGTATGTACATATTAATAAATTACAAACTTAGTGGAAATGTTTTGAATAAGGTGCAGAAAATTGGAACCCGATTATATCAGAGAATATAGTTTTTAAGCACAATAATATGATTGTTAAGGAATTAACAATTAGGTTTCCGATTTACATATTGGGATTTACTATAAATGAACCATCTGACAATTTAAGTTTATTCAATCCAGTTAAAAAAAAACCCACTTACGTAAATAAATGTAAATAAAAATTATATGTATGTATGTATATATTAAGAAGAAACCAAAAAAGTTATAAATAAAAAGTGCTATTAATTAATGTACCGGAAGATTCATGTAGAATGACAAGAATATAAAAGCAAAATTACCTCCAATCAAGAAATTTCTTGGGAAATAAACAACTGAAACCCACACAAATCGCAAATAATAGCATTAACATGCAAATGAATTTATGGAAAATCCCAACGCGATTAAAGAAACCTGCAAACCCGAGAATATAAAACAATAAATACACTCATAAGTGACCGCGAAATTCCCAGAAAATCCCCCGAAACTGTGCTACTTTAAAGTAAAACAAGGTCAAACATCGATCGATGTTTAAGCAAAGCAAAAACAGAAACAGAGTTCTAAAAACTATGTAGATACTTTCGTATCTTATAGATATTTACATAAACTGCAAACATTTCCAAGTGGTACCCATTACCTACGCGAAAAAGATGATGTTGCCATACATTTAAAAATAAATCAAGCATATTAAAGCATCGCTTCTTTATCTTTCAAACTGACAACAATAAGTATCAATCTCATATCTCTATGAATATCATAAAATGCCTCTAAGAACAAAATATCCATGTGTTAGTAAAACAACCTGTGAATTTCGATTGACTATTTCATCCTCGTTGATGTAAAATATCTCGATTAAATGTATTAACTGTTTGTAGCACCATTTGTAGACCAAGACGAAACAAGAAAAGTGCGTAAAAAGTCACAAAAAAGATGGCGTAAAAAGCCAAATTCTAAAAATAGAAACAGTAAAAATGTGTCGCGTCTAAAAAATAAAACGCAATGCTCAGGCGCTCAAACAATTAAACGTAAACTTAAAATAAAGAAAGATAAAAAAGCAAACAAAATAAAACTTTGAGTTTTATTAGGCATCAAACGGAAAAAAAACGCTCTCTGTGGTACCCTTGCGAGAGATAGTGTGTGTGTGCATGTGTGATTGTGTTCATGTGTGTATTCGCGTACCGTTATGATTCATCCAGCTGTTTGCGCAGCAGCAGCAGCGACTGAAGCATTTGCGTTCTGCGCAAAAAATGTCTAAACAAAGGCAAATTATTAAACAATTTATTAAAATGCTAAATATATGTTCTAAACTTATAAATATATATACACACAATATATAAAGCGAAATTGTCGCGTCGCGTTGACATAAAGCAAGCAGAAGCAGGCGACCAGGAAGCAAATCGGGCGACAAAGATTGATGTAAAAGCGAGATGCCGCATAAGTAGTGCGACGCGCACTGTGTCTTTTTGTGTGTGTGAGTGCGAATGAAAGCGCACGTGTCTCTGCCTTTAAGTGTCCATTTGCAAATCTTTTGCTCTCTCCCTCTCTGTGTGTGTGTGTATCGTACTAATAGTGTGTGTGAAATAGCTTCCGTCTATTGTGAATGACTAGGCTGTTATCGATGTGGCGGTTGTTGTTGTTATTTCTACTATGACTTGTGACATTTGCACACGCGTTTTTACAGCTCACACAGAGAGAGATAGATAGAGACAGAGAGAGTGGGAGAGAGAATTTCATTGCGCCTGTTGCAACATGCAAGCTTTTGCGAAAATTGCGACATTCAAAAAGTCGTACGACTAACGTTAATTCATGCCAAAGAAAAGCGACTCGCCATTTACAGCGCAGTTTTCCACACATACAGATATTTATATATATATATATAATTACATACATATAGATAAACAAATACATATTTATAATATTACTATGAAAGTGTGCGATAATAGGCGCCAGTAGTGCAACTGACCTACGTACATATTAGCATTTAATGCATTCCGGTGTAGATCTAATGACGTGTGTGTACACTGTACAGCAAAAGCTTATTTTATCCATCACTTGGTTTATGTAGGTAACTAAATTATTACACTAAACAACAAATTTAAATCGTAAACAAGGGCCTTCATCCATGTGTTTTTTTTTATTATATTATAATTTTCAACCAGTTAAGCCGTTAAGCCAGTTGTGAGCAACGCAATATTCTAGAATTAAGATACATTTAGTGCAAACTTCGGAATGAAACTTGTTTTACAATCTTAGCTGATATCCCACCAGATATCATCCATTTTCGTATTTCCTAGAGATAAAAGTGTATGATGTACGATGACGTAAAAATTAAATAATTCTGAGAAGATTAACGCCATTTGAGATGGATAGAATTGTTTTAAATTCATTAATTTAATGACTTATGATAATAAACAACATTTCTTGATTTAAGCCCTAGACTAGGGTATTAATGCATCGACATATACTTATATATGTAGTAATATATATAGTGATGTAATTTCGAAAGAAATAAAAAATGAAATCGCTACAATGGCAATTATATCACTAATTTAAATCATTAAGCACATCGTAGGTCAGAAATATTACAGATTGCATCTAATTATAGTATACTTGAGTAGTAGAGGACTTATGAAATAAAGTTTAACTATAATATAATATTCAACTACACACATATTCTCCATTATCCAATATGACAGATACATATATATATATATCTACACATATATACTCGTATAAGAACATGCCACTTATTAGCTACTTGTACAAATATTTGCCAACTAGAAGTTACCTTACGAACTGTACTGAGTGTGTCAGTATAATTTAACCAAGATCACATTGGGCTTATCTTAAGTCAAAGAAATCGCAGATAAAGTCAAAAGTAAACATTCTATTTATAGATAGCTAAAGGCACTGATAGTGGTATAAAGTATGTACTACTAAAACAATAAAAACATGAGTATGTTTGCAATGCTGCCAGAGAGTTATCTGATTTCAAGTTTTAGTACTCGAACTATAAACTGCCTAATATTAATCAAAGCTTTTCTCCGTATTCAATTTAAAAGTAATGTGGCATTTCAGAGCTTTGCATTTTGTCAATGACATGTGAAATTCGAAACACACAATCGGATCAATTAACAAGTCTCAAATTTCTACCGACTATATGCGCTCTTGGGATCTATTTTAGTTTGATGATGATCGTGTTTGTCAACACTGATTTGTCACGGATCGTTTTAAGATTAAAATTTAGTAAAATCTCTCTAATGTATTTTAGAAATGTGATCACAAAGAGCAGTCAGACTGG
The DNA here is from genome assembly GCA_035045065.1 of Hirtodrosophila trivittata. NCBI lineage: Eukaryota > Metazoa > Arthropoda > Insecta > Diptera > Drosophilidae > Hirtodrosophila > Hirtodrosophila trivittata. Next base: position 228,321 of record JAWNNK010001446.1, on the reverse strand, counting down.
ACGTGATTCATCTGAATCTACAATGAAACGTGTGTGTGTTTGTATACTTTTGTTTGTATGTGTTTGATACAGGCAGAGAGTTAGACTCTGGATTTTGTTGTCACATATTTGTGGTATATCTTAAGTAAATTAAATATATATTAGCAAAGCTAATTACTAAATGTGCACCTTTTTCCTCTCTCCCCACCGATTGCAGTCTCAGAAAGACGAGTGCTGAGTAAATGGACGAGAGTCAAACCCAAAGATGTTGATTGAGTGCATTTTGCGTGACATTCCTTGAACAAAGAGAACAAAAGAGCGAAAGCAAATAGGATAAAAGCAGAAAAGAAAACGGAACGGAACGGAACACAACAAGCTAATGAGAAGCAAGTAACTGCCAGACAAAAGCTTAGCCTTACGGTACCCACCAATTTAACAAGAAGAATAGAGTAAGAGTGACAGTCCGAGAAAAGAGTGAGAGAAAGAGAGAGACAGAGACAGAGACACAGGTGATATTGAGCGAAATAGCAAATGAACTTCAATCCTGAGAGCGTTGTAGCCGCAGCAGCAGCAGCCGCCCACAGCTCGATTCGTTTACACCACCACATTATTCCACTGCCCAGCTACTCCAGCCAGCCAGGTAACGGGTCAGGTGGCGGCAGTAGCAGCGGCGGGGGTGGCGGTGGGAGTTCACCCAAAACCATGGAATGGACCAACGATGACGCGTTGGAGCTCATCGAACAGTATCGTTGCCATACAGAGCTGTGGAATCGCGCCGATCCCAAGTACAAGGATAAGCTGTGTCGCTTTCGAGCGTGGTCGGAGATTGCAGATCGGTTTGGCTGCAGTAAAGCCGAAGTGGAACGCAAAATGAACGTCCTGCTCACTCAGTACAGGCGAGAAAAGCACAAAATGTTTGTTAAAATCTACCAGGGCATACAGCCTAATCCGTCCAAGTGGTATGCCTTCAAGCGGTTCGATTTCATGGAGGCTGGTGGCGGTAGTCTTAGTGGCTTGCCCGGTAGTGGGAGTGGCGTTGCCACTGCGTCATCTAACAGCGCTCACAATGGGCTAAATGGCCTAGCGGCTGTAGCAGTCGCCGCTGCTGCCTACGACAACAGCACTATTGCCGCTGCGACCAATGGTGGTGCCACGGTATCCCTGGGATGTGCAGGTGGTGCCACACCTACAACAACATCTGGAGCAGCAACGCCCGTATCGCAGCATAGACGCATCAAGACCAAAGAGCTGAAATATTTTGGAGCGGTGAGTAAGCTGGGTATAAAAATTACCGTATGCGTAATCATTTGTGCCAACAACGACAGAAACAAAGACGATGACAAACAACAGAAGACGGCGACGACCGTTGACTAGCCGAACACCCTCTTAACCCTATTGTCACCAACGAGTTTAAATTAGTCTATTGATTGAAGTGCACATTGAGTTTGAAAACAAAATTATGATTAAAGTGTGTCAAATGTACACTAGTTTCCATATTTTTACATAACATCAAATGTTACCGTTGAGTTTTTAAGGAATTCGTACGTACATGTACAGAAAGAGACATTCATATACAATTATTTACCCTCGTTGCCTTTCTGGTGTTAATTTCAATCAAAACAAGCGCAAAGTTAACTGTGCTTTAAGCTGAGAGCGCCACCAGAGAGCCGAATGGACGCCATGTGCGCAAGTGACTTGCTGTTTTTGCTACCCAAAGCGAGAGAGTAAATAGCATTTGTCTCCTCTGTCTCTCTCAACATCACTGTCTGATTTGTCTGTGCGTTTGTGTGTGTGTGTGTGTGTGTGTGTACATGTGCTTTTGTATGTATGTATATTTTGTTATTGACGATCAAAACAGAATTAAAATTTTACGCATAAATTTTTCTAAGAAAATTGCCATTGTGTGCGTGAGGCATTGGCCTGAGCTACGCGAGAATCTGTATAGAGGTATGCGTGTGTGTACTTATGTGTGTATAGGATGTGTGTGTGTCGTGTGTGATTTGTTTTCATGTGTATTTACTCCGTCGCACCAGGCAAGCAAGCTTTTGCTTGTGCTGAGAGGTTGTGGGAGGGAGCGCGAGAGGGAGAGGGAGAGGGAGAGTGCCAGCACTGCCTGACATTTCGTCGCCGTTGTCGCTGGCATGCTTTGTTTTTGTCTGTGATGAAATGTTTGTTTTGCACGGCGAAATGCGCGTAGCACTTGTCAGGCGTTGTTTTCGTTCTTGTTGTTGTTGTAATGTTTTGTTTTGTGGTTGCCCAGTGGCCTCTCGTGCACCCGCTCCCTCTCTATTCAAAAACAACTGTATATTTGTACTGTAGGTGTAAATGTGCTTGTGTGTACGTTTGTGAGTTTGTGTGTGTTGTGATTGTGATTCGTTTGCCGTTCGTTTTTCGTTTTGCGCTTTTGTTTTTTTTCTCCTTTTTTTCTTGGCGATGTAGTTTTCACTTGTTCTACGCTCTTGTTGTTCTTTTTTTTGTTGTTTTTGTTGCTGTTTGTCAGACTTATCAAAACAAAATGGCAAGGAGCAGTGTTGTTGTTATTGTTGTTGCTATTTTCATTTACTTTACTGTTGTTTCTAGGAAATAAATGAAATTTTGTGCACAAATAACATAAAACTTCGACTATGACTGGTCCGTTTCTTGTGGGGGCGGCTGCAGCGGGTGTGGCAGTGTCAATGCGTGTGACTTGTTGTGGTTGTCAATGTTGTTGTTGTTAGTGATGGTGGCGCTAAACTTCGCCTGCTATATTAACGTACACATTTCACAAATTTCTCCCAAGACACAATTCAATTCAACTTTGGTTCCGCACCTCGCACCTAGCACCTATCACATGTTGTTGGGTTGCACTTTTTACTGTTATCCACGTTGGTCTCGTGTTTTTGTATTTTGCGTCATTATTATTTGCGTGTGCTGGCAGCGTCAGCGTCGACGCCCACGCACACGCCCACCCAGTCCAATCCAATTTTATTTATATACATACATACAAACATATTTGTGCAGCTATGTATGTATGTATGTTTTTTTTGCTGCTCATATTTTACAATTGTTTTGCTGCGGCATTTTCTCCAAGACAGCAAATAACAACAATAGCGCTGCCCTGTTGTTGTTGCGTTGTTGTTGCTGCTGGCTCTTGCGTCCCGCAATGCTGTGGTTAGGCAGCGCAGACCGCGACGTTGGCAGCGATGCCGCCATACGCGTTCACTGCGTTTGAATACCATTGCCCTGCCCTGCCCTGCGTTTCTCTGCCCCTGCGTTTACTACCCCACCGATCCACCTCCCCCTCATCGCTCTTTCAGTTTGTTTGTGTTTATAAAATACGCGCCTGTTTCCTATTGTTGTTGTAGCTGGTAGCAGTAGCAACTGTTTATGTTGTTGTTATTATTGTTGTTGTGTCTGTAATTCGCGTGGTTTTGTTTTCTCTCGCATGCGCTTTTATAATATGCCTGCTAAGTCCCCCCGCGGTGAGGCGGGGAGAGGCACCGAAAAGTGCAAGGCAAATAAGCAGCAGCAAAAACAGCAGCAACAAAAACAGCCGCAGCAGCAGTCAAAGTAACAGCAAGCAATGCAACCAACTGCAGCAGAGCAAAGCTGACTGCGGCAGCGACGCCAGCGTTTGTTTTTGTTTACTCATTCATTGCAAAGTTGTTTAGCTGTGCGCGCAGTGTTGCCAGCCTGGCTGGAAGTTCCAGTTAACGAGTGGGGGAGAGTGTCGGGGGTGGTAGGGACTGGGGGCAGAAGTTGATGTGAAGTACAGAATGGGGTTATTGTTGTGAAAGTTATGTAAGAATTTTGGCTATTTCTGTGTGTATACGTCAAGGTGCTACTGTGTGGTCGAGCAAACCGAAGGATGCGACTAAAATAGTTTTTTTCTTTTTTAAATAAATCAAGAGGTGTCGCTTAAGCTTAGGCTATTATAGAGACTGGATAATAGATTAAAAAAATGGCACTTTAGGCACTTTAAGGTTGAAATCTGTCACTGTTCTTAAGATAATATCCCCATTTCATTCTTTAAAAAATTCGCTTACAATTATAATAAAGCGCTTATATATTTTCGCCAAAAAATTTTTTGTATTTATTTATATACGAGAACAAGATAAATTTAAATTTAATTTAAATTAATTTAAAAAGAATAAATATAAATAAAAAACATAAATAAAAAATGCGGAATGAAAAGATAAAAGTTAAAATAAAAGTTTTGAAAAAAAATATAAAAAAATGATCCTCTCTCGTGATAATTTCCTTCCAATAAAATATGTTCTTACTTGTTCCATTTACAAAAAATATCAATATTTGGTAAAAGGCTAGAAGACATCATTGTCTTCATAAAAGAAAAGACTTAATAAATCTGAGCTTGCAAACTTTCGGCATTTTTCTTCTTCTTTATCTTGGTAGGTGGCAACTCTGTCGCTGTCAACTCATGTTTCCATTGGTCCGCTGTTAATTTTACGACTCGCTCCAGCTGTGTAAATCCCCTATGAAACCTGGAATACAGTGGGAAGCGAGCGGGATGCGGATGGCCTCACAGAAAACAGCGTCGACGACCAAACCGCCGCTCATTCACATTTACGCGACGGCGACGGCGACGACGACGACTACGTTGATGTCGCTGTCGGCGTAGCAGCCGCTGCGGTTTTATGCAGTTTCATTAATGTTAGTGTTGTTCAGTTGTGTCTTTGCGTGAGTGAATGTGTGTGTCTGGTGTGCTGTGCAAAATATCGTATTGTACTTCATAAACATTTGCGTGAGCAGCGCTCGAGACGTTCCATGCAACATAAAGACGGTGATAGTAGGGTAAGGGAAGGTGAGAAAAGGAGTTGGGGGTGTTTGTTGTAGGGCGATAGTAATAAGGCGTGGATGGGCGTGGAACAGGTCCGTGTGGCGTGTTAAAGGAGTAGACGACGTGGCCTGCCGCGCTGTCATTGTTGTTGTGATACAGTGTGAGTTATTTATTCATTGGATTGGATGATAATCAGTTTGTTTACATTTTTCAGTCACACACACACTCTCGCTCACACATACATATGTATATAGTGAGAGTAATAAATACTTATACACATGCATAAAGGTAGAGTGGGTGAGAGAGCTGCGGCTCTATCTGTTTTTTTTTATTTGCCCTACCAAAATAATAATCCAGACACGCAAACAAGTCAAGCAAGCACACATGCACACATGCACACATGTATGATGTCTCTAAATGCGTAAACAACAGCAAAAGCAGCTGCACCAATAAAAATAACAAACCAAAGACGAAAGCAAAACTTAAAAACAACAACAAAACGGCACGTGATAGATAGAGAGAGAGAGAGAGAGAGAGAGAGAGAGAGAGAGAGAGAGAGAGTGAGAGAGCGTAAGCGACTTATGCAAATAGAAAGAAAGAGAATTTGAATGATCGCTAAAGATCACATTAGTTTATTGTCGAATACCCAACTAGCTTGGGGTAGGTTGTTATTATTAATAGGCAGTTACTAGCTCTCCATGTATACATACATACATACATACGCACACATACATATGTTCATTTATAGTACATATGCTCTCACTTACTTTTCCTATTTTGTGTTGTCTTGTTTGAAAATTTACGAGTCCAAAAAGAAATATCTAATGCAAACTTTGAACCGTTAAGCGCAGTGCGCTGCTTTATATTCATTCTCTCTTTTTTAAAATACACAAACGACAGCAACAACAATCTCTTTCTCTCTGTGTGTTATGCTGAAGCTCTCGCAGTCGCTATTTTTCTCTCTTGTTATGACTTGCTGTCGGCTCTCTCTTCTGCTTTTGAAAACTTACTACGCCGCTAGAATTTTTTCGACAATGCGAGTTGCGTTATTGTCGTCGTCGTTGTCACGTCGTGCCATAGCAACAAAAGTGTAAATAAAGAAAACATGTGTAATAAATTCAAAATAGTTTAAATAAATATAATATTGAATATATGTACGTACATATGTAATTGCGCTATGCATTACAACAACAGGAACAGTAGTAACTGCAACAGCAACAGCAACAGCAACAACAACAACAGCAATTTTTCTGCGTCAACGTCGCGACGCATTAGCACAACAGCTGGAGGAGCAACAGCAGCAGGAGGAGCACAATCGCAAGCAAATACTGTACTAAAAACTGTACTAAATATGCTCAAATACAACTTTAGTCATCTTCTTGAACATCTTACGACTGTTTACGCGACTCTTAACCAGTAACTTGCGCATGCTCTGTAGATATTTATCAATGGGTGTGTGCGTTTCTCTCTCTCTCTCTCTGTGTGTAGATGTGTGTACACATTAGCTATGTATGCATGTTTGTGCAAGTCTGTGTTTGCTAATTTGTTTTGATCGCCGTTTTGTCGTGTGTTTGTCATTTGCTTCGTATCGGTATGCGCGCACACGGCGCAGGTTGACTTTTGTTTATGCTCAAATTTAAAGAGATGTATAGACGATTTAATTGCGAATTTATCAACATTTTTTATTAGTCTTTAATTCATACGCATATGCTTAATCATCACATCTCAATAAAAGCAACAACAACTGAAAGCAATTTTGACACACATCGCAATTCTAACAGGTATTCGAACTCAAATCAAGTGCGCTTTATATATGTATGTATTATTCATAAATACAAAGTTTGAATTTAATTCCAACTTTGTTTAAAATGATCATACTAATATTTAGTATGACAATAAATGAGATGGTCACAGCGAACTGCTAAAAATAATACTGTTTAAGGTTTACCCTAATCGGCTGAACACATTGATAATCCCTTGGTATTTAGATTTAGAAATATAAATGACTGTACTTTCACTCTAATAACTACTGAGGCTTAAAGATTCCGTTTTCTTTCTTCTTTAGAGACACCTCGTTAATAAGTTACTTCTACGTTTATCAGAAAAAGCTATTGAATTAACTCCTTTTTATGATAAAAGGATAGGTTATCCTTTAACTTAAGGATACTAGAAATAATAGTCAAAGATTTGTGTTGCAAGCAAATTTTTGCATATGAGCAATATTCGCGTTCAAGTTGATTGTCCTTAGATACTGTATATCGTTTGATACTCCCATCGCTAATACCTAATTGATCTTATCGGTATTTATTGAGCTTTTCTTCAGTTTTGGGCTGTTTTTATAAGCTGATCGATACAGAATTTTACTGAAATATCATAAAACTTGGTAAATTAGAACCTTATTACTGTGTAAAAGATTAGAAACGGAAAAACATGCTTCTTTTGGGGCTTTGAGGAACTACGACTTTTTGGACTATGGCACATGGTTCTTATCACTAACGAAGGCGACCCTGACAAAGCGCATCATAATGCTGAGTGGGGTGCTTAAAGCTACATTTTTGGACTCAATGACTGAACGTTGAACGGAGCGTGTTTCACTTGTTCGACAGTAATTAATTTAGCTTATCACCTTGTCTCTCTTGCAGATGGGCATCAATATACCCATGCTGATAGCGAACAGCCAAACGCTGGACAGTTGGAACACTGCGGGTCAGTTCTCACCGCCGATAGGCAATGCTGGCGGTGGGACAGGAGGTGTACCTAGTTCCCAGCAACCGCAGTTACGCGTCCCTTTGCCTATGTCCTATGGTAGTGCTACCTTTACTGGAGGAGGTGGAGGCGGAGGAGGAGGTGGCGGCGGTGGCAGTAGCAGCAGCGAATTTCAACCTAGTCCCCACAAGACCATAGACACGTCGGATAACGAAGACAACAACAACAGAGACGAGGCGACAGCGGCAGCACTGGGACATCTGGCAGCCAAAGTGGAACGTCGCTCACCACTCTCAACAGGTGCGGGTGGAGGCGGGAGCGTAGATGGAGGCGGCATAAGTAGCATGCATGATGCCGGCGAGCAGGGAAGCGAACCAGCTGGGGTTAGGGTTGCTTTAAGCGAGGCTGGCTCCAGTCCTATACCTAACACCAACACAAATATGCATGAGGCACACAAGAATCATCTGATGCAGTCGAGTCCGGCGTCGGCGCGTGCGACAACGCCACGGCAGGCGCATGAGCAACTGCATCACAGCCATCATGCGTTGCAGCCACACCATCATCATCATGGCCATCACCAAGAGGAGCTGGATATTAAGCAGGAGCTGGTCGAATACTTTCATCCACCGTCCGTTGGAGGGGTTTCCGCAGCGCCGCCGCCACCCGAATCGCATCGTTCCTACAGTTCAGCTGGCGAGGAAAGCCGCCTTCAGCTGGACATAGCGCAGGATCTGCGCGTGGCCCAGGCCAAGGCCAATTTCGGATCCTTTGTGCTGCCCCCGCGTAGCAGCAGCGCCCATCTGGCAGCAGCTGGGGTTTCTATGCCGTTAAATATGCGAAAACTGGCAGGAGGTTCGAGTGCTGGCCACATGCTCATGAATTCGCTACTCAGTTCCAGAGACAGCATGTCCGATGCGGATAATGATGAGGCCACAGAATCGGCAGCTAGTCCCGGCCATATCAAGAGTAGCGTCTCGACGCACGATGTCAGTTCGGCGGCAGCAGCGGCTGCTCTCTATGCAGAGAGTCTCAACAGAGACGATTGCGATTACGTGGGATCCAACGTGTCCATGAAACTGCGGACAATGGATCGCACGCAGCGCATCATTGCTGAGAAACTGATTAGCGAGGTGCTTTATTTTGGGCAGTTCAACGAGCTGGAACGCACCGCACGTATCCAGCCCAAGTGACAATGGCGCCTTAAGAAGTGGACGAGTTTGGGTGTAGGTTTAGGTACGGGTAAGGGTATCACACCAGAAACAGGGATGGCAGCCGAATTGGCGATGGCTTGGAACATGGCAAATAGACGCAACAAAATTCCATTGTAAAATAGTCAAGAAAAACAAAACAACAAGCAAATTTAAGAAAAGAGAAAAACAAACAGTACAATTTACTTTTAGTTCGCCAGGACCCAGAGGTCCATTTGTACAAAGCACATGGGGCAGCGTTACTTAGAATGAGAAAGTTATATGAAGAAAGGCTAGGCTTCCCAACCAAACAGGGTGTTGATCTCTGTTGACCCAAAAACAAATTGAAACCAAAATCAAACAATAGTCAAAAATACCAAAATTACTTTCTTATTTGTTCCTAGGCTGCAAATAGAAAAGCGAAACAAATGTTTTAACTTCAATACTAAAATAGATAATATCTACTACGTACATACAAGAATTAGAAACAGAGATACATAAATACGTATAGGGTTAGTGTGGGTCGGGGTCGGAATACCTGAGACATCTAACTGACAGAATCTCAGTATTACTTATAAAAATACAGAAACATATACACATACTACATACAATACTACATACAATATACAATATACAATATACTTGTACAATAGAAATGCTGCTTGAAGCATAAAAAGCATTTGCCATGATGGGCAAAGGTGCCCATATACATATATAATATTAGTGATCCGACCTTGTCCACTTCTGGGCTAAAATTGCAACCAAACCATCGACAACACTACAACAGAAAGAGGGGGAAAAGGCGTTTTCAAAAAATGAAGTTGACCCCACGTTGAGCGCCAAAATACAAACACCGAAAGACAAACGCCGTTGCCGGCAATGTGCTGAATAGTTGCAGCTTGGCGAATTCACAAGGATCACTTGGTCGGGATCGCCAAGGGTGAACACTGCACTTATGGAAACTATACATATATATATATATAGCCTAAATGTCATTTTATATGTAAAATTATATATCATTGTACCTTATTTTGAAACAGAAATGTTTTTTTAGTCATTTAAGTCTGGTCGTCAAATTACCAACACCAATCAACACAGCAACTGAAACCAACCAACCAACAAAACAAAGCAAAACAAAGCAAAACAAAAGCAACAACAAAAGAAATTAGTTACATATAGAAAATAAATAAGTTTGTATAATAAACCTACATATACACATAAATATACATAAATATATATATATATACATATATGTATATATATTAAAAAACAAACTATACATGTCGTCGTCACTAGTTCGTTAAATGAAAAAACAAAAAGAAAAAGAAACAACAACAAAAATACACTATACACATTATTATAATTATAATAAATATTATTGTACATTTTTGCGTGCATGTTTTTTTAGGTCATAATGATTTTTTGCATAATATTTAAGTAGTTTTATTTTTATATGCGAAGCAAAGCAAAGCAAAAAAACGAAACTGAAATTGAAATACATTAAATTAATTTATACACATACAAAAACAGAAACAGAAATAAAAAAAACAAACAGAAAATGGGTAACTTAGTCATTTAAATGAGAGAGAAAGATGATAAAATTGATAATAATGCAAATTATTATAATATAATAAACAACAAAACAAAGCAAGTGCAGCGCTGCATTTGTTGCTGCTGCTGCGTCTTTAGCGTAACGCGACAAAATGTCCCAAAGGTAAACAAAAGTCAAATAGTAGATATATTTGTGTATATATACTATGTGTAATATTGTGGAAGTATAAAATATATAAAACATATAAATATAAAAACAAAAAGAGGATAAGAAGGAGTCTAGCATGAATTATTGGTTATCCAAATGTATGTGTACATGTGTAATGAGTGTTATGAGATAGCAACAAACTAAGTTTTGATTTGTAAATCTGCAAACTGCTAAAACGTAAATAAATGTGTACCTATTTGTCTGACAAGCATTGTATGCATTGAGTTCTTTACTTGGCCACATGATGTAAGTATGTTCTATCGAATGTATCGATATTTGTCAATTTCCATTCTAACTTTCTTTAACTATAATAACAATTCAATTCAAAAGCTATCAACTACTAAGGATATTGATTCTTTCAATTAGAAAAATGTACAAATATAAATAATTCAGTTAACATATATTTAGTATAAAGAAAGCATTCGGAAATATCTTTGTAGCTGGCTATGTATATACCCTAGTTGAATATTGGATTATTTTCTATAGATTGCTCGGTCTCCAGTTGTCAGTATATGGCTTATAAAAATAAAACATGAATGTCAATTGTTTTTTTATTTGATTGTTTTTTAACGAATAAAATGACTTCAATATTTAAGGATATTTCAAATTTTTTGGCTAGGAAGTGGTTTCAACACTAAATTTCAATATCCTTTTCAGTTTATTTTCAAACGGGATAGTTTTTGGCTTATCAACATCTTATTGGAATCTCATTGGAATAGTATAAAGTATATACAAATATATCAATATATGATCAGATTATAGTATTTTAAAGAATTCTATCAATACAAAATGAAGTCTCTCACAGACTGCAATGGCCCAAGAAGCTGAAGCCAATAAAACAATTGGGAAAACAGCCGGCGAGAACCAACCAAGTAAAAAACTTATTAATACCACAATAAGATTAAGGATAGAAACGAACTCAAAACTCGGGATCGGTGTAGTATGAATAAATTGTTAAGATGGCTTTTAACATTTCGTTTTTTTTCTTTCTTTTTTTAATATAATGTTTTTAAGCGATTAAAGTAATTTGTAGGTCTGGAGCTTACTCGCGATGTGATACAAACAGATCAAACATTTAAGTAAATAGGGCATAAAGTATATTTAAGTGGTAATTTCAAATGTAAAAATATATATTATAGAGCAATGAACAAATTGGTTATTTACCAGCTGAAGTCCGCAAGAAAGTAATACAAATGAATTTCAGTTTATAACTATTTGTTTCGGTTTACTTCATGTGTGTTCAAAATTCACAATTATACATTTGCTTCAAATCACAACAATTTGTTAAATTTGTTGCTAACAACATTGTTTCAACTTAAAGAATAAATCTTATGTGTCTGCTTAGAACAAAGTAAATTTGTTTACATAAAAGGCTAAGGCTTTGTTATTTATTTTTATCAAACAGCATTTCAATATATATAATTTAATATATTTATATATATTTTAATAAAGCCACATCAAATATACACACAGTAGACTAAATCGACTCACAATCATTGCATAGAATTCAAGAGTTTTACATTTTATTTTTATTTTTAGGGTATTTGCTATGCCACAAGGGAAAAGCAAAACGCTTAACAAAAAAAATAAATGAAATAACTTCAGAAATATGATATTGGAACACTTGCTGATGTCGGGGGGAAAGCGAGTGGGGTTTGGGCTTGGATTTCGGAAGTTTTTAAGCGTAGAATTGTGATGCGACAAAAACAAAATGTGTGCATGTGTGTGTGTGTGTAAAATGCAAAGACATGGACTTGTGCGTGGATAGAACGCTTATCCCTGCCGATGAAACTGGTCAGGATGAGTCAACTATCTGGTCTTCTGCTTCTGTGGTGTGCTCTGGCATATCAAAAGTCAAAGTTGAAGGAGGAATTCCTACCACCACTGAACTGGAAGAACGTGCGGAACATTTGGTTCGGATCGAGATCGGCTATTAAAGAAACAATTAAAAGTTAATACCAACTTTGAAAATTTATGCTATAGACACCATGTACCTTGTTCTTGTTCTTCAATATCCTGTCCACTGTCATAACGTGCCTTCTTGCGACTATCCGAGAGAATTGCATAGGCTTCACCAACTTCCTTAAACTTGAGCTCCTCGTCTTTGCGTACTTCGGCACTGCTGGCTGCATGCCTGTCTGGATGATGGACCAGAGCCTTTTTGCGATAGGCCTTCTTAACCTCGTCTTCTGTGGCATTGCGTGCAATGCCTAGGATTTTATAGTAATCCTTACGCTTTGACTTCTTAAGATTGAACTTTGCATCTCGCAGCAGTCGTTTTATCTCTGCCGTCTTTTCCAACTGCAGAGCAGTTTCATAGTCTGCCACCGTCTCTTCGTACTTCTCAAGATCATTGTGACAGCGAGCGCGTAGCAGCAGCGCCTTCAGATACTGCGAATTCAGTTCGAGGACGCGATTGCAGTCAGAGACGGCTTCACGCAGGTTACCGATGCGTGTATTGACCAGGGCCCGATTGTACAGTAGCTTTGAGTTGATGTCCTTGTTGTGCTCGTCGATTTTGAGTGCATCCGTGTAGATGACATGCGCTTCGCGATATCGTCCCGACTTAAACAGCATGTTGCCGTTCTCCTTCATCTCCTTCAGCTGCTTGCACTTGCTTCGCATTTGCTTGGACTTGTAGTGATCGGGGTCCAGCTGAAGAGCTCGCTCAAAGTGCAGAATGCCCTTCTCCAAATTGTCTGTATAGTACAGGCAAAGACCACGTACATAGATAGCATCAGCGGATGTGCTATCCAGTTTCATTACGCCTACGGCAATGTCTAGCGCCTCATCGCAGCGTCCCAAATAGGCCAGACACTCCGCCTTTAGCAGACGATAACTGTCAAGGAAAACGAAACGTTAGACATCATGATAACCACTTTGGATAGTTAGACTTACCGGAGGCAAGCGGGTGACAACTTGAGAGCGCTGTCCAGGTAGAAGACGACATTGCGATAGGCCTCACTTTCGTAATTGGTCTGTATGGTAGCATTCAACTGGCGCAATCTATCGACTGCTTCCTGCTCAATATTAAGGGCCGTGCTCTGCGGTTCCAGCTCCGTGACGGTCTTGATGGCCTGCTCCGCGCCAATTATATCGCCCAGCGCCAGACAGCACTTGGCTACGCGCACGTATGCCTTTCCAAAGCTGGGATCAAGTCGAACGGCATGGCGGGCATCCGTTAGAGCGCTGTTATAATTGAGCAGCATCATATAGCAGGCTGAACGGTTACCGTAATAGGCAGCGGAGTCCGGACACAGTAAAATAGCATCCGAGTAGAGTTTTAGGGCATTCTGATAGTTTTGTGCCTTGTATTGATCGTTGCCTAGTTTCCTCTTTTCTTCGGCAATGCTGCAAGCGGAACAAGCAAAAATGAATGGTTAGTAAATCGGGTGAATGCTCTAAGCTCTAAGTAATAGTCTGCTTTTAGGTGCACTCACACACAAACACACACATCTATACACATACACAAACAAGATACTTCGCACACAGAGGGAGGTCTTCCGTTTGCAACGGAGGCTACACATTATGAATTTTTAATTTCATGTTTCTCTTGACGTTGACAACGTCGTCGACGACGGCAACGACGACGACGCTGCCAAAGGCAATGCATTTTTCTTCAAGAAATGGCACAGGCGAAAGCAACAGGAAGTAATCCGCTTTCCAAGGCGGCGACATAAAGAAAAACGCAATCAGAAAAGTAAATATACTTATGGTCTGATGATGATTCTATGTACAGGTGTGTGTATAAATTGAGAAGAATATACGTATTTACTCTTTGCAGGTCGTTCAATTTTGTTTGTGTGTCCCGTTTAAGAAACGGGTGACAGGTGCCAAAATTGAATGGGTTTTCCACCTATTTCCAATCAATACCTTAAACTGACAGGAAAAAAGAAAATTGTGCTGAAATGTAGTAGGTGGTATACAAAAGAAGAGCTTAAAGAGTACTCAACACATTCAAAGATGGTTTACTTTGTATATTTATTGTCTGTTTTTATCGAAACAAAAGGATATCGAGCAATCGTGAAATCAACTCGATTCATCAGTTAAAGGCCAAACTCATTTTAATTCTCTAGCTAACTGTTTGTCATATTGCCAGGTTACTGAACAGTGGCCCTGGTTGGAAACGGAGTGCAACAACCTGCCCTATTAACATAAAGCCAAAGAAATTATGACGGAGCAAAAAAAGAAGCTCTGTGCACAATGACCGCCAATTGGGCGACACTAATGCTTCCCTAATGTTAAGTAAAGAAAAGGCAGCCAAAGAAAATTGGCTACTCCTCCATCCACAGTGAGCCGTGTTATGCATACGCCCTGTGGCCCCTCCTACTTGGAGTTGTGCCAGTTGTCGCTTCACAGCTCTGTTCCACTGTACTCGTACTTTCTGGCATTGTAATATAAGTGCACAGTTTTCGTCGTCGTTGTTGTCGTCTTAGTGGTTATTTATTTGCTTTCGTGGCTTTCTCTGTTTGTGGCCCATTAAAATGCATTCGAATATTGTATTGAGAGCCTTGTTTTTGTGTGTGCAAGTGGTCCTTTGCATTTCGGATGGGATTCGTGTGCCAAAATCTGCATTGGAATCATTAGGTAAGGAAAACATGGTACGGACGGCATGCAGAGACGCTAGATTTATCGATAGAAAAATCGATAGCATGGATGGTCATTAAGAAGGATTTTCCACTTCTGTTGCAGCAAGGTTCAATCCAAATTTATTGTTATATTTATATATATTTATATTCTACAAAGAATTCAATGTAAAGTCAAAGTATGTTGAAATTTTATAGGAAGATTGTACCCAATGTTATCGCCTTGCTCTAAAAATGATCGAAAGCTTCGATAAACGCAACAACCATTGCTGTTAAGCTTCTGTTCGTAGATAAAAACACTAGAAAGCCATTTGGCATAGACAAACAGTCGACAATGGAAACGTTTTGATGTAAATTACACTAAAATTTTCATTTCACCCGTCAACAGACGTCGGGATTAAAAACAAAAAAGACCGTTGGCATTTTTTCAAGCAGAGCTCGGCAAAAAAGTTTTAATTGCTGCCATAACTTGGCAGAGCAATGCAATGGCGCGGTCTATGCCCAAAAATTGAGGGCACCAAATGGCAGCCGAATGGTTGAGGTGGTGCCAGAGAGTCTGCACTGTACTGTACTCTACTCTACTGTAATGTACGAGTACTGTTGTCGACGGCACTTTGCATAACAATTAGAGAAAGCCCCATAAAAGTCAAATTTCTGCTTGATTGGAGCATTTTCTAGGGACCAAAAAGTGGGCAGGGCAATGTGAATATGCATTTATTTTCACTGCAAGTCGGCGTAATTGAAAGGTTCCTAACGAAAACGGAAACAAACACAAATGCAAACACTGATTTAAGTTAGTAGACATCAAATAGAAGTGCAACATGAAAGCCCTGCACATAAATAAGGTGCAAATGGAACAAACTCCCGAAACAAACAAAATGCAAAAACTGCAACTGCAGCTGAAAAGCGCGCAACAAAATTTAAATGCAGAAAGAAGTGTATGTGTGTGATGGTGTGTGTGACTGTGTGTAGTTTTGTGTGTGTAAGCTGCTGCTACAGGTCATACAAAAGTTCAGTGAGCGATAAGCGCAACGAACAAAGTCAATGAATGGAAGAAAGAGACAGAGATAGAGAGAGAGAGAGACAGTGAGGGGCAAACCTCTCTATGTCCACTCATGAATATGCACGTACTTAAGTCTGTGGAGTCGCTGACTCTTAAGTTCCATGCATGCCACAAGACACATGCCACATGCCACTAGTGGTAAGAAGTTTCCTATAAAATGCATTATCTAATGTGGAATCGAACTTTATTGGTACAGTGGGCGACAACATTAAACACACACCAAATGTATCGAAAATGTATATGGAAAATTGGGATTATGGGTCTTAAAATATATATATTAGATTATAAAATAAAGGCAAATATATGGAATAACATTTATTTAAATTAAAATCACTATCAAATATATTTTCCCAGCAATACGAGTTATAGAGAATCTCTTTTAGTAGCGAAAGTCTAATCGGATTTAATAACCCAATTCCTCAATAACATTGAATATAATACTATAAGTTAATGTTTACATGAAAGTTCAAAGATTTCAAAATGAAACACTAATCTTAAACTTTAATATTGAAGTGAACCCAAATGAACTATTGATGTCCACTCAATTATCGGTTTATAACTCGAAACACTCTTGATTTAATGGTAAGGCTGATAGTTATGGATGTTACAAATTGTTCACGTACAGTAAAATCTCCTATTAAGTATACTTCTATTGGCGCACAACTTTTCCACCGATCGAAATCGAGTTTATTTTCGTTGGAAAAAGACCGAAAAAAAACCCCAATCTGATGGTCAAGACAGTTATCGTTGTACATTTTATATACGTTTTCACCTGCAAATTTCCACTGTACTTTTCACATTACATTAGCAACCTGTCAAGTCACATTTACATTTACAACTTTCAACAGAAGTTTCCCTTTTCGTTGAGACACCGTTACTCACCGTGGCAGAAATGTGAATTCATCCGAATTCATGTAAAACTTATGCGACATGTAGAATCAGCTGGTTTATTCAGACTTGAAGTTGCAATTGGCATATACTGGAGTAACAGATGCTCCCTTAAATAAGTAACTCTAAAGCACAACCGAACACAATTAGGTGTCGTGTCGTAAATTTATTCATCTACAGTCAAAACCAACTAAGATTCAAAATTTTTATATATTTTCTTTAAAAAACACTTAAAAGGTATTTATCAAAATATCGAGGAAGGCGAACACATTGCTGGTGGTCTCTTGAAGGCAACGGAAGCGACTGAAGTTGATGCTGCCACAGCAGCTGCTGCTGCTGCTGCTGCTGTTGGTGACTTAAATGCAGCGTCACGTACTCAAATGGCGACGCATAAACGCCGGCAGTGCTGCCTTAGTGGCACGCTGCAACGCGAACAGCAAACAGTGAAGCATCGATAGTCGCTCGGGTGGTTACTTTTTGCATGCCCTGTATGCAAGCGAAAGAGCAAAGAGTGTAACCAAGAGAAAATGAACAACGATAGAGAGAAAGAGTAAAGCGCGCATGAACGCAGCCAGAAGCAGTGCAAGTTGGGCTCTGACTGTAGGCACTAGTCGGCCTGCAGGTGGCGCTTACGATGCGTTAGGCGGTGTCAGTTACAGTAATTTATTTCTCAATAAATTAAGCTTTCTTTTCGCTGCGCTTAATTCAGATACCCTATAATAAAGGCTTGATCGACGATGGCTGCTGTTGATCTACAAACGATCTTTCATTACACTTTTCATTATACTATTTACAAATCTCTAAAACTATTAATATTATAACTATCAGACAGTTTGTTCAAATTTAAATCTAAGGCTTAGATATAGTTCTTGGTATGTCCTATAAGTATGCAAAGTGTTATCTAGGAACTAATAAAATCCACAAAAGAGAGTTTTCAATGAAAATTCATAAATAATGGAATACATAAAAAGCTCCCATATTTTTTAAGTGTTTGCTGTTTAAAAGTTTTGCAATTTGAATTTATACAATCGATCCTCAACTACTGCTGAAACCTTAAAGAAAACACAAGGAAGTCATTTTATCATATACAGTATACATATTCAGACTTAGAAAAGTTCGATTCGAAAGAGCTTAGAGGGTAACATAAACCGATGCAACATTAATGAATATAAATTTCAATTGCGTTCGAGAGAGTTTACTTAAGATAGTTCAAGTCAAACTAACACACAACATCCTCTGTACAGCGTACAGAGTATAAATCGATGGGGTTTAAGGCAGAAGTAATAACATTCAAACCAAATCAGTTGGATAAACGTTTACCTATTCCCAATCTAGGTTCTATATTTGCTCTCTCAGTACACGTACGCGTACCGTTAGCAGCTTTTGTATTGTAATGGTTTGCCAACAAGCTTAAGGAGGCGAAGGAGGAGGAGCCATCGAATGGACATGACCTGCCACAAGCTGAAATTGCTTGCCGCAGTCACAGTCACAGTTACAGTGACAGTGACAGTCACATATGTACGTACATGAGTAGAGTCATTCTCTGGTCGAAGATACACAATGCACACAGTAGGTCAAACGCTGGTCTCTGTTTCTGATATGTTGGGCAAAACAAACAAAGACCGGAAATGCTGTGCAGACACAATGGCGGCCAGGCGTTGCGAGAAAATGGTGGCTAAATTTTCCATTACTTGAGCTGGGAAAAACTTGCAGTTATCGAGCGCCTTAGTCGAAAATAATGAAAGTGCTTTATAGGTTATGCTTATATATCAAATATCGGAGAGATTGTGATATCTGCCATGCGACGCCATCCACAAGACGTGTGTGTGTGTGTGCATGTAAGCTTTAGTGCAAACAATATGAAATACTTAATTGATTTCTGTTCCACTCGACGCATCAGCCAGAGCGGCAACACTGTCATCACAATCAACCACATTCTCATACCCATCGCAGTGCCTCATCGGCAACACCAGCAGCAATCAGGAGGCAGGGGGTGTTGCATGTTCTATTGACACTTTACTACAATTGAATTTATGTTGCCGGGCGCCTGGGTCGTTGCTCGACCCATTATGGGCTCAGTTTACAGTCTGTCTGTCTATAACGAGGTGGGGATTGTGAAGTGCGACATGATGTCAGTTTGTGTGCTATTTATGGTGCATATTTAATAATAAAGAATACTTGTGCGCACAAATTTATGACATGCTTTACGACTATAACTATGCCAGTTATCTAATATATTTTATATGCTGGCACGTGTTCTGAGCCTTTCAACACTCTGCAACAGTTTAGCTTCTGCCAGCTTATAATCGGAAATGAGAGCTAAGGAAATTGCTTATTAAAATGACAAAGTGGGGAGGGAAATAAATTATGAAAAATATAAACTTTTTAGTTCTAACGATGATTAGGAGGTTGTTCAATACTACAGACAGTAGATACATATACAATACGTTGTGAAGACATACACACTTTTCCTTCAAACATAAGTCAGCTTATATATATATATTGATAAATGACAAATGTAATTATTTTGATTAGAAGCAGGTTTAGATAAATAAATAAAATGGGATGGAGCAAGGAATAGTAATATTTTCCGAAAATCATAGTGTTTTTATAACAATATGAGATTTCAAATAAAAATTGTTAGCCGTTCTTTTTTAATATAATATATTTCGCACCTTTAATATACCCAATAAATGAATTCTATGTGCATAGGGTAAAAATAACCATAAAAATGCAACTGCACAGAAAATTGCAAACAGCAACAGAAACAAAGCCAAAAACAATGAAGCAGCATAAAAACATTTATGCCGGAAAAATAAACGACACACCCCAAAAATACTAGAGTAATTTAAGCCAAAAAGCAAAAAGAATAGTCAGGTTAAGTGTACAGGACTTGGAGATACTTTGTATCAAAAATGAAGGTATCCCAACTCAGTCTGCAAGGACATAAATTCTATCGATAAAACTAAATACAATAAAGAATTATTTAGATTGGAAAATATTTGGATGAAACAACAGACATGACTAGATCGACTCTGGCGGTGAATGTGTTTTACATTGTGTTTTACAACTTTAATATACCCTCTTGTTGAGCATTTTTAAAGGGTATGAGGTAAAATAAAAAACAAAACATAATACAAATTATTTTGCGGCCACGTCGCTAACAGAAGCTTTGTGCATAATTTTTTTGGATAAGAATTTGTTGTTATTGCTTGTGGTTGGCTTGTTTGTCGACCTGAATGCGCAAAGCGATGTAAAGATATGCATATTTATATATATATATATGTGAACTATATACATATAGATATGTGTACATGTGCACATGTGGCCTTTAAAGTCAGCCCACAAGACAAGTACGTACAGTGTGTGCCACTGATCGAGAAGAGAGCAAGCGAGAAAATAAAGGCATCTGGCAGCTAAGTGAGGGTTACGGAAAGCAACGAACGTTGCACTTTCAGAGAGATCGTAGGAAAAAGTAGAAAACTGTGTGAAGGGCGAACTGTTAAGGAGGGGGGCGTGGCAAAGCGGAATGCAACCCACGATGACTCAACACCAGCAATAGGCGCAGTGAAACCCACGCGAATCTTTAATTTCGATTAAAGCAGAAAAAGTCGTTGCGAGGCGCCAACTTGCAGTTCTATTAATTCTATCAATTTAAATAACAAAAAATGGGAATGTTAAAGAAATACAAATTAAATATCAACTTAGTTTAATACAATAAAAATCTGATTTGTATTACAAATCGTGCAAAAGATAAATATCACTTACAGATGTGTGGTATGGAGATTAGATCGAAATTAAATCTTATCAGAATAGCCAGAAGGTAAAGGAACTCACAGATATTTAATTCCGATTTAGAAGTAAAACACGTGGTAAAGTTCAATAAAACTTTTAGTGTACTTTACACACACTTTGTGAGGTTATACTATTACCCAATGTAAGGGTATTGAAAGCTATGGGCCAGAGAGTTTAATTACATACACACACACACACACACACACACATACACACTTGTACATGTGGTCTCATATGCATGCAAATACTTAAATAGATACTCGGTCTGTCTGGCAGTGCCCCGCGACTTGTAGAGCCAAACCGAAGCATAGAACCATTCGTACCAAGAACTTGTGCGGTTCTCTTTTAAATCGTTTTCTATATGTACACTTAAATATGTCATTTGCACCTTATATATATATATATATATATATATATATATGTCTGTATGTGTGCGATAAAAAAAGTTGCAGATGTGAAATTCAATACCAAACTTACTACAACATTTTGAACTTTCTTCGATCCTGTATAAAAATTGATAGCTTTAGTTTTTATAGCGTTCCTTAAAAAAACCTTAAGGGATTATGGATTTTGATATCTTGCTCTTTAACTTCTTTTACTTGTTCCTCTTCACTTTCTCACTGCTGTTTAACACAATTACACGTACAAAACGATTGAATATGTTATATGAACACAAAACTAAAATTTTGTTTCTATTGTGGAAACCGAAATATATAATGTAAAACTTCAAGTAACACGACGAGTAAAAATTTTACAATAAATTATTAGCGCAATTATCCGAACGCGTGGGTTTCTCTTTACGAAAATGTTCGTAACTACAACTCTAGATCCGAAAACATTTTTTATATGTTTTTCTTTTTTGACTGGTAATGAAAAGCCCACAGAAAACCGATACGATACGATACGACCAAGCCCAAACAATAACAACGATGACAACTACGTCGATGACAGAAACGCACTGCGGCAAATTGCACCAGCGCCGGATCGACCAGGCTACCGCGAAGCGACTCTGAGCGATCGCCAATACCGCAATTATCTACTTTGCCGGGAGAGAATAGAGAATTAAGAGAGAGAGACAAAGAGCTACAGAGAGTGAAAGAGGTGAGCTTTTCGCACTGTAGGTGAGTACAATTTCTGCAACAACATGAAAACGGGCCCATTATGAAACGAACGCGGTCATTAGCCAAAAGACTTTGACCCTAACTGTAAATTTTTAAAACTTTTGGTGTTATATTATAAAAGCAATTAAAACTCTGATCAAACGGGGATTACTTAAGTTTGTTAAAGACAACAGTCACCGATGAAGATCAAGCAAATTTTTATAATTAAATAAAATTATATAAAATGTTATTAAAGGTCAACTCGAAGAGAGAAGAGAGCAGGTTTACGCTCTTTCGATGATAATTTATACATGTCAGATCTTTGACTTATAAGGATCGCGGACAGCGCGTGGTCTTTGACCTGGTAACGATGCCTTAGTATATGAATCTTGTTTTCATTTCGACATTTACTTCCAGCGGTAAATCAGCTTTAACATGCCTACATAAAAGGAAATGGGGAGGAACCTTCCTAATGCTTCGTTTGTGCCATGTACAATTCATGTTTTCATAAATTTATTTTTTGTTTCTTATTAAGTTCGTAACTTAAGGATAGGGATCGAACCTTTTCATGAAACGAGATAAAAATAGAATATATATTATTTGATTATTATATTGTCATACTTAAAAGAAAGGTTCATCGCTCAGGTAACAGAACTGACTATTTTATGAACCAAAAAAGGTTGGGTACGGTGATATTTTTGAACTTCATATACTTTAAACAAACTTACGTGCAATTTGGTATTAAATAGATAAAAATTTACTCCGTCTTATTGCGATATTTCGAAGTGATCGTCACTAATTTATTTTATTACAATATTTGATATTTATTCCAAATATGAAGTGCAGCGTTTCAAATAGTTGATTGATCTGGGTCACACTTAAATTTTTGCAATCTGCAAGTTCTTCGGAAGAACTTATTTAAAGAATTATATTTAGGATATACAAAAATAATTGTTAAGGTGGTTTGATACACTTGCATGATGGTTTTTTTTAGTAAATAAACGAAGTACACTTGAAGACCGATATTCCTTGATGATCGGGATCAAACTTAGTACGAACAATCGGAAAAGTCGGATAAAAGGTCACATAAAAAAGACAAAAATGGTATATCAAAAGTTTAGTCTGTACTTGTAAACAAACATATTTCGGATTATAGAGACAATTCACGGTTAATAGAGGTAAATCACTGTTTTTAGGGATCAGAATAATCGAGTTTCAACTGTATTTATTTTAAATTATAATCATATAACAACAACTTCTTTCGAAGCATGTAACAAACGTTTTGACAAAACTATAACCCCTTCGGCAAGGGTATATGTAACTATAGCAATCTGATCGAATGCATTGTACTGCAAAATTCATAGAAAACTCAGAAAAAAACGTAAATGCAGTGAAAGTAACTGAACATGCAACAATACTGAAAAACAAAACAACAACAAAAAGAAGCAGCCAAGCAATTAAAATCGACAATAGCAATAACAAGTGTTTGAAACGAAACGAAGCACACACACACAACACATCCGTGTGTGTTGTGTGTGCTTTGAAAGAGATTAATGAGGAATTACAACAGAAACTTAAGAGCCAAAGAGAAATTACCTTAAAGTGTTGCAATTACTGACAAAGTCATAAGATTTGCTAGCCACACACACAAGCATACAAGCATACATCCAGTGGCTGTCAAACTATTAAAGTGCCGCGGTTTCAATTTACAACCTGCCAACACGAGCCCCCAGGTAAAAATAAAACTCAGAAAAACCAACAGGCTTAACGCGGGGAAAGGAGCTCGTCTCCAACTTTATATGCAAAGTTGGACAGACGAGTTGGTAGACAACCACAAAAGTGAGTTGCTCCCCTTTTTGGGAAAGTGTGTCTGGTGCCACCGAGAGGCAGGCTGCAAATACTCGTCGCCTGTCGACTATCTCAATGGCCAAGAGCAGCCAAGCAGCCGATGATTTCAAGTATCTGATAATGGACACGATTTGTCAATAGCTGCCTAAGCTTTAGATATCTACAAGATAGGCGTAGTATTTATGTATGTGTATAAACGTATATATACAATACGTATACGCATATTTGTATGTTGAAAGTAAAGGTCTTTGCTTGTAAAGCAAAATAAGGGATATGCTTAATTCATACGAATGAAAAATATTCGTTTGAAGGGTAAATGTTGTGTTAATAAATGTAATTCAATTTCAGACTAAATCGAGCAACAAATAAAAAGCAAAGAGATATCTATCTATAAGCAAGTATTTATAATTCAATGAAATATTGTTTGTTTTATATTAAACAAGGCCTTAATCAAGTTTTATTCGGAGTAATTATATAAAAGGATATGGATTTCAGAACAAATTCCTAAATTTGTTCTCTAAGAATTGAGCGATCAATTATTAAATACAGTGCACACTCAAATGAGTTAATTCTCGATTATATAACTTATCGGGGATCAACTGTAACTGATTTAAACTGAACTACCAAATTCCCTATATATATTATGTATGTAAACAGTCTGTACTTTAACGACTGCAAATTACATTCATTAATCCTTTATACATTTCGTGACAAAAGGATATTACACCACAGGAATTAAGCAGTATTATAAAGTGGGTCATTTGTGGCACAAACAGTTTCTGCCACCAAAACCAGAAGCTAAATAGTTGAGCAGTTTTTAAGAAATATATAACAATTCTCTTTTTATACATTAGTATTTATTTTATTATGTAATACCAGCTAATAAACATACTGACATCCGTCATGTTAGCTTATTGCCAGTCGAAGAAACTATTGCCACGAGTAGAAGCCTTGTGGGCGTCCACCGATGTCGAAATGTTTGTTTGTGTTTAAGCAACAAATCCAACAATGGCAATCGAAAAGCTTCTGCTTGCTGGAAATAATCGATACTTCAATTGACCCACTTAAGAAGCTTATTCTTTTAGAGAAGCCACCTCACACCGAAAGTTGTATACTCTTGCAGTATCACTTGAGAATCTATCTATAGAACATAAGAATTAAGTAATTGCTTGACATACAAATAATTGTAGTGAATATATTATAATTATATAATTGTTATAAAATTAAATGTATTATTTATGTAGCCTTTTCGGACTCTTTTGTATAAGCTTGGGCTAAGAATTTACAACATTTCAAGTAAGGTTTTTGGTTTTGGAACAAGTTTGTCTGTTATCTTACTTGGACAACTCACTTGCTTTGAAACCTGTTAAAACCAACTTTATAAATATCAATTTTCCCCTTGATTTCAAGTGTTTCAATATCCAAATTAGTTTTGCGTAAAGTTTCAGTATTGGATATAGAACTTTCACAAGCACCTTTAAAACTCTTTGGTAATACATTCTTTATGGCTAATGCTTTATTGGGTACAACAACAAATTTTGGCTTAAAACTTGTTAATGGGTAAATGGCTTGTTGGAGCTAAAGCGAAAGTTAGAAAAACAACATATTAGGTTCAAAGTGAGTCTAAAACTGTTAGTTCAGTTCGAGCTGAGGGTCGTATGGTATGGTTGAAATATACATAATTGGAGCATTTGTGAGTTGGAAGTTCTTTGAACTCAAAGTAGTTGTTTGCTTTCAAGGCAACAGGTTAATTTTCTGCACAACATTTGAGTTATTTACAGTTGATATGTGGGTTATGTTTATGGCAAGCCGAGTTTAGTTTCCTGTTTTCATACAAAAGCTATGCTATCGAAATAGCCTCTATCATAAAACAGTATAATTTAGAAAACTAATTGAAATTCGTCTTATAGCGTTGAATCCTTATGAAACTGGCCATACAAAGTCAGGAATCAGATGATTATAAAACTATAAATAGTAATAGACCACAGGAAGCGGCTACAGTATCAAAATCGTGTTGAAGGACAAAGGACCTGTTGGATGTGTACTCATAACTAACCAACAATATTCACCGAAGCCAGTTTATCACTTGGTAACTGGTTGAGCTACCAGACATAAGCAAAGATGACTCACAATAGACTGAAATGTTTCTATAGGAAACGAGTTTCCTCCCGGTCTGTTGTACGAGTATAAAAACATCATTATCAAAGCGAGTCCGAACGATCTTTCGATGATCATTGTTATAAATGATAATTCAGTTCCAAGTAAGCGAAACAAAGAAAAGATCGCAAACCAAATGAGTCAACTGATGAGAGAAATTCGTTTGTTGTCTTCGGCTTTTGGACTTGTGTGGGTGGTGGTAGCTGGAGCTAGTGTCCTTGAACCACAACAGCTTAAAGATGTAACCAAAAAACAAAATGATATCATAAATTGGATATTTTCAAGTCTAGGCCAACAGTCAATGTCGTCTCGAGTTCAATTCCAAGCGAGGTTTGTTTGTAGTAATTGTGTTGCCTTGGGATTACCTATAAAATAATAAAACATATCTGGTGTCACCTGGCCAATGGCCAAAACGACCAATTACGATTGCCGAAGGCTCTACATAAATATACATAAAAGTAGTATAATTTCGCTGGACTTTTGTGTTCAAGAAGAATTTTTCAGAACAAAGCAACACTGATAAATAATACAAATTATAATATGAAAATGAAAATACTATCATACCTGAGTAACTGGAAGCGGAAATTTTCCGAACGTCAAATAAAAAAAATAAAAGCAAATACTTGCAAATGTCAGCAAATTAACATTTAATTCTAGAATTTTTCTACCCGATAAGGTAGCAACAAGTTTGTATATATATTTTTTTTCTGATTTGCTAATTTTTTTGCCGTCAGTTGACGCCTCTATGAACTATACTATATATGTCCATATGTATGTTATCTATAAGTCAGAGCACGGAAACTATAGTAAAAGTATACAAGTAGAGTATAAATTGCATTGTTTGCTATTTTCGGTAAGGAGAAAGCTAATGATGCGTTGCGAATACGATTCTACAATATAATTGTTTATATTGGAAATTGCGCAAATTGTGTTAAACGATTGGAGAAACAGCAATAACAATTTTAATTAACAAACGCGTAGTACCCCTAATAAACAGATACTATACATACATATGTACATATAACAATAATAAAATTAAATATTATTTATGTATATTGTCAAGTGAAAAGGGAAGAAAATAAATACTTCCGACACATTCTCAGAATATTTCTGATAATTTTAAACTTAAAATAAGTATTTCAGCTGTCACTTGACACGCTTCAAAGATTTCAAGTGCGCAAAGACCCGAATATACTCTTACGAATTTAGAGACAAGCAAAACTTGTTTCTTGGCAAGAATGAATCAAATTGGGTAGCAGCAGTGGTCAGAGGGGATAAGAGAGGAGGAGGAGGAAACGAGAAAGGGTAAGGCCTATGCAGTTGGGCGTACGCGTTGGCGTCGTTGGCAGCGGTTGCTGTCCGTGACCATGCCAGGTAGCAAGAGTTAGAGTCGCCGTCAGATACGCTGTTCGATTACATAAATATATGTAAAGCTCATATACACATTGTCACCTTGCGCATGTGTACACATTTTTATTTGTTTTTTCTTTTTTTTTTGTTATCATAAAGATAATGTGGACTGTGGAGAGGGACTGGAGCTGGGTACAGAAGGAGGTGTACTTACCTTGCTGAGTCCATGGGCACAATCTGCTCTGCATCAGGCACCGTTTGCACCTCCTGAACGTCCACTTCCATCTCAGAGTTTGAAGATGTTTCCTCGCGTTCGCTGTCGCTAATTTCAATGACTTCGTCCATCCGCAACAAAAACAACGAATACGGAATGAGTTAAGGGAAGCAACTAATTCGCGCGTGCCAAGTTTTTTTTCTTTTAACGCTTTTCTTCGTCGTTCTGCGTCAGCAACAAATTCGTATGTATTTCGTTATCCCGCACGTTTCACGCTCGCCGCGAAAAAATGCTTTGCTTGTTTGTCCCTTTTTAATTTAATCTTTTAGCCAATGAATGTTTGAAATTAATTAACAATTTCAATGTCTTTTCTCTATTGCACTAGCCACCAGATAAGCTAATGTTTTATTGTAGCATATTTATTTAGTCTTGAAATTTTGACCCGACAATCAGCGTCAGCGTGCTTATGAAATGAACAAAAGAGTGAATAAATATATCGATGCATACGATAGTTTGAACGGCGATAGTATCAAATATCGAGAATCAACGCTAAGTAGTATTTTTGCATGTTGCGTCAAATTCAAATACATTCATGTCTGTTAACTACTTTTCTTAAAATTATTGGGCAGTTAATATGTAAACTAAACCCATGTTAACAACAATTTTCTTTCTCTTCAATATGTGGACTTAAGTTACAAGTTACTTTAATGGGTACGTGAATAAATTTAACACAAAAATTATTTTTAGATGGGAACTGTTACTGTGTGTATTAACATAGAAGTTATACTAGTACTGTTATTGCTGTGTACACTGTATACTGTACATTAACATAGCTTTCATTGCTATTTAAATTCCACACTGTTAACATAGATTCCAATCATGTTATGCTTAGATTGGCACTGATAAAGATATCATAATAAATTTGGTAAATTGTCCATACATTTAAATTTATGCATTTATAAACTAAAAAAATGATATTTTATGGCAAAGAATAAAAATTAAGGGATGTTGTATAAATATATAGAAATAACAGAGCGAAATTTATGTTTATTAGGGTTACCATGTTATCTCGTGGTATTTTGTAGCAATCAGCCTTGTAGTGTGTACTGTTGGCGCTAAATTCATAATTAAAATGGCACGCACTGAGAATTTATGTTTTTGATGTGAACTGGAGTAAAAAAGTAAAGCCCAATATGTATTTAGTCTTCAGAAGAAAATATTTTTAAATTATTTTGTAATTGCAAACTAAAATTTATTGTTCTCGAAACTACGTTACTCAAGATATGACAGTTTTAAAGTAAATGAGTGATATACATATAGCGAATGGGGTGTGGAAATGTGTTGGAAAAGAAAAATTTAGGTTTTCTAAGTAAGCAGGCTTATATTTAATATTAATGGCCTACAGTTATTAGCTTCTTCAAGTTAAACAAACAAACAATAATTTTTTTTCAAATCCTTTAATAACTTTATTCGGAAAATACTTAAACCAAAAAATTAATAGTAATTAAACCTTTGTAAAAATAACGTTTGGGTCGCTGAGTTTAGTATATGTGTAGCTTAATACTGTTCTTAAACTTTTTTGATCATATTAATGGTTAAAAGCATATTTTGGTTAATTTGGTAGAGCTCAGTACATGTCTGTCTAATAAACCAAATACTATTGAATATAATTTCTTATGTTTAAAGTTTAATTATTAAATAATACTTCAATTATACAGTCTTAATTTTCTAAATAAACTACTGTTACAGCAAATGCGTCGTGTCGACCATTTGTTACAATTTTAAAGCACACAGACTTTTAAGATCTGTGGTTTTAATATAAAAGACTGCACCTATACATATATGTATGTATATATACCTATAAGTGCCAATAAATCTGATGGAAGCATAAAAAATTACTTATTATTTCTCATAAGCAGCCAAAGCATTACCTTAACATTTCGCATGAACATAAAAATATGATAAACGTTTTAAGGATAACGACTCTCACATAAAAATTTCATTTCGCTTTGTCTTTTTGTCTTGAAGCGAATTTTACTAGAAAGTCAAGGGTCAAATTTTCCTTTAATATATAACATAAAATATAATATATAAACTTTAATGTATACATTTGTATTTATACACTTTTGTATGTATGTTGAGAAACACTGGAAATCAATTGATAACAATATTATAATAATAATAGAATAATAATATTTGAAATATACATACAAGTATATTTTCAAGTTAATTTAAATATAATATAAGAAAACGCTTTTATTTTGTGGATCGGAGCAGGACTTCATTGCATTGCTGAAAAAAAACTTTTAAGAATATATTTGAAATTTTTTTAAACTTTTCTAATACGTAAATATATATATATATAAATTAAAATAATATTATATGTATTTTATTCGAAAGTTTTGAGGTGCTATTTCATTACGAAGTATTTTTGGCTTGTATCTCGGATCAACGCAGCAAGTGTGGAGTGAGTCGTCAAATTTGACAACTTGTCCAACGGTTAATACTTTGAATTCTGAGGCTATATCTGTGCGAAATTTTT
Organism: Hirtodrosophila trivittata; assembly: GCA_035045065.1. Lineage (NCBI taxonomy): Eukaryota > Metazoa > Arthropoda > Insecta > Diptera > Drosophilidae > Hirtodrosophila > Hirtodrosophila trivittata. The sequence continues at coordinate 198,370 of JAWNNK010001446.1, read as the reverse complement.
AATAAAAACTGTATCGTAATTTTTTGCACTTATTTCTACTTGTGGGAATCCCTCAAATATAATTTTCATATGCATATGTTTATATTTCTCTGTGAAAAAAAATGGGAAATATGTTTAAGAAAATTGTATTAAAATATGTAGATTGAAAATATTTAATTTTGTTCGTTGACATTTTTCTTATTTTAAGAAATATTCAACACAAGCAGATTAGTTATAGGACTTAAAACAGACTTCAAGTTCAATTAAAAAACAATAATACTTCAGCATAAAATCCAAAATCCGGTCTAAGAAGCGTTCTCTAGTCTTCTATGAAGATGTATATACCAATAATATACCCTATCTACCCATAATGGGTACAGGGTATAAAACAATGGTCGCCATTTTTCTTATTTTTTTAAGTTTAGACAGTTCAGTGACACCTTTTAATCCCAATTTATCAGCTTGTAACAAAGTCTACATGTGTATATAGGCATTAATATATGTACAGTGTTAAATGAAATAGGAGTGTTAATCTTCATAAAACGTATGTACATCCATATGTATGTAAATGCATATCGATGCTTGATTAATGATAAACCATATACGTCAGTTTAATATCATTTTTATAAGACTTCAAGCGGAAAAGTAAAGAAATCAGGATAGGCAAATAGTAAGAAATAAAATCAAACATATTAAAATGTACGTAGGTGTAGGTATCTATATTTAAATATATATCAACTTTACATACATATATATATATATATATATATATATATATATATATATATATATATATATATATATATATATTTATATAAGAACGCACAATCACAAATAAACATATGATTATGCAAACAAACAGACATTTATGTATAGAAATATGAATACATACTTAAATATATACTTAAATAAATACACATGTATGAATGCAATACATACGCACATACATACATATATATATATGTGTATAAATACGTAAGAAATATGTTCTCAAATAAAAACATACAAAAAAAAAAGGAACCCGAAGCACAAAAAATTGCAATGAACAGAGAACGATTTCCGATTGGTTGTGCCAACTGAAATTGCAAAAGGAACACAAACACAGAACAGAACCGTACAGAGCCGAACAGAACAGAACATAACAGAGCAGAACAGAACAGAAGGAAGCGCCAGCGACAGCCACTGGAAGCAAATAATATAAAAAGAGAAAATACACCCACCGCATTAACACACAGCATAGAACACATGGCGGTACATATCTACATATATATTTATTTATATATATATATATATATATATAAATATATATATATGTGTGTGTGTGTGTATGTGAGAAGATGCCAAAAGGTGCGACAACGACAAGCATTTGGTATTTTATTATAAGTATCAACGCCCCAGGCCAGCCCCAAAGTCTGACATTCGTTCTCCTAGGCTCCAATCCCCCATCGCTAGCCTCACACTCTCACAGTGCAAATTTAAAACGCACGTTAGTGTAAGCGAGATGGGAAGGAAGTGTTTCTGTACTGCTCAGAATCGAAGCAAAAAATTGCAAGAAATATAAATACAATGCGACGACGAAGACGAAATGGAAAAAGTGAAACGAAAGAGAAACGAAAAGGGAAAACGGTTGACAAACCCACAAATAGCATAAAAAGCATTGAAGAGATGAGATGGACATCAAATCGGGGAGCAACAGCTGTCTCGCTCGCTCAACCAAAAGTTTAGTTTAATAAGGATTGGGTGGTGGGGGTGATTGAGTGTGGGTTGAGCGGGGTGACGAAAAAAGTTTGTCATTTACTTTTTTAATTGAAATTAAAATGCTTTTCCAATAAGAAAATGCGCTCTGCAGCTAACAAAAATAAACCAAAAGAAGTGTTCGCTAAGCAGCTGCGCACACGCCGCCACCGAGTCGGAGTCGAGCTTGAAGTTAAGCGTCGGGAGAACACGAAGCTTTTGCAAATGCATTGCATTTATTTTAATTTACTTTAGCATAAAGAGAAGAAAAAAGCAGCCAACGAACAGAAATGCAAAACAATTGTCATTTGTTTATATAAGCGACGTCGGCCATTGGAGTGAGTGAGTGCGCGCTACTGGGCAGCGCTCACTCTCAAGCACACTAGCGCACACACACATACATTGCAAATATGTAAATGCGCCGCTCACGCTCACTCATGTTTATTGGTTGCAAGCCACCTGCTCTGGCTGTGTGCATGTTGTATGTGTGCGATGTGTAAGCGAGAGCGATACTTACAGACCCGCAAAAGCAAGCGAGAAAGAGCGAGAGAGTGCGTGCTGTTGCCTGAAACGAAATGAAATTGAAACGCAAATGAAATGAAATCGTCGCAATCAAAAACACCAAGCCAACAAACGAAATGAAAAAATAAATAAAACGAATGTAACTGTATTGTGAAGGGCGGCTACGGCGACGGTGGCGGCGACGCCGACGTCAGCGCTGTTATCCAGAAAAGTATGAGTGAGAGAGCGCAGTCAGTGTGTACATGTACATGAGTGTGTGAGTGCTGCTGCTGCTGCTGCTGAATTTCTTCCGTCTCAGCCATCGTTCTCGTTCTGTCTGTTCTGCTTCTGTGTTTCATTTCATTTGTGTTTGTTTTTGTTTGTATTTCATTACGTTTGTCATTGTGTTTTCGGGGATGCTAACACGGGCGGGCACACAGATACCAATACAGACAGAGGTAGCAATTGTATACCACTCCCACTTTTTGGTAGTATTGGTGTACAATTCAAACGGCAACACAATCGTATACATATCGTTTCGGGTTTTGCACAATCGCAGATACACACGCACACACACACACAGATACACACAAATACACAAACTCATATATACACATACATATGTTCTGTGCCTGTGTACGTAATATAGATGGGGGCTGCTGCCACTACTGCCGGCGCTGCGGACGCCGAGGCAACGCTCGAATGCTCGAACTCTGGAAACTGGCAACGAAACGAAACACATTTGGCTCGCCTTTCATTACGAATTTGTCATTCGTAAGCGAAGGTAATGCAATAAAATTTTTGCGCGCGCATTTCCATTTTTGACTCTCGCGACATCGCTTACGAAAATGTACCTCGGTATATAACGGAACGTTAACGTCTACTAGTGTGTGGGTGGCTTAAAAAAATAAAACACTCGAGTTCTGTATATGTGTGTATTCGCGCGCGCTCTTTCTCTCTCTCTCTCTCTCTCGCTCTCACTCGCTCTCTGGCCCCATCTTTCTCTCTCTCTTTCTCCTACTCGGTCGCAGAACAGCAGTAATACCAATTGATGTGTCTTTGTGTGTGGGCGGGTGTGCAAGTGAGTGACGATTCCTATTCGAATGCAATTCGTTTCGTTGATTTCTCGCAGTCGCAGTCTCAGTCGTCGTCGTCCTCTCGTGCGCTTCTCGTTGCCCCAGCAGCCCCAGCAGCACAACACGGCTCCATAAGCTCAGTGACACGCCGTCGGTACGTTAACGAATAACGGTTACCTTCTCTCTCTCTTTTGCCCAATTGGCGTTTTGCTGACTCGGTGTCGTTTCGCGTTCTGATTTGTGAAAAGATGATGCGAGTACGAGTATTCGATTGAAAATGGCTTGAAAGCGCATCTACAATTCAGTTGGATTGCGAATGCAATTGGAGAAAGTTCAACATACAACTATCAAAAGATATCGTCCAAAATAAAAATATTAAAAACAATGGTGCGCGAGTGTTAACTAAATTTATTGAATACTCGTACGATATAATCAAGTGCTGAAAATAATAAAAAATATTTGTTAAATTAAAAGAAAGGTAAATTTCAGAAGACTTGTCTACCGGAAAATAAAACAGAATTTTGATCAGACGCAAAAACAAAAATTAGCTGCTAGGAAACTTGAAGCTAAACTAAAGTAAACTGACAGAAGATAATCAGATTGGAAAACTTAATCAGTTCTAGAAACAATTCTGAATTATTAATATAAGATAAAAAGATTTCATTATTATCGTTTTCGTTAAAGATCATCGTTTTGAGTATTTTTTCAAATAATAAAGAAATTTGCGAGTAAAATCATATAAAAATATCTTAGAACTTTATACAAACATGAAAAAGGAATTATTCTCATTATTCTATGGATAATGTGAATATCATTTTGTCATTATGATCTTACTATATGTTAAAAAAATTGCATAGAAATTTAAATGAATAGTTTAACATGTTCAAAGAGAATTTCGGGAGCAGAAAGATTTCTTATGGAATCTGCTAAATTTACAAAAGATAGTCATTTATGTAAAGTAACAATTTTATTATTTTTCCTGTCACTTAGACAGAGTTAAGGTTATAAAATACAATAATAAGTTTAACTTTTGAAAATGTACAGTCTGTTCCAATTTTGATTAATATTATATAGATCATTAATAGTTGCAAAAACATGTTTGAATATATAATTTCTATTTGTATGCTGGCTTCGAAATTTGAGTTTTTGGATTATATAAATATTTATAAAGAATTTTGGAAGTAGAAGTAAAATTTGCTTAAGTTTAATCCAAAGACTGAATATAAAATGGCAGTTAATTAGGGGATATCATTGGATAGATACTACCTTTAATGGTTGAAATGTTTCGTTGAATTTGCATAGCGTGAAAATGATGAATGAATAATTAAAAATGAATTAATAGTTCATTAATTATAAAAAACGCGTTTATTCTTTTTTTTAGTGAACTCGAAACGCAAATTAACGCGCTATTAAAGAAAAATTTAAAAAAATTATCAAAAAAAGAAATAGAGAAAAACATAAAAATTGTTTAACCAATGACGAAGCATGGATTCTGTCAATGCCAATAGCCAATCCGTGACAAGTGAATACAGTGAACAACCACAAAACGATGAACGATCGATGAACAACAACATCAGCAGCATCAACAACAACAACAATAATATATCAGCAATCAATAACAATCATTGCCATCAGATAAACTACAATAACAACTGCAACAACCATATAAGTGCCCAAAAGCTTTTGGCCAGCAACAATATGAATACGACAGCGATGCTTATGCATCACCAGCAGCAACAGCAAGCGGCAGCAGCTGCCGCCGCCGCAGCAGCAGCACAGCAACAACAACAGCAGCAGCAACAACAGCAACAACACCAGCAACAACATCAGCAGCAACAGCAACAGAATGGCGGACGCGATGGTAGCAACAGTTCACGCGGAGCTGGAGATGATCGTCCAAATGGTCGTAGCTCACACCCGGGAAACGGACGCGGATCGAGCTGCTCACCCGCCAGTAGCCCTACGCGACATGGCAGTGCTGTCAGCCCAGTAAGCTCACTGAATCATTCGATGATGGCGCAAATGGCGCAACAGCAACAACAACAGCAGCAACAACAGCAGCAACACCATCAGCTCAGTCCGCCGCCACATGTAAGCGGCGCGTTGCCCACTGGGCTGGCGCCACGTATGCCGCATGGCTTGCCACCGCATTCCCTGGGACTTCTCAACTCGCTGCAGATGATGCACCATGCGTCGCCGCTGGAGCTGATGGCCGCTGCGCATCATCATGTGCCACCCCGTTCATACAACTCGCCGCCGCCCATCTCCACCTCGGATCCCAGTGCCAACGAGTGTAAGCTCGTAGAGTATCGCGGCCAAAAGGTGGCCGCCTTCATCATTAGCAATGAGACAATGTTATGCCTGCCACAGGCTTTTGAGCTCTTCCTCAAGCATCTGGTTGGAGGCCTGCATACGGTGTACACTAAGCTGAAGCGATTAGACATTGTGCCGCTTGTTTGCAATGTGGAGCAGGTGCGCATATTGCGTGGACTGGGCGCCATTCAGCCGGGCGTCAATCGGTGCAAGCTGCTCAGCTGCAAGGACTTTGATGTGCTATACAGGGACTGCACCACTGCCAGGTACGAATAAGAATTGCACTTGTGCAGTTGTGAAATTTTACTCATTTCCTGTTTCCGTTACGGCGGCCTCCCATTGCGTGAGACAATCCTACCCCATACCCTTCCCCCCCCACACACACAGAAACACACACACACACATTCAAACACACATATCCCCAGGAGCAAAGCAACGCACTTGCTATGCAAATAGTTTGTAAGCGAGTCTCAGTGTATCGAAATCGATTGATTTCTCTGACCTCCCCCCGGCGCCGGCACCACCTTTTGCAACTAATCAAAAAACTTTGCTCTGATGACATTTGGCGGAAATACGCAATGCAAACGTAAATGTATTGAACCCCGCCCACACCGCCAACTCCTTCACCAGCAATTACCAACTGGCCGTTGTTGTAGCTGCATTTGCTAACTATAAGTAGGAGAGCCCATGAGAGCTGCGTAAATTTGTGAACGATTCTAACAATAGTTGGCCAATAGTTTGCTCCACCTAACTCCTTTCCGCTCTCTGCTCTCCTGTCTCTCTCTACTCTTGTCGTTGTTGTAGTTTCAAACGGAAAACATTCGACGTGTGCGGTGCCCTGTCAAAGCATTTCCGTTCAACTGGAAAAAAAGAAAACAACAGCAGAACAAAAAGCAGCTACCCCAAAGCTACTGCTACCATATACTGTATGTACGAGTCAAACCGAAGTTTGTACCTAGAACAATGTAGTACATACGGCTTAAAGCTTCTATCAAATATCACTAGAAACACGGATTGTATAGAAAAATGATAAAGATCATATAAGAATTTGCGTATTGTAAAATAAGTAAAAGAATTCGGAGATTTTACGCTGTCAATTCCCAAATACTTGTCTTTTTGCCATGACTATTTCAATTAAAATTTGCTCTGCTATAATGCTAATATCTCGCAATGATTAGTCCATAATATCAGTTACAGCCTGAACTATTATTTTAACTATTGTAGTAGTAATATTCAAATTCTATCCCTTAGCAATAAACAGATATTGAATCAAACAATAATAAGGCTTATAATTTTATTATGAAATATAATACTTTTGATCCCCAACAATCTGTGTTTACGTACAACGATTAAAAACGCACATAAATAAAAGAATATGCAAATATTAAGTTGAAGAGTTTTGTGGTTTTTTCCCTTTACGAGCACTCGTACATTCCTGCCCCACCGCACCACAACTCGGAATTCGTTGAAGCACTTCGAACCACTGGCCACAGAAATGCAATGAAAACCCATCTAGTTAATTATGGAAACAGTCCTTCAAAGTGCTCCATGCACATGCGCTCTGTCGACCCATGTTGCAGGGGCCAAGTGCGTTCAACCAATTGAAGAACAGTTAAAAATGCGGTTAAACCTATTATTAGCTCGAAAGACTTGCGCTAAATTGAAACAAGTCGAGAGAATTGGGCGCTGACAGAGCCCAAAAAGTAAAAACAAAAGAAAAAATAATGAAAAACAAAAGAAAAATACACACAGAGCGAGTACAGTGCGAATCCACAGAACTGACCAAAAAGGGTTTTAGGCCAAAATGTGAGTTGCAAACCGCTAAAGGCAGTTACCAGTTGGTTGTTTTATAGGGCCTGGCCCGCTGGTGTCTGACCGGGCACTGGGACCGGTAACGGGAACAAGGCCAGGGCCAGAGATGCACCCCACTGCGTATACTCTCTGGGACCTGGGGTAATTACAAAGTGTAGTTGTTGTTGTCGGCTGTTGGCTGTTGGTTGTTGGTTGTTGGTTGTTGTTGCATGGGTCTGCCGAGGGTAAAGGCGTGTGCATTTTCACACCCGCTTGCCCGCCATGTGTCCATAAATAAAACATTTTTCTGTTGTGCTCTTTGTGTTATGTTTCTTGTATTTTCCCCTATTGTTTTTAATATTTTTCTGGTCGAAGCTTACACACAACGTTTAAGAATTGTTTTTTTTTAATAGTACGGTACCTCACTTGTCTCTTGTTCTTCTCTTTTTAATTGCAGATGCCTATCGATCAAGCCGCCAGAGAGGTAAACACACAAGTATAATAAAAAACTATGGCAATTTGTTACTATCGAAATCGAACTCGAACTCAAAATCGAACTCGTAATCGTAGTCCAAATCGATCGCACTAGAGATGTGCGTTCTGTGTTGTGCACTTGAGAGTTTTTAGAGCGAAAAAATTTGTTATTAAATTATTAAAATTTAATGCGGAAATGGGCCGAACCCTCGTCCGACAGCCGGAAATTTTAGGACCATCAAATGTCTTGACAAATAGAGCGTGTATTAATAATAATTTGTTCAAAAAAGGATAACGCAATGCCTTCACGAAAAGTGAACTCCAGTGAACATCGAACAGCGAAAATCGAACAGATGTGGGTCAACTCAAAGAACAAACGTTAAGGTTTAACAATCCTATAAAATTCCAGACTCAGTTAGGCGGTTGAGATCGTAGCACCATACGATCTTTCATCTTTTCAGTAGATTATTTTCATTAAAAAGGGAAAAGAAAAAATATGATATCGATTATACTTATATTTGTTTTTCACTCTAAAATACTCTTGAGCTCATCCGTTTTTGTTACTTTGCAATATTTTTTATTATATTTGTTTGCCTTTTTATAGAGGCTTTCTCATACGGCACCTTCAATTATTTCTATTATTTGTTCATTTATTTTTATTATTATTTTGCGTACTTCGAGCTTTTAGCAATAATTTGAATATTGCTGGATTATAATTATTTTACCACTCAGACGGACATTCAAAGTGCGCTCAGAGCAGCGTCTCAATCGCTAAATCATTCACTCCGTCAGTCAGTTAGTCAGTCTGTCAATTGGTGAGTCCATCAGCTTAGTTTGTCAGTTCCTTCAGTCAATTGGTTTGGCAACGCATTAGGTGCAGCTCCAGCAAATTGAATTTGATCTCAGTTGACAGTTGGCTGTCTCTTTGCTAGTCCACATGGTCTAAAAGGCCGTTTAAAGTTCTGCGGCGTCGGCAAAACGTCTGAGGGAGTGGCTGAAGTGCAGAGGGGTAGGGAGAGGACACGTTGCAACGTGTTGTGACTGGTCGGGGACTGGCACACCTTACGAGTACGACTAAATTGGAGTAACTCGGCCCGAACTACACCGCAACTATGCAAATTGAAGGTCTCGGTACAAAACGAAATTGACTTGGCTTTAATTTGTGTTTAATATGTTGACAAATTTGATGATGCGAACAGTTTATGGGGTCTTAAGCATCTGACGAATTGAAGCTTCAAACGAATTTAACTTTTAAGTAGTAAATAATGAACAATACAAACATGTAGACAACAATGGGTTCAATTATGAGTCAGCAGAATATGCCTATATCACCTGATACTCTTATAGTAGTTAGTATCCGTTCGGAGTTAATCGGAATCTATAGTTAATAAGCTATAAGAGCTTTTTGACAGAAGAGTTGGAGTATCATTTTCTTCAGTTGTTCAGTAACATCGTGGGAAAAAGGGAAAGTCCTAATTGGATAGCAATTTCCATTTTATTCTATTTGATTCAGGAAAATCGAAATGGCAGTTTGAAGTTAAGATCGGTTCACTCCTGTAATTGGTAGGCGGTAAACTTAAGCTTAGAACAATCTCATACATACATATAAATATAATAGAATTCTCATAAATTAAACAGGAAAAATGATTACAAATAGCTTAACACAAATTGTGACAGCGCATTGATTAACAATATAAATTTCATTTGCACACGAGTAGCTCTTTAATTTGTCAGACTATAATTTATGCTTTGTTATGCCAACATCAGATACAAAAAACAACAGCGACAACTATTGAAAGACTCGTAGCAGAAAAAAAAAACATATCAGCAACTGTCTTATGTCTAGTCGCAAATGATAGGTTGACAGTAAAGAAATCAAGTCAACTCCTCGGGGCTGTTGGGTGTTGAAAATGGAGGTGAAGCTTGCACAACCGAATGCAAAGATAAAAAAATGCAAATAATTAAATCTAAATAAATTGATTGTACTAAAAATATGAATTTTACCGTTTCGCGGTCTGTCAGGTGTGAGTTTTTTTGAGTTGAGTATTCAGAGTTTTAGTTTCAGTGTCTGCGATTTGCATTTTGCAAATGCGACTTAATTGAGTGTAACAAAAAATACAAAAGCAACGTTATTGTTAATATAAATGAAGCAACAATAGATCAATTTATTTTTATAATAAATAATTACAGAGCCGCCAAAAAGTAAAAAACACTAAAGGAAAATACATACCGCATTCTCTCAGCATCACGAGCATTCGCAAGCGGTACAGCGGTACAGCGATACGGCTACACAACGAATAAAGGGGCTCTGCCGAGAGTGTAGAGCGCAACTTAAAGTTGCAAGAAAAAACGAGGCTCGACACCCGACGATGTAGCATGTTTGTAATTTAGTATGCGAACTAAATGAGTTATTAGCACGCCAATTGAAAATTGAAGTGAATAAAAAATAATAAAAAGAGCCAAGAAATACCCACCTAGGAGTGCACTACGACTACCTCGAAGCCTTAGACTAGGAAAAAGAAAAGATTAAAGGCGAGCCTAGGAAAATATGCCAGCCAAATGTAGTCTAATTAGGGAGTTTGTGTTTATATATTTTTCATTTTCCTTTTCAATGTTTTTTTGTCGCAAATGAATGACACACAAAAAGGAGTCTTAAATGTGGGTGGTTCAGTCGCTACGAGGCTTAACATATGTGGGAATCATTATGGTAAAAGATAAGCCAAATACTCTTAGGTAAAGTTAAATAACTAGCTTACATCGCTTACTATGTATAACGTTAGCTTTTTCGATAAGTTATTATGGGGGTGTTCCTAGTTCCGCACGGAATCGAATATGTGAAATATTTCGCGGAAATTGGAACAGCGATTAATTCCGTATCTGTAGGCTTCGAGTAGAACCGGATTTGGTAACAGGTCTGTGTTTTGCTTTCAAGGAGTTGTCTAGCTATTATTTGTAATTGTCATATTCGGACATGCCCTCTTTGTTTTAACTGTCATTCTGCAAGTCTACTACAATACTCGTAGCTAAACTATAGTCTTTATGCAATTGAATAAAGTCTGCAGCCAATTGCAGTTGACAGTACTTGTTCTCTTGTGGCCACAATTCGCTGAGTTCAAGACCACAATTAGCATTGGGTAACTGTCTCTCCCTGCCACAGCTAGAGCAACCCTGAGCTCTGCTATGTCATTTGTGCATTTGCATGTCGCTTTACCATGGGTTCCTAGTTGGTCAAGCATTGGAACTGTTCAACTGTTGGCTGCGTAAAGAGAACTTAATGCAAATTCCAATGCTAAACGTAAATTGTCTTTGTCTTTGTCTTTGGGTCGCCGTTTGTGCTTGTGAGGAAATGCAAGTCGACTTCAAGCGACGACGAAGGCTTCTTCTGGGAACTGCTGTGTGTTACTGGGTTCAAAGGGAAAGAGCCCTTGGCGATAATAGTCAATAGGCATGCAATCGAGTTGTAAAAATCAATTTCATTTGTAGATTCAATTAATGCCAAGCCGAGAGTCGAGTTTACATTGCATAATTGAAATATGCTAATTTCACTGGCAATTAATTTCCGACCACATTGCATTGATTTACCCGCAATCAAATAGTTGAGTGTAAGGTGGCAACTTGGCCATAAATTTAATTGATTTGCCAATTTGCCAGCGACAAACAACTGGCCACGCGAACTGTTGCCTAAGCTAGAGGAAAGCAAGGTGTTCGTGTTGTAAGAGCTGCTAAGAGATCTAGGCCTGACTCCAGTATCCATGTGCTCCTCATGAAAGTGCTGACAAATGTTGGCAACGCCCAACACTTTTATGCAATCCCCAGTTCCCAGCTCCCAATTCCCAATTGGCAATTGGCAATTGGCAATTGCAATTGCAACTACAAATATGTCTATGGTCAGCTGAGTGGCACATTTAGCACAGTTTGGCGCATATTTTGGTGGCATTTTTCACTTTTCAGTTTTCAGTTTGCAGTTTTCTGCCAGGGACTCGATCAATTCGATGTCCAGTGTGCCACAAGTCAATAATTAACAGCTCGGCTATCCCTTGATTATTAAAAAGCACTCGGTGCAGCAACACAGCTGCAAACTGGTTCGCTTTGGTACCTCGTACTCGCTATGTCGAAGGCCCCCTTTACCCGCCACCGAGACCAAATTGATGCAGTTGCAAGTAGCAACTTTGAACCGGTTTGCAGCATGTTTCTTTTTTGTTGTTGTTTGTCTCTGATGTTGTCTTTCCCGACTAAAAGTTTGTTTATACATATACATGTCGATTTTGGTCGGTGTCAGTGGCTGCACTTAAATTGGACTAAATCTTTAAGCTGCAGTCAAGTGCATGCCGAACAAGTGAGAATGGTCAATCCGAGACGCAGAGATCTCCTAGTCTCTCATATATGAGATGAACATGTATGGGTTACAGCTACTTCCTCTTATTATAAGTATATCAATTACATTAGTTATTGAACCAGGATATTGAAAGTAGCTATGACACTGTAAAAAAATTCCCTTTCCATGAATATAACCAAGTTCTGGTCAAACTTTTAACTAGCATTCGCATCATATTCAATCGATTCTAGTTTTAAGCATAATCCTGCAAGCACTTGGAATCAAGTCTTAAGTTTGACGATGTCAATGACTAGAAAAATTTGTGGTCTGTGTATAAACCATCATGGCCTTAATCTTATCCGATATTTGTGCAAGTGACATATTCAAGGAAACCCAGTTTCTGGGTAAAACAAATGTGTGCACTTTTCACTCTCCCAAAATCAGAACTTTTCCAATGAACTTGGGCACAGTTTAGGCGCCAGTTAAGAGTTAAGAAGAGTGTTGTATGTTAATGTTGGTGTTGTTTACCCTCGTGCTGCTTTATTTTTTTAAGCAGTTCTCATAAATTCATTAAGTTGAGTGACTGACTAACTGACGGGCCAACTGACAACGAGCAGAGCAGGAGGCGCACATGTTTTTGCACGTCATAGACGGTTAGACGGTTAGACGGCCTTCCGATTGGGCCCAAAAACACTTTCGCTGGATAAAGTGGAAACTTTTGCTTTTGTTTTAGCCATGATTCATGCAATTGCCTCGAGGCTGCTGCTCTTCTCTTTGCATGACCCGTGGCGCCCAGCTCAATAATAAGGTTCCTATCTGTGTGTGAAAGTGTGTGTGTGTGTGTGTGTGTGTTTGTATGTTGTCATTAAACGAGCTGCACAATTAAATCACCGAGTTGGCTCTTACATGCAAATATTTGTGTTTATTGTTGAAATAAGCGCAAATATTTGCAATGGCTAACTGAGTGCAACTCCACTCGGGGCCCACGCACAATTATAAATTGTTCAATCTGTGGCAACATTGCTACCTGTGTTTATTTGCCTCATGCTGTTTGCTACACACAAACAAGTATACAAAAAAAATATGGTTTATTTTCTTTGTTTTAATTTGGGTAATTTCCTAATTGTCTACTGTTGCGCCTTTAGACTCTACGATTCTACGTTTCTGCCTATGTATGTAGTGTATATTTATCTTAGCTCGTATTTGCATTAAGTGGCACCGAGTATTTGTATCTTTATCTGCATTACTTGCTTCTTGTCATAACTAAAACCCGCTGTGTAAACTTGTTTATGGCCTTTTGCTAACTACTCATCCAAACAAACGTCAAGTATTTGCTGAAGACATATTTAAATATTTAAGATGCAAATACACCATTTGCGGGCATAAATTACTACGAACAAAATAGTTGTTGCACACGACTTTTTATTGTTTTTTCTGTTCTGTTCTTCTACTTTATTTTTTATATGTTTTCTTTTTCTTTATATCAGATAATTAAAATGGTAGCACTTTTTATAGCCAAAATCAACGGGGGGTGGGCAGACCAGCATAATGAGGGCATATCTCTGGGACAATATCAACTTGAATTAGTTACTGAGAGTTCACATAGGTACAAACACAGAAAGTTTAGGGGAACGAGTACATATATGTATATAATAAAAGTAAAGTCACATCTACACAAAAAAAAAGCATTCAATCCGCTCCCAAAAAAAACACTCAAGTTGCAATCTATTATATAATTCCATAATTGCAGATAAAACAATAATTAATCTTTGCAGCACAATACAGCCACCCAATATAATTGTAATATTCTAATAATGCTCCCAGTTGATTCCTAATAGATATAGTTTGGTGTGTGCTCATTGTGCCTAAGCATCTTTATACTGATACCAAGCCAATTGTCATTGCTTTCAACCCAACAGTAACTCTCTGCAATTCCGCAGTTCCAGACCGGGTAGACCACCCAAACGTGGCCCAGTTGGCCTATCGTTGCCGCCCACGCATCTCACACAGCATCCGCAGCTGAAGAAGCATCGCCTGGACAATGGTGATTATGCCTATGAGAATGGCCATATTAGTGGTAAGTATCAGAATTTCTCTGCGTGTTAACTTCATTTTGCTGTTCCAGTTCTTCTTGTTGTTGTTGTTGTTGTAATCGTTGCTATTGTTAGTGTTGCTGGATTCCCAGTCAATTTTTAGGAGCAGTGGCATTTAAAGTCTGTTATGGCCGTCGGCGCCGCCATAATCACGATTCATAACCAGCGAACAAATCGATTGGCAATTGGCAATTGCAAATTGTCGAAACGCACTTGAAATTGTAATGAAATCATTTCAGATCGCTCCAAAACTTGCTCTGGGGATCTCTTTAATATCGTTCGCTGCTCGTTTCGCTGCTCTTGCGGCCAATGGAAAGTCGCAAACGAAATTTGTGATTTGTTGATGCCTTGATTATAACTTGGCGAACGCGGATTCAGATTCAGATTCAGATACAGACACAGATACAGATACAGACAAAGATGCAGTTGTTGTTTCGCTTTATAGCTTCAACTTTGTATGCACGTTGTGAACACCCAGTTCTCAGTGCTCATTTCTCAATTCTCAGTTGCCAGTTGCCAGTTCCCAGCTCAGATAAATGGCCATTTGTCCAAGGCGAGCAATCAAAGCGAAAACGTTTCGAGTCTCAGCCATATGATTTGTACAGGAAATCGCATTTAAGAGTTACAAACAAAGCTGCAGACTTATGACTGCTTCAGCTGTTGTTGTTCGACTGCTCGATGTGTGCTTTTATATCCTGTACACCATAACAATGACTTCGAGAGCTATAATAAAGCTGAGAATGTATGTAACAGGCAAAATGTAAGCATTTACGACTATGATCAATAGTTGAGTCACGAATGTGAGAAAATAAGTAGCATGGCAGCATGTGTTTGGGTTAGACCTGTGTAGAGGGTATCACTGCGTCAGGCATAATCAAATAAGCAATAGCACACTTGGCAGTTTTTGATTTCTTGCCTGTTTCTGCCATTGTAATTATCATAAGTACTTCGAGATACTTGCACACAACAGTAAGGCTGAAAATTAATTGATTTTTACATACGAGTATTGTGGCTCTATGATTTCCTGAAGCGTCTGACAAGCATAGTTACGCCCCTTTCTATTAATGTGTCTGAGCCGCAAACGCACAATATCAAAATCATACAAAATATCTCAAAAACATCTCATGCTCTTTCTTTAGAACCATGCGCCGCCGGCGCCTCTTTCAGAGCTACCCAAAGATCCACAATTGCCAAGTCATGCGATCCCTTCGGTTACGGTTACGGGTAAAAGGCAGGTCGAAAACTTTCTGAGTGAATTATGGGGCGTTGATTTTAGAGTGATATTGCACTATCTATGTGAGATATTTGTACCACAGCGGATGCGGCAAATGCAACTAACTGCATTAACATTTATTAGTTAATTGCATTTTAGCACTTTAAATTTGAAGCTCAGAAAATTCAATGTTTTAATTTCGTCAATTGCATTTCAAGCGGCTTCAATTTAATCGAATTATGCAGTTTAGTGACACTCTCAATGATTTTAAAGTGCAAACACATATATATACATACGTGTGTATATATGTTTATGGAAAAGTCAACAAAATGTTGCGTACTAACATGCAATTTGGCTTCTGTATCCATATCTTTATCTATATCTATAGCCACAGCTAGAGCTATAGCTACGGCATGCGTGTGTTTTTCTACAATGTTGTTGTTTTAGTTGTTGTGTTTAGTCTGGGCCTACAGACAATGTCCGACCACTTCATATATATATTGTGTACATATATAAATTTATGTATATATATATATATATACAATATGTAGACAAACAGGTGGCATAAGGCCGCATCATTAAAATAAACAATAAAGTTTTCTGGGCATTGCAGGAATTTTGCATAACATTTTCAACATTCCAAATTGAAAGTTCGCTGCAAGTTTTGTATACAGTTTGTGCTACAAACATTAAATAATTTTAACAATTCTCCTCATTTGTTTTTCATATGAATTATTTATCTTCCGAGTCAAGCTCTGCATTATTCTTAGTTAATCGTATGTTGTTTATTATCAATGAAAGGAACATTTTTAATTCACATACGCATGTTCGATGATACAGACAATGCACAGACAGCGGAGTGGTAATTTAT
Organism: Hirtodrosophila trivittata; assembly: GCA_035045065.1. Taxonomy (NCBI): domain Eukaryota; kingdom Metazoa; phylum Arthropoda; class Insecta; order Diptera; family Drosophilidae; genus Hirtodrosophila; species Hirtodrosophila trivittata. The sequence goes on along the minus strand of JAWNNK010001446.1, from coordinate 182,010 downwards.
GGGTTCGCTAAATAATACACATATAATTATATACACATGATATGTAATGGTTAAATTATAGACAGTACAAATTGTTTAACAAATATGCATCTATTGTTGTATCCGAAAACAGGGCCTTACACGCTTAGGAATAACAAATATCATCGTAAATAATATCACAAATTTTAGTTTCATAGATAAACTTTAAACTTGTTCCTTAGTTATAGCTTTATCTTGGATGGATTATAAAAGTATATTAACAATTATTTTTCCACTCAAAGAATCTCTACTAGAGTTTTATAGTCGCTAACTTACTCATTGACTTTCAGATATAAATCGGCTAGAAAAGTCACCGCTACTAGCCAACGGCTATAATCCACCGCCCATTAACCACATGGCGTTCATGCAGATGAATGCTCACCATCCTGGCGCAGCAGCACTTATGTCACCGGGCATGCCTCCACATGGTCTTCATGCTCGTCCTGAGAGTCAAATGCTGAAGGCGGCCGCTCAGAATGCTGGCATGTCTGCGGCTAATATGGATGCACTAGCTCGGTCTGGCATCTGGGAGAATTGCCGTGCCGCCTACGAGGACATTGTGAAGCATTTGGAGCGCTTGCGTGAGGAGCGCACAGATGAGAGACAGCAGGCTATATGCGCCGGCGGAATTGATCGAGTTGGAAGTATTGTGATTGATCGCGATTGCAAGCCAAGGGATCTCAGCTCTCGCAATTGTAAGCCGTTTAGATGGGCAGAGGATGGAGCGGGTAATGCTGATGAGTTGTTTCGATTTGCGTTTCCTGCAGGCTCTCCAACGCGCCAGAGTCCAGTTCTAAATCTGAGCAAGTCCGGCGGGAACACGGACCATGGTGGTAGCAACTGCGATGCCGGCAGTGAGCGCAGCGATTGCCTCTCACCAGCTGCCTCTCCACGGGGATCACGCAGCTTGGATGAGCGTAGCCGAAGTGTTGGCGGAGGCCCCATAATTGGCGTTGAGGATGACGAAGAGGAGGAGAATCTGAGTGATGAGAACCAATCCGAAGTCGATGAACGCTGCCTGGTCAAAGACGATGAGGGTGAGTAAACTTTGCTTTAGCGATACCCGATAACGATAGCGATAACGATGTATATCTGGCTGACTGACTCTGACTGCTTTCTGTGTGTCTTTCTTTTTTTACCAGATTTGAGTGACACGGAACGTGATAATCTGTCAACGGGTTCGGCGGCCGCTGCTGCTGCTGCTGCCGCGGCAGCTGCTCATCTGCATCAACATGCGGCGGCCGCCTCGCACCATCATCAGGCACAAGCGCATCATCTTGGGGTCGTGGGGCAACATGGTTCGCCCACGGCTGAAGCTGCTGCAGCGGCTGCACTGCAGCATCAGCGTGCTCTCAACTACTCCCAGCTGGCAGCAGCTGCAGCTGCGGCCAATGGCGCAGCTGGTGCCGCCGTTGGCACCGCAGCAGCCAATGGGCCACCACCGGCTGGTGGTGGAGCTCTAACGCCCAACGAGGCGCTGTTGGCGGCCAATGATGCAACTGCCGCCGCAGCTCTGGCTGGTGGTTTGGCACTGGGTCCACTTGGTATTGATGCCCATGCCGCCGTGCCCGCCAGCTCCACGGAAACACTGCTAAGGAACATACAGAGCCTGCTTAAGGTGGCCGCCGACAATGCCAGGCAGCAGGAGCGTCAGATTAGCTACGAGAAAGGTGAGTTTGCGGCTAACTACTGTTATTCTTTGATATGCAAAGTGAATCGTGTTGCATTTGACCGAAACTAATGAGCCACTTCTCCCTTCTGTCTTTTCTTTCTTCCCAATCCTCTCTTCACTTTCCATAGCCGAACTCAAGATGGACGTGTTGCGAGAACGCGAGGTTAAAGATTCACTGGAACGGCAGCTTGTCGATGAGCGCAAATTGCGTGGTAAGTCTCAAACTAAATCTCTGATTGGGGTAGAACTTAAATACAAGTAGTTATGGGTATTTCGAGAGTTAATCGAATCTCCTAAGCGATTAACAAAAGCTCATTTAGATAATAAAGGTGGGCCAGCAATAGAATAAAAATAGCTTTTCGCATTAGATCTGTGCGATTCGTGATTGGGAGTGAATAAAATAGCATTACAGAAAGATAATAAACTAGAAGTTACCAACCCAATGGCAATATAAACATCATGCTAAGAGTCTTTCTGGATTCAACCAGTCTCTTTTTGAATTGGACTTCACAAATAATATTATTTTGTGTCTACAAACTTTAATGTATCTTAACTTTAAATAGTCCAATTACTCTGATGATTGAAATTTAAATAGCGAATAACAATTTATCATTTCGTATCGCCCTATTCGTAATTATTGAATTGGAGCCCATCCCTTGTTTTTAAAGGGAATCTGGAGTTGAATGTGTCCAGAGCCCATTCTATGAGTGCCTATGCCAACTCCAATCGTGCGCGCTTAATGCAAACTGACTCAAATGACAATGACACCTGATATGTCGGCTGCTCCACCCTTTCGAAGTGTCCCCGTCTCTTCCTCTGGTGCTCTGTTGTCTGTTGGCGCACTGGTGGTGGTCGTTTTGGTTGTCGCCAGGCTAAAAAGGGTTTTAAGTCCGAGGCTGCCGTTCTGCTCTGCACTCGCTCCTTGCTGTCCCAGGGACCTTTTCAACAGAAATCACAATTCAAATGAATTTAATATCATTTCATTATTTAGTTACACTCGAACGATTGGCAAGAAGTAGCAACCTCTTCTCTACTCTGCGTTGAGGCCACATCATAAGATGATGATGGTTACGAATAGTATTCCAGGAGAAGGAGTGTGTTCGGTATGCGGAGGCTTTGGGTGTGGAATTTGAGTTGCTTTTGGTTACAGGCGAAAAGTTTCATTTGGCAGACAGATACAAAAATATCTTTTAATTGGTTGTTGTTATGTTTATGATGACTTTGAAAGAGTCTAAAAGGGTTGTCAAACTTTTGGCATGAGTGTGCGCGCCCCAGCCAAGAGCCAAGGGCCAAGGGCTAAGGGTGGGTTTCCACGTGTTAAACAAAGATCTGTGTAATATATTTATTGTAAGAAATATTGGAAACTTGAAACCATTCAGCCAATTACTATAAGAGCCATTAATATACCATACGTCTAAATCTAATCAAAAAGTAACCTAGAAAACTCATCGTGCGCCACAACCAGTCAGATTGTTTCCTCAACAATGGATCAAATGACTGTAAATAACATAGATATTTACCTACTAAACAAATAGTTATGATTATAATGTGGACAGATTCGTAGACAGCATGAACATCCCTGTTGGTATACGTATAGAAGTCTATCTGAATGATAGCAGAAAATACAAAAGCTGCAGTTAGCAAAGTTGGTATTAGGTTTAACACAGTTTAAGCCTTGCATTAATTCGCCAATTTTTGTTATAAACTATATTCAGCTACAATTTTAAACACATAGTTTTAAAACAGCGAGATAAATTAAATTTCCGATATGTTGCTCTAATTGTACAGAAACAACATTGATATTGGCGTTTAATTTTGACCTGCTTCGATACTTTAAGTGGTTATATGGATTCTATGGAAATTTACCCCGTTAACCGCTTTTAAATTTCAACGCCGTCATTTAAGGCAACTCCCACAAATCTGCAGAAAATGCCACAATTTCAATTCGAAAACAATTTTAAGCTTTGAATTGTAATTGCGGCAGTCGATAAGACTTACTCTTTCGCTCTCTGTTCCTCTTTATATGAGTCTGTCCATTTCTGTTTCTGGTGTAACTTCCTTTTCTTTTCTGTCCATGGCATGTAGCAATGCCCGGGCACTCGCATTCATAAATCAGTAAGCGAAACTCTGCATTTAGAAATGTCGGAACCATCCGGACTGGGCCCGTCCCACATTGGCGTTTGTTTCAGTTATTGTTGGGGTTGCGCAAATTGCATGCAACTATGCAAAAGCCACACAGACATCTAATTGCAACTAATAATAAAGCCAGCGATAAACATCTAGAGGTTGTAGAACATGCCACAAATTGGCCATTCAACGGGGCAACAGCAGCGTGGGTGAGCAATAGAGCAATGCCAAGAACATTGCTCACTCGATCCTCAACTGATGCCCATACCTAAACCCATACCCAAACCCAAACCCAATGTGCGAAATTCAATACTCGTATGCCACAAAACCATAAAAACCGTTGCCATAGATTTGCTCCACCCTCAAAACGGCTGTCACCACGCTCGAGTGAGTTTATCAACGTTCAATGATGACGATCGGACACGATTGAGTTTCTGTTTCTATGACTCGAGTCTGCCTTCGAGTCAGGATCAATAAACATAATTGCGCCCACACACACACACACACACACACACACATATAACAGCGGATGCGCAGTTGAATTGGCACAGTCAGCGATCAATCGATTGGGTTACCAGATACCAGATCATCTCTCTTATTCCGTGCCCTCTGCCTCTCTGTGCGTCTTAGTCTTAGCTATAACCTATAATCGTTTATCACAGCAGAAGATACATTGAAAAACAATTAATACGAAAATTAACAGATAATTATCGATAGAAAGTAATGTGATCTAATTGTGGTATGTGATAGCTGAAGTTCAAAGAATGTGTTAACCTATCTTATCAAACATAATTTCGTTCATTTTTCGCGTCAACTGCTGCAATCAGCTTTCTGTAAAGGATATTAGATACTCAAGGAACACTTTTTTGTATTTTCTGTCTTCACAGTGCTCTATCAAAAACGGTTTAGGCGCGAACGCAAGATCCGTATCCGGTATCAACAGCAGATGGGAGGCGGCGGCGGAGGTGGAGGCGTCAGCAAAGGCAATCCTAATGCGAATGGCAGCAACATCACCTGCAGCGAAGCTGAGCTATGCGTAGGCACCGCTGCTGATGCAAAATGCAGCAGCGTCAGCAACGATGCGGTAGAGACGCTCAAAGGTAAGTGTCAAGCCAAGAGAATGGGCTAGGAATACGCATGGCTAACAGTTACCCACCTTTTCCACCGCATTTCGGCTTCGGCTTTCTTGAACCACCCTGCGCCCAACGCTTTGATAACCAACACAGCGCCCTCTGTTTTACCTTTAACCCTTTAGATAACGACGGTGGCAGTCGTGGTGGCAGCGACAAGTCTGACAAGTCGCTCAGCTCCTCCTGTGATGTGACCGGTCTTACGGTCCAGGTCGCATCCGCCACCCGCTCGGATTCTCCCACCCACTTTAAACGCGAGCCGCACTCCGATCACGAGGGGTCCATCGAGCGCCAACAGTCAACCTTGCGCACTAACACTGTCCACGATACGGAACCACGTTGCTCCAGTCGCGATCGCGAGGACCGACCGCCCAGTGCTGCTGCTATTGCGGCTGCTGCGGCCGCTGCCGAGGGCAGCTTGGCAGCAGCCGCCGCCGCTGCAGCTGCAGCCGCTGCTAGCAATGGTAAGGGGCCCTGGAGCTATCCAGGAATTGATCTGATGGCCACTGGAGCTTTCTGGCAAAACTATTCCGGTAAGTTTATCAAACAAATCTAAAAGACTGAAAAATTAGTCTAGGAAAATATCCAGTTACGTTCAGAGAAATAGTACCACAGCAGTTAATTTCATTTACAGTCGTTTTTTTTCGATTATATTAGATAGATGCATCAAAAAGATGCTTTTCAATAAAATAGCACCTCTCGATGTGAGCAGTCATAGAATATTAATTAAATGAAAAAATTGGTGCTATTTAACGTAAGTGTTATATGTTTATATACGAGTATATATCATATTCCTCAATAAATGGCTTAAATATATTTGAAATATTATTCTGACTGATGATTTCAATATATAAAGCTAAAAACAATCTCAGAGTATGAAGAAACTTTGACTAAGTATAGGTTTAGTTATAAATTTATATAACGAAATATTTAATTGAACTGTAAACTTGTCTCTCCTATATCATTATTCTTTTATAATTAAACACTGAAAGCTTATTTATAATATAAAATAGTAAGAGCTCCTTCCTTAAAACTCTTTTTCTTTCTTTTCTGTTCTGCTATTTTCATAGAGTCCCTTGCACAGGAGCTAGAGATGGAGCGGAAAACGCGTGCTGCGAATGCTGATCGGGATGTGAAAAGTCCGCTGTCTGAAAGGCCGACGGCATATTATAAGAATTCGGTGCTTTTCGGTAGTGCTAATTAAGATCTTAATGGTAAGCTCGTGGCGGAGGCGATAAGGATATTTGATCTCAAAGTGCAATCCAGTTGGCGGCAACGATGGCGGCGTTGATTAATGGGCGTGGTGAGAGCGTGGCCAGACCAAAATGCCTAACCCCAGCATTATTAGAGAAAAATCTTATTTATATGTGTATATAAATAAAATTTAAGAGGGGGACACATGCAGAAGGAGTGCGAGTTTATTTCCGTGCAAAGAGCGTGGCAAACGTTGCAATGGCCATGTTGTATATATATAAATTTACATAGCAAAAATGAGAAACTTCCGATCAAAAAATAGAGTGCGCATAGATAGTATTGATATATATATACTTTTACCCAAATATATATATATATATAAATCGCCCAGATGTACGCTTAATAAGTATATACGGTTAGACGCCAGCATTTTGTATATAGGCATACAAAGACTTTTAAAACTTGTAGTACGGGCTACTAATATAGTAGTAGTTGGCATAACTAACTAGCATTTAACATCAAGCGACACATTTTAGCATTGCTTCTAACTACGATAGCTTAGTTTTAAATTCATTATCCGAATATACGTTAATTTATACAATACATACTTGCACACATGTCTCTGTGTGTATGCGTGTGTATTTCATCTTGCAAAGTTTTTATAAACCGCTTTTTTAGTGTTTTAAATGAAGGAAATATATGAAGTGATTGACGTAAGTCCAATGTTAATGTTAAATGCTAAGGTTTTAATTTATTCAGTAGCCTAGCAATGCAGTAAGCTATACTATAATGAAACTAACTATTATTAGTACTAAATAGAAGAAAAACAAAAACAACAAAAACAAAAACAGCAGTAAAAACAACACCTTGAACTATTTCAATTGCTTAGATCTTATAAACTATAAACAATATGAAATATATATTAATTACTATATAGAAATGAATAACCCGTCATTAAAATATGTTACAAACTTGACATTAAATTACCTATTTAAACGCTTCATACGCTATTATACATATATACATATATATATATGTACTACCATTAATATACATATACATATATATATTACCATAACATTAACTTTAGTCATAACAATAGTCACTGAACATACTTATAAATAATAAATACAACTAATAAATTACAATTTATTGTGCTACATTCGTCGCTCGCTGCAAAAACAGGCAAATCCCTACAATAAATACCATTCAAAATACAGGAAACTGACAAAAAAAATAATTATAAATGCAACTAGAGATCAGCAAACAAACTGTTTAAAAATAATATAATATAATAAATTATTATTGCAAATATAAATATGAAAAAAATTTTGTTTTTATTCTGGGCTTACAACCTGCGGGTACTTCAAAACATGTGGAACGAAGCATTTTAGATTTTAAATCCGCAAAGCTTTTTAATTGCGATTTAATTGTTTTGCAAAGGTCGCAATAAACTGATTTTAAATGCGAGATAGTACCTAAAATTATTTTAGAGCTTCATTGATAAATGTATCTGACATGTGGCAGATACAATTGCGAACTGCAATAAAATAAACTAACCTGGATTTCCGTTTGGCCACATTATTCCACGTTTTTAGTTGGCAGCTAGAATACAATTGATTGTAAAATTAGATTTTAATGCTGGAGTAAAGTTATGAATTTCGCGAAACTGTGTGGAAAGTAAGTAATTATTACCACTGTAAGTTATAAGCAGCACATTGTATCTTTTATTATCACAATAAAAAAGCAGCATTTGTGAAACCTTAGGAAGCATCGTTAAAGATTAAACGCTGTTGTTTTTGTATTAGCCTGAACATATGTCAGAACAGCGTTCATATTTTATATAGCATTTAATTATGTATGTTAGGTAGCGAAATGAAAGGAGCGTGAGACTAAGACTTTGCCTAAACCGATCAGACAATGCAATAAATTCAACTCACATCAGCTACGTGGCGCGCGTTGCTACAGATGGACAGATCGGACTTATTGGACAGATCAGACAGATCAGAGAGATCAGTCAAACGGTCGGTTAGCCACTCAGACTTGAACAGTTATCGATCCAAAAAAAGCTTGTCTCGATGATTTATGCGTCTGGAGATGGTTAAGGGATCAGCTGAATCTGAAATTTGAAGCTGAGCTTTAAGTCAATGCAAGATTTGCACAGAGCGAAATAAAACGAAGTAGAAGAACAAAACAGAACTACATATTGTAATTATGATTATTGGTAAATTATATTTAATTTACAGTTAAACGATCACGTATACTCGCCAAAGGGCCGCGATCCAGCGTTTTATCGTCCCCTAAAAATGCCTTTCAACTTGACCTCAATTATCGATTTAACTTTATTATTGGTTTTGATTTGGACTGTTCGATTTGGTCGAGGTCTGGTCCACACACATCGTGTGGATCCCCAAACAAAAAGTTGAAATTAAATGGAATGCTGTTGATTGCTGGGTTATCATATGGTGAATCTCGAAGGGACATGCACGGGGACAGGATAAAACTTGAGGCATGTGTCGCCGTTGCGTTGTTCTTCGTCCCCATCCTCATTGTGGCATTAGGTGGGCAGGTCGCTTAATTCTCGTTAATTTCTTCAAGGCAATGCGAAACGTTTAGCTGATTGTGGGTTTCCCTTTGGTTGCCAGTCCTCCAAAAGTTGTGCCTATCATATTTTGTGTTAAATACATTTCATTTAAACCCTTTTTTACCGCCCTGTCATACCATAACTGTTATTGTGGAGCCATTCATTTACAACTAATGGACATTACGTACAATTTATTCCACGTAATCAGTACCTTTTACTCTTGTTTAAGAAACTTCCATTCGTCATTTTGCTTCTTATATATTTCCAATTTATGGTAGTCTTTGCACACATTTAAACAATTAAGTGCATGAAATATGATATATATAATCCATTAAACATATTTGCTTACCCAAAGATGAACCTGCTTGAGAACCCGCTTGCTCTCGCCTCCTACCGTTACCTCCCACTCAAACACAAATGAATACTCGTTCTCATATCATAAAAATGATAAGCCATAAATAGTAGACGGGGTGCCGGCCTTTAGAAGAACCGAAAGCCAAAACAAATACTTTAAAGCTGAAAAGCAATTAAATGGCCAATGCGAACGTGGATAAGCCTCTCCATGAGCCTAGAGACAATTAAAAGCACAATTTTTCATATGTTTCTGCGACTGCATTCGGAACCTGCGTCTTGGATATGGCTTCCCCAGTATCGGGTTAATTCGTATCGGGGCAATCGATCGAGCGATTTGCTTTGGTAAATAAGCGAAAAACTTTCAATTTAAGATGTTAGCAATTGTACGCGGATCTAAGCAAACGATTGTCCAAGATCTTTTTGCTTGGGTGGACGTGGGAGGCGTGTCGCTTCATCATCGTTATGAAATTAATTTTTAATACCTTTGAAGCAAGAGTTGAATGGTTTTTCCATGAAACTCATCGCAAAGGTTTCACAAGGAATACTCTATTCATATATAGAGTATAAATAGGATTTGTTATTATTTATATGTTGATCAAGGATATTGTTTGGGCTTACAATGTTTTAAAAAGGCGTAAGCATAAGTAAAGTGTATAGGAAATTCATTGAGCTGTTCTTTTGTCAAAATTCTTTCATGTTCTGTTTGCAGTTTGTTGTTTGCGTGTTGCATCGCGTTGCCAACTAATTCGATTTGTTTTGACCATTAACTGCAAAACGGATCGAAAGATGTGCGTTTATTCCTTTTGGTACTTGTACTCGTACTTGTATAGATCGCTTCGCTTTCAGGCAAACATATGTTGCATTAATTGTTCATGTTGCTCAAAAGCAACTCATGTTCAATGAGTTTTATTGCTGCTCAACACACAAACAACAAACAACAAACAACACACAAGAACAGCAAGAGGAGAAGAAGAGGCAAGAAACAAATGAAAAGAAAAATTGCACACAAAAACATTTTTCATTACGTGATTTTCAAGCATGCCCCGTCGGAGAGTCAGAAGAACGAAAGAGATAGACTGAAAGAGAGAAATATAGAAAGAGAGGGACAGAATGACGAAAGGGGAGAGCAGATGCTCAGAGCAGCATAAGTGGCGACAGCCGGCAAAGTGCCATGTATACAACAACTACAACTACAAGGAGGATTGTTTAGGGTCGTCGCCAAGCCATAAGGATCGACATCGCCTCGTCTGCATTCCCACACGCGATCGCAATCGCCGATCGCAGCCGCCTAGCGCGGTTCCTCGTTGCCGCAGAAGCAGCATCAGCGGCATCAGCAGCAGCCGGAGCGACGGCAGCAGCTTAGGAAGAAGACGCATATACAAATGTATCTATGAGTGCACATGGGCTCAGTCGCGAATCGCGACTCAATTACAATTTATTAAAAGCCGCGCAACTGATTTATAACCACAGACCGAGCCCCGAGAGGAGACCCTTTCGGACCAATGTTCACGTGTCTGGCTGTTGACGTTTTCTTGCTTGGCTGGTTGTATGGCTGTCATCTTGGTGGGGGCCAATTGGCGGCTTATTTGTGTGGAAATTGCCGGCAAGCGAATGAGGAGCTTTAAGAAGGAGCTTTTGGAATATGGCGTCGGGCGCTGGTGGTGACAGTTGCTTGTCAGCAACTTGCATTAGGCGGAGTGTACTCGAATATGATCTATGGAACCGGAGAATGGGTACGAGAACTCTTATGTTTTTAGATACACCGGATGATCGTTTCAAGATCTTGAAGTGAGCTATGGGCCAAGTAGTTTTTAAGACATTTTCGACTCGGGACCATTTTCCCATGTTTACGTCAAGGTTCACGGTAGTGGTTCTGGCTTAGTTTTTCCTCTTTACGCTCAAAAAATGTACAAATTGTTGGTTGTAAATTTGCATCATTTAAAGGTTGACAGGGCTGCGAGCATGTTACATGTCCAATGATTACCAATGAGAAGAGGTGCCTGGAAAGTTTTACCAGCTTACTTTATCATGGGAGAAACTAAATGCAATTCGTTACCATTTTTCAAACCATTTGCAATCTGTTTCAAAGACTTCTAAAGGACCCTTATAGTAGTTAGAATCTCAAGATTCTAGGAAGTATCTTGTAATGAACAAAGGTTGAATAATAGATTGCCGCGAATTGTAATACCCATTCCCTGAGTCCAGTGCCAAGCAATGAGCCGACAGGTGCGGCTACTCAATTGCAATGCTATTTGATGAAACGACCCATAGTCGCAATGAAATCCGCTCAGCACAACAAAAGGAATAACCGCTAACAATGTGCTTCGTCACCTTTTGTTCATACGAGTATTTCTCCCTTTGCGAATACCCGCAGAAGAATAAAAAACAAGGAATTATAAAAAACATATTTTGCGTCCATTATTTCATAAATCCTCGAGAATCCAACGGCGCAACGACCCCGAAACCACATGAAAACGATTCTAATGCACTCAGGCGAACCAACCAGGTTTGCAATACGGTTGCTGTTGCTACCAAACAAAATATACAACAAATATGAAACTAAGTACTTAAAAATGTAGCAACAACATGCAACTTTACTCCTATTTGAAATAAGGCTTACATATGTCGAGGGCGCGGAAACTGCGGTTTGATTTCGTGGTGTAACCTGGTGCAAGCCTTTGGTAAAGGCCCTTGCAGCTGACGTGGACGTACTTCTATCCCGGGGGTAATTACAACAATCTTAACAAGACCAAAGAACCAAAAACTCTGAGGTGGCGTCTGAGCCTTTGACTGGGCCTTAGCCTGAGCCTTAGCCTGAGCCTGAGCCTGAACCAGAGCCTGAGCAGCACCAGCAGCATACCGGCTGGCAATTCAAGTGGAAGTGGAACTGCCAGCAGTAGTCCGCCTTGTTCTTTCTTTCTGTCTGCAGAGGACATCTGATATTATTTCGCTAATTGATACTTTTATTTTGAGAAACGGGCTCAACACAGAGCCAACTGCAGCGCTCATCTCTCGATTGTCCTTTGTTTTCTTTATTTCTTTCTTACATTTTGCATAATTTTTCATAACTGGGCTTCGGGGTTTTCTTATACTCGCGTAGAGCAACCGTTGATTATCATAATTTCCTGAAAAATAAACATAAATTTTGTCTGAATGCAATATGATCCGTTATTTATTTGCATTATATTTTGTATTTTGGGTACTCAGCACTCTTCTCTGGTGTCTGCGGGCTGGGCATGTATGAAAGATACGAGTATTCACTGTTCGCCTTGTGCTCCCAGGTCCTATAGGATAATAATGTATATATAAGTTACCGTTATGTGGCCAGACCACACATTATGGAGATTTTTTTTTTATACTTTGCGCGTTCATTGAGCAGATTTTGTGATTTACACGCATGAGGGCTGGACACAGGTGACAACAGCTGTCAAGTGCCGGGACAACAGGAGCAATTGGCAACAGTTGCTGGGCATGGGATTGGCGCTGAATTCGAGAGCTGAACCCAAAGAGCTGATTTTGCCTCCATCAAACTCTTGCATCCTCTTCAGTCTCTTCCGGATGATATGCTTTTTAAGCAAAGCAAACCGCAACTTGTGCACGTTTCTTGCTTCTGTGTGCTCCCTCGACATTTTCTAAGATACATAGATGCCGTGTTTAATTTCACAGCAGCAGCAGTAGTAGCAGTACCCGCACAATATCCATATCCTTATCCTTCCTGCTTAGCCTCTGGCATGTAGTTTGGGGGGAAGGCGGCCTGGAGTGGGCTGGACCAAAGAAAAGAAATGTTAAATTTCTTATGGGAAGCATGAATTACGGGCCTTTTTTCTGCCTTCAATGCTTTGTTGTTCGTCCTGCTCCTGCTCTTGGTCTTGCTCCTACTCCTGCTCCTGCTCCAGTTCCAGCTTCAGGTCCTGCCCCAGCGTCTGCTCCTGTTTCTGTTACTTCCAATGGTTTTGGCCTTTACGGATCCTGGCTTTCCGCCTTAAACAATGTGTGTAATATATATGAAATGTATATGATTTTGCGAGGCGAAGTCTTATAAGAATGAATATTGTGCATCTCCATACAGGGTGATGTAGCAAACCAGCTTCGACTCTTAATCCAAACGATTTTTGTTCATAGGAATGTGTATCTCTTTCTATCTGCCTAGATAATAATTGTTTTACTTATTGGTTTGTTCCTAAGATGAAGCAGCCCCATTCAAAAGTCCCTTGGAAATATTCAATCAATTTAAATATCAGTTCTTAAACTCTTCTTAGCATTATATACAATAGTTGATAAACTAATGAGCCTGTATAAAACTTTTCTTGCTCCACACACACATAAACCTGCACACCCAAACCCAATCTCAAAGCCACACCCAAACCCACATCCATATTTGCACACACACACACACACACTCAGTTTTCGTATATCGCTGAGAGTAACAGTTAGTTAGTTTTTGTTTGAGTAAAATAAACGCCATATTGTAGACATTGTTAAGGTTTTTGAAAATTTTATAATTAATTTTCTGGTTAACATGTTCCTCATGTGTGTAAATATGCGCAAAATCCATACTTCTACAATAGAAACGTCCTTCCCATTCTGCTCAGACTCCCCGCATGTCTATGGCTGTCAAAGTTGTTGCTGCTGCAAAGTTCAGGAAGTGTGTTTACATAGAAAAGCCTTTTGTACAAGTATCAGATTCCTGTGCTGATTAAAGAAGCAGCACCCGTTGCAAAGAGGGGTCTCTGTGGAGGGAGAGCTCTGTCTAGGCATTTTCCATACTTTCTCGTACTCATACTTTAGGGTACGTGTGCTAGGAATATTTATTAAAAATTTAAACATTATAAATGATTGTCTGTTCATATCCTGCATGCGGAGATCTTAAACGAAGTCGTCCAACCGAACTCACGTCTTGTGGCGCCATGACTTGACGATTTAGCGCTCCGATATAAACCATTAAGGCATTTAAGTCTGCAACAATAACACAAACAACAAAAGTAAGGAATATAAAATTAGATTTAATCGACTACGAAATACCCTATGAAATGTCCTTGTGTTACAAGTAAAGGAAACAAGCCAACATTTTGTCTAGTCTCTAAGATTGCTGCTCCTGGGTAAGTGGGTAATTAATCTTTATCGACAATGATTCCTTTTACCATCTCTTAGACACATTCGCACTATTTCAATATGCCCTGATTAAGCAACTTTTAATGGATACAGGGTATAATATAAGAAACCCACAGAAAATCCAGTGTTTGGGTTCGGAACATACTTGTACGCATCTTGTAAGTTTTCAACGTCATTTACTTCGATTCAATTCAATTTGAAATTCAAACTCTTTTCAGTGCGGCTGCTGTTACTGCTGCTACTCTCTGGGAGTGGAGGAATTGAGTCTGAGTGACATGGACCATGTCGATAGGTAGCTTAATTGCGAAGTCATGATGCCGCTTTTAGTGACTGCATCAAATGGCAAAGTCGCCGAAGATGTTTCGGCTCTTTTTATGCATCGATTTCATCGCACAATACGCGCTTCAATCGACTTGCCTTCTACTTATTCTTTAGCTGTTCATTTGGTTGCCGTTGTGTATCCTTTCCTTTCCTTTTTTTTTTATTTATATATTATTGTTGCTCGGCGTCAGTTTCAGTTTTGTTCTCTTTCCTTCTCGTTTTCTTTTTCGTTTTTTTTGTGACCGTCATGCCAAGTGATCCATCTTAATTCGTAAAACATTCGTCATCAGTTTTAGAAATTCTATTGTGCAAGTCGATTTTTTTGGGATTTTAATTTGTCTGCTCCACGAGCAAAAGTGTTGCATAGCATTGGGCGCTCGGGCAGCTGTACAAGTGAGCTGATCGATGACGTTTCTATTTGCCAGAATACGAAGTACGTGATGGATGGTTTGGGCTGCGTACGTTATAGTGTGAGGGGATTTCAGTAATCTACCTAATTTAAATTGAAAGTTTGACGCATGCGAGAGTATTACAGAAAAATTCTAGGAGTATCTGTGGATAAATAAGAATACATCAGTTAATTTAAAAGGGGAGGAAAGAATTTATAATGCAGAAAGGCTCAGAGCTAACTCTATCTTTTTTAAGCTAAACGTTGAAAGAAATTAAATTAAATTTATTCTCAGCGGAACAACTGTTTAATAAAGCAGGCAATAAAGTTAAAACAAAATAAGAGTGAATTAGAATTTATACAATAATATAATACAATGCACAGGGTTAGGGTAATAGGAATTTGAAATGCTTCGATTCCCATCTAAGTCTTATGCCTTTCCACTGAAGGCGCCTGAAATCTGCGTCACAATCTCTGTCAGCTATGCAGGCATCTTCTTTATACATATTTGAGTATATCCTCATATGCTAGACGTAAATTGAGCTGGCAGCACGATTTCTGGGCAACCCCAAGGAAATTAATATGCAACCCCTTTGCGATGATAAAAAACAGGAATGTCAAACGCGGTTTAGCGATACGTCATCGTGATTTGGCAAATTTGACAGCCGATACAACACACACACAGAGAAAATGAGTAAAATTAAGGGCAGAGGGGGAAGGGAGACAGAGACAGACGTTTGCTCGATTTTATCATATATTGTGCAACATTTCAACTCGTTCATTCATTCATTCAAAAGGTTACCTCCTAACAGCAGCTGAGATTATAATGATGATATGCAGGAATATTAACAGTAATGGCAACAACAACCACAGTAACAAGCTAAACAGCACAAACAACAACAACTTCAACACTTTGACATAAACACAATCTCTTAAAGTTGGTTGCGTGTCACGCGCAGATTTCTCATTTGGTCGCAAATCGAACTGCCAACTGCCAAATTGTTGTTGATATGTTGTGCGTGTGTACTCGTAACAGTTGTACAAATTGAATCCAAAGGGCCAGCCAGAAGTCCCCACATAAATACAAGTATCGAAAAATTGAATTATCAGTGGCTGGTGCATCAGACTTAATTCGTTTTGGCGCTCTACGCGTGCGCACGCAATTCCTTCCAGAGCCCTGCAAGTCCCATGCCCACTGGCCTCCGGGACCTCATGCGGGGACCTAAACACAAGCGACTGACATAATCGTGAAATATTGGCACGCAGAATGGTATGCTTCTATCTCATTTGAGTTGGTCGCCTTGTTTACTTATTGATATTTAATATATGTTTAAATTATATTTTCGAGGCATCCAAATAAAATCAAACTTAAATTTTCTTAAGCTAGAAATTTTGGTGATGTTGTTTCTAACTAGTGAAATCTATCTATCATAATACGCGAATATGGAGCACAATTGAAAGAAGCATTAAAATATAATATATATATATATTATTGAAATGCTTTATGAAGTGGCAACTGGAATATGAGTGGCTGTTTGCTACTGGCTTTCGTCTAACCAAGAACCAATCGATGAGTTGCCTAATATATACATAAGTCTATCCACTTCTGAAAGATCTATTTAAAATATTATTTTGGAAAGACAATTCCAAAGTATCTTTTACGAGAATATACTATACTATCAATCTAATCAAATTAATTTGATCATTCTAACTAGCTTCCAAGGAACACGAATTGTGTTCCCTTTAGTTCATTGAATTCGAGACAATTTAAAGACATATTGCTTGTAAAATATTGGCACAGAAGACACATTCAATGGAACATCCTTCGATTTACAAATGTTTACGGTCGGAATGGGAATGTTAAGGCCTAATACCCAGGGGAATTTTACGAGTGTTTATTTGTGCATCTAAACATTTTTAATGGCAAATCATAAGTCCCGGTAACGTTCCCGGATACCCCCACATACACCCAGATACAATGCAAACATCGCACACGCTGGGTGGCAGTCGGCGCTGTGGAACTTTTTGATTTTAATGATATTCTGTACGAGTAGAGCAAGTATTTTTTGAGTTATTGCACAGGGCGCAGTGCGTAATAAAACTGATCCCGAACCGAACCGATGTATGTATGTATGTATGAGTTGTATGTATATGTATGCACGTAGTTTTATTGTTTTTTTTCCTTCGATTTAATTAAGCCAGAGCAAAGCGTGCCGCCAGCGACTTTGTTAGTTGGCCATTTACTTGGCGTTTATTTTGTTTGTTTTAGGCGCGTCGTCATCAGTCAGCCTCGACCCTCGACCCTCCAACTCGAACTCCCACTCCGCCTTCATCTTCTTCTAATCCACAGCCTCAGTTACAGTCAGATAGTTGCTCTTAATCTCAAACAATTTCACACGTTTTCCTGCTCTACTCGTATATCGTATTCTATTTTGTGCCGTTTTTAGTGCGGCAATCAAAAGTTGTAAATGTTTATGTTCCTTCTTTGGTGACCACAAGTCTAGGGCAAATTATTTGCTTGTTTTCATTTAGCAATCCAGGCCGCGTATACACTAATTCTATGATTTATAGGAAAGAGAACAGGCTTATAATATCTTTATTTATATACTTGAATAGAGCAAAAACTTTATTATTATTTTGTAATATATACAGTTGAATTAGATTTGTAAATCAAGTACTTAGCTGTGATAGTAGTGATCTTGGGAGGATTCAATTGGAGGAAGAAATTGTTAGACATAAATCGGCTCCATAATATAATTTAATGACGCTTAGTTAAAGTTATTCTGGAAAGTATTACAGTTGACACCAGTCTTTTCTGACAGATTTCAAAGTTTTTCTCAGATTCTTCAGATATTATAAGGGTTTGCTTAGCAGTTTATATTTCTCAAAGGGCATTAAGACTCCGGCGTGCTGGAGATAGCAGTTCTCGTTCTATATGTAATATATAACCTGCCACACACGTTTCGTCATTAATTCCACGTGTTTATTTGTTTAAACTAACCTTTTATGACGCAGTGGCGCTTCAATTTGCTGCGGACATAACACACACACACACAGACACACACACGCACACACACACATGCTTGCACATAGCAGACTCAATGTGGGCGTGTAGATGGGCGACTATGGGATCGGGGACTACGAGTACACCGTTAGGTATCCACATCATAGAACTTGGCTGTGCTGTCGCTGCCGTTGCCTCTGCCGACAGCTAATTGAATTTAATTGGCGCGAAAAATCTGTAGAAAAATAAACAAAACTTTTAGTTTTTAAAGCTCATCGCTTCTCTTTTCACCTTATTCATTTTATCTTTTTTGTTGAATTTTTTTCTCTCTTTTTTTGTGTAGCATAATTTAATGAGTTGTTTATTTCGTTTAGCAACAATAACTTTAACTTGTGCCTGGCCACCATTTATGGCACATTTTTATTGTCGCTTGTTTATGAATAAAATAACAAGAACAACAGCAAGAATAACAAGCAGCATCAATAACAAAGCCTTTCAAAATAATTGTGGCCAGGCAACCACGATCTGGGCGTTAAAAATCTATAAACGAATGGTAGGCCCTGCACGCTGCATTCCGATATTTTGTTAAACGAGTATGGCGCCACTTGGCGACCGGGGATCGTCATTGGGGAACTATGTTTAAATCATTTTGTGTGACAACCCGCTGACAATTGAACGAAAAGGGACCTCGACAGCTCAATCCATGGTATCGTATCCTGATGATGAACTCGCAGTCCGACTCACTTAACGATGCACTGCAGCATTCACCTGAAAACAGACTTATGGGTTCATACTTGTTTGCCTGCAACAGGGCCAAGACCATAAACTCGCGTGCTTTATTTAAAATTAACAAAGCAATAAAAATTCAGACTAAAGGCAAGCAAAACGATAACAATGAAATCACCAAGGGATACTCGTAAGCTCAAGTAACCAAAGCATTCGGGGTAAAGTAGAGAAACAGGAAAATCTTTACGAAGTTGATTATTTTTTTTTAAGACTCTACCTGAGTTGGACAAGTATAAAATATATATATATATAATAAAAACTATAAATGTTATATAGGCTTCAAGCTATTGATATTGAACAAAAAGGAAACAACTCGACTTAACCCTAATCCAATATGTTTAAGCGACTAAGGAAGCTGCATATTCTTGATCTTGAATAGCAGTGGAATCATATATAAATTATGTTTCTTATTATATAATATAAATTTAAAAAAAAATTCATATTATAAAACGAAGAGATATAAACAGAGTTGAAAAGAAATAACCATGGTATTATTTGCTCTCACAGATTTCTATGGAAATCTCTATCGACGTTGACAGCGCAGCAGCTTATCATATGAGAGGTAGCCGAGTGATCACCAAATTGACCAAATCCTGACTCCAGGCCATGTACTTCAACCATTTCTTATCGCCATCGCAGGCATCGACTAACCAAAACAATGCAACGCGCAATCAGCGACACTTCATCGGCCACCAAAATAAGAAAAACAACAAAAACAAATTCACAAAACAAAAGGACACAGAGCGTAATGAGGGCGAAAATATCTTTATTTAAAGAGGTAGCCCCAAGCTGGCGACTGTAAGCCTTCCACAGAAGGCACCAGCTTGCCGGAGGAGCAACCAGCATGAAGTAGCATAAGCAACATATTTGTCATTCGCATGGGGCGCAGGCTGGCAATAATCGCAGAGCAAATATCATGCAGAGATCTTGTTGCCCCACCATGGCCAATGCGCCTTAATTAGATGAGGCGACAAGCTGTAGCTGCCAGGGGGCTTGCAGTTGGCAGTCGAAGAGTCGAGAGTCGAGAGTTGGAGTCGGCAGTCAGGAGTTGGAGTCGAGCTAGGAGGAGCAGACACGATCGGCGATACTTACGTAGGGAATATGGCACACAGCTGAGACCCGGAGACTGGAATCTGGCGACCGCTACTGAAACAATGCCATGTTTACAACTTGTAGGCAATGCCAAACATGCATATGTAGCCTGTAGTCAATTTTGTGCCCTTTAACTAAGGGCCAGACTTTAGATTTGGGTGTGAGCAACAAGCCCGAGCTCTGGGAAGCAGCCGCCACGCTCGATTGCCACTAATGGCATATTTTGCATTCCAAAAGGGCATTGCGCCAATTGCAAATAATTTTAGAGTGCAGTTTGCTTAATAAGATCACGATTTGCAGATAAGCTGCATAGATAGCGACTAGCCTAGCTACTTGTACAACTTACTGCTGTTTTTCTTGAATATATGTATAAAAGTTAGGGTGAGTCAATTTTTAAAAACTATTATACAAGAATCTATCTGTAGTTATATTTTCTTACCAAATTATCTATGCATGTTTCACCTTCTTCTCGCTAAGCGTAGCCAATGGAGCTCTTCCTATTGTATTATATTTCGATTGATAACCTAAGAGATCTACTTAAAATTCGTTATATAATTATGTTGGCAACAGTCTGCAAGTAGTTGCTTAACTGCAATTTTGTATGTATTGACGTGAGATCAGCAAAGCTAAACTGGTAGGCGATACGTTTCTACAGCACCAAAAGCATTTGCATTAATAAAAATAAAAGCTTAAGATCGGAAGAGCTTGGTGCACTTATGAAGCGTATACAAAAGTCGATAGGTCAGGCCTAAGTATCGCAACAATAACTTAATTTAGTTGTCTTACATCGTGTCGTTGCCGGTAGCCCAACAGCCAACGAGTGTGGCAGTGCGGCAGTGCGGCCATCGGGCAGCAGTTGCCGGTCGCCGGGCGCCGGTCGCTGCCTAACTTACAGTTTCAGTGGTAGTCCCAATCCTTGCACGGGTGGTATGTCAGAGCGTTTCTGCTAGCAGGCGGCACAATCGGCGCCGGGGGAAGACACAGCCAACGAGACACCAACAACCCAACAACCAAAGAAAACAACTACACATACGAGTTTGAGTACGAGTACAGAGAGTTCAGTTCAACTATTGGGCTAAGCGCCAATTACACAAACGAAAACAAGCGCCTGCGTCGGCGCAGCTGAATTCGAAGCCGCAGCCGCAGTCGCCGTCGTTTGTGCTGAAATCTGAAAATCTATAAAAATGGAAGGCAGAGCACAAGGCAGCGCCCAAAGAGAAGGACAAAATGCAGAAAAAAATGTAAAATGCCATTTAAACAAGATGGTTGCAAGGCGATAAAGATTAAGCAAACGGGTCGGCGCTTGGTGCCAACAAATCCAATACAGGGACAATTAAAGCCAGATCCACAGCCAAAGAGCTACTCAAATACGAGTTCTAAATGCAGGAGCAGTTGCTATACGAGTACACAGGCCAAATGAATTAATTTGCGGCACATTTTAGTTTACAACTTTGTAATTAATTTGCAAGGGGACAGACACAGGCCAGCAGCAGGCAGCAGGCAGCAGACACATGGAACAGTACCGCTTGACATGATTGCATTAGCATGGGATCATCAGAGTAGTCGATACTTGATGGCACGCAGCATGGGGAAACGATCTCCAGTACACTGGCCACGGAAATCGTCCAGCGTCAGATCGAACAAGGCAACACCGCCGAGATTCTTGGCACGCACATACTGTGCTTTGCTGGCAGCTGTATCGGGATCATCGTAGCTAACCCACAAGCCATGGTCACCATGCTCATCGGCCGCGCGATACGCATAGCTGCCATAGCGCTTTGTGGGATCCGGTACACGTCTAATGGGAGAGTTGGCGCCTTTGCCATTTGTGTTGCTTGGATTGGGCAGCAATTGACAGATCTCAGCCCAATTTAAGAGTCCTTCCGTTTTAGATTGTGGGCCAGCAGGCGCCGGACCACTGGTGGCTGCCACCACGGGCTGCCCAGTATTGCCAGAATCCTTACTGAGTTTCCAGGCGCGTCCGTAGGTAGCTATTCCAATGTTCAACTTAGTAGCTGGTACGCGCTCTAGCAGCCAATGTTCCATTTGGAAGTTGACGTTATAGTGGGATAGGCGATTTTGGGAATAGATCTCGTAAAGAGGAGCCGTGAAATCGGCTTCCTCGGGATTGCGGGCAGGTGTAACAAAGTCGAAGGTACCGAGGTTAATAAAATCCACTTTCGTTGCAATGGCAGGTGCATCATAGTACCCTGTGGATAAAATATTGATAGCTTTAACATATCTTTAACGAAAACGCGAGTCGACTTACAGCTGGAATTGACATTGGGTAGAACGGTAAGACTTAGCAGAAGATCGTTGGCCTTCAAGGCGCCACTAAGGTCCTTGACAAAGCTTGTCATCTGTGTCTTATGCGTTTCCGATTCGCTGTCTACAATGAAGTCGCCTGTAAACAACTTTTTAAAGCTCTTCCAGGCCAGTCCTGCATCGGAATGAACTTTTCGGGGCTTATTGCGTGGTAGCTGGAATGCCAAATCGAGTCCATCGAAGTTAAAGCGACGTACCACATCTCTTGCTGAGTCAATGAAACGTCTTTGCCCCTGAGCGCCTGACTCCAGTAACTTGATGTACTTCTCCTCTTGCTGCAAATCACGGTCACCACCAATGCTCAACAAAAATTTAACATATGGAAACTTCTCCTTGAGCGCAGTCACTTGGGCAAAATGACGACGTTCGTAGTCTAGCGGTTGGTTCAGACTCTGCAGCTCATAGGTCTCTGGATGTATTCCCGCAAAGCCATATATCAAATGAGTGCAGAACTGCATTGACAACTCCATGTCACTGAGCGAGAACTGAGCGAGGCCTGAGTAAGAGAGATGGAGTGATCGAAAGAGAAGTGAAAAGAGTGAAGAAAATTCGAGTCGTATGATCATCCGTAATATCATACCTTGACGCTCAAATCCGCGAGAGTCGTAATAACAAATCAGATTAGGCCCAGCTGCGACGAGTCGGAGCGGCGCCGAGAGCATAACTGTCAGCACCAGTCCGAGCCACAAAGAGCGCATTTTTGTAGACTTGGAGAGATACTAGCTTACGGAAGAGTTTGGGGGGATAACGCGGAGGGATCACCGATGGATTTGGAGCGAGATACAAGATGACAATTAAATACGTCCGTACGTAACGAGACCCGAACTGAAACTGAATCCAAATGGCAATGGGAATGAGCTAAGCTTTGTAGAGCCACGAGACTGAACAATAGGCCTTATATATGTACGAGTATTATCAATAAATTTCTACCGAATTGTTATTTTGTTTGTTGTGTGTGTGTAATGACAAATGACGTCGAGGTCAATGAGATCACTTTGCTCGGGTAATATACAAAAAACTTAACAATATCTGCTCATGACTGACTCAGATAATACTCGTATTAATGTACTATATAAAGCGCTGACAATTTACTTTTTACAAACATAGAAAGTATTTTAGCTTGAGATTTATAAATGACAAAATTATGTATGCTATGAGATAAGCCTCGAAAAAATATTCATAATTCTTTATTTAAATTCAGCAAACAATCTGACGTTTAACTTGGAAAATGTTAACTCTTATTATTCTATATTAGATAACAGGGTAAGTGACTCATTCCCAGTAAATAACTCGAACAGTTAGCTACAATAAACAGCTTCAATCTATTGCTTACATTTATTTCATGTGATATTATTCTGTTGACAAGTTTTACAACTGAATCTACAAGCGATATTTGAGAGAACGCAGTATGGGATACTTATCGCCAGTGCACTGTCCACTGAAGTCATCAAATCCCAGATCGAATAGAGCCACACCACCCAGATTGTTGGCACGTGCATAGGCCGCTTTGACGAAAACAAATTCCGGATCTTCGTAGCTCACCCAAATGTAATCGGTTGTATTCGGATGTAAATTGCGACGCCTTCTGTCGTCTTCTAGCGATCCTATCGTCTGATATGCATAGACACCATGATTTCTGTGAGTATATTTAACACGTTTCCAAAACGCGTTGTATTTTGGCCTGTGCTGATGTGGATCACGCATTGCTTGACAGATCTCTGTATAACTAAGCTGGCCAGCAATTTTAGAGTATGCGCCTATCGTAGCAGCGCCTTTGGTGTTCGCCACAACTGGGCTAGCATTCTGCTCTTCCTCTTCGTCAGACAGTTTCCAAACGTGCCCATAACTGGCAACACCCAAATGTATCTTGCTAGCGGGAAATCCGTGCTGAAGCCAGTATTGAACCTGGAAGTTAGCATTGTAGTGAGGGAGACGATTCTGGTCCGTATCGCCATACAAGGAAGCTGTATAGTCCGCTTCCTCAGGATTGCGAACCGGCGTGAGGAAGTCGAACGCGGCCAGATTGACAAAGTCAATGGCACGCTCGAGTTTGGGTATGTCAAAGTACCCTAAGAAGTCAGGACAACTCAGCAGATTTCGAGTATATAAATAAGAAAAAAAAGTACTTACAAGTCGAGTTGACATTCGGGAGCACGGTCAAACTAAGCAGCAGCCCATCAACATCCAGGGCATTCTTCACATCTTCAACGAATTCAGTAAACTGCTTCTTGTGCAGAGCCGCATCGGGGTCCACAATGAAATCGCCGGAGAATATTTTCTTAAAACCCTTCCAAACCCTACCTAACCAGCCGTGAACTTTTCTGGGCTTATTCCGGGGAACTGATATGCCAGATCCAGGCCATCAAAGTTGTATTTTCTAACCATATTATGGGCTGTTTGAATAAATCCTGCCTGTCTCACCTTTCCGCCTTCGAGGAGCTTCATGTATTTATTTGGATTCTGCACATCTATATCATGATCACCGCCAACACTTAGTAACACTTTTAAATGAGGATAATCTGTTTTTATTTGAGTCACTTCGGAAAACGGACTCTCGTCCCTATTTTCGTTCAAACTGTACGTCAGATAGTTATCGCCACGTATACCTAGATATCCATAGACCAAGTGCGTACACAACGGCAGAGCGACCGCTAAGTCCTGGGCTTCCAGCTTGGCTGGACCTGCAGCAGTTATTGGACGAGAGAGACGTGGGCATGGTTAGTGTATTCAACAATTTTGTCCAGGTAGAACTGTACTTCAAGATGTTTAAAGTACGTCTGAGCTTTGCAGGTTCCGGCAAATAGTTGATTATAATGTAAACATGCTAAATTCGGATATTTGTGACCTTTATTTGGTTTAATGTTTTAATGAAAGCATATTTATTATGTTACTATTTAAATTATAGTTGCGCTATTGTTTGGGATAATAATTGAATGCCAATGAAATATTTAATATTTAATGTAAGCCCAGTATAATGTATAATATAATATACCCCATAAGCAAATATAGATAAGATAGTTGAGTATATAATTTATATCCAATGCAAACAAATTGAACAGAGTTACCTGAAATCGACAATATCAATTTCCTTATTTTTTTTATTTGATTAACGCATATATATAAAAGATATAACATCTAAATCTGAATCTACAAACGATATTTGATGGCACGCAGTATGGGATACTTGTCGCCAGTGCACTGTCCACGGAAGTCATCATAGCCCAGATCGAACAGAGCCACACCACCCAGATTATTGGCACGTACATAAGCTGCCTTATTGGAGGCGGCATCGGGATCATCGTAGCTAATCCAAAGTCCCTCAGTTATGGTGCCATCAATGGCATGAAACGCGTAGTTACCATTACGTTTAGAAGGATCACTCACACGCCTCAAGGGCGAGTCATTGCCTTTAAGGAAATTATTTTGTGGATTGGTTAGCCTGGCGCAGATCTCTGGATAACTGAGAAGGCCAGCCTTTTTGGATTGTAGCCCTTCTGGGGCCGCACCATCAGTGTGTGCCACTACCGGTGTGCCTTCCAGACCTGAGTCGGATGTTAGCTTCCAAGCGTTTCCATAACTGGCAACACCCAAATTAATCTTGCTAGCGGGATATCCGTGATGGAGCCAATGTTGCACCTGAAAGTCGGCGTTATAATGAGGCAGACGATTCTGACCGACCGCTTCATACAATGGAGCCGTAAAGTCCGCTTCCTCAGGATTGCGAGCGGGCGTGAGAAAATCGAAGGCAGCCAAATTGACAAAGTCAACGAGACCGTTGAGTGCGGGTATGTCAAAGTACCCTTAGAAATATGGAGAATTCATATTCGTATTTAATTCATAGAGGCAAATACATTAAAGGCCGAGTACTTACAGGTCGAGTTGACATTCGGGAGCACCGTCAAACTGAGCAAAAACCCATCAGGACGCAGTGCGTTCTTTACATCACGAACAAGTGCAGTAAAGTGTTCCTTGTGTGCATCCGCATTGGGATCCACAACAAAATCACCGGTGAAGAGCTTCTTGATACTCTTCCACGCCGAACCTATTTCACCATGTACCTTTCTGGGCTTGTTCCGGGGGAACTGGTATGCTAAATCAAGACCATCAAAACCGTAGTTCTTAACCAACGAATGGGCTGTCTGAATAAATCCCGCCTGTCGCACTTTGTCGCCTTCGAGTAGGTCGATGTATTTGTTTGGGTGTTCCACATCGATGTCGTGGTCACCGCCAACGCTAAGTAGAACCTTTAGGTGTTGATATTTGCGCTTCAAAGCGGTCACTTCGGAGAACTGATGCTTATATATGTCTAGATTTTCGTTCAAGCTGTGCGCCTGAAAGTTGTCGCCACGTATGCCAAGATATCCGTAGACCAAGTGTGAGCAGAACTGAAGAGCGATCTCCAAGTCCGGATTCAACAGCTTGCCTAGACCTGCAGCGATTATTGGACGGGAGAAATGCGGACTTGGTTTAATTAAAATGAATTAGTGAATTCTCATATTCGAGAGTGCGGCTTTTAAAAATACTCGTACGTTCGCCAGTGTTGTGAGGGTGCTGTAGCCCACTGCAATTGAAGGCGCCCCTCTGTCTCTGGGAATTTATTTGGCCCCTCCAGCAGCAACTGCATATTGTGTTCATTGTCTCGCAGTGTCTCAATTAAGAGCAAAACACGACAAACAAACAATCATGTTGAATTTATATATACTTTCAGATATTTATTGTTCACTTGTTCGTGCACAGTGGGTAAAAAGTCGATTTAAATTAAGTACAGCCAAAAGCGGTCTCCTAAGTTTTGCTGCTAACGAACATTTCAGATACGTAGATTAAGTTTAACTCGATAAAAAACCGTGTATTAATTGGCATCATATCGAACTGTGATAATATCCCTCTAGCCAAATATTGTCTAAGTGTTAAGTAGTTAAGTTAACATTAATATAATTGTGTATATTCAAAGCTAATTTTTAAGGTTCGCCAATTATGTTACTGTCGTGCAAGAAGAGAACAAGAAGTTTTTGTAAATTCTGAGACCCATAAAGGTTATTTTCGGTTCCACTGTTCATTGCCGCGTCACAGAGTCAATCACTTGTTTGGTCTCCAACAGAGCAATGTTGTTGTGGCAGTTGTCGCGCTGGACTCGTTGTGTGTTGTACACTTAGGCTTCGGTGTGTATTCGTGGTGCGTGGTTTGTTTGGGAATCGTAAAGCTGTTTCTCCAGAGATCTTGTTTTTAAACGAATTCTAAGTTTTGAAGCTCTATTTCATACAGCTTGTAATTCTCGGTAAGTTGTGATTCTGATCGCTTTGCTGATGTTAATTGAATGCATATGATGTATCGCTATAGATTACACATATAATATATCGTATTGCTTTCAGCAAATTCTCCTAAGAGCATATAAAGAGCGGAGGCCAGTGAGCTTAGATTAAAGAGAGCAGACTCTCTCGTAAAACTCGAATGATAAGCCACTGACCTCCAGACCTGTATAGTAAACTGGCAATGTGTCTACGCGATAAGCATATTGTATTGGGATTTTGTTTCCAAGAAGTCGCTTTTATTTAACATAGTCTAATATGAAATGATGTAAGTTATAAAACGAGTCTGAAGGGTATTGTGTTTATTTTGGCATATGCTAATTAAAATGTTTTTATTTTGCGTAAGCAAGTGTTTATTAAATCTAAACACTTTGAACTTGAGATGGGGCAAGATAAAAATAAATGTTTTCAAAAAAAAGACAACATAAAAATTGTGAAAAAACAACAACAATAAGCATTGAACTATTCGTAAAATAGTATATAGAGTATGACACCCAAATATGATACATGCACATAGTAATAACGGTATAAAATAAAACAAGTCTTTAAATTTAAATTGCAAAGACTTGCTCTGGATACAGTTAACAGAAGCAGCTTAATATACTTGTATTGTCGCCATGCAGTAAGATGCGAAGTCAAAGTGATCGGGTTGATTACGCAATTGAACAACGAGTGTTGGGTGTGAGTGCCAGACTAGGGTATGAATAATGTCAAGTGTTAGCTGAAGGCCTGTATAGCTACTGCTTTAAACTGATTTATGGTTATTTATATATAATTTTTGCGCTTTTGTCACGCATTGTCAGGGTTTGTTGTATTTAATGACATGGATCAGGGGTCATAAAAGATTTTAATAGGCTATTTTGTTTAACTAAATAAACGAGAAATTAATTTACAGCACTTGTCTGGGCAACTCGTTTAATTGTTGTGAATTCAAAGTAATTAAATTGTTAAAACTGCGACTTACCTTCACGCGTATAGCTTGATGAATCATAGTAGCAGACCAAGTTAGAGCCGGCGTTTGTGGTAGCCACACAGAGGTACGTGAAGACCGATAGCAGAACCCACAGCTTCATTGTGCTTAGCATATGGGGCTTAACTCGAACTGTACTCGTATTGACACCTTGTAGAGAGACACAACCGCAACGCTGTTTCAATGAAATCGAACTGAAACTGAAACTGAAATGGAAACCGAAAACAGCATGCGACAGAGCATGGAACGAGCTTAGCTGGTGATGATGAATACAAAATCAACGGTGATAATGATGATGATGATGATGATGATGATGACGATAGCTAAAGCTTATACAGAGAGTAGACTCTACCAAGACCGTAGGAGAGTGAGTTAAATTAATTTTTTATTTTACATTGACTCTCGCAATAATTAAATTGTGTAAACAAAGTTATTGACGTCGTTTTAAGCTGAGGTTCAAGTGAATGAGGCCAGCAATTGAGACATTGAAATTAGTTTGCTGATTAGAATTATAAAACAGTTTTGGCACGAGTACTTTATTTAATACACGAACAGATTATAAATTAACCGAAAAAGTATTTTATAGAACGCACTATGGGATACTTCTGGCCCGTGCAGAGGCCACGGAAATCATCAAGCTTAGATCGAATAGCGCCACACCGCCGAAACCCTTGCTCCTGGCATAGGCGGCTTTAATGCCGGCAAAGTCTGGATCGTCAAAGCTCACCCAGATTCCATACTCCCCCGCTTCATCAGCCGGACGTAGCGCATAGTTTCCGTATTTCTGTGTCAGGTCTGTGACCTTGCGTAGCGGTGCACTGGCGCCCCGATAGACAGCCGTCTGATTTTGTGGCAATTTTGAGCAAATTTCAGGCCAGCTTAGCAAACCATCGGTGCTCGCAATTTGGAGTCCACCTTCGCTAGCTCCATACGTATCTTTTACCACTGGCAAGCCACTTAGGCCCGAGTCTTTTGTTAGTTTCCAAGCCCGACCATAGCTGGCAATGCCCAAATGCAACTTTTGGGGTGGGCATTGATTATGCAGCCAATAGTTCACCTGGAACTCAACATTGAGATGGGGCAGACGCTGTTGTTCGTCCAGATAAAATATTGGAGCAGTGTAGTCAGCTTCCTCGGGGTTCCGCAGGGGCGTTAAGAAGTCAAATGCAGCCAGGTTAATGTAGTCCAGATGAGGATGTAGTTTAGGAACGTCGAAATACCCTGAAATGTCGAAGTATGCATAGAAGTAATTGTACAGATTGTTATTGGCAGTTTTCAGTCAGAACTTACAGGTTGAGTTCACATTGGGAAGCACAGTCATGGTCAGCATTAGGTTGGCGCTCTGAAAAGCGCGTCTAATGTTCACCACAAGCTCTGTAAGTTGTTCCTTGTGTTGGTCTGCTATAGGATCGACAATATAATCGCCAGTGAAGATTTTCTTAAACTTTTTCCAGTATGTGCCAATCGTTCCATGCACCTTTCTCGGTTTGTTCTTGGGTAGCTGAAAAGCCAAGTCTAAGCCGTCGAAGCCATTCCGACGCAGCATCAACATACTGCTGTCAATAAAGTTCTGTTGCTCCGTGCGATTAGCCTCCAGCAGCTCCAGGTATTTGTTAGGATGCGCCTCATCCAAGTCCCGATCACCACCAACGCTCAGTAGCACTTTGAGTTCGGGAAATTTGGTGCGCAAAAGCGTTATATCTTTAAAGTGGAACATGTCCAGGTCCACATTTAAGCTGAACAGCTCGTGAGTTCCGGGCTCTATGCCCGCATAGCCATAAACCAGATGTGTACAGAACTGCAAGGCTAACTCCAAGCTGCTAGAGTCTAACTTAGCCAGACCTTGACGCAAATAGGAGGCCGAATCATAATAGCAAATGAGATTCGAACTGGGATTAACGGCAGTTGTTATACTGCCCATCCCGAGCACCCCGAGCAAGCAGATAAGCAATTGCTTCATATTAGAATGTGAAACTTGTCTACGGTACGTGTTAACTTTGTGAATGAATAATTTAAACTGTTCAGAGATGCTCATTTGCGCACCTTAAAAGCTGTGAATCTCATTCTCAAAGTTGCTTATCTCAGCGAATGAGCAGATGATCAATTTCAAACTGTTGATGTCATAATCACGTTGCTTGTTTTTGTGAAGAAAAATAAATACTTCACTAGAATTGTTTTTGTTCATGATTAATAGTGATTCATTTGTGTAAGCTATACTTAAACAAGTAATTATTATTCATGTTGCTTTTTAACTCGCCAGAAAGTAGTTGTCTTCCTGTTGTTACGATCTCATTGTGCACTATCATCGGAGCTGAATGATCTTGGAGTTGTCTTAAAGACGCTAAATTGCGGCAACCTGCTGGGCTTTTCAAAGGGGCGTACTACTTATTTAGAGCAGCTGCCAGCTGAGGCAATGGGGAGGCACTTAAATCAAAAATCAATTGAAGCATTAAATACCCGAAACAAATACCCAAAGATCTTTTTGTGTGTACACATTTCAAAGTAGCCGGGCTGCTAATCACAGCCGTCATAACAATACCAGTTAACTATTCGTATGTGGATGAGAGGATGAGAAGG
Source organism: Hirtodrosophila trivittata (assembly GCA_035045065.1). NCBI lineage: Eukaryota > Metazoa > Arthropoda > Insecta > Diptera > Drosophilidae > Hirtodrosophila > Hirtodrosophila trivittata. The sequence continues at coordinate 151,050 of JAWNNK010001446.1, read as the reverse complement.
ATGCGCATGTGACACAACCAATTATACAAAGGACATGCGAGCATTAGCAGTCAGGGCTTGCATAAGAATGCCATACTTGTACTCATATGAGTATTTGTCTGAGTGTGAGTGTGAGTGTGTGTTACCGTATTCACGAGTAATCCTCACACGCTGCTTAGCGTTGACAATGGGGCGGATCACAATGCGAAAGGCGTGTTGAGAGTGCGAGGAGGCGCAAAGTAAATCTGCAATGTCCCCTGGTTTCAAGTGTGTTACGTGTTCATATAAATATATATTTATGTATATATATATATAAAGGTATACATATGTACGTGAGCCTCAATCCGTGTTGCTATCTGTGTCTCTCATTGTTCGTTGATTTATATCAGCAAGACCAGCGGCAAGTTAAACAGCCGCCCCGCCGCAGTCCGTTGGGTATTTGGACTGGGATTGAATGTTGCTCTTCGGAAAAATAGGTCAACCAAATAAATGGGAAATATAAAACTGGTAACAGGCTAGTTTATGCCATCTATAGCTGTTAATGCTCATTGTACAAACACCACAAATCTCTCATTCTTATCCACAAACCAAACACATCTCAGTCGTATCTCATTCATATCTCACTAATGGACTGCAGCTATCTGCTCATATTTACTTTCGACTCTGCTTAGAATCATATTTATATATTTTGTTTGGCTTTGTAGCTCATATGAGACAAGCATTTGCAAATATCATCAGTCAATATCTAATACAAAGCTTTGAAAAGCTCAGCAAATCTGACGAAAACTTAGGTATAGATTTGGTTTTTTATATTCTTTTTATTATTAGTATGAGTATTTTGTATTTATTCCGCAATTTATTAGAAACAGGGAAACAGTAATAGAGAAATATAGATTCACTCTGGAAGAGGTTAAGTTACATACAATAGATCTTTGACAGGCTTAAATATTGAAATACGGCTACAATATATAAACACAAATACCTTAATTTTTAAATTTGTGCTTTTCGCTTTAAGTTTTCCTTATTTTCATTGAATTGCTTCCCCATGCTCCTAACTTCCCGTAATTTCTCCAACTTTTACTTGAGTGTGGCTTCTATTCAGTTCACATTCTTTGTTTCTACTGTTTCAAGTACATCCCCTCTCTTGAGGCAACTTGGCATAATTAAGTCCAATAATAATTTAAACAAATACCTCTGCCAATTTAGAGCTCCAGCAGCCCCCATTTCCTTTTCACCTTTCATAATTATCTATGCTCCTTCGGAAGCAGGTGTACAAAACCGCAAAGCATTTGCCTTTTTACTTACTTGTAATTAGAAAGCCACCAAGTTCTTAGTTGCCAGTTGCCTGTTGCCAGTTGTCTGTTTGCCAGCTGGTAGTCAGCAGTTGGAATGGGGCTGCTTTACAATGCAATATGAGATACAAAAGAAAATTCAATTTTCACAAAACAATTCCCATTAGTTAGAGAAAAAGTCCTGCCCAATTGATGTGCTTAATCAGTTTATCAACAGAGTTTCCAGAGTTTCACCATTTCTCTCGAGGGTTGCTTCCACAGCAGATTCATCATTGTCAAATGTGGTTTGACATTTTTTAAGGTTGGCTACAAAAAAACCAGTGAAAATTGTAAACTTTTTGAGGGGATATTTCTGTTTCCTTTGCACCGGTACCATAATTATAAATTCATAATGAATTTTATTTGCTCTGGCCACAAAAAAAGCGAAAAGCGAAGATACTGAAACACGATGTGACGGACAATTTTTTTTTCCCAAAATTGACGCGCATTTTTGTGCAAATAAAATTAAAGCACTCCCCGCGACTGCCCCGTGACCACCCCGAAATCAGCCAAAAGGCATATCAAATTATCAGCCAAGGGCTGGCCTCCGTTAGTCCATCAGTCTCTCACTCTATCAGTCCAGCAGTCCGTCAAACGATGGCACGGATGAGGAGGGTGTTAATGCGGCGTGCAGGTATCAAAGCAATGTTTGAAAAATGAAATTAAAAATTGTTGTTGACTTAAGCGAAAAGGAAATGGACAGGCAAATAGCAAAAGATGGAAGAAAAAACACTAGGTAGAACGAATTTTGAATGCTCTAAGTTTCATTTTTCTGGTAGCAGTTTGGGTATCAATATATTTTTCTAGAGTTAATTCCGAAACGAAACACAAGTTTGCAATCAATATACTGAATCCTGAACATTTCTTGTTGCAGACGCAAGATATTATTACTATAAGAATGCGATTTTTCTGTCTTGTATAATTACAATATTCAAACCCATTTTTATTATAAACCTCAACTCATGGGTCGTCCGAGCATTGTATACTCGTAGCTAAATTGAAAAACTTTTATGAATTCAACAAATACTTTAATTTTTTCGGTATAACTTTTGATATTATATAAGAAAGTAATAACGTCCAATCACATTCCAACTTTGAACTTCGATGATAACTTAATATGCGTTTTATAAAACTGGAAAGAACACAGCAATACCCTGAGTAGGGTATATGAATAGAAAAAATTACCATTTCTTTTAATTTAATTTTTTAATGAGGCAAAGTGCTTCTCTTTTACTAAGTAAGGCTTTATCTGGGATGGACAGTTTCATTCATTAAGCAGCGGCATTTTTGTTGTCTTCATTAGAAGTTGCATCAAAAGAAATAATTTGCAAATTTTTCCTTTACCCCATCAAGAAGCAAATTTAAGTTCTTCTTCATTTACGTTCGCATTAATGATCATCCCAGGAACGGAAATTACTTTGGTTTTTGCACTTTGCTGCTTTGGCGCCACATGTCACCAATCTTGAAGGACTTCACCAACGGGATGACCTTCGTGCCGTTGCTCATATTCATTATAAGCCTAAATAACTGTTGTTTACAAGCGGCGGCAAGTGTCAAAATACCGGCCAAGGGTTTGAGATTGACCATCAACTGGCACTGGCGCCTTCTGGTTTTCTGCTCAATTTGCTCTTGTCTCTCGGTCCTCAATCCTCAATCCTCAGTCCCCTGTCTCTTGTCTCTTGTCTCGGGTTACCAGTTGCAGCTAACTGAGTGAGTGCTTATTGGTTTAGCTTGGGCTCTTCTTGGCTCTGATTCGACTTACCGATTCCAGGCAAGCGCTCAAGTGTCAGACAGTGGGTTAAAAGAAACCCTAGTGGCGTCAGGCGACAGTTGGTCAAGTTTTCATATTGTTACGACTATATCATTGGTTTTGCTCTTGAAAATCAATATCTGTGCTTTTTATAAATCTTTATTATGTTAAATAAAATTCATATTAGTAAAACGATAACAATACAAATTTCATATTATTTCTTTGTGATTAAAATTATTAAATAGTTTATTTTTTATCGAGGCACATAAATTGTGTTAATAAAAAAGAAGAGAGTCGATACGTTTATACATACACATATATAAAAATACTATGTAAATTAAATGACAAAATATTATCATAAATAATAATTAATATGTGAGGCAACAAAAATTCTTGTTTTTAATATAATGTAATTAAAAATGAAAGACCAACATAAATTAAACAAATGTGAAAGTTCTAGCCTAAAGTGTTGCACGATAAGATACTCTGTACATAATTTGTAACTCATATTGATATATAAATGGAAATAGTTTGGTAAGAGATATGCATATGATCCTCTTTTATTCACATCAAGGGATAAGCCTATTATTTCTCAGTACCTATTGAAGTAGATAGGTCGACAGAGACCAATGAAACACGCGCTAGAAACTGGTCGAAGAGCTTGCAGTGTATTTTCACAGCTTTATATAAGCCTCATTATATAGGGTATACGCTATGAATTCGAAAGAATAATGAAATGAAAAAAGCATATACATACATATATTTAAATGGCCTGTGTCCCAGTCTTCCCAATTAATTAAAAAAAAAGCAGGATGCGAATGCTTTTTAATTTTATATTTAACGCCGCATACAGAATGTAATTAAAACAGAATAACAACAAATAATGTGGTTTTTAAATAAATTTAAAAACAGCCATTGCTGTGGTGGTCAGCCAAGTGTTGTGGTTAATTTTCAACAAAGAAGTAAATTAATGTTGTGGGTTCTGTTTAATCGCTTTTCAATATAAAAGGCAATAAATTTGTTATTTATTTGCAATCAGCCCCATCTTTATTTTGCTTAATGACTGAAACATTGCATTAAAGGAGAAGAGCGCCTTATAACTTACAAGTTGGTTCCACTTAGTCCTGTTGCAGAAGTTAAAATAATATTTTCTTTAGCCAAAGCAACCCCAAACTCATCCACCATTACTCAAGGAAAGCCTAATCCGCTGCAGGCCAATATCAAGGGCCGTCGCTCACGTTTCTCTATTTTTCTATGCAAATGCTAAGGACTAAGTCTCCATCCAGTTCTCTAAGTTGAGTGGTAACCCTTTACGCATTATGCGTAAATCTCAAAATGTTTTCTTTGGTGTGCTTATTTTTTAATTGTTAAGTTTTTATTTCTCCCACCCCACACATAAAGAACCCACAGCATCGTCGTAGAAACGTCGAACCCCGGAACGTACCCCAAACCCTTAGAAACTTAGCCACTGCCAAAAGCTCAGCGAAGTGTATAAAGTTTTTCTGCCTTGTAGAACAAAAGCTGCTTTTGCATTAAATTTGTGTAAATGGATTTTGCTAATGGATCCAATAATTCATTTAGAATTTACTTTCCAGCTGGCAAATGTTGTTTGCGCCAAGGTAAATACGACCAGAGAATAACTTGCCGTACGCTTTGTGGTAGCACAGCACTCGTTCCGAACCTGTCTAAAAGGCAAATGAAGCTGGCTATAAGCTTGAGTGGAGTGCCCCCTCCAAAAAAGTTGATAAACTGATTATGTGTAGTACATGCATGTATCCATAAGAAGATGTGGTGTAATGTCATCCATATATGGTTTTGATCAATAATATTCCCATCCTGATTTTGTTTATACATTTTGATATCTTTGATGCAAAGTGCCTCCTAGTTAAAGTTTGATTTAGAAAATTGTTAGAATATGATACTAAGCTAAAGATTGTTTGTTAGTTTACTGCAATACTCAGTTGCTTCTGTTGCAAATTAACCAGCAACATGAAGCTTAAGAACCCAGACTAAATCTTGTATGTTATGATGTGTTAGTCAAGTTAATATAATGCCGTATTTAATTAGATTGATAGTTAATAACTACGAGCATTGCCATAATATATTCAGTTATAATTACAGTATTCAGTTGTTAATATTTCATAATTATTTCAGCTTTCTTCTTCTCTTCGTTCTATCTGTTTGTTGTAGGGGCTTTGTGCTCGATGCCTTTCATCAAAAAGCCCAATCGCAAATTCAAACACACAATTAACAATTAATTTTTACGCCCAATAAATTTTTTGAAAAATGCATGAGAATGTGTGGTTTTGTGTGCGTGTGTGTGTGCGTGTGTCTGTGTGTGGGTCTGCTTACCAATATGAAAAATAAAGCTGACCATTTTTTTTTCACACGCCGGACACGCAAGTGGAATAGACATGAGAGAGGGAGGATGAGGGAGCAAACCAGGATATAACTGGGCGCGTGTTTACGGCCGAAAGGGCAAACAATGAACGCCACTTTGTCTTTTGTTGACACACAAGCGCACTCACACATATTACACACACGCGTGTGTGTGTGTGTGTGTGAGTATGAAAAAATCAGTGCCGCATAACGAAGGTCCTTTTTGCGTGTTGTTGTTGATCCTGCGCCATTATTTTGCTTAATTATTTACATGAGTAAACAGTTGAGTTGAGTTCTGTTGAGAATGGAGGCGCGCACTTTGGTCTCGTTGTTGGGTTGCGTGTAAATCAACGATGCGACCAAAGGATTTTATATAGTGTAATACTCGTTTTTATACAAAATGGGGTATATTAGTATCCCAATGCAGCAGCTTCAGTCAGGTAGGCAGCGCATTTCCCAATTTATATGAATGGCTAATAGTACTCATAAAAATGTAGTTGAAATAAACTTAAAAACTATACAACATTTTATATATATATATATTGTATATTTTATTATATCCCACTCGGATTTATACATTATGTTGGACCTGCGAGTAGTGCAATCCTCATAAAGATCTCTTTGATAAAGATTTCTATTGCATAAAAATATATCCATTCCATTAAAAGGTGAACAACAGTGAAACTTAATGAAATTAATTTACAACAAAAAGAGATTTGTGCAAAGAAGAAATTGAAGGGAAATAACTTTATCGATAAAATGTGGAATGTGTTCAACCAATCAAAATATATTTTTGTTTGTGTATCCCAATGTTATTAACGATATGATTATAAACACAAAAGTTAATCACGAGTCTATTTTCTGCCTTCGGTCTAAGGTAGTAAACGTGCAGCCTAGGAAGAAGCGCACAGTATTTCTTTACCGAGATCTCTCCAATAAAGCGTTTTACTTATTATATTACCGTTGATGTTGCTGCAGTGCTCTTATGCTCATATACTTATATGTGTATATGCGCAGCCATCTGAACACACTCGTGTAAATAACCGTAAGCACGGCGGAAAAACGGTCAAAAGTACATTTAATGGGTCGCTGCGTGTGCAGATGGAGATGGAGATGGAGATGGAGTAAGGGAAAACTTGGTTAAGGGAAATTTACACTGTGAGTGAAAGAAGTGACGGAAATTGCTCATAAAAGCGAGCATGTGAAGGATGGCCAGTGCCAGTCTCTGATTCATTCTGTGAGACATCAAGTAACGCCCAAGGTTTCTTCGTCTTTTCAGCTAATGTCTTTTCACAGCGAATCAAATCGAAAACAGCAAAGCGAACAAACTTCCAATCAGACGAAATTTGTTCCAACAATAACAACAACAACAAGAACAACGCTAACAACAACTTTGCTTTTTGTTGCCAATCTGAGTTTCATCAACGCCATCAACATCAACAACACGGAGCGCGCAGCATCTCCACGGACTCCTCCCCTGCATCCCTGACAATAATAATTTTGAAATTACAAATTCACAAAACGTACGCGAAATTATGCGCAATGTCTGCAGTCGGTCGTCCGCTTTTACCTCTCCTCGGCAACCTACTCAAAACCGTTGGCAAAGTTGATGTCGTCCTCCTCCTTTTCACTCCTTATTCCACCTCCTCGTTCTTCTCTTCCTTGCTCTTCGTATATCTTTGCATCTTTCTACTGCCATCTGCCGCTGCTGCTGAATAGCTGTGCCGCGCCTAAGGCTCTGCATGCATATATACATATATATATATTTATATATACAATATATAAAGTACAAATGCATGTACATATCTATATTTATATGTATATTTATTTATGTATTGCATACAAAGTATATATGTACGCCAAGACACTTCGGGGATTGGACTGTAGACCCAATCTTTAGGTTCGATTTGAAACCGTGCATACAAAATGAATTTATTCGATTTCAAGTTAAAATTTCTTGCTTCTATAAATGTATTCTATGTTTTACGTGTTGAATTTGAATTGTTATTTGCACACATAGCGAAAGATCTGCAAAGGTTGTCGTAAATGTTAAATATGCTATTTAGTCTTTGGATTTATATAAGTTTTCAACCACTGTGCCGGCTCCTTTTTTCACCTTGTAGAAAATGCATAAAATTCATATTTAGATATTGCTCAGTGGCCGTGGCTTCCATTTTGCCACAACCGAGTCTGTCTGCCTGGGACCGGGAATGGTATTCATCATTCATTCATAGCCTCAGCTGTTGCTGCGATTTTTCATTGCAACATGGCGAAGTAGCAAGTCGCAAGTCGCAAGTCGCAAGTCGCGAGTCGCGAGTCGAGTCAATCAAATGCCTCAAGTTCATTATGAGCTGCCAGAGTTGTTTGGTAAGTAATAAGCGTAGTATCTGCTTGTTGTTGCTATTATTGTAATAGTTGTCGGCCTGACGGAATAGTGCCAGACTTAGGCAGAGGCGAGACCAAGTTAGGCCAGGCCAGGCCAGGGCAAAGCAAGGCAGGGCATGCCTCCTTACCATCCGTCATCTTCATCATATCATCGAAGTCCATTTTCGACTGCTACTTTGCGCCATGCTGATGTTGCCTCCGTTGTTTACTTCGCCGTTGCCTCTGCCTCCGCTTCTACTGATGAGGATGTGGATGAGCTTGATGCATGTTTTGTTAGCTTCTGTTGTTGATTTGGAATGCAGTTTGGTAGTATAGCCTAGAGCCATGATGTTTTCCCGCATCCGCTAGTTCGGTTGCGCTCTGCATTTTTATTACTTTTTCTCGGTCGAAACTTTCTGTTGGGAATTTGAAGTTTTTCTTATTGCTTGAATTTGTGGGCATGGTTACTTACGGACTTTCGATCCTCAGAGATGACATTGGCAGCTTTGTATTATGCAAGTATTGATTGTAAATAATACATATGCAATTCTTAAGATATTTCATTTGAATAGATAGAAGCAGGTATTGTTTGTCTCTACTTTATGTTTCTATCCATTTTTTTTTAACATTACACCCTTAAAACCACTAAACACGTACATTTTGTTTCCCTTCTTTGTTTTCGACAATACATATGTTGCGGTTAGATAATGATACCCTTCTAAACGTTATTACAAATACACAAGTGTTCTTTTCATTATAGGTATACCATCTCATCGGCAAAGTAATTTAGTTTTTGTAAAAGAGTTTTAGGTTTATTTGGATCAGGATTGCTACAAAAAACCAATAATAATAGTGAATAATGACCAAAAAACAGTGATACCAAACAATGAAATACATAATGATATGATACCTAGCAGATATAATACAATATATATATTTATTACATGACTTTAGTTGAAGGGCTCTTTTTGGCGTATCTCTAGTTATTTCAAGTACTCTTGAGGTACCACTTGTATTTCTGCACTCGATTTTTCGATAAACTTTTTGCCTATTTAAACAAATCAGCAAGTAGCAGTAAATAAATATGAATAATAGACTAAATTTAAAATATAATCAGAATAGAAATAATAATAGTTGACATTGAATAAATAAGTAAATAAAATAAATAAATAAATATACATTATATGAACTAAAGCGATAATTCTTATATATAATTAATTTTGAATGTTATCAACATAGTACGATCTTTGAACATTGTTACCAAGCTTGGAATAGTTGTATGTGCAAGTATTTATTTGGTTTTGCTTATTTAAAAAAATAAAAAAATATTACTCTAATATTGAATGGAAATTTACATAAACCTTCAGTTAAGTATCGCAGTACTCAATGAAAAATCATAGCTGCTGGTAAAAATAAATCTTGTTTTTTCCTGCATACCCGTCAGATTAATTATCAAAATATGTTTTTGTTTTTCAAAGATAAACCTAAAAAACTAAAAGTCAGCACTTTGATAACAATTGCTGAAACTTTTATTGAAAACTTTTTAATGAGTACGAAGTCCCTTTTAGAGAACAGCCGAAACTACAACTCGATTCATCGCTCATTTTATAGTATAGTATATATAAATTAAGTATATAATAAATATATTTATATATATAGAAGAACATCCATTTTATCAAAATACATTTTGTAATTATCCACACAATTTTTAGAGCTGCCCGCCTTGCATGCAACGCCCCGTTTTTGGAGAATGACATAAATTTATTTGGGGTTTTCGTGTTACCCGTTAAGTTTATAGAGCCCATTGCTTCCCGCCGTTCACAAAATGGCGTCGTTCATGGGCCTAAAAATTGTTGCATACATTTGCATATTTTGCGCATTCAGCGGCCGTGCGCGACATTTTATTTGGTATAGTGCAGCAAAGGGCGCCAAAATGGCCGCCAGAACTGTTGGAAAATGTCAACTATGAGGCAAGACTATTACCAGCTAGAGAACCAACCAGTTGTTCCGATGTGCGGCTGGTCAGCCAACCAAAGCGGTAGCCATGCCATGTCCGTAATTATGCTGTAGACCAAAGCAAAATAATTACTTTGATCGCAAATGATATTATTTTGTTGGCAATGGGTGTACAGCGCGCAAGTGTGAGGGGCGTGTCCGCCTGTATTCTCTGCATGCAATTGAGCTGTGCAATGGCCGCCTGCAACCGGCGACGACGACGATGGCCACCATTAGCCAAAAGTGCATTGCATTTGGAAAATTTGCATATGCCTGTCTGGGTGGGAACGGTAAGGGATGAGGGGTGGTCTGTATGGAGGGTGGTGTAGTTTTCGCTGTTAGTTTCTGCAACCGTTTTGATCCTCCCGGTTCCCCCTTACCCTTTACCCAGTCACAAGTTAATTACTTTTTCGTACATTTTCGATGGCCGTTCGCACAAAAATTTTATTTATTTCACTGCACACGAAGCTGCCCCCATTTCCAGCTGCATCCATATCCACATCGACATCGACATCCACATCGACATCCACAGTCGCGTCCTCGTCCTTGTCAGCATTGGAGCCCGTCTCCTCGCGTACATTCACTTGCCGTTGCTCTTTGTTAGTTTGAATGCGTTTTCGCATTTATATGCAAATTTTTGGTTTGCATGCACAAAATATTGCTTTCGTTGTTGGTTCCGAGAGTTCGACAAATGAACAAGGACCATTGAGTGCTTCGAGTGCTGCAAGTCATACTCGTACAGCCATCCAGTTTTTGGTGTCCGGTCAGGTAAAACGCTCCCCGACTTCCACCAGAATTGGCTGGCAACTGCGCTAACCAATGGGCGACCAAACGTGCCAATGTGGGCTGAAACTGAACGTGTGGCTTTGCCTTGCCATTTGATATATTGCCAGAATGGTAACAGAATGAAGGAAACCAAAATGGGGATATTATATATACATAGGTACATACATTACATACATTTATTATATATGTAAACAAAATAAGCTTGGAGCAGCTTCTAGAGTTTCTTAACTGAGTTTTAAACTTTTAATTAACCAGCTCAATATGTAACGTTTATTAAAGTCAAAGCAGAAGCTGTATTTGTTTATCTAACAATATCTTGTTTCAAAAAGTAACTTAGTTTTCTTATGTACGGCTTTGTCTTCAACAAAATGAATGTTGTAACAAAGTTAAGTTTATATTTTTATTTCGTCAACTTTACATGAAAATCACTTACGTATAGAGTTTTGGAGCTTTGATACTGCTCAATCAAAAATATCTAAAATTTATTTAAAAAAATCTAAATCAGCTTGAGTTTCTGAGTTAGATATACACAATCTTAATATCAAGGCGAGAACAAAAATAAAGATAGAGATCTGAAGCATATACTCTTTATAGAATAGAACATAAGCCCATTCCAGTAACATAGATAAATGTATCATTTTAATACAATTTGTTAGTCAAAGTAAAAAGACTATGTGAGTAATTGAATTGAAAAATGTGTGTAAAATGAATGGCGCTTAGAAAAATGTGTAATTAATGTGTGTGTAAATTCCTTGCCTGAACTGTAACAGAGACAATTAAAATTAACGCCAGACAATGATGACATATACGAGTACAGCACAAGCCACAGCAGACGTGTAATACTTTACATGAAGATTTATTTCTAAGCGCGGAATCTTGGCACTTGCATAGAGTATCATTTAAGAGTATGTACTACGGCTACAGTATTGCCTTTGAGGACGTTGAGCAAATACTATCTTGCAGATACATTTTAGCTGTGTATAATTGTATATGTTCAAAACTGTATTTGGAATCAAATTGTTAAAAGATTATTAATAAAATAAATGAGCCAATTCTATATGGTTCTTTACAGTTATGAAAATAATAAGGTAAATCTAGTTGATATAGAAATATAAGTCTATTTTTTTGTAGATTTTTTTATTTTTTTTGTAACTCGATGAAACGTTGAGAAATAATATATTCACGATATGAGATATACTGTTATTACAGTGAAACAGTAATTGGAGTTCGTGGTGCATTCAGGTTTCAGCATCTTCAATAATTCAATCGATGAATTATTATATAAAAACAGATTTGCCAAAGATAGTGGGTCTGATAAAAGAATAGAATATTAGGTAACGGCAATATAAAGCACTCACATATAAACTCGTAATGTAATATAAATTGAGTTGTGTTTGTCTATAAAATTCAGCAACATTCCCTCAGTCCCTTCCTCCTTGGATCCCCCTATGCAATTCATAAATTTAGCAATGATAACCGTGCTGGGTTAAAGAAGTGGGGGCGTTGCAAGATTGCCGGCTGCATGTCCAGCAAGTGTAACATATTGCCAGGGCCAGACCCATATACAATCGAGTCCTTGCATATGCATATATGCATTGGTTCTTTGTAGCTGCGAGGATATGAACATGAGCATGAGGATTGAGCAGAGGGGGCACAGGGATAGCAGACGCACCGCCACCCAAACAAACACTCGACGCTTTTGTTCTTGCTGATGGAATTATTTGTTCGCACATTGTCAACTTGCTGACAACCCACTCCATCTACAATCAGGCCGTGTGCATCTCTCTATGCAGGCTATGCCCCGCCTACCCTGGTCATCATCCCATCGCCCCCAACACAAAGCCGCATCGCATGCAAAATGCAATTTGCCGCCACCACTGCCAAGGTTTTTTGGGATGTGTTCGGATCGACTCGGCTCGCCGCTTATCTTTGCTTTCATTTCATAAACCATAAACCAGCGACTCCTGCAGGTCCAGGTCCAAGTCCCGCGTCCGTTTCCTCTTCCACCCCTCGACCAGGGAGCATTTGGTTACAGCTTGTACATTTTTCGACCACAACACCAACTCAAAACTGAAACAATGAACTGCGAGACTCTTTGCTGCAACTGCAATTGAGAGACTCTACGAGTATATTGTGTGTACTGTATGCTGTATGCTGTATGCTGTATGTGTATGTGGACTGCAGTTCCTGCTACAATGTATCATCAGAGTTGAACTTTTGTGAGGCTGTCATAGTCAGAAATTGGTTGCATGCAGGCAAAATGGCAAACTGGTAAACTCGCAAACAGGCAAATTCCGAGCCCAGACTGCGACTTGATTTGTAACTTCATTAAGAGATGGTAGATTTTGTTTGAAGGGGACACAAATGAAATGAAAGGGGCCAGCAGAGTAAGAGGCTTCCCTATAAATCATATGAAAATGTTTATTACTAGCCCTTTGGCTCTGATCATAACACAATATGATTGCTTTTTGATAAGATCTTAAGATTCCAATTTCTCGTTCAGACGTCAACTGCAATTGACCTAATACGTGACAGAGGACAAACAATGTAAAGGCACATCTTTGTTTTGCTTTATTTTCCAAGGAAATGTTTTTCTTGTTATAATCAAAAATTTAGATAACCGTTGTTTCTGAGCGTTAAGTGACTTTAAGGTGCATTAGTGTTGGCAAACGCTTCAAAACAAATCAGACATTCAGCAGGCAACTAAACTCTAAGAATATTCTATAAACAGAGCAAAAGGTCAACTTCAAAATAAGCTTACACTTTTGTATAAAGCATATTCTAATGAAATAGCTTCTTACTTACTAAGATTGTAAATTGTCTATCATCTAATTGTAGAGTTGTTTGCAGTGTCCAGTTTATTTTGTATTATATATAGTATCTCCTAGTCGAGCAGAAGCGTTCGCAGCATTCTTGTTAACTCTGTTAATTACACGCTAACATGCATATTGGTAATTTGGATATAATTTTTTAATCGTCACAGAGAAAGAGCAACGTTCACCTATTTTAATTCATTCGTTACTTTGTTTTCCATATAACAAAATAATTTCCACAACATTTTCGTTATATTTTAATACCCTCAACACAATAAGGATATAATCACTATGTGTTGAAGCAGAAACTCAGTTAACTATATACAAGTTCTAGTCAAAACATATATTACTTTACCTTTAATAATATTGTTCGTTTTAACTCTAAATGTATTTCGTTTATAGGTTCTTTTATAAAGGCCTAAGCTGTTGTATTTTCTTATTTGTATCAAAGCGTATTGAAACAGATATTTTTGATTATAATATTCAACTTTAAGAGAGTGTATTAACGGTTTTTACCAAACGAATTAGGTTTTCCTTTTATTTTTAACATTAATTTAATCTTCTGAAATTGCGAGTCAGCTAATTGCGAAGCAAGGGATCCAAGACATTTTATGGCCAATATTAAAATATATAGAAATTATAATATTTAACATGATGAACGCCTTGGGGGCAGTCTCCGCTTATAAGACAGACACCTCAGACATCAAAACAGAAACCGTTGCAACAACAACTTATGTAAATGGCAACAAGTGCAGAAATTGTTATTGTTGCCTTTGCGATATCATGTCAAACAGACATTTCAATTCAATTAAGTTTTGTTGTACAAAGTTGCATTGAAAACTGAATGCGCAAGTTGAAAAACTTAAATGCAAACATTTTTTCATTTTAAAGCCGCATAAATTAATTATAAGCAACCGGAGATGTGCTCTAAGTTCTTTCCTCGCAGTTGTTTGGATTAATTCCCATCCTTATCTGAACCGGTTCTTCTATCGTAGCGGATTCTGGAAATCAGTGTAACAAAAGCATAAATCGATTAAATTTGCTGTCATTTTAAATTTGACACATGAAACAAAATGCTTCGAACCCCCAAAGCTTCAGTAGAAAATGGGAAAGGGTTCTGTATGGGGTTCCGGATAGGGATGTTAACGGAATTGAAGATTGAGGATAGGGGATTGGGCCTGTTGCTTCCATGCTTGTTACATGTAGCTCGGTGTGAAAACAACAACAACAACAACAATCACAATCACAAAAACAGAGCAACAGACACAGGAACAGCAGCACCAACATCGTGGAAACATATGCTCTTTTTAAACACCCCGCTTTTTTCCTGGCAGCCCTTTGATGAACCTTGTCTATTGAGTGGGCGGTGGGGCCTGTTGGGGGTTCGATGGGTGGTGGTGCATGGGGCGCTGTTGTCGCGACGCTTATGCAAATTGTCAGTCGTTGGACTGTGAAAACAATGTGAAGTCATTTGATCTTTGGCCGACAAAGAGTTGCATACGAGCACGAGTATTACTGAAGCACTTTTCTGGGAACCCCTGATAATATAATAACTAATATTGAAGCTATCTTTATGCAAATGAAATTGGAAAAGCCCTTTGGTTGCTACAAACTGAACGAGAAAATACAAAACTGGGAAGAGTAAGTAGATCAATAAATTTAAATAATGTTCTTCTTAGAAACGTGTAGAGAACATATGTCATCACTGAGGGAATAACACTGATATATTCAATCTGTGTGGCCAGTCGCTAGTATCGATAAATATCAAACGTTCAGTTGCCTTTTTAAAAATCAATTGTTGTTAACCAAATACATATACATTTATAAACTAGAAATACTAGTTAGTTATTAAAGATGCAGTTTTACTGGTCCCATTGGATCTTTGTCACCTAAATTACATTTCTCACAAAGTTTTCTATCAGATCTGTGCCTCAACTTTAGACACGTAGTTAGTGAAATCTTGTCTAGCATTGTCCCATCGACACATCGCCACATCGCCATTGCCATGGTTCAACGTCCATCCGCCATTGCCGGTTTCATTACTTGCATTGGGAACGCGCTTCCGACTTGTGCATGGCGATTGTAGTCGTCATGCCCCATTCATATTGAGTACCAGTTTAGGCCCACCTCGACCCCGTTTGTAACCAAGAGTTAAGCTCAACACTTACGACAACTTAATTTTTACTGAACATGCAAAAGTCCAAAGTTTCCATTCCTGGGATCGAGTCAAAGGTCTTTGACTCAGAGACTGGGAAAGGAGACTAAAACCCAATTTAAATTAATCAAGCTGGAGCTGTTGCTTTCCCAGTGCTTTCTCCATTGCGTGATATTAGCCAATTTATGTGCGTTCTAATGAATTTTTAATTGTTTGTGAGGCAAAACTAAAAGATTCGATCGACTACTTCTATACGTAACGTAATTGAAACTATGTACGTATACTCCCACTATTGAGACACAGCCAAGCACCCACTCCTTGAAGTTAGCCTCATAAATAAATTGCCGGCAATTACAGCGTTAACAAGTTTTATTGACTGACTAAATGTGCTGGGCTCCCCAATCGCAGTTCGTCCTGTCCAGCGAGTCCATTGAGTCCATAGAGACGGCTCCCTGACCAGTTGCCACATTTTTTCCGCCGCTTGTCTCTTCGGCAAGGACATTTCATGGGCTTGTACAAACGTTTAAATGTCTGTTAAGCCCCGTCCTCCAGTCGAATACACCGCTCACCGAAAATTTATTTGCGCTTTGTCGCCGTCTGGCCAACTTTTTGTTTTTGGCCAACACCCACTGGGGGTGTCTGCCCTTTAGGGGCGACAACAATGAATAATACGAGTACTCCCAGTTCGCAGCCTGCCAGCTACAATCGCTTGCAGTCAGCAACTCCCACTCCGCTCTCAATCTCAGTCTCTGCCTCTGCCTCTGTCTCGGCCTCTTTCTCATCGTGTACCCCATTTATTCCGCCAGATCAATCTTCGTTGAACTTCTGTCTATGTCCATATCCACGTCGCATAGTTGTCTATCGGTTCGACACTTTGTTGCATTTCAAATTTATTAGCAGCATTCGTTGCCCCGACTTCTATTCGAACTCACACGGTCCCATGTGTGCCGCGATAGGAATTGGATTCGAAATCATAATCCTACATATAGCGCATGGTATTCGCACATTATAAATATCAAAGACCAAAAAAAACCTGTGAAGAAAAATCGAATGGCATAAAAAATGTACTGGAAAAATCGAAAAATACTCATATTGTCGCATTTATTTTTCCTCCTGTGTCTTGGGAGTCGACGCCGGCGATGACGACGGCAGCCAATAAAAAGATAAAGCAGCGGCTGATATGGCCCCGGTTTAGGTACTGGGCTCTGAACATGTGCCTGTATGTCTGGGCCATGTGTAAAGGTTTCGGATGGGTGGACATGGTAGGGCAGCACAGGGAGCAGGAGACCGCTATCAGCATATGCGGTTTAAGTTGTGGTTGACATTTATTTCACGCGCCATTGCACAAATAAATGTGTTGCGGCCTGCCATTTGGGTATTGATTAGAAGGGGGCGGTGAAAGACAATGTGTTAAGAAAATATGGATACTCGTATGCAATAGGAGAAAACAGAGTCCTGCCGTTTTTTACTCTCAGAGCAACGACAGACCATTAAAGAATTTGTATATAAAATATACATACTCGTATATTTATAAGTAGAATTTTTATTAAAATATATTTTCTTCAATCAAACAATTTACTCTAAAGAATACAGACGAAATACGATTTTGGTCTATCATTTTCTTTAAGTTCGAGTGTTCTTTGTTCTCTGTTTTCACTCGATTTGAATAGTCCATAATAGATGAACTGATCAAGAGATTAACATATAAAACATACTTAAACTTAAATCGTAGAAAACAAACAATGGACTTATTCTAAATCAAAAGTACTAACTCAGATTCATGCTTTTTTAATCAAGTTATATTTAAGCAAAACAGCTCGTAATACTGATATATAATATAGATGTACTCTTAAGTCTAATTGGTTATGCAATGCACATATCTATTTAATTGTTTGGTGTATCCCAAGAAATCAAAGTGGCAATGGTTTTTCGTCAGTGGAAGCCTGTTGAATTATATTCACATTCCCATTATCATCCGATTCATCAAGTTGAAGACACGTTGTAGAACCCTTTCTCATGTGTTGCCTGTAGTTGGTTCAACATCTGGCAACGCCCACAACTTTTGGCCTCTTTTCCAGGTCATCTGGCTTGTAGTCGTCTGCTTTGGAGCGACTTCTTTATTCTCCATTCTCCATTTTCCATTTGTCTTCTTCTCTTGCGATTTTTAATTTTACGCTTCGAAATTTTATAATTTGTACGCTTTGAGCTGTTGCTTGATGTTGATGCCCTATTCCCCCTTCCTTCTTTGGCTTGTCTTTGGTTGCTTTGGTCCAAACATCAAAAGTGAAGTTTTTCGACTGCAGCACAAAATTCTTGTCACGTACGCAAAATTTTAATTGGTGCCATTAAAAGGCTGGCAAAGGACAAGTTAGAAAAGGCAAAGAAAAGTAACAAGAACTTAAGATCAGAATCGAATACAGGAAACATTTGTGTCTGAGAAATGAATTTAAATTTATCATTTGGCAGAAAGTATCGCCAATTGTAGATTAATTGAAATCCTGCGAATCTCCCCTATTGAGCATTTGATCTAATGAACTGTGACAGAGGCGATTGTGTGTGTGTGTGTGGGTGTTGAAGAAGGAGGAGGAGCTTTTATCCATATGAGGAAGACAGCGTTTTCAGCCAGTCAATTAGCTGAATGATTGAGCGCATTTCAAGTGAAGTGGTTCAAAGCTCAAATCAGAGATAGTCACAGTTGCTGTAAGTTATCCAAAGTACCCGATGAATGGACTTGCCTTGACGTTAATTAATGGATACTACCGAGGCTACATCTCTATTAAGCTAGAAGCCACATGTCAGATATATGTATACGAATATATATTTCACATGACAAGCAAAAACTAAACGGTAAACGTGAAAACTTTGGAAATTTTAATTGCGTCCCCACGGGCCGTGTGTTGACTTTAATTGTGTGAAAAAGCAAAAACATTCTAATTTACGATCCTATGCTTATTAAGTGCGCGAAAGGATGCAGGACATGTGAGCCATGTGAGCTGTGTGTGCGAGGAATGCGATAGTGTAATTATTATGCGGTTTTGGGTTCGTGCAGGCGCAATAAGGAATATGGTCGCAGGATATGGGAAGAGCTGGGCAGAGATGGGCAGAGCTGCTCCGCCGCCCGCCCGTTAGCACGTACGTGGCCTGGCGAACAATTGCGGCCAAGATTAGGCAGCTTAGCCGTCACGCCCCTGCTCCTGATCCTGATCCTGCTGCCGCACGATACCCGTCGACTCCTTTTGTGTCCTTTGTGTGTTTGCCTTTGCATACACACATTTGTGTCTGTGCCGTTTGGCACAGTCGGAAAGTCGCCGGCAGCAGTCGGCGTCAGTTGCCACAAAACAACACAATGTGAAAATGTACGCTCGGAAAAGTGTTTTATGCAATTTGCCTTTGTTTGGCATTGTAATTAAGTTGACAATCCATCATCATTCATCATCATCATCATCATCAGGCATTGCGAGTCTTAACAAAATTTGTTCGTTTGCCCATTGAAATGCTCATTTGTATTTTATATTTTGCATTTCCCTTTCGACTGCCTGGCGCTTATGATTTTCTAATCTTTAAGCAATTTGTACAATGTACAATACATTTTGTGATGCGTCTGAAAATATAAATTGAAATGGATTCTCCCGCCTGAGGTTTCAAATGTGGTCAGCATTCCACTGGGAAGGATGTGAAGAATCCTTTGATTGAAGAAAATAAAGTCATGACGTTTATATATTCGTACTTTTGTTTCAATTGAATTTAAAATATCTCTAACAGTAACTGAAAGTGAAATGTTTCATATAATTCTTTTAGCCATTTATGTTGAGCGTTTACACGCCCCATAATGATTCTGCGAATTAGTATTTTATAAAATCTTAATCCCAATTCTCAAAGTTTCAGAATGAACAAACTTTTAGAGTAAGAAGGCTAACTGTACTTTTCGTTCTAACCCAACTAGTTAGATTTAATTGTCTGCAAGACCCGACTGAGGTAACAATTTATACCAAATTCTAGCAGGATATTTTAATTCCAGTTCTTAGAATGGAATTAGCATTGGAAGATTGATATATTATCATGATTCCTCTTCTACAAGAAAAGAATAATAAAGAACAAGTAGAGAAGCATATTCGCTGTCGTTGGATAAGTGATCGAAGCGATCGAATATGAATGTTTTGATGTCAAAGGTCGCAAGAACACTAAATGCTGTTATTTTGATCCGATCATAGCTAACACCTTTTGTTTATCAGTATTTGTTCATCAAGTGATATGTTTACAGTAGAGAAAAGATATTCATTGCGTTTATTAAAGCTCCAGCCGTAATTACCTCGTACATTGTAAATTTCTCACGTCTATAATAGACTGCGATTTCAAAGACTATTCTGGTCGACCGTTTTTGAAGTTCATAGAACAGTGTTTTTCTGCTATACCACAGTAACCACATCAGCTCTGTCAGTGGCAGCGTCAAACCCTTCCAGGCGGGGCACAAATAAGACAAAAGTTTCTGTCAAAAAAAAAGAGATGAAAAAACTGAAGCAATGACTGCAAAAAAGGTGATAGAGCAAAGGGGCAGCAGAACAGGGGAAGAACGAGCTAGCGGGCAGCGGAGCAGCGAGGGAAGAAGCGAGTCGAATATGTGTATGTAACTGTGTTTAAACTCAATTAGCATAAAGTGCAATCCATCATATAAAATGTCAAAAACTGCTGAGCAAAGTTTTCACAAGTCAGTCAGCAAACTGATAAAAAAAATTAGAGCCGTGGACAGGGGATGGAAGATATACGAAGGAAATGGGGAAAGAGGAAATGAAGGGGGGGTTTTCTATAGAAATTCTAATATATTAAACAAATATGATAATAAAGTTGGGTGGTTGAGGTCGGGTTGATGCCGAGGACATTGCCAAAATCAGGAAACTATAAAAAAGTCAATGCAAAAACCAAGTATCAGAGTTAAAGGTTAAATTGACCAACTAAAAGATATCCTGTAACCATTTTAGGGATATTCTCATATATTGTATTGTACTTTATTTCAATTTAAATTATATTATTGATATATGCGGTACTTATAGATAGTATGTCGACTTCTATGTGTACTAATGTTATATTCTGATAACTAGGGACTTTAATTTCTCCTTATAGAATCCATGATTTACGAGGGGAAAAGTTCAATACTTTTAAATAGAGCTAAATTATGTTGAGAACCTACTAAGTAAACTAAGGTCTCTTGATCTTATAGTTATAGTTTGATAAACATGGCAAGTAGAGTCCTACCTAGTATACTTGGCTGGAAGTACTTGATTGCGGATGTGATCCTTTACATGTTCACTCTCCGGAGCAAAGATTTTGTGATACCCTTCTTACACATTTTCAGGAGTACAGGGTATACAAATTTTGCATAACTTCTGCGCCAAGTCGAAGGAGTTTTCTTGCATCTTCTCAGGTATTTACGAGCTTCCTGCGCTATAAAATGTGCTGTAATACCAAATTTGGAATTCAGAAAAAAAGTTGTAGAAAAATCCCAGTCAAGCATGTGGGCAGTTCCTGTTCAGAGGGTGGAGTGTTGAGGGAGTTTGGATCATAAATTTTCAGGTGAAGTGAGCTAGCCTTTTGTCTGCTTTTGAATTATTGTCACTTCTGGGGCAGGCTCATAAACTTGCAACAAAAGATGCCCAGGATATGGCAGCCCAGGCGCAGGACAGGGATATAAAACAACCGTAACCGTAGGCATGGCAAGTATAAACACACACATCATAGAAATAAACGCACATAGCACATAAGGCACTTGTCGTCAAAGTCTTATCGCTGATCATTCGATGTGAGCAAAGAGCTAATAAAAAATAGAAAATATGTTTAGGATTTGAAATTTTTTCATATCTAAATTACGCTCATCCTTCGGCGTATCCTGGAAGAGACATTAGTATAAAAGAAACTTAGGTGTAGCATACGCCAAGGCGCGAAAAGGACTTAAAATATATTACATATGTGTTATTTATCAATATACATAGGCACATGTCTATATATGTATTTAGATATTCACATAGATTTTTATGATTTTGTTAAAAGAATAAAGGTTCGAGGAAGGCATGGCCTTAAGTTGGGGGCAAGCTGTATCGTCTGCATTTGTGTTGAATGTAGCTGAAGGGGCAATTAGGGGCGTTGCCGCCTCTTTTCCTAATGCGCAGATCCCTGGACCTCCGTCTATTCAACATACATAAATCCTGAACCCAAAGGAGCCGGCAAATGCAGTGGCAGCAAGGAATTAAAATGGCAGCTGGCAACGGAATATGAAAGAAATTGCGAAAGAAATAAAGGAAAACCGTCAGCAAAAGCAAAATTCGCGTTGGCAAGCCAAGAAAATTGCATTACGCAGATGTTGCCAATTGCTAAGGAATCCAGAGGTGGGTGCTCTGGTCTTGGTTTGGGCGTGTGTGTGAATGTGGGTGTGGGTGCGGCATTCAAGAAGTGCTAAAGAAAAAGTCATAAAATGCAAGACGCAAGAAAAGAAAATTGCAAATGAAATGTTGAGAGTTTTTCGAGGCGAGCAGAAAACGGTAATAAAAATGGCGGATATAAAGGAATGGGAAGGCCAGAAAAGAGGGAAAGAGAAGCAAATTTCTATGGACATTATTATTAAGAAAAAACAGACAATTTATACAATATATACATATTTCTATTTACGTACATACATACATTTATATATATTCATCAACATAAACTTTTGATCAGAAACTACTACTACGAGTACAACAAGGAAATTTAATTTGCCCAACATCATTTTAAAAGCATAAATTTTAAATTAGTCGCAGAGCAGGAGCAGGAGCATGAGCATGAGCATCAGCGGCAGCAGCACCGTCAGGACATCCTACCCACTCCTGGGTGATGGACCCCAAATTAAGCAGAGACTAAAACCAAAATATTGTTTTTACCTTGCAAGTAAAATATTTATTCAATATTGTACAATATTTTCGGGAGGACGCAAAGGAAATGCCTTTAAATTGTAAAACGAGACGCATAAACAAATGCATAGAAGGACAAACATAAACACACACAGCCGCACACACAGGCAGAAGCAAAAGCTCTTAAGTAAATAATAAAATGTGTGCTCTTAAAAGCCAAGCGAAAAAGCAAAGGCAACAATCGCAAAGACAACAAAGGCAAATGCAAACACACATATCAAGCGGACTCGTTTTGTATATAAGCAACAAAGTGGAATTGGAACACTGCGCAGCGTCGTGTTTAAGGGCGGAGCCAAGCGACGAGTATGGAAACGAAATATCGCAATGAAATAGAAATGGAAATTGGAATGGTAGTGAAACAGACACAATCACACACACAAACACACAGAGGCACTGAGAGAGCGAACGCGGCACACATACACATACGCAGGCTCAGAGAGCGAAAATATGAAGCAAATACCAATGCATGAAGAACTCTTCTGATACACAAACACAAATACATATATCTGCCATACAAACAGATGCAGCAGAATCATCAGTTGACGCTCGGCTCGTGCATTGGTTGCCAAAAAGACTTGGCAATTGTTGTTGCTCAGACAGCG
Source organism: Hirtodrosophila trivittata (assembly GCA_035045065.1). Classification (NCBI taxonomy): domain Eukaryota; kingdom Metazoa; phylum Arthropoda; class Insecta; order Diptera; family Drosophilidae; genus Hirtodrosophila; species Hirtodrosophila trivittata. Next base: position 127,961 of record JAWNNK010001446.1, on the reverse strand, counting down.
GCGGCAACGGCAGCGGCAGCGGCAGCTGCTGTTTGATTATTTCAACACCGTAATATTAATGCAGCCGAAGACGTAGCCACAAATCCTGTGAACAAATAAAATAATACAATTTGTAGAAGGAGAAAATAACATACAAAATACATTTGAAAAATAAGACCTAACTTAGCGAAACACTTGCAAATGATTTATCTCTTTCATTTCAAATTGCTTAACTTAAATTTTGTGTCGTTCACCAGTTGTTGTCTACTCGTACTAAGTAGCTGTTTGTATAGACAGTATTTGCTACTAGTTACAGCTATTGTTTTATCGCGCTGTCTATGCTTGCGTTGTGCCGTCTACCGCCTGACCACCTGACCGACAGATCGCCTGCTCGTCCGCCTTCCGCTTTGTTTGCCATTAGACCAGACACATCGCAATTACATACACGTACACATGTACTTGTATGTACACGCATACACTGGCAAAAACTATATTCATTATACTTTAAATTGAATCTATCTGTGTACGTCTCCATATACATATATATTTAAAGCAACAGTGTAAATTATTAGTTACACTTAATTTCATATTTATATAAATATTAATATATACTCATATATATGTACATATGAATGTTTTGCATATTTTTCATATGAACTCAATACGATCAGCTTAATTTTTATCAGTGTATGTTGTACATCCAGTTCGTGTCGAGGTTAGTTTTCATGTAGTTGCTGTTGTTTTTGTTGTTATCGTTATCGTGTCTTGCATCAAATTATAGCGAAAAATTATCGCAAAATGTTACAAGCTTTGCGATGTCTGTTTTTGAAAATTTGCATATTGTTTTGGCGCAGTTTTCTTTAATCACAATCTTCTGGACTCAAATTTCCTGTATTTGCTTATTTTGACGTCTTTGTGCTTAATTCCTTAATTAAAAACACACGAATTTCAATATAACGAGTATAATTAATTGTAACTTCGACTTTTTAGAGTCTTTCCATTTTTATGTAGAGGTCATAACGGAGTCTCATCACAATTATCTTATCTTATCTGTCTAAAACATATTTTATTTTGTATGCATTTATGTAATGAAATTAAATTAATATCTATTGTATATGAAAGGCTTTGCAATTCAAAAGTTTTTACGCCAGATTTAGTACATAAAAATTCCTTTCTACAGAGCAATATTGGTTTCAAATACAAGAATCTTTAAGGTACGATTAACCTGCAGGCTCTATTGTGGGTATACTTTGTATGTTATATTCAGAATTATAGGTCATGTATTCTGATAGTAAGTTAAACCCATTCACAGCTCATCCCTACGCCGAAATACCGACGGCTGCAATCACTCACCTCTATTGTTGACTCTTGTATTGCCTGTCGGACAAAGCTCCCTAAATCATATCCATATGGCATATGCATATTTATATACGAACCTACAGTGTACGGCTGTAAATTTTTCATTGCAATTTCCAGGGAGTCCAGAAATGAAGTTGAATTTCTTACAACTAAATCAAAAGCTTTGATAAATTACATTACACACGCAAACTTTTCGTTCAACAAAATGGCCGGGTAGCTTTTGATGCTTATCTACTTAAAATGGGGCCAAAAACTACACCTTGCGCCCTCCTTGCACTCAGCTCCACAAACGATGCGTTTATGCTATGCTCAGTCTCATGAAATCGACTAACACACGAAAGCTGTCCTTACTTTGCGTAATTTCATGTTGTATTCTTAGCATTATGTTTATTAAATGAATATTTCAAATGTTTTGCAGCTTTGGGAAGTTCTGAATTCATGATATCATGATATGATCATAGTGTATACATAGTAAAAGTGTTGTGGAAATTGCGTGCCTTTAAATGCATTTTCTGCGTTTTTCAGTGCAATTTTTATCTCTTCGTTCGCGTTTTGTATTGCTCTTTTTTTGGTTCGTTTAACTCATGTGCAGTTTTTCCGACTTATTTTTATTATAAACTTACATTAACTAAATCTGAACTTGGAAAGCGACTTGTCATCACAATTAAGCAATTAGATGCACAATCGCCTCTCAAAGAGATTCTTCCCATGACTTATCTTACCATCGCGAAAATACACTTTGTCCTAGTCCCAGTCCAAGTCCAAGTCCAAGTCGAAGTCCCAGGGCCATTCCCAACGTAAGAATTTTAAAGTTAATATCACGTGACGGCATCAAGGAACTCGTTGTACTTGTGCTGGCCCTCGAAACTAAAGAGCTGCTGGCTCAGGTAACTCGACTGCTATTCACAAATTATTCGTGATTTATAGCCAACAGTTTTAGTTGTCAGCAATGAACATCTTGAGTGTTTAGGGTTGTCATCGTTTCATATATTTATGATTATTACTATTACGACTCGCTCGTGAGCTTTGAACTTCAATGCAATTCATAAGAAATTATTGAGTTGCTTTGGATTGCAGTAATTGCAGCTCTTAAACCGTCGATGGCCGCTATGGACGCCAGATGGAAAAAAGAGGAAAATTCAAGCAGTACTCGTAGATACAAAGATACTGTATGGATTTGGTCAGCTAACGACTGGCTTTGGCTTTCTATTTTTATGCGGCGCGTGTACGGAATCAGCCAGTGGAAGATAATTGTACTGAGCATTTGCATTATTATTAACATTAACATTAATATGAACGACAACAAACACGGTTAACGGCAACAACAGCACCACCAGAAGCAGCATCAGCATCAGCAGCAGCAGCAGCGTTAACACGTGTGAAAATCAAATTCCATGGCATCACCTACGCAAATTACAAAATGAACACACGCACCAGAAATACATGAGAGAGGGCTGTAGGGTGTAGGGAAGGGAGGAGAAGGGAGGGTTGGGGGTTGGTGTGCCTCGGGCAGGCAAACCTGTGGAACCTTTTTAATGGTGCTGGCTAACCTGGAAGAACACATGGCTGGCCTCCAACGGGTTAAACGCGTTCATCATGCCAAACAGGCCATTTCTCGCCCGACCGACCACCTGCCCAGCGAACAGACCACCTCTCCGCCTGCTGGTGCTTGTTCATATTCATTCATCGATGATTATTGCGTTAATTATTATCCTGTTGGATGCCTGGCACATTCATGGGCAGCGGGACATGATTGGGGGCATATTTGTGCGTAAACTTCAAAAGGAATGCCAGCTATTTTCGTGTAAGGCCCGCCTGTAACTGAACCCCATTCACGACTTAACGTCGCACACATAGGCATGCCCATCAGCCTCAGCGACCCCAAGTAGCGCATCCTGTCATCAACGTCCTGCCTCTGCTGTGTCCACTTGCTATGCCTCGAGTGCGTTCCTCTGCTGTCAGCAACTGACCTAATAATCACTTACTCGTACAAAGCGTTCGCTAAACGAAAAGTGTTGCCCGTTAAGTTTATCTTTTGTTGATCCTTTTGTTACTATTTTGGTACTTGTTTCAGCACGTTAATCCAGCTGCCCTAAATCCTTTTTTATTTGGTACAATTATTGTTGCTGAACTTGTATCGAAAAAGGACCTCAATATAACTCTTTGAGACCTGCGAGTTGCAGTTCAATAAGCACGATAATTTATTGTTTTTTAAAGTAATATATTAAGTTAAGTAGTTTTGATATCTTAGTACAATATATATATATATATATATATATATTTATATATGATAGTACTTAATAATGATAATTAACAGTATTGAAGTACAGAGAACTGTGTAATATATATTTTAACTTAATTATGAAAATATCTGCGTCTCTGCACCTTTGAAATTAACTTATAACGCGTAATACAACTAATTTAATATTGTATCTCTAGCTGAGATACACTAATAGTGTGAGTATTTGATTCCAGTTCTGAAATTCCCAGGGAAAGCTCGACTTAAACTTATTCCCAGGCGTGTCACAAATATACCTACGAGTTATGATTCCCAGAGGCTAAATCGCAGCTCAGACCCAACCAGTCAGTCAATCGTAGAATCGGATGCAGTCGTGAGATCGCTTTGGTATTATTAATCGTTTGATCAGCGCCAGCTTTGATCTTGTCTAATTTATTTATGAAATTGATCAATCAAGAATCGAATGTGGAAGTTGTGAAAATGAATGACGATGTTGAACAGATCTAGAGGTGCCAACTACCGGAATGCAACTGGCTACACTTGCACGAAGTTCCTGTTTTTCTGTCCGAGCACATTCTGTGTCCTGTACCCTTATGTGGCACTTTTGACATTGTGCACGTACCTTCAAGTGCCAATTAGGCATTTTGTTCATATCAAAGCCGACAATTACGTTCATACGTTCAGGCTCGGGCTGAACTCAGGTGTCCCCTAGCCGATATCGCGGTGTATTCGTATTTGCCGCGTTTACCAATTCCACGTCACATTTGGCTGCTTCATTTGTTTGTTTGCCTGTTTGTCTGTGGACTAATCGAAATTAAATGACGTGTGAATGCTGGCAGCTGTCTGGCATAGCTTTCAGTTGCTGTCAGTTTCCAGTTGCAGGTTACCAATTGCCAGTTGCCAGTTGCCAGTTGCCTGTTGCCCATTGACTCTTGCCAATTTTCGATTCCCAATTGCCACTGACTACGTTTCAATTATTGTTTGTTTTTATTTTCCTACTGCCTGTTGATTGTCAACTGTCGTTTTTGTGGTTTTTATCATATTTGTTGTGGCTTTTTGATGGTGGCCGCCAACAGACCTCATAAATTATGACGATTGTCGAACTCCGAGTGCGATTACGAATATGATTATGATTACCAACTGCCGTTTGCAGCTTTCATAAATTAGATATGTACTCCACTAAGCCTTATTACTGTAGTCGTACTTGTTTAAACAAAACCACTGTTGAAGCTAGTTAGTTCGTTTTGAATATTAATGTTTTTTTTTTTATCTCTTTCAACGCTTGTGTGTGTTCCTAACTTGAATCTTTAATTAATGTTTAAATTATAAGAACTTCAAGCTTCTTTCTATCAGCCTCCAGACATTTGGAATCGAAACTGTGAGAAAACTAGAACCAAGCGAACACTAGAGTGCTCGTATTTCAGTGAACGTAGTTTTAGTACCTCGATTCATTTTTCAAGTTTTCTGTTACAATTTCATTGACTTTTGTGTACCCTGTATATGATTTCAACCTGCAAATCGAAAAAAATATTATTATTATTAATAAAACCTAAATTACAAATGTTTTGTTTAAGCCCAAAGCACGAAAAGCTTTCAGACTATGGTGGCAACAGAACTTATGTAAACTGTAGCTATAATAGATCTAAGATTATAGAAGTAACATCAGTTTTAGAGCCTATATTTAGAGTACTACAATCACTCAATCTATAGAAATGCCTATAATTAGAGAATGCGAGAATATTTAAGATACATTTCGCAGTTGCCTTAAGCCGTTCTGCAAGAATCCAATTTATTAAGTTTATTTATATAGAACTATACATAAGCTATCTCCTAGTCAATTAACCTCGAATAGAGAATTTCTTATTTTGGCATTTCGTGCCACTTATTATTTGATTAAAGCTTGTTTCATTTTTATTCGGTGTGAGGTTAATGTTATCTGCCTAGTTAATTGCCAGTCAAATGGACCCAGTTGAACTCGTGTGTGTAAATTGCTCATTTTTATGCTTGATTCGTTATGGTTTCTTTTTGTGATCTTATGGCGAATAATGTGAAAAAACTGAATTTAAATACTGAGTATGTATGTATATATATTTTGGGGTCTACAAGATCTTTGCTCTAACTTAAAACCTGGAGTTAATCGCCTTATATCTTCCGCGGGTATTTTATAATAAAAATATGAAAATGAATTTGAAAAGAAGTCACTTTTTATACAGCTCTGAACAGAGAGAGAGCAGAGTGTTCCCTAAATCGTAAGTGAATGCATTTAAGTTTTAAAGTAATTTCACAATTGACAAATTGAATATCTATTGAATTCCTGGCTTAGCCAACAGTCAGTCGATCAGTGTACACTGTACACCCACCAGTTTCTTATTAATGTTGTGAGACTACAACATTAGCAGAAGCTGACTGCAACTGTCATCAAATTTCACTCAACATGTCATTATTTGCAGTTTTGTGCTAATAGTTTTCGTTTTTTCTCAACTGACGAGCCACAAAAAAGCCGTAGACAATGTTGTCAGCCTCAATGTACGCTCTGAAGAAATCAGGCAGCTAATTTACATATAAATTAAAACTTAAGCGTAGCTCAAAAGGAAACCGAGACATACGTACTCTCATCATTTGATGATAATAATGACGACTACGAGTCTGGCAGTGGATTTTCCAGCTGGGGAAACAGTTCAGCAGTTTTGCGAGCCAGTTTGTTAACCTCGTCTTCTTTCGCTGTATGGGATGCGACTTTCAAGTTGCTCGTCTGAAATTCCGCACAAATTTCATAAATGTCAAACAAGGGCGACTTATAGACGATTCTGGCATATATCAGGCACAAGTGTGAGTGCGGCATAAAAACGACAGCCACATGTGCCAACGATTCAAGGAGCTACGACAAACACTTTGCTGCACATGTCCTGCCATAGTCATACTCACCGCTAAGGCCCGAAGACCAACACCATCGTCCCGGCTCAGGCATGCACAAAAAACCGCAAAATGTTTAAATGTCTTTGATGGGTAGCTGTGTACGGGACATAACCCCAACTGGGAACTATGTGTATACTCGTACTCGTGTATTCAGGTTCAACCCAGGGCCCGACAAAATTTTGTTTTCAGCTGGCATTTTGTACGCTTCAAAGAATTTTAACAGTTCGAATTTCAAATATTTGTGTTAAACTATAACGGAAAATGTAAAAGTGGTTTTTAACACAAAATCACATCCAACACGAGTAGTTACGAGTATACAAACATTATAGAGAATGAGTAAAAAGCGGAGATAGCAACCTGTACGAAACACGTTACCAACCATTCTATCCATGACCTGACAGGCGATTGATATATCAGATCATTAATTATCTCCACGTTGTTTCCAGTTTCAAGTTTCGAGTTTCGAGCTCAGGCGCCTACTTTCTTGCCGCAATATTTGTCCAATTTCACGGTACATATTTGTAAAGATACAAATTTTTTGATTTTTTCCATGCCAATCTAATAAATTATTGCTTGTATCGATGAGATTCGTTTTGAGCTACTCAGACGAATTATTTGAATTATCTATTTATGGCATTGCCTAATGATAATGATTGCCGTTCCTTAATTAACTTTCGAATGACTAGCCCTGAGACCGTAGAGAATTAAAAGTAGACGAGTAAAAACCGAGTATACAAAAAAGCTTTTAACCATTTCACACTATGATTCTTCAATTACTTATTTTATTTTTCTTAATTATAAACTGTGCCCTTGTAGCAAACTGACATTTTTTATGAGTAGTTTTTTATTCGTAATGCTATGATTATTGACATGGCGAGAGATAAAATATTAAACTGTCATTAAAAGCCTAGTTCCCTTATATTGATTTCGATTTCTCTAAAATAAAACCAAGACAGTGCACCTAATAAACTAGTATTATATTACACCTTATACTTCTAAAGATGCTTACAGCATATATTTACTGTTCCGAAATATTTTCTTTTCTGTTACTTTTTTGTCGATGTTACAATACTTCTTTAACATTATTCAGATATTGATACATTGATATTACTAAATAAAAACATATTGTATAAACCGAAAATATATATCTGTATATGTCTGTAGCCTGGATATGTAATCGAGACCGATGCTTGTTGTTCAGTTTTCTAACTGCGTAAGTCACTTAGATATCATTTATCTATCACAAAGGTAGCTCCCTAATGTATTTTGATGACTGTCTATTTGACTTGCTTGTATGCTGCTAACCCTCGCTCACCTCTCACAACTCCAGATATAACCTCTAATTGCCATAATCCATTTATAGAAGGTAACCGTCGTACAACACGAGACAACCCTGTCGACAACAATGGGAAAGTGAAAAGAAAAAACAAACAGAATGTTTGGGGCGGGGGAGGTAGTTGGAATATGACAAGTCTAGTAAATGGAAAAGTCTCCACAACACCACAACGACCGCCTGCTGACTGCCGTATAATAATAAAAAGAAATACGAGACGCCTTCGACGAAAATCCTTTTTATTAGTCCGATAAAAGCGGGGAATGGACAGAACATGAAAAGCCAAAGGGCCGCCAGACGATTTGCATTGCCTACTTTGCGGCGTCTTTTATTTTCTTCGTGTTCGCTGGAATTGTACAAGGAAAAGCTGCGCTTATTATAATTTCCTTTGTGCATTAGTCGTTGTTGCTCACCCCAATTGTTTCGTCCACTGTGCACCCACTGTGCACAGTGGGTTAACTGGCTATATGCCATTTCGCTGTAAGCGGCTGCTTTTTATGTTCCTTTTTGTATATCCATTACGATTTATAAGTGCAGTTGTTGTTGATATTTTTCAAATGCATTTGCCACATTCCCCCACTGCCATCCCTCACCTCTCACTGCAAAGCCATTTGGATCGGCTTGAGGCTGGCTAATAACACCGAAAGAATAGAAGACAAACAAAAATAAAAAAAAAACCAAATAAGTCGTTTAATTTTCTAATAAGATTTCGCGGTATTTTTGTAACAAATTCATAAAAACTCCCCGCACGTGCTTTCTTAATAAGCCCACCCGTCGAATCTCCTTCATAAAATTTGCTACAGAAATTACCCCAAATATTCGGAATATGTTTGTATATTCTCCGTGAATTTTTCCTCTTTTACCCTCACTCTACTAAGGGTTTCAGTTTCAGATTCATTTGGCTTAGGATGACTTTGATTTGTGTGTTTATCTTTTGAATTTTACTGTTTTTTTTTTCTTGCTTTCTGCACGCTTTTGATATTAAAATGAGCGGAAATGATGTCCAAATATCCGCTTTCTATAATATGGAGCGGAGGATAATTTTCAAGACAGCTGTTGGAAAATTTCAATTTGATTTCCACGCGGATTCCACAAATTCATTACACGAGTACAAGTATTTATTATTTGTAACATGGGCCCAGGTACAGCTGTCAATTTGAAGTATTCGGTAAATAAAGCGCCACAGACTGATAGTTAGATAAAGCATTGATAGATATGTTTGCAATATTGTAGTTAGTTATGTCTGGTCCAATGTTTATATTGGGACTACATGGCTAAACTTACATGTGAGCGACAGTCTGCAATTCCTCATGCCCCCCTCTGTCATCGCACATTTGTCACAATAAAATAATAGAGATATGTGATGAGCTTTCAATAAAAAATAGTTCTGTCTGTAGTTCTGGGCAACAAAGTAGTGTGGCGAGGCTTTGAAGTCGCCCGCTCGGACATTCAATTAGCTATATTCACACCTACCAAGAGTTAGTACGGGAGCCCACACAAAGCGGGGAGCGATGAGTTCCAAAGAAACAGAATCCGTATCCATACGGACAATACCTCTTGCCGCTGCTGGGGCACCGTCAGAGAGCCAGTCGCCTTCTTACTTGGTTCTTTTATTGATCGTTAAACATGATTTAGGCCTGACAATGAGACATTGTTAGGAGCGAGAAGGCCATAAAGTCTTGCGGTTTCTGTGTCGGTTTCAGCCACTTTACCTTTACCTTGCCAACAATTTGCAGCTCAAATTAAACAATTTTGTTACTGTCTTTTTGCCGACAAAAGCCGAAAGCAGCTACTGTTGGGTTTGCGGTCAAACTCAGACTGAATTAAATTTAAAATAAAAACAAAATTAAATTTCAATAATGCTACTTTATTTTATTAATTTTCATATTTCCATAGTTATGTTTATTAATTTGTTTCTTATGGTACAATGTATCATACATTTTTCTTATTATTTATCCGCAGATTTCTTTCTTCTTATTTCTTTTTACAATTTCATCTTTCAAATTTGTTGATATATTCTTATTATTTTATTTCTTTCCTTTGCCCTTATCGACCGGTTTGCCGGACACAAATTAATTTGGTCGAAACACGATAAAGCTTGTAAGCTGTCTATTGGCTTACCGTACGAATTCTTCTTTTTTTTGACAGGCGGCCTGGGAAGAAGCTCTTTGCACGCACCGAACCAGAACCAAGACAGCTTCACACATTTGCATGTTGTCTTTAAGGCTTTATGGCTTCTAGCTTCTTAAATACCCTTGTAGAGCCAAATTCGATCGAGTAATATATGCTCCTAATCAAATCAGTGTGCGGAGCCGATGAACTTATGACAGCCGTATGTCTTAAAATCGTCAGCTAATTCCGTTGCTACATTTATATGTGAATAGAATCAAAATATCCTAATATTAGATATCATTATTCAGCACGTTTGAAAGCAGTATTGGGCTTAAACAAGGTTCTATATAAATATCGGCTATTTTGTTGAAGAGTTTTAAGCCCTAAAAGAGTATTTAAAGTTCTGCATACAAAAATGAAATTTTTTGCATGTTTTGTTGTACATTTAGTCTTCATCTGTTGCACGTTTAAATGGTTTCTAAGTGGCGTAAATCTTAAATTGTTGCCTCAAGGCGCGTCGCTTATTGCTGTCGGTGCTGCCGTTGTTTTTAGTGCAAAATTTGATTTGAACTGCAGTCGATGAGGATTTTTAGGGATTAGGTTTAGTAGTTCTTCAATGAAAGTACGGGTTTGGTATTTTTATACCCTAAAAGTGGTTATTGAAAAGTTGGGAAGTTTCTGCTTAACACTCTGTGTGCAAGATATGTGCTTTGTCTTAAATTTCTACAAATTCTTCTTTAGAATAGGTAGTATATACTTATATAATACCAACAAAATTGAGCACAAGATCTACTCTTGTTAGAAGTTGTTGTTCCCTTTCTAAAGTATCTCAATTGAAGATATCAATTCTATCCACGACGCATTGAATATTTAATATTATTTTGATGAAAACATGACTGAAAGAGGATTCTATAGTCGATTCTTCGAAAATTGTGTTATTTTTGCCTAATTTTATATGCAAATTCTTAAAAGATACATACTTATTTATATAATGAAGTTTTTTCTTTGCTCCTTCGGTTTTACTTTGTCAGTCCGACATTCTTTGTTTCTGTCTGTGTTTTATTTTATAATATAGACTTTAGTTCTTTTCTGATTATAGCCAATCCGTTTCAATCAGTTTAAAATTTTCTTACGCTTGCCCCAACAATTTTACCTTAACCTTAAGATCTTTATAGACTAGGACTAAGACAAGCAGAAGGGAAATAGCTTAAGTTAATTGGCTAGTTAAATTATATAAGTCGATCAAAACATATTTCTTATGATATTCATACACATAAAATAAATTTTGGGAGTATTAAGGCCTTGTTGATGCATTAGTAAAATTGCGAATTTATTTTCTTTGGGGCAACTTTATGGCATATATCCTTATCGCATCCATTGTCAAAACCGCATTTATTTTTATATATTAAATACATAGAATGATTGATTGATTGTCCAGAGATGAAAAGAAAAGCCAGTATCAATGAAATTATAAGTTCAAGTATTGCAGAGCCGGGAAAACCGTCCGTAGTGCACGTACCTAACCACGCCCAAAATTTTGCACCCATCATCAAGTGGGAGTCAGAGTCGAAGCCAGAGTATCGACGACACAGCTGTCAAAGAGAAGCATCAAATAAATGACACCGACAGTCACAAATTTTTGTCACGCAGCTTCAAAAGCGCTGTCGATGAGGACAGACGTAATCAGTTCCGCTTACGCAAGTCAGAAGTCGGAGCTAATGTCTGGAGACCGTCAAAAGTTCTTGCAACTAGCGATAGGCCATAGACGGTTAACGGGGGGTCATATGGAGTCTCAGGCTGATGATGATGATGACAGTAAAACGGGCTAGCAGGAAGAATTGGGGAGTGTGTCACGCGTGTGATTGACAAGGATTTATGATTGTTGTGCAAATGTTTTAGTCAGTTAAAATTTTAATATCGACAGGCCCGAGTGAATGACCTGCTTAGATCATTTCAAAAGCCGTGCAAACAGCATTCATTCAAATGCTGTGAAGATTACATAATATGCAATATAACCAACACCCGGCGGTTCAGTCACCTCAGCCAATGTATCCGAACCCCACAACCGCAATTACAACCCCAACCCCGACCCCAACCGCAACCCCAACCTCTCCAGTCAAACAATTTGTGCAAACATTTGCGGACAAATTTTTCTATGCGCATTGCATTTCATCTCTAAGTCGAGATATGGCCGACCAGGACGACAAGTCCCTTTCAAGTTGCACCCACAGAAGTGTCTGTGTGCATGTCTGTGTCAGTGTGTGTGTGTGTGTGTGTGTGTGCATGAATATTCATGCCATGTTTATGCATATTTGCGTGTCAAGTGATGGTTCTACCTTCCCTCTACATCACTCTGTTGCTCTCTTTCTCTATTTTCTCAGCATTTCTCTGCACTTCTTGCATCTCGTCGTATGAGCAATGCTTCCTACTGCAATTCAGATTCTCGTCCTTCTCCTCCCCCTTCTTTTGGCTCAGTCTTGTCTCGGCCAGGGCGCATTTCAAGTTTGTTTACCTTGGCAAATGTGACGGCGACGGGCGCTGTGTGAAAAATTTCTGTTTATGCTCACATTTCATTTGAACGTGAGTTTGTTTGTTTGCCAATTTGAAGTGCTAAAATGTCGGGGAATAGGGAAAGAGACAAAGAGGTATGCCCCATAGGGTGGGCTAGATGATACAGGAGACTTTGACTGCAACTTGTGCTGTGTATGCGAAAAATTGTGTAAAAGAATGAGGTCTTTGTATATATACTCATACTATCTGCTAAATGTATACTACCAAATGGGCAATGGCCTTTGATTGGAGTTTTTTGAACAGCATTTAAAATTATTCAGTAATTCAACACGTCACTAAATGTCTGTCTCACTAAAGTCCGCTGATTACCCACAAAATACTTTAAAAAGCCATTTATAATACATGCGAAAGCCAAAACAGTGTCTACATATGTTCTAGAAGCAGACTATATAGACTCTTAGCCTGGTTTGAGCGTATTAACCAGTAGAATACAGTCCAGGTTTTCTTCCTAATTGATAATTGTGGAAACAAACAAGATTTCAACAGTCGTTTTCCTATAATTAAACTGTACTAAATAAGCAAGAGAAAGGTCTTCATACAACTTCCACCAGGCCAAAACTTGATTTTTAACATTTGCAATCGCTTAATCTGTCAGCACAATTTATGAACTTGTCGCTACCCCGATAGTCTGAGTAACACCTACCTAGCCCGTAATATCCTTAAAATCACGGTTTTAGCTTTCATTGCCTGTGCCATTAAATACAACAAATGAGCTTTGATAGTGTCAAAACAAACAAGCCATAAAGCTTACTACAGAATATATAAAAGAGCGGCACATTGTGCGTGGATAATTGAACTGACTAGGCTAAAAGAAATGCCTAACAAACATTAACAGCAACAACAACAACAACAACAAAAACCTAAACAACAACAACAATCAGAAGAACTAATTAAATGCCGCAACCCCCCGAAGTCAAAGTTGGTGAACTCGTTTTCATTACGAGTTAATTTGAATGTAAATGAAGACAGGGCAAAGTGAGAGAAGGACAGAATAAGAACATTGGGACTACGACGGAGTAGATAAAATGTAAAATGTTTTTGGCTAATGTTTCAATTAAGCAGACAGTGAAAAATTTAATTTTCTTTCATTTGGCAAGCAATGTGGAAATGAAAATTGCTGAAAAGTGCCACCCAAGCCGAACCCCCGAGACGCTCTCTTACAAACTTGCCAATTGAGTTGGACGGTTCTACTTCGGTTGTCCTGGGTGATGTTCACAAGGAATTTCAATGTTCCACTCATAATTTCATGTAATTTCCATTAATTGTATAAAATTATTGCCGTTGGCTTCCAGATACTTCAGAGACCATAGCTCGCTCAGTAGCCATTTTCATGATTTTCTACGCACTTTGGCAATAGCTGCAAGTGCACTGAAACAGCCAACGAAACCATCTTCAGCAGCATCAATAACAACAAGAGCGCCCAAAAAGTATTCGTCTACCAGATACCAACAATCCGCACCCAAGCAATTAAAGCTTTAAAATACATTTCATCTACATACGGTACAGTAAACAGCCGTTTAGAATCAGAGCGTCCACACAGGAAATACCAAGTCGAGTGCGTTGTGAATGGTATTTTAATAAATAATAGGGTGAAAAGTGGCCTCTTCTTCATTTGTACAACTTTTTATACCCTTTTAACCCATTTATAATGGGTACAGGGTATAACAATCGAACAGCGGCAGCCTCGAACAGCAGCAAACTGTCTATGTTAATTTCAGACCTCTGATGACTAGCCGGCTACTGGCTACTAGCTACCTTTTATTTTAAGGCGACGCGCAACGGTGACTGGCTGTTAACAGACTTAGCCACGATTTGGACACGATCATGATCTGGGTATCCATATTCAACCCATTGAAGTGAAGCCAAGACCACTCAGGGGCATCTTTTAGCTGGCTTTTGTTCTGCTCATGCTGCAGCTTGCTCCGTGGGGCTTCAACGAGTCCGGCTGCAAGAAGGCGGTATGCAAAATTTTTGTTCAGGGCTCTGCAACATGAATGGACACGCCTATTTTGCATGGTAGTCAGTTGCAATTGTCATAAGACCAAACTGGCAATATACCCAAGGAGTTATAGCCCAGGACCAACAGCTCCATGCTGTTGTAAAACGCATGTCTTTGAGCCACAAGCAAGTTCTCTTATGTGAGGCATTCTTATATGTTCTTAAACAAAATACAATAATCAATATTTATATTAATTTATAGAAAGCTTGATTATTATTTAAAGAAAAATTAATTTTATTATCAAATTATTTACGCTATACTGAATATCTTTTTTCAATTTATTTTATTTATTTTTGAAGACAAAACATTTCTACTTTAAATAGACACATTATATAAATACTAAAAATAGTAGGTAATAAAATAGAATAGAATATAATTAGAAACATAGAAATACAGAAATATAACACACAAAACTACAATTGAGTCTAATCATAGCCCCAACACCATGGGAAGTTTTATTACCTAATCCGGCCTGCTATACCCCTCCCTATCCGCAGTTCAGTATTGTAAGTACATATAGTTATTGGAGCCTACTTAGTAATAAAGATACTCTAAGCTAGAAATAAAGATACTCTAAGCATATGTATCTTTTGAAGAGATCAAGATTGACTGAAAGATTGTTAACAGGTTAAAAATATTTTACACGGTCCCACGCTGTCATTACATAGTTACAGAAAATTTTCAAGCTAGATGTATATATATATATAAAGTTGAGACAGGTCTCAATTTCTTTTACCACACCCAGAGCACAATTCGGAATTACCTTTGGCATGGGTCGGTTCGTTTTCTTGTCGCAAAGTTGCCCTGGTAAATGAAAATAAGAAAACAGCAACACGTGTCCATTTTAATTAAAATAAATAAACATGCGGAAACACAGAAATAAGCCGTATAGAAAAACTACAGTTCCATCAAATGAATGGGCCAAACAACCAAAATTCGCGGCACGGGAGTTGCCCGAAATCATGTTACCATTACCACCATTTCCATTTCCATTACCATTTCCATTTCCATATCTACTTTCATTTTCCTTTTCGTTTTCATTTGTTTTCAAAGGCAAACGTCAAAAATTGTTGGTACTATTAAATTTCATGCGTCTATTTGATTTGCCATCAAGGGGGGAGCGAACTACGGCTGGACGTGAGGGTTACGGTGCTGCCCTGGGCAAAGGGTTTGGCTGAGGCGCTTCCTCATTGCGTGGGTGCCTCAAGCTATACGAGTGTAATATTTTTTGGCTGCCGTCTTGTACGTACTTTGTATACAATATTATTTTTGTTACGAAACGTGCGTATTCGAATTTGAAGCGAATTATTATTTAAGAAACCATGGAGAGGCCTTCAGGGCCATTTGAATTTAGCGCAACTGGAAACGCTTCTTGGAAAACCATTGCACAACAACTTAATTTTTTGTATAGCAGCTACCAATTTGCATGCGGCGTATAATTTACAATAAATAAATCAAATGCAAAACGAATAAAAAGAAGACCATCAACCCCGTTAAAGGCTCAGGCTTTCTGGGAGGAGTGGATGAGTGAGTTATTAGCTGGGCCGAGGACGAGGCCGGACCAAGCTACGCTAGACCAGGCCATGTCCTTTTGTGAATGCAGCCCTTTGTCTGGCCAGGATTATGGCCATTTATTTGCCTATCATGTTGTGCGGCAGTCTTACAAAATTATTTACCATTTGAGGTAGCCTTCAGTTCGTTTACCGACTCGACTCCTGGCAAAAGTTTTAGCTAAGGCGATTTAACGACGCAGTACAAGAAATCAAAATCAATGAAGATTTGTGGCACAATGGAGCTCAGCAGAAGCACGGCTTCCATGAGGTTTGCCCTTGATTCGCATGTCAGGATTTATAAAGTTTTGCGCCCCATGAATCCTCACTTAGCCAATGCAAACCTTTAGTCTAGCTTCAATTATTTAATATTAATGGAGGAAGCACAAGGACTTAGTTGAAGTTTTGACTTTTGTATTGGCTTTTCGCATTGTTTTAAATCAGATTTAATTAAAACTGAAATCTTGTAAATATCTCTGTGGCTGTTGTCTACCTGCAGTTGAGCATTTCCTGCATCGAACAAGTGGAACCCAATCAAATTTAATACAGCCAGACAAAGCTCTTTTAGATATCTCTGGCGCTGGCCATTGGCAAGCAATAATAATAATTTATGTTATGCCTGCACAGAAGATCTGCAAACGATATATGGCGGCCATACCATTATATAAATGCTCGTTTTTGATTGATTCAATCAAAATGAACAAAACGCAACGACGATCGCTGGACTGCGCTTATTTCATGTACTCGTACATGTCCATGTCCAGTTGGAAGCATCAAGTTTTCTGCATGCCTGTCACGTAATTTATTGATTTAGCTCTTGGGAATACGAAACGGCGGATCGGGGCACCAAAAGCAAATCGTGAAAAATGAAATGTTTGCCACCGCGCTGCCTGCAGCGTGCAACATCTCGGGTTGGGGCATGAGACGTTCGCAGGAAAGTGGCCATGCCTCAGTCTGCCTAGCTGCCTGGCTGACTGGCTGCTTGGCTGGCTGGCTGATTGGTTCATGTCGATGTGATCATATGGCTGGCGGCTGCAAATTCAAATGCATTGGCCAGATCTGTAAATGCAACTGCGTAAAGGAGGCAAGTCATTTACGCATGTACGCCTCAAACGATACACACAAGCATCGGTCTCCAACTTGTACTCATACTTGAACTGGATAGTCGGCCAGCGATCATCGATCAACAGATGCGACTGAAGATAATGGCCGACTTGCCATTTTGCATTTTTGCATTTGTAATGAAACTGAAAACCAGAATGAAATGTAATTTTTTTCTGTTTTCTTCTTTTAAGCCAAGCTGCAGCCATATTCGCAGCCATAAAGAAGACAACACAGACAGATACTTGTATATAGAGGATCGTCGATCAACAAGCACATTGAACTTTAGCAGCTGCACAGTGGTAGATACAAAGTAACGTGTGTGAACAGGATAATGACAAATAACTAGATTGTACTGGGTTAATATTAAGATTAAAAATACATGCAAACATAATAAACAGCATTATTTTACTTGAATACACTACAATTTTATATTAAATTAAAGTAATTATATATTATAAAAGTTATTTAAATTTAAATATTAAGAATAACCAAATATTTAACCCGTATATAAAGTGTTTGCATTCATACCATTCTCTCAAGGCACTAATTCCACTGTTATAACTTCTGCCATGGGTGTAGCGCAGAAGCCACTACTTTTAGTCCCTGGAGGATGAACGTAATCAAGTTTTTATCCAGTCACGAGCTTAAATTAGTGCAGAAAGAATTATCAATATTACATAATGAGTTTGTACTGGTGCAATTTCATAGGTGCGTTCAAGTCCTTGTGGGACTTACGGAGTGTTGGACAAGCTTGGGTTCATATTTGAATGTAAGTGTTTGCAGCGAATCAGTCTCTCTAAGGCTTTCGCTGTCGAATATTAGATCAAATCACACACTCAGCTATACACACGCGATGTTGCTGCGTTTCTCCTTCTTGCTCTCAGCGTTAACTCAATTTGAGTTAGTTTGTCTGCAGTTTTCGAATTCAAAATGGTTTAATTTTATGCACAAATCGGGCAAGTTGCGTGCTAAATTACGGGCATCACAGTAGGCAGACACGTAGAGGTAGGCGGTCTTCAACTTAGCCTCTAACTGCCAGGTAGCTTGTAAAATGCATGCCCATGGGTGTAAAAGTAACTAGAGCTAAGCCTTAAACGAGTCTGTGCGCATTACCATCGATTTTACCTGTGAGCTTAGAACAGCTGTTAATCCAAGTCCATAAAACCCAAAGCCGACTCCAAGTGGTTCCTAGTAAACAGGTGAAAATATCATCTAAGCATATTTCAGTTTTGCAATCTTTTTTTTCATTTCAGTATTCAGTCGATGTCCGAGTAAGAAGCAAGCATGTTGCTAGTGTTCTTGTTGTTAAGTCTGGTCTTGCCCAGCTTGCAGGAAAATGTCACGACGTCTGAAGCACCACAAGCTCCATACGCTACAAAAGCGGGCTGTGAGGCAATGCTTAAAGGTAACTCCGAATGCGAATGCCAGGATCAGCGCATCAAATGCGGTGTGGTAACCATTAGCAGCTCCAAGCACCTCTACAGCATCAGCTGCAGCATATTCGATGTACGAGGCTTTGGGTATTTGCCCCCACTCAAGGCCGGCCGCATTGGACCCCTAAGTATCGACAACTGCGCTATACCCAACGAACAAACCATTCGCCAGATGCTTTTGAAACTGGGTGTTACTAACTACACTGAACTGGACGTGAGCAACTACTTCGAGACGCGCGACGAGCGGGATGATATTTTAAAGCAACGTTTTATTAACTATCCGGGTCTCAAGAAGCTCTCGCTCATTGGTTTTAAGTCTGTACTGCCCGCAAACTTTTTGCAGCACGTCTCTGAGATCACAGAACTAACGCTTAAGGGCAGAAGCGATTTGCCTGCTACACTGCTGCATCCTCTTAAGCGTCTGACTAGGCTCTCAATTGTTGTTAGGAACATGGCTAGTGTGGCCAGTGAGATCTTTGCGAAACAAACGAATTTGCAACAGCTCTCACTTGATTGCTCACTTAAGAACAGCAGTGTGGAAATGTCCTTGTTAAGCTCGCAGGAGCTCTGGCACATGACCCATCTACGTGGCTTCGAGCTGCATAACTGCGGCGACAATGTGCCTGCAGAGCTGTTCTGGAAGTCAGACAATTTATCCTATATTGGCATACGCAGTAACATCAGCTACCTAGGCAGAGATTTCCTCAAAGCGCAAAAGCAACTGCTGATGCTACACTTGGAACGGAATAACATTGCCAGGTTACCGGACGAATTGTTCCACCATTCACCAATGCTGCTAGAGATTCATTTGGCCCACAACAACCTGGATCGCATACAAGGGTAAGATCTGCAAAATATTTTTGCTCTATCATATCCAATCGCTTTCTTTCTCCAGGGGACTCTTCGATAAGCTTAAGAACCTACAGGTGCTGAATCTGGAGCACAATCCAATTACAACTGTTGCGTCGAATGCCTTTTCCGTAGTGTCCACTGCTCGGATCTATATTGGACATCTTTATAAGCAGGTGACTACTGCAGATTGGGCACGTTCCACTAATGCTACGCTTTGCGAGGAGGAGTATATCAATGGTGTCTGTCTCTACTGTAAGCGTGATGAGTACCTGGATCACTTCTCTGAAAAGGAAACATGTAACAAGCCCAATGATCCCGGAAAATTTATTGAGGTTCTGACTCGAAAAGTTTTTGAAAATCGTCTAAAGCTATCGCATCCCGACAGTGAGTACAAATTTAATATTATTATTTAACTTATATATTGTAAAATTAAGAAGAATTGAATTTATCATATAGTAAAACACATAATCTAAATTGAAAGGTAGATATGAAAGTAACTTCAATATGAAGGATAACACCATCAATGGAAATTGATAAGAACGTTTCTCACATTTTGCAATATTAAATATCGTATGCGACCCCCTAATAAATGCCAACTTTCAACTTCACCAAACGTTGCTGCTGCCTCGCATTGAAAATGAAATAAAAGGCAGCAGATATACAAACAATATTAATATTTGTTGCTTCTTTCAACGGCAGCGATAAGAAACCAAAGTGAAAGTAATGCCTTGGAGGAGTAGGTTGGGGAGATGAGAGTGCTGCGAAGTCAACGTCATATTTTTATATATAAATCATGAACAAAAACAATTTATCTTTTGATTTGTAGCGAGGGATGTTGCCCATAAAACGTACAAAACTTTGCCTCCGTTCATCTGTTACTGTTCTTATAAAGGAAAGGGGCGCAACATGTCAAATGTAATAAGGCAAATGTTTTTTGTATTCTTTTTCCTGAAGTAAGTGAAAGTAACACAGTTACAGTTCAGAATTGTTTAGCGAAAATGTTGTGAATTATGCGGGTTAAGGGAAAATACACACAGGAGCGTCAAGGCAAGCGATTTAAGATCTTAGATTGGTATCATTTATGGTAAAAAGCAACAGCCCCGCACTTGCACAGACAAGTCCCATTTCTGCCTTGTTATGTAAATCACATTTGACATTTGTTATTGTTGGAAACATAACGTAAATGATTCTCCCCATTCGAACGAAGGGAAGTGGGTTTTCACGGTGTTGACATCTCATAAATGTCAAGGATACACACATTGAACACAGTTGGATGTTGTATTTAAGATAATTGAAACGCAATAAATGTTTA
The DNA here is from genome assembly GCA_035045065.1 of Hirtodrosophila trivittata. Lineage (NCBI taxonomy): Eukaryota > Metazoa > Arthropoda > Insecta > Diptera > Drosophilidae > Hirtodrosophila > Hirtodrosophila trivittata. Next base: position 107,202 of record JAWNNK010001446.1, on the reverse strand, counting down.
TTTGCGAATATATTACTAACGATGATTTGAAAATTGAATGAATTGATTCGCAATCAAATTATTAAAAATAAAAATAGAAATATGGAAACATTTAAACTATTGAAATGGAGCATTTGCCTTTATGCTTTGCCAAACTCTTCTTATTGGTGAATACTTAGCCTTATCTACTACTGTCACACACTCGGGATATGTCGAGCTCATACAGCACGACGTAAATATATGTTTTAGGTCAGCCTTTGACTCACATTAATGCAAGCTATAACTCAGGGACGCTCAGAGCCTACAGACATTTACTTGGCGTCGGCTCTTTAATCTTAATTTGCTGTTTGAGGTGCCACTAATAAAACGCGCGACAAGCCGACGCCACCATGGAGGACCACACTACAGACTGCGAATGCTTTTCTCAAGTTTGCAATATTGCACTCGGGATTTTCTCCTTTTCCGATAGACATAATTTGTCGTAAGACACACTAAAAGAGCTCAGAAATAACGATGGAATGTTCGTGAAGCGAGAATACAGAATAATTAGGTCCTTCATACAGGACAGTGATCACAATTACCCAATAAGAAATATTAATATAGTTAAAAGTATTTCAATTTTCTATATATTAGTTACATCACACTGAAAATTTCAAGGTTAATAAAAAAAATAAAGTAATCAATATGTTTGGTGAATAAACTGAAAAGGCTATTTCACTTCTGAAAAAACAGAATGAAGGCACTTTAATTTGACTTCCCCATGAAGGAGTATGTTACCAAATGCATTTTATCCAACACCCAATACTCCAACCTGATACAAGCCGCTGCAAACATAGTGTACAGTTGACAGGCGACTCTTGGTACTTTACAAAGCTAGCTATACTTGTATACCCGTACGTGTATCTGGCGGATTCATTTCAAAGCAATACCAACTGACCGAACAGCGGCCTTATAAGCTGCGTTTATCGCTTTGTAGCCGACAGACAGCCCAACGAACGAACAACAGCAGCCAGAAACAAACAAACCAAAAACACAAACGCCGTATGTGAAATTTATGGCCATCAACGTTGAATTTGAAGCGGGCCACCGACTGGAGGCCGGCCGTGGATACGAGTATAGATGTGGATGAGGACGTAGATGTGGATTCTGGCGGCGAGTCCCGTGCTGGATGTCTACTCGTATAGTTAGTCAGTGGCTGGCTTGGCATTTGTAATGCCTAAATGCTTTGGCGAATTGATTTTTGGTGTAAACGATGTGCAATTTTAATGGATTGTGCTGCCAGATAAGCGAAGGCTGGGGTCCTCAACTGATGCTTAGGCTTGAGCTTGGGTTTGGGAATGGGCATGGGCATGGGCATGGGCATAAAGTTGGACCTGGAGCTGCAGCCACCGACTGGTCGCCTTTTGACCAACTCATCGCATTTCGAGTTTCGTGTCGTTTAATTGAATTTGTTTTGATTAGTTGTAGCATTTTGCAAATGCTGCTTAAAGTGTTTGGCATGCAAATTGACAGAGCAGGAATTTTAAAGTCTGCCTGTCGAAAACTCTATGTTCTTCTCTCCCTCATTGTGATACCGAAATATGTACAAGTATACGAGTATTTATAAAAAAAGATGAGGTCTACTTATACGAGTATACCTATGTATGTTATCATCATGCTGACAACCTTTTTGCCTTGCGGCTGCTTGCCGACAAATTGACATTGTTCATATTCATAACAAGGCAGCGGAATATGCAAGCCGGGAAGCGACCAGGACAAAAAATGTCAATTTAAATATTTGCAAATATTTTAACAAGGCATGCGAGAAGCTCGCGCTAATTTGCCAAACACAAAGAGTGTGCGAAATAAAAATTGTGCACATTTTTAACCCAGGGGCTCAAGAAAAAAACACAGAAACATTTAAAAATAAAAGGTGCAAAAACTTTTTTAATTAATTAAACGCCCAAAACCCCACGCAATAAAAATATTTCATTGAAGCTTTTCAGATGCATTTCTGACAGCATCCCAACACAATTGTTAAAATTTCAGAAATTCTGCATTGTCCTTTGTCTAGAATAAGTAATCCGTCTGGTATTAAGGGTCAAAATCGATTAAATATTAGGAACGAAACGAAGCTGCCATAAAATCAGACCAAAAATTTCAATTTAAATATTTCCAAGAATTTGTTTTCCAAAGGTCAGACATAAAAAATTGATATTAAAAAATGGTTTAGTATAAAACAAACGAAAAACGTTTTTAATGAATAAACCGAACAAATCCTAAGACAATACAATTTTCCATCTAAAAAGTCAAATTTATATTCTGCAATACGAAGCGATTAACCTGTCTCTACGTTCTGCCTTCAACCCAAAGTCAAGTGGTGCAGTCAATTAGAGATCAAGAAACAAACAATTGCAAGGGTCTGCCGTCTGGCGTCTAGTATGAATAACTGGACCCTTGTCCAATGCAAAAGATGCAGTTAACTTGTTGATATTGATAACATGCAAGTGTGAGTTCCCTTTCCATAGAGTTGCAATTTCAATTGTTTATGCGTAAAGTCAATTTGTGAGCCGACACAGAAGCTGTGTGTATGCATTTCAATTAGAATAAGATTGACAGCCAAGCGATAGGGTTGGACATGGCAATGGACCTGGACCGGACTTAGAGCGGACTGCACTGACAGCAAGCGATAAGGCTAGGCGCCTTTCCAAGACGAATGTACTTGGCTTGTGGTTTTCCGAATATAATTGAATTTAATTGATTTGGTTTTGAGTTCCCAGTTGCCATTTGCCAGTTGCCAGTCCTGTGTGCTTATCTTGGGGCTAGCTGACGTTTGTCCTGGGGTTTGGGACTTAACTTCAAAATTGCATGCGCCTCTTAAATGGACAAATGTTGCATGACTTCTTTGTAGTAGGTAGCAATGAAAAATTGCAGCTGTCAGCGTTGGGTAGAAAAATGATTTATTGATTTTCTACAAAAGCTGTAAACAAGTTATATAAATCAACTATGTTTTACATAAGGTAAGTGAAATAAATAGTATGCTGTAGCAAGTGAATCAAAAAATCGATTGATTAAAATCAAAAAAATAGTATTTTAAGTGATAAAATATGATTTGTTACTAATAATATGATTTTAATTTTACAGATTTCGACGACAGCAAATTCCAAAAGGAAAACGAAGACCGAAAAATAAATCAATAAAATATTATTTTAAGTTCATTGATATTCAATTCACATACCTAAAACAATTTAACAAATTATTCGAACATTAAACAGTAATGTTCTACAATTAAGAAAAAAAACGATATGACATACCATTAAATTCAAATTCTAACTTTAAAAATAACAAGAATATTCGAGTATACGATGAAAATTATAAATATATATCGCGAATAAATAAGTGTAGGGTGAGAGATACTAGAAAGCAACTCACCTTGTTACAACTTCTAGAGAAAAATAAAATATTACATTTTATGTGGAACTTGCTTTATTTATTATAATTAATGAAATTTAATCGCTTTTCATTCAGAATATGCTTTGTAGCATATTTGATAGGAAAGACGTAAAGTATTACCTAAATCAGCATTTAAACGAAAACTTAGACAATGGCATAACATTTGCTAAGAAAGAGAGTATGAAACTAATATTTGCCCAAATTCCAAAACAAAAAGACTAACATAAAATCACAATGCAATAAGAGAAAACAAAACAACAACACTGGCCAACATCACACATGTATTCGGGGACGTGAATCGTATGGTGAGACAATAGGGTAGCACTACACTAAAAGCTTTTACCAAGTCTTCAGTGGGCCCTTTGTCTTCTGAGCTGTGTTTACAGGACGATTTTTTGGCACGCGATATCGTTTGGAGTCCTGCACTGTTTGTCTTCAAATTGTTGGCTGTGTTTCTGTTTTTATGTCTGTGCGTTTGCTAAGTTGTTTGCTTCTGGTGGCTGTCATGCGGACTATGAAATGCTCTGACACATTTGGCATTGTTTACATTTATTGGTAGTAAAAGTGTTGGGGTCTCGCCTTCAGATATGCCTACCAAATTATTCCATTGTATTGTCCGTCAAACAATAGGCTCGACCTGTAATAATACCAATGGTTGACGCTCTACTTTGGCTCTAATTTATTGATGACATTAATACGTTGCAAAAAGCAAAATAACGCGTAAATAGCGAAACTTCTGTTGCGCCCCACTGCAATAATCGCACTGTGTGTGGCATGTCTCCATTGGCTTGTACTTGTGCAACAACAAAATGATTTGTGCACGCACATGCAGATGGCTGTATTTCAGGCTTTTAAGGGTAGGCATTGGCGAAAGGAAAGACTAACAAAAATAAAGTGCAAACAAGAGTAAAGTTAAGCAAATCGAAATGTTAACAACATTTTACATGTGCCGCAGCCTTCTTCAACAAAGTAAAGTAGAGAGAGAGCCTTCTGATGATGTGTTTTGAAAGATTTTATGGAATTGAAGGTTGGTCACATGCCATATGGATTAAAATCCACAAACTTGAAGTCATTCAGTTATTTAGCCTTCGGTCAGTTTCAAAAACCAATAGAAGCCAACGTTGCATGGAAACAGCAAATTGAAATGCCACATAAACACATAAAATATGCAACGTTTACTCGAATGTGACCAGATCCCCACACTGCGTCTAAGCAACAAATTAGCGTAAACAATTAAAAATGCTTGAATGCATTTAATTATATTGTGGATTGTTGGTGCAAATATGACGAACATATTAAAACTAATCAAAAATGCAATCCGAAAATACTTGGTAGAAATTAATTAAAATTATCGAGCCGAGCAAAGCTGGCAAATGAATAATAGCAAAAAGCGAAAAGCAAAAAACATAGAAATGTTCGCTTAAAATAACAAATGAATGAAAAACAAACAAGTAATTAATTACCTGATTAATAAACAATTTGTCCAATTATCGAATGTTCAAAAAACTGTTTGATGCTCGATTGTTTTTTATAGACTAGTAATTGACGCCCCCGCGACAGCACTCGCCTAGCCCGCCTGACTTGGTCAGCAAATCCCAAACAGCCAAGGCGACAGCTTGTTATTAAGCCAGCGAACAGAACCAAAATCCAAACTTGCTGAGCATGCAAAACTGCAAAGCTGCTGCCGTTATTGTTGGCTGCCGTTCCGCCCACTCAGATCCCGTAAGATAACCAGAACTTGAGCAGACTCCGAACGGTAAGTGGGCGGAGTAGCAGCTGCAACAGCCACCGTAAGCCCGCTCCCAGTGCCAGCCACTGCACTTTGCTACTCCAATTGCATACTTTTAACTTATCTGAGCATGCAGACAGATTGTTTTTATGCCCCGAAACAACAATGTCCAACCTCATAACTAGAGCTGAAGGAGGCATCCCCATATAAAATATATAAATATATATATATATATTACCAGTATTCTACATAAACAGGTATGTAAAAGTTGTTCATATATTTCTAACAGATATAACAAGATATTTCCGGCTTTTCTATTGATCGGCATTCCGATCTAGGCTCAAAAGTACAGGTAAACCTCCTACAACGTGGTGAATAGGTTCCTGAAAAACTCGGCGTTATAGGAAATTGCGTTGTAGGAGACTCTAACTCCATACAAAGATCGGAGTTTGGTTCCAAAGTAAAAAAATTTCAATAAAATATTGGAATTTGCATAGTAAGATAATATGTGCTTAATATAATTTTGTGTATTTATTTGTTGAGTCAGAAGAACACACAATTTAATAACACTCCATTTATTTAAACAAAAACAAAACAAAATAAAATAAAATTTCAGTTCTACGTAAAATATTCAAGTTGAAAGATTTAATAAATTAAAGCCAAAGTAGAACGATAACTTTCAACTCCTCCTTATCACTTAGTATGGTTTGTTTCGAAAGTTTTATTCGTACTAGTTCAAAATGTGAGCTTGATCCATTATCAGATTCGGGCATCCTTTCGACGATTATTGGTTGGAAAAAATCGTGCATTGAAGTTTGTTTGCTCTTATTTCGCAAATCTTTATAACTTTCTTGACAGGGATCTAAATTGTTTTGAAGATTTCGTTTAAATATTTCTGCTCTGCCATTTAAAGGGTCGTTCGCCAAAATGTATTCTTTCAACTGCTTTGCCATATTTAAAACTTTCTCGATATTTTTTAGTGAAAAGTTTTTTCAACATCGGAAAGATCGTCAGAGCTATCTCCAACTGATTCTTCATTTGTCATTGCCACTAAATCTGCTTCGCTTATTTTGTCGTCCGCAATTAATTCTTGAATATCAGTCATTGTTATTTCATCAAATCCATCACCTTCTACTGCATGCGCCAATCTCACTATGTTCCTATATTCATCTTCTATTGGTGTAGCAATAGGGCCCTGAACGTCTATTTCCGGTATTAGTGCTGTCCAGCGAGCTTTCAGTGTTGAAGGACGAGTTTCTTTAAGTGACGCATCAACAATTTCAACAGAATTTAAAATTGTAAATTTTCGTAAAAATCGCGTTGTAAATTGTCCGCATTTTGTGAACCGCGTTGTAGCGAAACCGCGTAGGAGGTTTACCTGTACTTTAATTATTATAATAGTAATTTTAATTGCAATTTGATACACAAATATTGACTGGTTGCGGGGAATATTTTTACTCTAATCGAATTGTTGTCAGGCTAATTTAGACTCATAAACACTTAACGATTATTTAGTCTGAAATACTATTTACCGAAAATTAAGAAACAATGTTAATTTTACTTCAGCAAACTGAAGCTAAGGGAGCGATCTAGAAAATTTGAATAGAAATTAAGTGCGTTAATTGAAACATTAGTGCAATAAAAACAGTAACATTTTGAAGCTTAATTTACATGCAAATTAACTAGAATAGAGACAGAAATCACAGAAAGTATTTTTCCTTGAAGTTACAAAAAAAAAAATAGAATCTGGCTTTTACAGACAGTCTAAGAAAAAGTCGAAGGACGAATACCAAACCACCCCTTGTCTGTACAGACAAACAGCTCATAAAGGCGCTGCCATTAAGACGTTTTAATTCATGATTTCGCACCCCACTGAGAGCTGACCCTGCAGTGCTCCCCAACCCCCCGTCCAATGTCAAATCTAACTCTGATCCTGGACAGATTCAGTTCGCAGTTTGCGACCCACGCGCTGTCAATTTCTGTGCTTTATGCTTTGATGCACGCCAAATGTTTGTCGCCTCGTGCTTGTCCTTTTTTATACCCTTACCGACGGTGCTAAGAGTTTGGCTTTATGCTTGATACACTCTATAGAAATCAAGTTCAGTACAATATATATTAAATTTACCTTGAATATATAGCTAAATATTATGAATAAACGTTCAATCTTTGACATAAAAATATTCATCACAATTATGCTGCTGAGTAATAAAATTAACATCAATTGAAATATGAAATGAAATACTTATATGAATCCTTAAGGGCATATGCATTTCGGATTGAATAGCGCCGTTTTCTTCCATTTCATCTTATTTTATTTTTAATTTAGTCTTTTTTATGCCGTCGAGGCTCATTAGATTTGCAAAATGTTTTGAGGCCAGCCCTGTTGGCGGTTCTGGCGGTCATTAATGTTATTAGGTCCTTGTCCCTGGCCCGGACAAACGAAGCCATGCAATTGGATTAATAAATGCCATTAGGAATAGATAATGCAAGTGTTTTATTTTTATTCTATTATTTTGGGACTGTAATTCGTATTTATGCCATCATTTTATGGTACATTTAAGGCGAGTTATTGATATAATCGCAGAAAGGAATTTGTATCCTGTAGAATGGTAATAGCGTGGACTGTCTGACTGAAAGACTGAACTGTCGTTTCGCGGAAATGTATATAAACAAAGCACACGTCATATTGTCAAAACATCCGCTCGAAAAATTCCATTTGTATTTGGGGCTCAGACGGTTGCATGCGTTTGGGGTGTGGCATAGTGGGCGGCGGCCAACACTTAACAAACAAATTTTTGACAGCAATTAGAGAGCGGAATATGTTGCTTTCGCAACAAATTTTTTTTTTAATATAAATGAAGCGAAATTAAAAGGCAACTGTTGACAAAGGCAAGGTTGGAATCGCTGTGAAGCAGCCCCTAATGGTCATATGTGAAAGTCCGTGGTCAGCTACCAAATATTCAACTTCAATATAAAATGAAACGCTGGCGGCATCAAAGACACGCACGTGCCTGGGCGGAGGAGTTCTGGCGGCAAATGCGTTTGACACCTTCAAAAAAGGTCACAAAAGCGTACAAACAATTAGACAGTTCAGACTGCTGACCAGCTGGCCAAAAACATTAACTGACAACAGTAACGCCCGACTTTCAGTGACAGGTCTTGACCTGCACCAGCACCACTGCCTGCGTTTGAGACTATGTAATCAAAATTTGCGTTTTAAGTGTGAATTAGGGTTCAAACCGTTCACACGCATTAAATAAAAGATCATGTATAAACGTACATGCAATACAACAACAGCCGAGTCAGTCTCTATCCGTATACATGCATCTGTGTATAGACAAGGCACAGTCTTTTCAAGCTTAAGAGAAAATACTTGTAATTACATATTTTTACAACATGGGTAGAGAGTAAAATAGCTTTCCTCTTCCTTGCGATTAGGTGTCACATTCGCGTTTATCAAATCACTCTCACTAACATAAATAATACACACACTCACATTTCACCCACCATAGACCACACTATTCGGAACACTTTGGGGGCAATAACGAAATAAAATAATATCTACTGGGATTACCTCAGCAATTTGTCAGGCCCTTAGCAAATTTTCTCGGGACAACAAATTGAATCTTTTTCGGCAAATGAAACTAATCAAATTAAAAGTGCGCAATATACATAGATACGTACGAGTATAGTATATCTATACATATATCCAACACTGAGGACACTTACATAGAGCTCAGACCACGACCAGCTCATTTTATTCTTGCTTGTTTTTTGGAGGCTATGGCAAAAAATAATTAAATGATAAACTAATCTGCGCCCAAGCCTTTAATAAGCAGCAACCAGGCTACAGCAGCACAGGGCAAAGACTGATAGAATTTTGGTATGGTGGATGCAATATTTTAGCTGGAGTGAGGGGTGGTTAAGTCTGTGCTACCGTTGGGTTTTGTGTCTCCGTCTGTGCCTTGTGCAAATAATTATTATTTTTCCGAACTATAAATCTGCTTACAAAATATTTTCAAGCATTTTTCTCTATGCCACCCATAACGAAACGATGGCGAAACGTTGGGTGGCCTCTAACAAAATTGGCAGCATGGGCTCTGCAGCTGGTAGCTTTGGCAATGATATACAGTTTTCAATTAAAAATTATATTCTAATGAAATTTTGCAGCATGCCGGCTGGAGCTTGTTCGAATTTTGGAGCTCGAAGGGAAGACTTGCGGAGAGGTTACGGACTCTCTTGCTTCCACTTTTATACGCTTCCCCTATTTAGATAGTAATAGCATTACAACAACAAACCAGAAATTCAAAGAGTAAAGACACAGTACATGATTTAAATACCGTCTATCGACTATAAAGTGTAGCTTGCATAGATTAATAACTGTTTTTATATTTAATAATAACTCAATGAAATCACATTATTATAAACAAATGGGGAGTATAGAACATGTGCTAGAAATTACTTTTAAAAATCTTACTTTATATTACGTTAAGCTGCTTAAAAGATTTTTGTCAATATACATTTAAATTGTTAGATTTCCTTGATTGTAGAAAACTGAATAATCATTAACTATAACAATTTAAAATACTGCTCACCGTCGAACTTTAAGGAATTGATTACCAAATGCCACGTAAAGAATATAAAATCTGATGAATAACTACGAAGTAACCTGATTTGATTTTATTTTCTCACAAAATAAGTCAATTTATATATTATCTATTTATGTATAACAAGTTCCTATGCAATTTGAAATGCAGACTGGCTACAAAGGCCTTTGGCTAAGAGAAATTCAATACTCACAGCTGTAAGTTGAGCCCAGGAGTTTTCCAAGTAAGTCCACTCTGTCATTTAGTCAACTCGTCCACCGGAAGAAGAAAATATGTGCTTTTTATTATTCTTTAACTCTAGAAATAGGTAATAATTACAAAATTACAGCTTCCTCAACAACGTAGCTTTGGATCCTGTGGAGCAGATACTGACTATGTCCTCCTATCTGTTTTCGATCAAATTTCAAAGAGGACTTTCCACCCCCATCTCCGCCCACAGCCTGTCTAAAATAGTTTTGTATGAAAAATTTGAAATTGTTCCCTTCTTAAGGCTGGCTTTTGTTTGCTTTTTATCAATTGTGTGTCCCCAGTAGAGAATGGCAAAAGAAACACCTGTCCCATGGCAAAACATAGGGATTGGTCAGCTTTCCGTTGTGCTTGTACTCCTCGACACTATTTATTATATCCTGAACCCCAAAAAATGTGTATGTTGTGAAAACTTTGCACATGTCCAAAGCAGCCACGCGTTCCTGCTCTCCCTCTAATAAAACATTGTTGGTTTTTGTGTGTTGATAGTCGTAGTTTGAGTAATTTGCTTTTAAGCGGTTTTTAATATCAAAGTGCGATGGTCAACAATATTGCTGAAATATTTTATTACTTCAGAATGGAAACTAACAACTGAAACTCTACACCCAAGTACGTAAAAAATCTGTTTAAAATTGTTATGACATTTGTATGCTAAATATTTTGTGAAACTGTTCACCGAAATAAGGGAAACAAAAGCAAAAGCTTCTTACGTACTGAAACTGTCATAAAAGAACAAATTTTAACATTTAAAAGCTGTTCTCTCTGAATATAATGGGATCAGAGACCCACCCAAAAGTAGAAAAGTCATCAAAATGTAACTCAAGACATTTACCGCCGCGACGGGGTGCGACTAATTTGTGTCCATAGTAGGTCCTGTCAAGGCTTGCCTATCCTCATTTTGCCATTCGTTACACTTTTTTCCTCATTAAAGTGTTTTCTTTACGTTAGGCTTTGCAACATTGTAAGATTCTATGGAGCTCCCCCACCCAACAGTTCATTAGGTAGACTTTGCAGTTACTCTAAAAATGTAAAAGAAAAAAATGTACAATTTTCTATTCCAAGTCACATGCACAAAAGTCCAAGAAAGGTAAGAATTCAACACTCTTAACTTGGTTTTGTTTTTTTTATTTCAGTTGAGTTTAGGTAAGTCATCAAGGGGTAGGTGGGACCTTTTAGGTATTACCAAAATATACGACTAACAGCTGAGCCCAATGTACAATTACCATGAATATTAGGGCACAATAACAGGAGCGGAAGTTTCAGATGAAATTGGCCTTGTCGCAGGTGGGTTTCCTCAGAAATCATCTTCTAAAAGGTAAGTGGAGGGTTAGTCAAAAGTTTTGGGTTGCGGTTAGTCGAGTTCCCGCAAATGCATTTTTAATGAAATTTATGGACGTTTGCATTAGTAATTGAAATGAAAATGGAAATGGAATAAACATGGCTTTAACATCAAACATATCTAGTGTGGATAAAGAATATATATTTAATAAAACCTATAAACACTTTTTAGTAAGAAATTGCAATTGAGATTCTGCTTGTTGTTGGTGGACTCGAAACAACTATTAAGTAGACCAATATTTTCCGAGAGACCCTAAAGACCAAATAAAAACGATCTGAAAACAACTTAAGGAGCATTGACGATAAGAATGCCTGAAGAATAAAGATAAATAAGAGATACTAAGTTGCCACAGGGAAATATTGGAGCCAGCAATAGCAGAAGACAATCAACAATTTTATACATTTGATAACTTTTTAATAACAAGCAGTGTTAAACTGAAAAATATAAAAAGTTGAGCTAATAAATCTCCCCAGGGAAAACGGCATATATTAATATACCCCAAGGCTGGCATGCTATACCCCATCAGTTGAACTCAAATTCATACAGATCCCGCACAGGCCTCTGTGAGGAAGTGCAGCATGTAAGCTACCCATTACGTACACCGTTAACTCGATTTTTCTTTGTCTGTCCGCTCGATTAAAGTTCAAGTACTGGCAGTGATGGCAGCCAAATTGAATTCAAATTCAATTTGAACTTTTCAATTTTGCCAGTCGAAGGGTCGAGGAAACGAGGGGTCAAGGGAAACACAACGAATTTCCACATTTCGAATGCGTTAAATGTAATGAGAATATGAGAATTATGAGAGTTCAAAAAAAAGGAAAGTAAGACGAAAATGAAATTTTACAAACCCAATTGTTCATGCACTTTTGAGCACCACTTTTTGCGTTAACAGATATTCGTAAATATAGAAAACTCCATTGCGGACTCAGCAGCTGACAGTAAAATAAATGAAATGAAACATAAATTGAAATTGAAATACGGCAAACTTCAGACAAGCGTCAAAATCGCCGTGGGCCACCCTTTTGAAGCGTTTTTGTGTTATGAGTTTGTTTTGTCCAAGAGGTGTGATATTTGACGGTTGCCGGGGGCTATGTCCCACTGGCTACTTTGAGGACAGTAACAACTTTAATCAGACAGCGAGTGCTTAACTCTATGGCTGCTTGTCGCAACTTTTATTAGACACTTGCCCAGTTGATGACGCGCACAACATGAACATCATTGCGAGTATGACGCCCAGGTACCACGTTCCACATTGTTGACCAAACATAAAAAGACGTCGCTCGTTGTGAACAGCAGTGGAAATTACGTCGAGAGGATGTAGAATGAACAGAGTGCAGTATCATCGGACATAGGACAACGTTGCAGTCACCGGTCGAGTCCTTTTCTGTATAGCTGTCAATTGGGCCATACACAAAGATAGCCTAACAGCAGACACACTCACACGTACACACACACACACACACACACACACACACACACAATACACACATTAAGTGTGAGTCCCAAACCAAACATAGGCAACCAACAATTATTATTTTACAAATTGATATTTATGAAGCAATTTACAAAATGTTTTTACTCCAACGACTTTTTCACATGTCCTTGCTCGGGGCAGCCTCCAGTTGGAGTTCTGTGGCTTGTGCAAACATTGCACAGATTGCATTGCATTCAAAACAGCGTTACAGGCAGTTCACATATTGCAATGCCATTGCAGCGACCAAAAAATGCCATGAATTTTACGAGTATCAAAATGAAATGGGTAGACTCTATAGGACTATGGCTCTACCAAGGCAGAGGGAAAGTTGACTTTTCGCCATGCCCACAAATGTTTATTAATTTTATTGAACAATTAATTAAATGCGGCAAAATGTTTTGCCATACCCAGCCCAGAATCCGTACCAGATCCTGCCCATCGCCGTCCCAGCACTGACGACAGCTGTCGACGACGATGCGTTGCATTGCGCCTGCAAGTATGCAACGCGATATTAAATATTATTGAAACGGGTCGTTCCGGAAATGATTTTCGATAAAGATTTTTCAAAGTTAAAAATACGTTTTTAATTTTAAAAATAAGTAATTTGTTTGTTAAACATACGGGTAGTTAGGAATCACATTAAGTAAACTTTTTAAATTTCTTTGTTATGCAAATCCAATTTTGAATCTTTCATATCTTAATATTTTCTTCAAAAGCTTTTTGATGGTTTCTGGAACACAGGTTTGCTTTCGATTTTATGAACCCGACGTTAATGGCAGCTACTGCAACGGCAGTTGCAATAAAAACAGCAACAACAACAGCAGCCACAGTCTTAAACGGTTTTTTATAAATATTGCAAATGGAAATTGTCAATGGGCTATTGTTGGCATATACTGTATGTTTTTGTTCTGGCTATAACTTTAATCTATATTTTGCACAAAATTTGACTGCACTTTAATGTGAAATCGTAGTTAAAAATATGGCATATTATTATAACTTGGGGTACTTGTAAATCAAGCCCAAAGCCTCAACCCCTGCTGCAAATACTGAGGGTGACTCGGCTCAAAAAGGTTTCGGTTTTAGCACGCCTTTTTTATACTCATACGAGAACACACCCAATGCTATTTAGCGGACTCGCTCGCTTAAGCAAATACAAATTTACATTTCGCTGCCATAAACACTTTTAAATTTGAATTGCGTTTTGTTTTTTTTATTTTTATGCACACATGCAAATTGAAATTGATGCTAAGGTAAACAGTTTCGAGAGTCCAGACAGAGGGTCGTTTGGTCAGCCACAGCCAAGTCTGTTATTCCACCTCACTTCCCATCCCTCACTGCTAAACAAAAGAAATGGTCAGTCAATTGCGTTGACAACTTGGGTGGTCATGTCTCAGGCCGTAAGTCAGAAGCCACTTGCTCCCAACACTTCCGACCGCATTGGGATTTCCTATTATCAACTTCTTGCATTTCTCATATTGTTAACTCGCTATCCTTACGTGCTCTACAATGTATAGTAAAAGGCATTTAACTTATAAAGCTGTGGTAATGCTATTAATATATAAGAATAGCTAAAGACCAAGTTTTGATCCTAATTTGGATTTGTATACTATATTCTGTATATATTTGTATACATATACAGTTCAAATATGTAACAATCTCGTAATTATATTTGTTATGGGAAATTGTACTCTTGAAAACTTTCAGTTTTAGTAAGATCAAGTTGTTTTTAAGATCAGTTGCAGAGCAAGTTTTCTCTTTAGATAACGAGTGCTGAGTTGGCTTTAACCTCTCAGCAGGGTATATGCATACAATGTTTACCCAATTCCTTGTAATTCATGTAACTGTATCTTTGGTATCCTTACCTCACTCAAAAGCATTTGAAAGTGGCTTTGTTCTTGTTTCTTGATTTCACTCCTTTCAGATTCTGTTTTTTTTGGGCAATTGAAATGCTATTTTTATTTCTAGTGGCCACTTGTTGCTTAGGTCCTTCTATAGACGGGTGGCTTTTCTTTGGAAACTTTAGCATCGCGTTTGCTTGTAGTTTTTGGTGGTTGTTCGACCCCACAATGCTCGCATCGAGAGGCTCATTTAGCCCTGTGCAAAAGAAAAACGTCGCATAAAAAGGGACGTTTAGTGTCGAAAAAAAAGTCTGAGCAGGGTGTGTCGCCCTTGTTGTTTTTGTTAAATTTTGCAGAAAGTCCTCGTCGCCAACCATCAACAATCTCCATCTAACGAAATTGTGTGTGTGTGTGTGTGTGCGTGTGTATGTGGGTGTGTGGTGGCTTGGTGGTTTCTCTACCGGTTTTTTGTTTAGCCTTTCGGGTATTTAAACTAAGCGGATTGTGTGTGTGACATGAGTGGGTGTTAAGTGGCTTTGTCACTTGCCAGTTAGCCTGGGTACTCGTAAGTGTGGGAAAATGCCAATACTACAATTACAAAGTATTGCTAGAGCTTGGAATCAGCAATAAAGCAACGAACGAGAGATTCATCATTTTACAGAAACTTCGATTATTTAATTGCTTTTTGCAATTAATTCTGAAATATCGGTAAACTCTCATAAAATTAATCTGTTTTCAAACTCTATGTTAACTCGGCAAGGAAGCAAGGAGCGCATGCAATTAATCTAACTCAATTGACTGACTGACTGAGGGCTTACTCACACTTTTACTCGTACTCGTACTCGTACTCAATCCAATTCCACTCGACAAGCATCCGACTAAGCAATAAATCGCTGCTGCTGTTAATTTGCAATTCCGATTTCACTTTCAGGAAATTTTTGCACCGAAAAATATGCCAGCGGGGATTTGGCCGGATCCGTTGGTATCCAATTGGTTGAAGGGTCTGGGTTCCAACCGCAAACAGTCGATGTGTATGGTCAGTTTGGCCGGCAGCTATATGTGCTCGTGCTTGTGCGTGTGCGTGTGCATGTGGTTTCCTGTCCATAGTCCTTGCGTCCGTCCGTTTGTAAGCCATTCATTTGTCCAATCATTCAACCGGAAGCTATACCGTTTGACACACATATACCTCATGGTCCTCACTTCCTGGCAGCCGTGCTCTCTGCCCCGTCGGGTGTCACATGAAACACCCGCACTCGGACACTTTCATGACACATGCAAATTTCCAGCTGCTACGCATCCCCCCACTCAGATCACCGCACGCATCTCTATTCCAGGAGCAGCGGCAACTCCATCCACATCCACATCCACATTCACATCAACATCCACATCCTGTGTTATGTGAGACGCGTTGCCGCCGTGCACCACTTAATTCATTTGATGCCGTAATTTGGCAATTTCTCGCAGATTTCAGTCTGACATTCGGATTTGATCAATTAATTTGAATAACACCGGTCATTTATCATGTCGCGGGCAAGGGTTGCGCCAACAGTGAGGAGTATATTCGGCTTAGTCCATTGACGGCTCAAAGGGAGTAGACGAACTGCCTCTGAGTTTTACTTCGTAACTCGTTTTTTCTACTACGAGATAATTTTTTATTTGTCTACTTGTATTTTACCCATGAATTGAAAAGGTTTCCTTCAAAAAAATATAGTTAAAGTGAACAACAACATGGAAATTAAAGAATACATCCCGCACACAATGAGTAGTTAACTCAATGTTGAGAAACATACAGTTTAATACACTTATATCAAAAGAAAATGTACAAAGAATACTCTATACAAATGATTTTTGCCTGTTAATCGATCGAGGACTTATTCAGTCAACTTCAGGCAAATTCTGTAAGACAGAAATCGTCCTTTGTCGCAAATAATGATAATAAATGACAGAGAAAATGCTGAAATTATGGTTTTTAATAAGAGCAACAATACTTTATGATACTGATATACCCACCCGCTCTCCCTCATCATAATTTTTCATATAGATACATATTTCATTTCTTAGCTTTTTCTTCTCTCTCTCTCTCTCTCTCTGAGCCCCTGCCAAAAGTCACAAAACAGCGCACGTAAAAAGTAACCATAATAAGCGGAACAACAAAGAAACAAGGCAAAGACACGAACGCTTAGATAAATGAATGCCGGAGTTACGGTTACACAACTTGGGCCTTCACTTGGTCTGTGCAATGCCACATACTTTGCATACTTTTAGCGGCTCCGCCCGCATTAGAAATACGGATTTGAGTAACAAGCGTGGAACAGAAAAAAACCACAGCAGTAGCAACAATAACTGGGGAAAATATTTGAAAAGAGGAAAAAAGAAGCATCGCAAAAAAATTTATAAATGACTTTTTATGTTGATTTCATGGACGCAGCTGTTTGGGTAACTGCTTTCTTGTACTCATAATTTATTATACTGCACGTTTGTTTTATGAACTTTTAATACAAATTTATAAATAATCCAGTAAAATTCAGATACAGATGCTGGAACCACGGTAAGAAACAAATTGCTGCTACCCTGCGTAGACTAGCATTTTGACAAAGCACCCATTGAAAATTGTAGCATTCCGTTTTTCAAAATATTAACATATGTAATAAGAGTATCATATATTTATATATTTTTATATAAAGATATTTCAAATGTCTCGAGAAAACGAAAGGCTCGTATACAACATGTTTTATTGCAAGGAATCCAAAAATGTTTACGAATTAGGATGAAGGGATAATTTACAGATCAAAAAATTAATGTAAAATTTTATACTGTTAAACACGATTTAATGTAAAATTCCCAGTTGTTACCGCACATTTTCATACCTTGACTTTAAGGATTTCTCTGCTCTTTCATTTTTTTTGTAATCCCAACAAAGGTCTTAGTGATTTTCCAAGAATTGGCTATGTAAGAATTAGCCTACTCCTAAGCTTAATATTGCCCAGTCAAAGAGTCCTTGTCCCAACAAATACCATGAACATCCCTAACACCAGACCCCAGGAAGTGTAGCACAATCCCACAATTTAACGCTACTTACGCACGGCGTATGAATTTCATGTCATTTACGAGTAGAAGTATTCATCCAGGCAAGGAATGAATAGAGAGGCGAATATAACAAGCTCTTTTCTCAGATATGGTACTTGAGATTGGTTGAATGATATGAAAAAAAAAGATATTCAAAGATTTCAAAAGGTCTCGTCCATTGCTTAAGCTCTTTATTGGCTAAAGAAAATCTCAATTTATTGAGTTCTCAGCTTTTGTTTGAGTTTAATTAAAATTTCGAAGAAAACACATGGATATTCCTTCGCTTATATGCAATTATATAATAAAAGCGCAGCACTTTTATTAGAATTTAAATATATATAGGTATATCCCTACTCGTATATTTCTTACTGTTTGTACCGTGAAAATTTATTCAAATTTAACCTCGTTTTTCCAAAGTTCATGAAGTTAAGTTAACAGCAACTCAACAAAAATCGTTTAGCAATCAAATTAAAATCGCACATAATTGTTCCCCAATGTGGCATATGGAAAGGTTCTTGTGTCTAGGGGAGTTCTAATCTCGCAAACAAGGCCAACAAATGTTATACGCCAATTTTATTAACTGCAAACCTTATTTGCATGTTCATTTTGCATAATGTGCCGAAAAACTGCGTCAATTCGAATCGCGACAGGACGGGAGCCGTGGCGTCACCCCAAAAGTAGAACTCACTTTTTTCCATTCTGCTTTCTTTTATTCAAATATTTTCTTATGACTTTGCAGCTAAAATTCGATTTGAGTGTATGTCATCCGAAGCGAACCCCAGTAACAAGTAGAAAACAAATTTCACGCATAACAACGCGGTTTTCCTGCCGCCTCTCGCCGATTTGCATACGAAATTTGAGTGTCGCGGCAACGCGAAGTAGAATCAGAGCACCCAGAGTCAAACTTGGGGTTGTTGCAACAATTACAGATGGCAGCCTGAGCGTTTTTATGCATTTTCCACGTGTCAAATCGCGCGTCAATCAATCGATGTACGAGTACCCATCGGCTGCCCTCTCAACGGTATGTTTAATTTGGAAATTCATATTTCGTCGCCCATAAGTTGCCAAAACATTGACTGACTTTCACGGTGTGCTCACTTTATATTCGTATTTATTTGTTTTTTTATTATTATGCCCTGGCACACGCTTTCCACTGCCATCCACAAGCAAAGTTTGAAACCGCCCTGTTCCTAATCCCTGTTTACGTTTTTGCATGTCCCTGGCGCTGGTTTCAATTTTACGCCGATTGGTTTTCAGCAATCGGCTGTGCAAATAAGCTGAGCAAGCGATAAGCCACAGTTCATGGATTCGGCCTGCTATCTTGAGCAGTGCCAGAGTCCGAATTTAAATAAATACAAGCAAAGTGGAAAATAAAATTCTGGATAATGCTCAATGTTCAATGTGATTTTATCACAGATTTCCGATGTGAGATGCTTCGATCCTAGCGAAAGCATAAAAATAACTTATGGGCTATGACTGGACCATTACACAAGGGCTTAATAGGCACTATATTTTGTCTACTTTGTCTATTTAATGGGAACCAGGTAATACCACTTGCAGGGAAAACTCTTTATCGTTGCTGGAATATATACAATATAAAATGAAAAAAGATTTTTAAGGTTAAAATAAAAATAATAATCCAATAGACATATAGTATAAAAATGTTTACTTACATGTATAGTAAGCTTGACTCTAGAGTCTAGACCTCAATGTTCATCCAAAGTATTTGGTGGCAGGTATAATAATTTACCTGTTAGCAACTCCGAAAATGATTTTTTCATTATATATTCAGTGCGGCCGTTATGTGCATAGCCGAAAAGTTCCCGAATGAGTTGTCAAAGCACAGTGACAAACGTTAAAAGGAACTCATAGTTATTAAAAATTCAAGTGTTGCCAATTTTTGTTGCTCTACCATACTTACTATATACTCTCAGGCCAACAACAACGGAAATGTAATGCGATACCAAATGTTAACCAAACGAGATTGAAAGGAGGGGAATAGGACATGCCAACGACGACAAGCCACTTACAACAATGGAAATGATTTTTGCATAATTTATTCGATGATTATTAGGGGGTCGACGCGACGGGTATAGCGCTTTTAAGTGCGCAACTTACACACCCCGTACACCCCCCTTTCACCCCCTTAAAGCTTGAAGCCAGTTAATGTCGCTTTTTATTGCAATTAGAATATTTCGCATACAAAAGGATCTGGCAACAGAAACGGCTGGCTCTGGTTGCTCTGGTTCCGTGTGTTTGTGCATATTTCTTGGATTTAATTTTGTCGCTGGGACAAGTGATTATGTCCTGTGTAGGGTGCACCTTTTCCAACACAACTCGCATTGTGTCCCCAGTGGCCTCCAACGCACCCGCCCCTGAAGCAGTAAGTACTCTACACATGGGGCCCTTCAAGTGGTTGCTTCGTTGTGTTCAGTTTTATTCCAACTTCAATCATATTTCATGCGCGTTGACGTCGTCGTTGTCGTCGGCGTCCTCCTCATCGTCGTCCTGGTCGCCATTTGGTTTATGTTTAT
The DNA here is from genome assembly GCA_035045065.1 of Hirtodrosophila trivittata. Taxonomy (NCBI): domain Eukaryota; kingdom Metazoa; phylum Arthropoda; class Insecta; order Diptera; family Drosophilidae; genus Hirtodrosophila; species Hirtodrosophila trivittata. The sequence continues at coordinate 86,958 of JAWNNK010001446.1, read as the reverse complement.
TGTTTTTGCCAGCTTTTTGCCGTGTGCCGAGCGTCTCACACACTCAGACATAATCAAAAAAGGTAATCAACATAAAGTTGAACGTTGACAGCGATGTCAGCAACTCCAAGTGCGACTACAGCTCTCCAGCTCTCATTTAAGGATGTCTCTCAGTCTCAGTATCAGACTCAGTCGCACTTTCAGTCACAGCCCGTGGCCTTAAGCTCACAGCTTAACGTTCTTTGAGCCACTTGTCACATTCACAAATGAATTAAGTGCCAAAAGCACAACTGCGACACCGAATTGATGCCGAGACTGGCTAAATTGATGACTAGATTTCTGCGTGAGTAACATTTTCTGAGATGAATATAATACGTTTATACATGTAACTGAACAGTGTTCCCCATTCTGAGCTTTATGAAAACGGATACGTTTAAAACAGATTGAGTAAAATTGTAAAAACTTTCTCTTAAGTTTATAAGCACTTCGTAAGTTTTAAAGGTTTTCCTATTTTTTCGGCTTCGAATATATTTCAATAAAAGTATTATATTATCGTATATTATCCTCACTCACATATGCTAAGCAATAGTTTTTAGTTTTTTTAGTATTCAGATTGGCGTATTTAATTAACTTTCGTATTTTCATACACACTAGAAGATACTTCCACAAATTTACTTTTCTTTATATCGTAAATCTTCTACTGTACATTCGTTTTCATATGTTTATAAAACGTAAATTGATTGACCAACTTGTTTGGTTGCAAATTTGTGTTTTTGCGTTTGTGTTTCATCAAGCAGAAGAATTCAATTATGCAATAGACGAAAACATCGTGAAATTGGGGCATTGCTTTAGGGTTACAGCTCCCGAAAATAAAAATATGAGACGTACTTCAGTATGAGGTGTAACTGAAGTATGTGATAAAAGCGTACTATAAGTGCAACTGCCAATTCTGGATTGAAGCCTTGCTGATTGGCTTTAAAAGCATGTAACTTAACTTAACTTAATTTCATTTAAAGAGCTTACGTGTATTGTATAAAATGTTGTGGGAGTCTATCTCTGTTCTTGCATCCAGAGGCTCATTATAATATGAAACGCTTTATTGTACTCATATGAGATACTGAGGCCGCCACAAAGAACGTCTCGAAATCAAAACAAACACTTGCCATCGAGCATCGATGGTTGCTACCCTGATCAGGCAAAGTTAACAACACCCAGGCGCATTTTCCCGAGTCCTCTCACACCACCCACGGACTAACGTGGATGCTCATTTTGCGACTGCACTGCACTTAATTAAATCATAAATAAGCATAAAGCGACGCTTCGACAATTAAACAAACATAAAAACGAACCAAGTGGCAATGCCCTCAATGGCCAAAACCAACCACAAACAGAAAATTGCTCACTCAAATGACCAAAACGTATTCAAAATTGCATTTAATTAAGTCAACTCTCGTCCAGCCCTGTCACAAAAGCCAGTGCAAGCTTCTGGGATTTGTGTTGGGGCATTCCGGATATCACAAGTTGCATTTACGGAGTATAACAATTTTGCCGTGAAGTATAAATAGCCTATTAATAAATATGTGAAAAGCGGTTCGTCTCACTTCGGAAATCACATTGAACATTGACCATTATCACATGTTCTTAATTATGAAGTATCAATTTATCCAGTCTGGTTTTTTAATACTTCATTATAAGTTTCAGTAGAAATAAAAATATTAAAAATTAAATTAAATACTTCCTACTATGAATATTTCACTCTGTTTTACTCTAAGATTTGGTGTTGCAGGAGTAAACTTCCAATATTAATATTGTTTTATTTGCAGGGTAAATAAGATGCGGTGTTCTGATGTTACCATTGCGCTGATGTGGATTTGGTTTGGGCGTCAAATGAATATGGGTTGATAAGTTTGGTCCGTAAGCAGAAGGGGCGGGGCGTCGTTGAACTGATAATGAAATGACGAAGAGAATGATAATGATGACAATGTTACAGCTGAACACGGCCCCTTCAACGAACACTGACCACTGGCTGTGGTCACAATGTTTATTTTAATTACCGAAATTGCATTCGAGTGCCAACTGCCAAATGGCTGGGCGTTTCATATAGTGACATTGCCATTTCCTCTCCCAGAGGACATTAGCATTCCCACCCTTTGGGTGCAACTCTCTTGTTTTGTTAACATCGACTGGATTGTTGTTGTTGCGGTGCATTGTTGGAGCCACTGCTGACATGGGTGCATTTTGCTTTCATTTGAGTTTACGTTTGGTTTGGCTGTAGCCATTTGCCTTCGGCTCGTTCCCGTGCCTTACGAGCCAGAACCCATGTCCAGCTCCATGTATCAAAGTTTGTTCAGGTAGAATGCCGCCACGCAATGACCAGGCAATTGTTATGAGTGTCATCATCAGCATCGACGGCACCACCGCCAGTTAAACATATGCCATGCGGCATGCGCCATGTGCCACATTACCGATGCAAGCGCACCTAGCTAGGGAGATGGCTGGTGGTCCTTTGCTCCATTGGCATCCAGCTGCTGTCTGTTGTTGGTCAGCAAGCGCGCGCTTTATACAAACACTTGGCAAACACAAATGAAAGCATAACATTGGGCGTTCGCAAGACCGAAACAGAAGGGTGAGCTAATGTCACGAGATGCTAGTTAAGTGAATGCTGGTGTGAAAAACACTTTGTATTCACAATGTGCATTGGCTAAAAAGACCACTTTCGTATTGTATAAAATCTGAGGAAAGCACTAGAAGTAAACAAGCTTAAACTAACAAATAGTCATTCTACTTTTAAATTCAAGGAACTAAAGACAACATTTAGAACATATTTTTAATAAAAGCCATCAAAAAAATCTGACTACTTAAAAGAGATTTTGCCCTTGTTGTTTAAACTACAAAGGGTATAAATATTCGTGCGTTTTTCTCTTGTGGCATCTCGTTACTCCGGCCACCATTTCAAAGCAAACCAAGGATCCGACGAGCTTATAGACGGTGTTTGGCGTGGCGTATGAGTGATAAATACGTCAGACAAAGCGGCTGTGAAGGAGCACAGCTGAGGCGGCAGAAAGGCGCAGGGAACGGCACGTAATCAGTGAATAATTTAGTTATAAGAATATAATTTTTCGCCAAACATTAAAAAAGAGCAAAACGAAAATGACAAGTGCGCCCCCAATGACAGAGGGTTAGAGATTGACGGGGGGTTGGAGCCACAACAATAATAGACAAAATCTCGGCAAAGCAGAGCAAGGAACAAGCCGACAACGGCGAAGACGTTTGGCGTCATGTAAATAAGAATTATGAAAATAATAATGGAAAAAGGATTAAGACGCCCGCGTACGGTCGCATCTTCACAACCCTCCCCATTACCTTGAGCGCAAGGGGTTGGCTCTGTGCTGGCGGACAAGAAAAGCTCTGCGTAATTGTAGTCACTACAAAAAAGAACAATGTTTGAATTTCATCAGCGCGCATACCCTTTAATCACATTTGTATAAATATTTGTATATAGTGTGAAACTTGGAGTTGAGACTCGAATCGGATAAAAGACTATAAATCGGTTTGCTCTGAGTAAATAATATCATTAAAGTGTACTATTTTTGAAATCGCTTTTCTGCGTTGTGTCAGTTGTACCTGCCCAATATACCCATTGTTACATTTTGGTTAAGGAATACTGTAGGACAGGACCAAAGAATCCGACAAACAGAAGATGAGGATGGTTAGACTGCGATGAAAACGACGGCAAAGTTGCTGGCAGTAAAAGGTTATGACGCTTGGCGTATGTGCGCGCCGCAGGTTGTCAAGGGACGGGTCCGGGGGGCATGGCGTAGACCGGAGGAGGGATCTAAGCCCACACGACATGTAGTCGCGTATAATTATGGCATTTTTACATTGTGGAACACGCTGTTACTTTTCCTTGAATTTAATTACTTGCGCTTTTTACATGAAATATTGAAATGTTACTGAACGGCGGATGTGGCGGGGTAAAGGTTGTAGGTTATAGGTAAGCCTTGGAAACTTGATGCATTTTATATACGACCACAGCCACTGAGAAGAATAACAGGCTACAGGCTTAAGATCCAAGCTCCGACGACACCTGCGTGATTTATCGCTGAAAGCGCGACAATTTCCCATAGCGTTCTCCCCTGACTCTACCTCCCCAAAACCAGGCAAGCCACCCTGCCAGAGATACCACAAGAAGTTGTTAACATTTTGACGTTTCTTCTTTTTTTTTGTTTTAATTTCAATTTTCTACTTGACAAACGGCGGCCAACAATTTGTCGGTATGCTGTCCTTGTTAGTCCTATGGGTAGGGCAGGTTGCTCATTTTGTGTGTGGTGTGTAATTGTCTGGGTATTGTTGCTGTTACTGCTAAAAATTAATTTTTATTTATAGGGCACATCTTATGAAACCTGAAAACCTGAAAACCTGAAAACCTGAAAACCTGAGACACACACAAGGTGTAAAATGAGGCAATTACCCGAGCAGCCGACACAATCGTACGCCCTGCACAATAAAGACAATGCCACTGCCAGCAAATAATTATATTTTGCATAAAATTTATAGCATTTTTGATTTTTATTTATATGCTGTGGATAACTTTCAGTAAGACACAAAAGTTTTGTTGCGTAACGTGTTTCTGTATTGCTTTCATGGCTGAAAAAATTAATTAAAAACAGTGCATGAACTGTTTGAACTGAAATGAGAAAAGACTTAGCAAACTTTGTGATTTCTGTTCGGTAGAAAGTATATTTATGCATAGCTAACGCATTCAATAAAAGGTAGGGTATTCCTCAAGTGAAATTGTTTCATCTAGGCTCAACAAAAATACTTTACTACTGCAAGTATTTATCTCTGCATCATTAATACGTAGGGTATTAATCTTTATACACTTTCACATTATAAATCTCCGCCTTCAACTTATGACGGTGCTGTGAACAAATTTTAACAACCCAATGCACAGTTTTATAACCAAGAGATAAACATCAAATGTGACTTTTTGACTGTGCCATAAAAATTGATAGAATACGAGTATATTTCTCATGCACACACGTTTTCACATATGATTTTTATACCCTACATTCAGAAAAGGTATGAAGGGGATATCATCAGAGAGACAACCTCGAATTGATCCAGAATATATATACCATAGATGCTTGCCAGCGGAAACAGTCAAGCCTCTTACTCGCATAAACTCATCCAATCTAGAAACGTGAATTGACGAAAAAGCAAATTAATTTGAATAACGTATATTTGATATGATAATTTAATAAAGCACAGGGTATGTGCTAGTTGAACACTCTCGACTAGACTATTTGGACGTTTTTTTAAGTTAAATATTCAATAATTCAGAAAACTCATCGCCTGCATTCAGCTGGAGGGTTGGCAAATATTATCGAGAGGGTGAGCGTTACCTTTTGACGTTCATAATCTGTCAATAAAAGTAAATCAAAGTCAACCCCCAAACCAATATGCGCATCACTTCAAGAAGCGTTTCCTGTTTTAAATTGAGGTAGATATCCATATGTGTGCATGTGTGAATATTCCGATATGGATATGGCATATGGGATATGGGATATGGGATATGGGATATGGGATATGGGATATGCTTTGCTACTTTTTTGCATCAATAAATTTGACTTGTCTTTGCTTGGGTGGATTCTATTCACTTCTATGTCCTTCTCAGAATGTGTGCTAAAAAGTGTAATTTTAAAAAGTCATAATCGCAGATAAGTGCGGTCTCATTGCCCAAGCAAATGCCGGTCTAAGCTATTCATTACAACGACTTGCTCGTAAGGGCGGTTATATATCACATACTCGTATTGTACTCGTATAATATGATTTGAGTGTGTGTTAGTATCTGTTTGTATGGGCTAACAATTTTTTGCACAACTTTTGCCTATAATCTGGGCGTACCACTCCCAGCCCGTACTCTCGGATAACGGTTTGCCGACGATATACCAATTTTGTTCATTCCAAGTCCATTGTTGTTGCCATGATATATATAGGTATTAAAAGTTATTGAAAATTCTGCTGACAAAAGAAGTATAAATATTTACCGAAAATACTATTTGAATATCTGCCACTGGCTGAAACAATATGGGGTAGAGTCTGTGCACAATTGGCATTGTGAAGAGCTCCTGTCAAATGCAAATTATTGCTCTTTGATGTTGAAGGATTTTGCAAAGCGATTTGTGATTCACTCACAATGAATCTGGAATTTAATACCTAAATGCGAGTAGAAACAAATCCTTAAGTCAAGAAACCTAACTGGTACTCATTTACAGAATAGACAAAGGATTAATACACATTGAATGAAAAAAAAACAAAACAATATTAAAATTGCACTTCAAAATAAGCAAGCACGATTTTTGGTAATGCTTAAGACATGCCCTCAATTCTTGTTTAGTAGCTTCTTAAATAAAAATTCAAAGGAAGCTTTCAACGAAACACTTTTCAACTGATCAATTAATATAGTGGATTAAATGTATAAATATTATATGTGGCACGATTATTTCGATTTAAGTTTGAATGAATATTTTAACACGTTTTTATAAAATTAATGAACTCCATGAATACGAATACTGTTAGCTCCCAAGCAGGAGGGCCAAAGGCTCTTCGCTGTTCATTTAAATTTAAATCCACGTGTGTGCGCTTCGCTCATTTAATCTTAATTAAGAACCGGTTTTTCGGGTTCTGTTGTTTTCACTCTGTTTTTTTGGTGCTTTGATGCCCAGACTCCGAAGGCTGGGTGAGAAGTGTTTCGTTTTATAGTCGAGGCGAAAGGATTCCAAAGCCCGAGTCCCTGTCCTTAACATGGCACATTTATTTAGTATTCATCATATTTCTGATTTATTCAGTCTAAATGAGCACGCGTATTAATGCTTATAATTACACCCGAAACTAAACCTCAGCATACACATGTGTGCAAACCCCTGAAAGTATCAGTGCGAGTATTAGAGGGGTTGGATACGATTGTGTGGATGTTTATTCATACAGAAGCTGATGAGATTGTTTTAGTTTTCACATACACAACTGAATATACACGTATTCCGTTGGGATTAGGATATACTGAAGATTGGATACCATATGTCTACCAAACTGAAGACAATCATCCATTTTATAAGCTGCAAGTATATCCATAGTAAAACGGAAGTGAACGAAAAGAAAGAATTTTTTAATATACAGAAAATACATATGTGTAATAGACCTTAGATGGCTCACCCCCAAACTGAAGTTGGGCAATCCCATTTGATTAAAAAATACCATAACAAAGAAACTAAAGAAAATTTACACAAATTAATTTTCACGTAGTACTAACGAGAAGAATATTTATATATTAAATATCTTAATATATATGTTACAGGCTGATACTCTTTTAGGACTATCCTAGGTATCAAACATATCCAACACTTCTCTTTAATTAGCAAGTCAAATTGTATTTTTGCATCTTTTTCTTCCCTCTCTTACGATTATCAGAGAATACGATTATATTTTAAATGAATTTGAACTCAAGACGCTTTGATATTCAAATGTCGCTATGAAGTTTTATTTTGCAGCTTTGGCAACTAATTTTCACATTTAATGCATAATTCAAAAGAGTTAGCCACTAGGCGAATTGGTCCACTAAAGGTTAAAGAACGCGGGCTCCACAAAGCATATTTCATATTTCATGTTTCATACTTCATATTTTAGGGCTTTATGCCCAAATAAATGCAATGAAATTCATCAATTGACTTGATGCGCACATCAACTTCGCCGGAGCCGTTGCCGTTGCCGTTGCTACCGGCGTCACAGTCGCCATTTGCATATAAATTGCTTTTTGGTTATGAGTTTGGTATATTTTTGGTATTTTTTTGTGTTTTTGGTTTTGTTTCATGTCAAGTGCTTATCGGGTTGTTGGCATCTGTTTTCAAAAGCAATTGCAGAACACTGTATTGTCGATTGGCTTGTTTTTAATTGACGCAATTTACGCTTAAACGATTTGGCAATTTAACATGGCCTAAAGTCAGTCTTCACTGACACCCATGGTGACAATTATACTCGTACCGCGCAATCCGAAGAGCCGGAGTTTGCGGGATACTGCCCTTAGGCCAGTGTTGGCTAACAAGCACGCCCATTAGGTCTGGGGCTTACAAGACTTGCCGAAATGCGGAAGTAAAAAATAGCAACTAGAAGACAGCCGTCATGAACATAAAAGAATATAACATTCATAGTAAGCCCATCGAAGCTCCCATACCCTTTAAAATGATTATATAAAGAAAATGTTATCTACAATATCAAAAAAATATATTTAAAAGATGTCCTAATTGATTCGTATTCGTATTACTTTGAGTATTGGTTAAATTTCGATTTCGGCAGAAACTTGACCTTGTTTGTTTCCGAATTTTCGCACTAAAACGGTAACTTTATATTAAAAATGATATACCCTCTCATTCAAGTCAAGTTTGAAGGAGCCCCACCCACTCGCCTGGAAGCAACACGCGGCGTTGACACAAAAATTCGTTAAGAAAAAAAGAATCCCTTAGACGCGATTTTATACGCGCTACAGTCGCGGCGCGCCAACAATAACAACCAGAAGGAAGGCTGGGGGTGACATTATTTTTCATGTCGTTGCCTAAAAAGGCCAAAAGTCTGGCAGAGTTTTTTTTAGCGGTTTCCTGCGTTTTGTTTGCCTTCCTGATTCTTTGCATATTTGATTCCTCTCGATCTGCCGCTTTGGCCCTAGGGCAGGTGTTGTGTTGCGCTTTGTTTCTATTGTCATCAACTGAAATTGGCTTTTAATGTTGCCGCAGAGATATCTTAAGAATAATTGTTTTGCGTGTTTTTCTTGATTTCCAAGTAGACTGTTGGCCCCGCAGGTGCCTTTTATTTGAATCTGAGGCGAATTTTGTTTTTAAATTTAACGTTTGTTTAGGGTAATGCTTCCGGATCTACTGAAATATGTTGGGACCTTCTAATTTTCCAAGAGGGAAAAACTTTTAATTAACAGCACCTATAGAGAGTCATTTTGATTGTGCTCCTATCGCTTCACAACATTCAATTTTTAAATTGTGTAACTTTATCGAAGTATGCATAGAAATATATAGAAGATCATTCTTGGCTGTACTTCAATTGTTATTCTAAGCTTCATAAGTTCAACTCAATTGTAAGAAAAATCAATTTACGAAAAGTCATTCATTTAGTTGGTAAAACAGGCTAAGCATATTCTGATTAGTTTAAATAATTCTTTTGAGAACCGATCAGCAATGTCATGTATGCAAGGATTAAAAGTTAAACTAGTATCCTTGCCGTCTCCGCCGTTTCCACATTGTTTTACCACATATCCGTGAAATTGCTTTCCGCTTGAAGCCCCATTCCTTGCCTGGGTTACGAGTATTGTTATCTAGAGGCAAGCGACCCATATAACTGCTATTCTCAGTGGGAGTGGAGGGCAACAACGAACATTTTTGCCGGAGAGCACACGCAAAATGAACTCAAATGAAAAGAAATAAAAAAACACAAATTTTTTAAAAAGCCACGCAAGAAGAGGGCTCTAAGATGTTTTGGGGTGGGTTGTGCGGTTCTGGTTAGGGTTGGGTTGGGCTTGGTTCGGTTCGGTTCGACTTGGTCCAAGGCTAACCGGCGCCTGCAGATAGGCACAATAATTGTATCAAAAGCATATTTTCCATTCTGGTAGAACGAATTTTATGCTTTTTCAATAAACATTAACCGATTTTGGTATTTTTTCATAAAAGACCAACAGGAGAAGCACCGACCCCACCAATCGAATACAGAAAAGTACAAGCTCTCAGCCAAAAATTACCCTGGAAATACCCTAGATATTCGATGCTTATGTTTGAACTGTACTTTGAAATATGACTTTAATATAACAGTATTTAAGTTAAAATTATTTATAAAGTTGAAGTGATAAAAACCGACATTCTGATATGAAGAGCTATTTATGATTATTATACATCCGCCCAATTGTACGATTTAGCAATTCTTACAGGGTATATAAATAGCAATGTATGTAGTAATCAATCGGCCAAAAAGTATGCAATGCTTTTGTGCGGCAATCATTCATGCGTTCATTATTTCATAGACTGCGAGTTGAATGCGTCGCATGCTTCACTCATACGCACACACACACACACACACACCCATGCACAAAGACCACTTAAATATTTTGATGTCCTCTTTTTTTTTGGGGAATATGCAAACACAGGAGCCCCAAACAAAAATAGCAATCAATGAGTCGGAAATATTTTCATCTACTGTAAGCTATTAGCTTTATTTGTCCTATCTTTCAGTTATTCCTTTTAGTTAATATCAAAATCGAAAAGAAAACGAATTTAAGGCATTTTTGTATATAAGTATGAGTACTCTGACTGGTTAAAAGTTCTTTTTGATGTATTAGTTTTGTTTTTTTAATTTGTTAACTTTTAAAATTATGTAGAAGCAACGTAAAATATTTCATAAATTATATATACACACACAGTTTGGAGACGCAATATCAACCGCCCACATAATTACAGTTTCTCTTCTGCCAAATGTTGTCGTTGTCTCATCGATTTTGTTCTCAAGTTACGCTTTCGTTTGTTTACACAAAAATTATGTTTAATGAGTGACCCCGCCGCTTCTGTAGCCATCGTTTCGTCCTTAAGCTGGGGTTGATTCGCGGCCGGGATACAAAACTGACAATTATAATTACAAGGTCTTAAGTTTTTCGTGAAAATTATTATTTTAATTACGAGTATGGCTCGGCTTGGGCAAACGGGCACAACGGGCCAAACGAGGGTTGCAATAAAATTCTATGTGTGTATTTATTTATGGCCATATCGAGTGTAACATTGATCATAAATCGCTGAACAATAAACACAGATATTATGAACGAATATATAGTAAATACTCGTATACCGACTTTATGCGATTGTCTCGCGCATAAAAATCGAAAATCATACCCAGAAAATAATCTAATCAACTGGCATAATCAGTTTTTATGGGTAAGCTCAGGCCAGTTCGAACCAATCATAACTTTTGTCATATGAATTGAGTTTTATTTTCGTGACGAACACGTTGATAATTTTTATTTGCTATTTGGCATTCAACGCCTGCGGATACAGTGATAGCCAGGATAACTGGTATGTCCTTTGCAAATAAAATAAATTTCTGCTGTACTTTTATTTCCCGTACAGCCGAGATGGAGTCACAGTAATAATCATTTATTTAATGTGCCCAACATTTATTATTTCTGCTGACCTTTCCGGGTACGACAACGATGTGCGGACTTAGGACAGGACGCTCCTGATGGACAAAGTTAGATTGGACACTTGCGCAATTTGCGCGTAATGAATCTAATTGAGTTTATCAAGTGGCGAGAGCATCTTCCTGATGACCGCAAATGTTCTGGCGCGGCATGGACATGGCACAGTCGTACATATGTAGGTAATGCCAATGTATGACATTTCTTACAAGGAAATTAATTATGAAACTACATTTTGATGTTATTTGGAATTAATTTTTTTTGTTATTGCATTTAAAAACAGTTTACAATTGGCAAAGACCGTATAATCAATTTGTAAAGTGCAAGAATTCAATCGAAATTTGCATCTATTCTCTTTATTCAGGAGTGACGGCTTTTATTAAGGATACAGCTTTAAATATTTTAATTTTTATACTTTAAAGGTTTTCCCTAATTATTACTTATCGAACACCCTTTTATACTCCTATGTCTGTCATCTGTTTCATTAGCAATTATTATGTAGAAGTTAACAAGTTAATTTTGTGTGCCTACCAACTGTTGCAGAACGGGATCAGAATAAGAGTAAGCTACTCATTTGCAATCCTTAGAAATGAAACCGTCAATTATGTGGCTGATTACGACCTCAAAAACATACTTAAAGACAATTGACATTGGCAATGTGAATACTAACTGGATAATTATAAGTAGCAAACCACAACAGCATGATGAAACGAAAAGTAGTCGCAAGTTAATTGGAACGTCATCGTCCGTGTTTCATGTCAAATGGAAAAAATAAGGAAATAACATAGACCGGTTTCGGGGCATATGCGCAGTTGTCCAGTTCACCACAAAAATATGACATCAAATTGAAGTCAATTTTTGGCCAGGAGCAAAGTATTGAAATCGAAAAGTGAAGCGTATTGAAATTAAATTGAAATTTGATTGGAGCTGGTCATAAAACGAAATGGCAGGACAGACCCGCAGGCTAGCTTGGGGGAAGGACAGCTGGTCACGAAATTGTTGCTGCCTGCTGTTAGGCTGCAATTAAATAAACATAAAATGTCAGCGACTTGGTAAATAATTTCAATAACCAAAACTTGACTACCGATCGGAGGTGAATGTATAGACGAAAGCAAGCGCTGAACCAAATGAACCCAGCCTGGAGACGGGCACACTTTGTGGGCAGAGTTTGGGAATGCTTGCGGTCGGTTTTAAACAAACCGCAGGTGTTGCATACATTTGCCAGCTTTGCATTAATTATGATGTGCTCCGCAACGTGGCACTGTACGGCGTGGGGCATGGGCCCTGGGCCGTGCGCCGTGCGCCGTGGAACGTGGAACGTGGGGCGTGGCAAACTATTTACAGCACCAAGCAACGTCGTCGTGCTGCAAAACTGTAGCATACTTATGGGCTAAAGTAATTTTATTGCCATGCACAGGAAGCTGCATAGACCATAGACCATAACCATAGACGCCATCTTCGTCGTCATAGTGCTTTGTTGGAGTCCTGGGAGCATGCACCGTGTGACCCGTAAACTTTACAATTTCTTTGTTTGGACTTCAACCAACGAGCTTGTTGTTGTTCCTTCTTCTATTGTTGCTGTTGTAGTAAGTTTGGTGCTGTTATTATTTTAGTTGGCTGCTTTTACAGTTTTCGGACTCAAGCGGTATCGTGCAAGGGATAGAGGGATGCTGCAGCAAGTGGACGAGGGATGGCCACACAAAATTTTATTGCAAAAAACTATTAAATTTCTCCAGAGATGAAAATATGATCAGAAATTTAAATCGATTTATTAAAAGCCACAGTTGTTGACGTTGCTCTAGCGAAAAGGTCCGCTTGTGCATATAAACATATGCTGCCAAAACTTTTCAGCACGAATACCAAAAAGGTTCATTTGAACTATTCTCTTGCCAAGTCCTGTACTGCTACCGAGAAAGTACAGTGGATATTACTAACCAGTGCGGTGCTTACAAGTGCGTCTCCAAAGTTATCAGCAAAGATTGAGGAATGAATAAGTGAGTTCACTCATTGAGTGTTACCTTATAGCGCTAAGATCATTTATGGCTAAAAAATAATATAATTATATTGTTACCAAATAATATTACTGATGGCTATATAAACCCAATGTACTCCACTGTACACAGTTGTTGCGCCTCAACCATCGAACACACCCTCACAGTTTGGGCAACTTGAAAAACAAATTTACTATGTACACTTAATGTCTAGACAAAGCCTCCAATTACCTTATCCGATTACACGAAGATTTTCGCTGCAAAGTGTTGTGGGAACAGAGTCCTTGCTGGGCAACCCAACATAACCCGTTGACCCAACATGCATACCTCATGCCGAAAAGAAAGAAAGTCTTCATACACTCGTATTACTGCTGTCCCTTTGGTCCCATTTTACAGTGTCGCTCTTTTGACGTCATCAAAAATGTTTCAAATTATTTTGGGCAAAAGAAATATGCTCACACCTGGAACGCCAAAAGCACAAAAGAAGCAAAAGGCACTTAAGTGCCTCGACCAGGATTCGGATTTATAATTGAAGTGCAGCAGCGATCACATAGACCTTGGCATTTCCGGTATTGTTTTCACTGCCCGCTTTTACTCCGAATTACCCCGTTTTACCCCTTTTTGTACTGCTATTCTGTAAGCAGGTGTAAAGTTAAATCATAAAATGAAATTAAAATATACCAAAGCCGTGTAAAGCAAACGTAATGAAGTGGCCAAAATGAAAAGGAATTAGCTATGGCTTGGCTATCCCGTGGGTTCGGCTCAAAATGTTGTGCATAATTAGATGGGCCAAACATTTTTTTGCATTTTTTTAAAGGAAAATTAGTTGAAAAATTCATGAACGTGGCCGCAGAGGGCGTGGCATGGCATAACCCTTGAAAAAATTATTATCATCTGGCAGGTACGCCACTTCGTCACGCCCCTTGCAAAACCGGCTGGCCAGAAAAGCAGAAGCAGCAGTGGACTTTTTGTCATATTGCAATATAATTTATTAAAATTCTTATTTACTACGCAAGAGACAAAGAGCCCCGACACACAAGTAGATATCTACTCATACTCTCACATGAAAGAAGACCCACAGGCACAGAGACTATACTCATAGCTATCGCACGGATACCAAAGGCTGACTGTAGGCCAAGAACAAAAGCTTCTCGTTAGTGTTAAATTTTTAATAAAAAGGCACAAGCAGCTGAGGCAAATTACAATATGTGTCTATAATTTCCCATTATGAACATTTTTTTCTCTTTGTTGTTTGTAATAACATAGGGACAAGTATCAGTGGGTACACTTAGCGGACTTGATTGTGTGACTGCTTTGTGGTCGTTCAATTTAAAGGCAATAAGGCATCCTACGCTCCGTTCAATCGTCATTTGCATATGAAACAAAATGACCAGCAACCCCAGTTCGAAGTCGCTTATTTGATTGACCGTTGATGCAACTGTTTAGACTTTGGTAAATACACGCCCCCCATATTCAAATACAATCCCACACCTACACGACCTTTCACGTACTTGGATAAACACACGTTGCCATCCACATGGGGTCTTTTTTGCTACTGTTTGTTTTTGGCAATGAGTCCACAATCCCAACTCCACAATCCAACGTTATCAGCTGGATTGCAAAACAGTAGCGAAATATCTTTAATGGTAGTACAATAAGCCGTCTTGTTATAAATGCTTAAATTCACGTACTCTTAGTTTAAAGATACTCATAAACATTAAATATACTTTTCTAAGCTATTTGTATCCATGCCGGGTTATATATTGAATATTCTAAATTGACTCTCCCCGAAGACTTTCGAACGTTTGAAAATTTAATAAAAATTTATCATATTGTAGCTAGGTCATGTCCATACTCAATTAAGGGATCGGTGGATGCTTCGAGCAACACAGTTTGTTCAGCGAAAATGTAAATTTTTCAATTGTTATTTCCAAATCAAAGCACAAAAATGTTTGGTGTGCAGGAAACCAATTCGTCTTCGAACTTAAGAAATTAGCCAAGCAAATGATGCAAGAAAAACCAAATGCCAAGCACAGTCTTCAGCACTGCCGGGCAATTAAAGGACGTCCAACCACGTAGCCTCGCTACTTACACCCACCAAAAGCGTCTCCCTCAGGCTCTTCTTCGTCCCGGGCACGCAGCGAAGCAAAAGGAAAATTCATTACAAACAAATTAACAAATAAATCAAATTTCAATACGAAAATTTGTGTTTGCGAAAACAATTTTGAGTGGGGTTCCGGGTGTGGTGTTGTGTGTGTGTGTGTGTGTGTGTGCTGGGTATGGGGTATCACAAATCGCATGCCACGCCCAAACGCTTCGCACATCCCAAAAGAATAGCGATGGGGCTTGACTGACAGCCGGCAAATGGTCCAAAACTGCCGCTGAAGCTCTCCACTTGAGAAATCATTTGTCTAAATTAATTCCTGTCGTTTACATTTGCCAGAACAGAGCAGCAACAGCAATATCAAATCAAAGATTAAGACAAACATTTACTACTCCTAACCCACCACCGAAAGGACGAACCATCCACGTGGGATGAGCTGCCAGCCAGTTCCTTGAAGACTTCCAACTCTAAACTGTAAATGTTTGTGCCCCTGTTGCCGCTCTGCTCACGCCTTCTTCTCCATGATAAATGACATGATGCGCATTTGTTGGATCAACGTTTTCTCGTAGTCGTCGCTAGCGTCGTCGTCGTGTTAATAACTCATTTGTAAATTCCGCCGGCAACGCTGCATACGTAAATTTTTGCCCGAAAAACAATTAAAATTGTTGCCGGGTTCAGCGTCAGGTAGCGCATAATTATAACTGCTAAATCCTACATAGTATAATAACCAGGAGTAAAAGGATTTCAACCCTTTTACAAGTTCCTCCTCAATCGACAAACCCGTGCTGTTCCCTGCTGCCGTCTATCGAAGCTTTCCGTTTCACCTTTATTGAGAACTCATAATATGGCGCGGAAGTCTCGCTGGCAGCGAAAATTAGCAAAATGATTGGATTTGATAAGTTCTTTCCAATAATTAGATCTGCCAAGCACAGCAATTACATAGAGCTTATCAGTTAATAGTTAATCTCGTTATTTCAGATTCAACAACATATTTTCCATTATTTTATTATCTACAATTAATAACAGTTTTAAGAGCAACAACTTTTGCTAATTAGAAATCTATAAATAAGATTGAAATTTTGTACTTTCCAATGCCTCGCATTGTTTCTACTCAAATTCAAGTTACCTTACTTAACACTTAGTAATGAATATCTGAAAATAGACTATTCCCCGCTACTGAATACCTTTTACACTCTTTGCATCGGGTATACCACCCAGCATGTTTCGCAGAAAGTCAGGTGACTTTCGGGCATAGGCGACCACAAGTTTATAGGGCGATATAAACCGTTGCTGCAACTGATCATTATCGTATTCGGATGGCTCATTTTGTTGAAGGTTCATTGAGATAACAACGTCAATGAAGTCATCCAGAAATTCTTCATGCTGCATCGATGGAATACGCTCCAAGAAGGGACAAATGGCCCTTACATTATCTAGAAATGGGACAATCATTAAGATATAAGCGACCAATATTGTACCTAAGAAAGCTTGCCACCTCTCTTCTAAGATAAATACTGAAAATTAAATCTAAGCTTAATCACGCTCACCCTTCAACGTTTGTACGCCTTCGTAGACAAAAACCTCGCTGCGCAGCTCTACATTTTTATGATCGAAGCCAGCTTTGGTGAGAAGTTGACCAAACTCCTCGACAGGATCAAGGCTGTAATGGAGGGGGGAAATAAACTGATCTACATCCTGCATATATGTGCACCACTTTTGGTTGGTTTTCAGCATCTTGTATACTTCAAAGACTGGGTTGGTGGCCAAAAAGACAAGCAAGCAATCGCCGCCTTCGTCTCGCAGTAGATTGTAAATATTAGACAAAGCTGTACACAGATTTTGGACCCAATGCAGGCAGTAGAATGATGTTACGTGATCAAATCCTCCTTTGAGGTGATCCGGCAAACGATCGCAGCCAATATCTAACACCTGGAATTGTGTTCTCGCGTAGCGTTGATAGCAGTTGTTTGCATAGCCCACCATCTTGCTAGATATATCCGTGCCAATTAGCTGCTCATAGCTCTTTGGCAGAAGTGGATGCACAAAATCCATGAGCACATTTCCCGATCCGGAACCAACGTCCAACAACGTGTCCTGTCCATCTGTGCGCCACTGAAGTATCGAGGCATACTCATCCAAAATGAGCTTGGCGTCATGGCGCTGTACCTGGTTGGCGCGTTGGTAGAGCGAGGCCTGGTTCATAGCGGCCACTGTTATCGGAAGCAGGAATTCACAGCATTTATAGGTGTTTCCACACACCCAGAAACAGTAGGCAAAGTCACAGCTTTGGTGACATCGCACAAGTATCTCAATGTTAATTTATTTTTAAAGCTTTGAGTGAATGTCGCTCCGCTCTTACCCCGTTGTTGCTCTCTGGGGATCTTTAGTCTCTTTAACACTCAGCTACACTGGCAAATAATAATGCAAGTAACTATATTGTCGAAATATTTCATACATATCTGATATCTTGCTTTCAAAATGTAAGTTGCTATTTATATTATTATTGCATAAAACCGTGAAATGCAAACTACTCACCCCGCAATAATAAAGGCAAATTATTCTCTTCTATTCATTTTACGAATTTGCACAGTGCCAAACTTTACAAAGGCAATAGTAACCTTGTTAGCTCTGCTATCTTGTGAATCAAACAATCCAGTTCAAGTTCTAGGTCACTTGTGCTTAGCTAATGCTTCCTCTCTAGAAACAGAAACATTGAAATGCAAATTGCATTGAACAAGTCACATATTAACATACTTTTCTGTACAGTGTAGACTGAATGTAAAATGAGTGAGGCAATCCGATGGCACGAGACAAAACCCACATAAGGTCACTCAAAGAATATGATCCTAAGTGTAGAACCAAAATATTTCGGGAGTGCAGTGCTCCCAGCAGCCAATCCAAAATACAATGAAACTGAAAATCAAAATAGTTCAACGACCTACCTTAAGAACTATCGCAATGAGAATAAAAATAGTGGAATGAACTTACCGCAGGTCGCTCTATTTTGGGAGTCATATGAGATATGGTATGTGCTCGTACATATAATATTGTGCTTAGGTTCGCCTTCATCTTTCACCCTTTTTGGCACTCGAAATATAAATTCATTAAAACATTCCATTTAGCTGCAAAATACATTTGTGTAATTGCTCTCAGATCCCAGATAACTTTTTATACTCGTATGCTCTTCATATATTTCAAATATTTTATATACGACGACAACGACGAGAACCACGTTTGATGTATTTCTACCAACGTTGAATGTATGTTTGCGACTATGTCATATTTTCATTTAACAAGTGACATCAAAAAGCCTTAGCTTTTCCAATTTTGGGATTCCTATCGCTGCCTAATATGTGGGCGTTACGGCTGGTTAATTGCATTTGGAGAAACGCTTCGTCAAATTGTACCTGAAGGGGTTTCATAGAAGTTCCGCTTTGGTTGGCTGCAGTGCTTGCAATTAACGAGAGCTGTTGATTGAGAGACGCGTAGCGTACTGTATTGGCAGCTATACAGAATTCAATTAAATGTAACTAAGTAGACAGGGGGATGAATCAATGTTATAGAATCCACCGTACACTGCTTGAGAAATCTAATTTTTAAACCTACTTGTTACTCATATATTTCATACGTGGAATATAAATTACCTAAAAACTCTTCCTATTGCCTGTTCCTGGAACAGAATACGCAAAGAACAAACAGAAGTCATAGTTTTATGTGATCACCACTTACGACATACCCCCTCAAAAGTAACACCTCCAAAAGTACATTCAAACGATGCCTTTGCACACCCTGATAATTATTCAAAGTTCATTTATCCATGAAGCTAAAGAAGAAGTTGTGCTTATTAAACACTTTACTGTTGTTGGTTTTATTGTACGACAAACAAAACAAGAAACGTCTGACAAAAGGGTTGAGATTCTGGTCCTAAGTTTATAGTTTGCATTGCGTAAACGAGAATTTAATGTCCCATAGGGGAATTCCAGACATATGTATGTATGCTGTAAAAAGCTGTGTGGTACTCATATGCAAAAAGAGAGCGGGAAAATTTGGATTTAAAATACAAAGTAAACGGTGATTTGTTGTTATTGATTAGAACGGACTTGCCTTGGGGAAATACTGCTGAGAGGCTTGGAAACGGTGAAGAATGCCACCCAGACAAACATGGCCAGGAACAGAGACAATGTCAGAGTCTGAGACTGAAAATCCTCGTGTGTATCTTAAGACGCAGCCGCAACTTGATGAGTATTTAAAAGTTTTCCATTGTGTGTTTGATGAATATTTAATTAAGCATAAAAGGAGAGGGCTTTAGCAAGAGCATTTCATACAAGATTTTGACCTGGAGGGTTGGGACGCAAAAGGGTTGCTCAATAGCCAAGCCTTATTGAAAAACAAAAAAAAAATGAATAAAGTGAAATCAATTAACGCTTTGTGCGCTTTACTGGTCGTCGCTTAGTTTATTTTTTGTATTACTTTAATAAACGTAATCGTATAAAAAGCATTTCGCAAGTTGCAAGCAAGAAAATAATTAAATAGTAAGAACAAAAAAGCCCTTTCCATCGCCAACCACACCCAACCCTTTGTGCAGCTTTCTGTATATTTTTTTAATTTCTTGCGTAGAAGGAAGTAACTTTTTTGGCTGCTCATTAAAGTTGAAAGGGAAAAAGGAAATGGGGCCCACAAATAGCCAAAGCGTGCAATGTTGTTGGCAGTCCAAGGCACAGCCATGCCCATATATATACTCATACTTACACAATTCTTCTTATATTAATTTGTTTTCTTTTTGTTTCGATTTTGTGGCGCTGAAAATTAATTAAAAATTACATGAATGAACGTTGGAGGATAATGAGCCCCTAAGCTGATTTTGTGCTGTAAAAAACAGTCAGCGAAAAAATGTCCACCTACCTTGCTTTACATACCCTTTAACAGGAAGAGCATTCCAGTTTAGACTGATTGACTCAAACATGTCTAATATTCAAGTCTAGTTTCATTCATTTCTTCAATCACCCAATTAAAGACAACATTTTTCTGAAAGTGTTCGTATAGCTATTAAGACAGATAGACAAGCAAGCACATTAATAAATTTACTTGTATATTGCTGCCAATCCAGAATATATATTCACTATATCTGCAAAGGTTTTTAACGTTTCTTTATTATACCCATTTCAATGACAATAGGGTATACAAGTCTTTATCACCATTTGCCATGCCCTCCGCTGCACAGGTATACGCCAAAAGCAGCAGCAAAAAGGCGGCGAGTTTCAGTTTTTTGCCGCTTTTTGTTTTTATTTAATATCGACGAAAGAGCAACAAAAAAGAGAGAGAAGGAGAAAAAGTGCTGTGGAAAATGGGGGAAGCGCGAAAAAAATGGGGAAATATTCTTTAACGTAACAAAATATTTTTATAAAATAATCAAGTTTTTTCTTAATTTTTTGTCTTTTTTTTGTTTGTTTCAAATTATTTTTAGCTGCGTGAGCGAAGAACAATGAACAGAGTCGCTTCAATAGAGTTTGGTGTCAATTGCTTTGAGTTTTAATTAAAGTTGACAAGCTTGTTTTTCAGAGAGACGATCCGTCAGGTATTAATGAGGAGTATGAATATAAAATAGCTGAATACTCCTTAAAGACATCTTAGAATGTATTCATCAGAGGTCAAATAGTTTTTTCCTCCTTGCTGCCTGTTTATATTTTATAACGTTTAGACAGACATTTACTGTAGTATCGAAATAAAGTTTAAGTTAGATTAATATGTCAAGGCCACACTTTTAAAGGATAGCTATACCACATTTATTCGAACATCTCGGGTGAAATCGGAATTAGCTAAGTCACATGTAACGTAATGTTTAATAAACCAGATCCTGAAGTTTGTTACAACAAGCTTAAATGGAAATATACTAATATTTTAATAATTTGTCGTGAGTATAGAATAGTATGATATTTATTCATTGGAATAAATATCTCCATCATAGTTTAAGCCTTTTTCCCATTTCTTTGTCCACGCACCTGGCTTTCTACCTATCTTACCCACAAGCTGCCACAGACTTACTGTCACAAGTCAATTACAATGCATTTAATTTCTGGCTGTTTGGCTCTTAATAGTACGTCTTTGAGGAACCACAAAGTAATGGAACAGAATATTCTCTTATGGCTGAAAAGCTATTGAAAACTTTAATTGAAAATATCAAATTATTTTCATGTTAACGTCAGCAGAAAAAGCCAAAGTCGCCAATCTGTGTCTGATAGAGATAAGGCAGCCAAAATTTGAAGGTAACTTTTTATATATCTTGTCTTTATGTATATATACATATGTTTATACAGATATTAATTACATTTCTCAATGACATTGTGTTGTTCAAGTATAAAGACTTTGCCTCCAAGAAAGTTACCCAATTGAAATTGTAATGAGTTGGCATTTTCTGAAATTGTCTAAGACACAAGGAGTCTCCAGTGTCGCCTTAAACAGCTTGTTGGCTGTAAAGTAGCTGAAATGACATTAAAAAGGCAACACTTTTAAGTGGAGGCGTAGAGGACAAACAAGAGGCCAGCGAGGACACACGGACACATACACATGAGACAAACGATAAACCCAAGCGTCCAACATCCTTCCACTGTCGTTTTATAGTTTACAATCTTATTATCTTCGCTGGCATCTCGAGTCCATAGACACGCACATACACACTCATACACACACAAACACGCACAGAGACACTAGGGATTGAGCCCAAAAATATACACCACATCTTCCAAGGCAATTAAAAACCTTCTAGGCGTTGATGCTTCGTCCTTCGTCCTTTTTCGGTTATTTGCTGCCATTGTTGTCGCCCTTGGTCTCTGGGTGCTTATATGTTGTTTGTGGATATTCGTTGAAAACTTGATTGTGTTTATTAAACATATTTTGCATAAAATTCACTTTATTTGCAGTTTATTTCATAAGAAAACTACAAGTTTTGTCACCCAGCAGTATGGTTAATGGGCGGGTAGAGAGTTGTGCTGAAGTTTTTACTTATAACTAGGAAATACCTTTTTATGAATTATGTTTGATCACGTTTTGGTTTTCAGTTTATTTACTGGATGTTCAAGCTCAAATGGAATGTAAGCAATGAACTGTTCGTATTTTATGTGACAGAATAACAATTAATTTCAATATTAGTTTTTATTATCTTCAAAATATGATTCATAAAGCTTCATCATACATATACTGATTTTGTTTTAAATATTTTTGTAGCTTTTGCGATGAATAATTGTGATAATTGTCTAGGGTTTCGTCCTTTTATAGAAGTAAAATTAATTTTCTCCACGTTAATGTTTTAAAAGGCAATTCTGCTATGTATACGGCCTATCGGCAGTTTATTCACAAATTCAATCATATTTGAAAGAAAAAATCATACAAATTTTATTCTAAAATTTATAGATATAAATTAGTTTGTTCTTCGTATAGATTTAATTTTAACAATTTGCATTCAATTTGCCTTACGCATCTACAACAGAAACGAAGCAAATATGAAACCAAATATAAAACTAAACTAATAATAAGAGTCAAATGTTACCATATATCTCACACAAAGACAACACTCGCATTATGCCCGATAAGAAGTCAATGTGAAATGATGAAAGAATCGAAGCATTTTGACACACAGACAACCCCAAAGACAGAACTTGGGTCTGGCTATGGATAACCCACACCAACTCTACCCAGAAGCCAGATCCCATAAAAAACAGCTCAATGATATAGAAAAATAGATAGCGCAAATTTTGCAAAGGAACCCATATGAAAATAGAAGAGGGAAGAAATAAGAAGCGTGTCAAAAATCAACTTTAAACTAAGCCGCAAAAGCACTCGAACTGAGCGTCGTCAAGTGAATAATGGGAAAATCCGCAAAGTAAATATGACACATCGCAAAATAGCATTTGGCGATAAAATATATAACCCGCCTATCGACAGCATCATGTCAGTGAGAGTCGCACATTCACATATCCGGCAAAAAGGTGTTTTGACAAGTCGCCAGCAAGGGGTTAACGTAAATGGCCGCACCCTCTCAGTGTCTCACTCCCACTACGTATCAATAAAAAAAATTGCTCCGCTGGGCATACATAAGTATTGGCTTAAGTATGTTGAGGATTGGGGGAACTCCACTCAAAATTTCAGTGTACTGTGGGACCCTTCCTCAATGTATAGTATCAAAAATTAAATGTTAGATTTTACTTGGATTACATAGAGGTTTATTCAAATTGCATTGATTAATTTAATTAATTTATTATTTTTTTTTTTATCTATTTTTTTATTTATTTTTTTTTTTATTTTTTTTTTATGTACAAAAATTTTAACGTTTTAAGGTCAAAAAAAGTTGTATATATAATTAGGACAATATTATCATATTCATACCCTGTAAATGTTGCCAATTTGTTTCCAAAAAAATTACATTTTGGGTGATTTTCACCCAAAAAAATTACTAGCAAAATCTAACAACCCTTAAACAAAAAATAGCTTAAAAATATCCTATTTTTTTCAATACAATTTTTTTTATATCTTTCGTAATATGTTGTCTATTTTGACAAATTCTTCATTCTTTCTTATAGACATCTTTCTTTTCTTTCTTATAGGCATCCTGAATTCGAAATGATCATAGACCACAAACATCAAAATCATAGCTAAATACCTACATTCTTTTGGGCGTGCAATTTTGCACGTAATTTTAGAAGAAAAAATAGATAAACGTAGCTAAATCTATATTTTAAACAGCCAGATTTCCGACTAATAGGAGACTTCTATATAATATTTTTAGAAACTGGACCTTAAAAATTGTCAGAACTAGCTATTAAATAGCTAAATCGGCAACAGGGTAGACCTGTTTATAAAAAGTGTTAAAAGTCCCACTGTACTACATCTACAAGAAAATGCAACGTAAATGTGGCATAAACATTACATTTGTGTGGCTGAATGAGCAGCCTAAAGGGTTTGGGGTTCGCCCTTATTGTCTTGCAATTTATGACATTTTGACATTGAATCTTTATTCAAGAACACATTCTGCCATTCGATATGCATTAAAGATCAATAAACATAAAATAGAGCTACAAACAGGACAACAACAACTACAATGGCTGCCAATTAACCCCATCGCCCAAAACAAAAAAGTATCTTAACCTGACAGGCAATAGGCCAGCCAAATGACCGCAATGAAATCACAGTCACAGCCCTAAAACCAAGAAGTTCCAGCGCTTTCGTTATACGCAAGCAATATTAACGTCACATAAATCTTCGCAACACTACTACTAAGTCGCTATTAAGTGAAATTGACCACATATTTTATCTTC
Organism: Hirtodrosophila trivittata; assembly: GCA_035045065.1. Lineage (NCBI taxonomy): Eukaryota > Metazoa > Arthropoda > Insecta > Diptera > Drosophilidae > Hirtodrosophila > Hirtodrosophila trivittata. The sequence continues at coordinate 62,340 of JAWNNK010001446.1, read as the reverse complement.
TACGCACACGCACACGCAGACCATCACCGATAGACCACGAGTGCGGTGCAGGTCGGGTTGGTTGAATTATTTTTGCTTGGTGTGTAATTGGCTCGACTGGCGCAGCATAAAACAATCTGCAAGTAAATTATACGAAAGTTGCTAGTAGACACATTAACCAAATAAAACAGTCGCAATCAACTTTTGCTGGACCTCGCTAAAGTTTCAGCAAATTGAGTATCCAACGCTGCGTGTGGAGCAAACATTAGCGTTGCCACATCATGAAAAACACTTGATTATATTTGGTTAGTGTGGCAACTTGCTAAATTAAAGACACATTGTTAGTTTATTTTAATCCATAGCAATTATTATGACATATTGTATAAAAAAAAGTAATATATAATTGTATTTAATGGCAAACCAAAATAAATTCATCTAGCTATCGCTAGCTTATATAAACAATTGCAAAACGGTCTAAAATGTTAACATTAACAGCGGTATGCCTCGCATTACCTGTTTTACCATGTAGCTATATACCATAGGTAATCATAGCCATTTTTAAGGTTAAATTTCAACAAAAAACTTAATTATTTGCTATTAGCCGGAAATGTGGATCTTTAAGATATACGTTTAACTATTTTATTTTGCAAATTCGCATGCAGAAAAACATTACGCAAATCTGTCTGTGATAATATAAAAAAAAAATCTGTACTAAGCTATGAATCTGATGTTTATAGATACTATAGTATATTATCATCTCGATTTGTAGCAAGCTATCATGACTATCCGTTAATATTTTTCTAATACTTGGCACATTGGATGCCATTGGTAATCGAAGTAGATAACATATTGGGAATATTATGAAATAAATAAAAAAAATTGTTGTCAAAAGTTGGCTATTTTTTAGCTATTTTTATTTAAATTTTGTTACTTTTTTCTAGTATCCTTAACCAAAAATCTATTTTTTCCTTAAATTGATGGAAAAAAAGTTGCATTGTTATTAACAGTGGGAGAGGAGCAAAAATGTTAAATATTTTAGTGCTCCAAAATTATATTGATATCTCGATTACTTATCGATTGGTTCTCAGGTCATATCGATATTGAGAATACCGCATCCGAGCTGACGTGTAAGTCGGCATTTTGGCCCTCCAAGGCACTGTAAAAACACAATTCACGAATCTGTGTGTTAGCATTTCAAATCAACACGTAGGCCAGTCACGTTGAAATAAGTCTAGTTGATTCGTATATAATAATGGTGTTACCTCTTTATGCATGTAAGTTATAAAATATTTAAATTTAGTGCTGTATTAATAAACATTACGCCCCCACAGCAAGCATATTGTTGCTAGTGCTTGTCGCTGGAAGTACAACAGCTTTCTACTCGACCGGAGATGGTGTTGTGGAGCTGACGCCGTCTAACTTTGAACGAGAGGTGATACAGGACGATGCCATATGGGTTGTAGAATTCTATGCGCCTTGGTGCGGACACTGCCAGACCCTGGCACCGGAATATAAGAAGCTAGCTAAAGCGGTTAAAGGCGTGATTAAGGTGGGATCCGTCAATGCCGATCAGCATAATGATCTGGGCGGAAAGTATGGTGTACGTGGTTTTCCCACAATAAAAATCTTCGGCGCCAACAAACGGTCGCCCACTGATTTCAACGGACAGCGCACAGCCAACGCAATTGCGGAGGCGGCTCTCGCTGAGGCTAAGAAAAAAGTGCAAGCTGCTTTTGGTGGTGGCAGTAGCAGTAGCGGTGGATCTTCAAGCTCTGGCGATGATGTCATCGAGCTAACGGAAGATAATTTTGACAAGCTAGTGCTGAATTCAGACGACATTTGGCTGGTTGAGTTCTTTGCACCCTGGTGTGGTCACTGCAAGAATCTAGCTCCCGAATGGGCAAAGGCTGCTAAGGAGCTGAAGGGCAAAGTGAAGTTAGGCGCTCTCGATGCTACCGCTCACCAGAGCAAAGCGGCCGAGTACAAGGTACGTGGCTACCCGACCATCAAGTTCTTCCCAGCTGGATCAAAACGTCCCAGTGATGCTCAAGAATATGATGGCGGTCGCACTGCTTCAGACATAATAAGCTGGGCCGGAGACAAACATACGGAAAATGTACCTGCGCCAGATCTTGTTGAAGTAACTGACGAGTCCAGCTTTGACAGCGCCTGTGAAGGCAAACCCTTATGCGTGGTCTCTGTGCTGCCTCATATTTTGGACTGTGATGCCAAGTGCCGGAACAAATTCCTAGATACTTTACGCACTTTGGGCGAGAAGTTTAAACAGAAGCTTTGGGGTTGGGCCTGGGCTGAGGGTGGTCAACAGCCCGCTTTGGAGGAGTCTTTGGAAGTTGGTGGTTTTGGCTATCCAGCGATGGCTGTTGTCAATTTCAAGAAAATGAAATTTTCCGTACTGAAAGGGTCTTTCTCCAAGGATGGCATAAATGAGTTTCTGCGTGACATCTCTTATGGCCGTGGCCATACGGCGCCCGTGCGTGGTGCTAAGAAACCGGCTATTATTACCGTCGACCCTTGGGACGGTAAGGATGGACAGCTACCTACCGAGGAAGACTACGATTTGAGCGACGTTGACCTAGACCATGATGCTAAAGACGAGCTGTAAAGTGGGCGTTTTGGTAATAACATTCTATAAAGACTGCAGTTCAGACGCAAGTTTTCCCTTAACCAACAGATAAAATAAGCAAAACCTCAACTCTTATCCTACTTAGTCAGCCAGCGTATCTTAATACTATGTATTCGTCTTTTTTACTACATATAGCGATTAAAATAATGTAAAAAAAAAACAGCGAACATGAAAATAAACTGTGAACAAATTATGGTGTTGTCAAGAGTATTTTGATCAGAATACCACGTGGCCATTTAAAATGGCTCTTTTACTTAAGACTGCTACTGACAAAAGATGCATCGTCAACATAGTATTTATTGCAGTTCGAATGGTCGATAGCAAATTATATTTATATTTACAGAAACCATTTGAAGGCAAAGTTTGTTGTCCTTTCTACTAATCACCACAATAAAAATTTATAAAGATTAAAAAAAAACAGATAGCACGAGAATTATCTGAAAATTAAAGAAATCAAAGTCTGCGGTTTGAGGTTGGTTAATTCTGTGTTTATTTATCTAAAAGGTAAAGTATAACATATAAAAATTTGTATATGTATATGCTTAAGCTAAGGACGACACAAGACAAAATGGAATGTATATAGCGAAATTTTTATGATAGAGGTATCGGTAAATTAAGTACTAAATGCGTAGTTTGTAAATTCTTGGCAGTTCTGAGCTTAATCTAAAGGTATATTTAAGAATATATTCCAGTAAACATACGTACATATATAAGCATAATGTGCTGTTTGGAAGTACAACCTGTGAGCAAATACATTGAAGAAATATTAAGTCTTAAGAGGTTCTTCCACAGATATAAATTTCAGTCACTGCAACAAAAAAATCTTGAATTCCAAATTTCAAGAAGAAACAGATACATGACTGAATCAGCCAGCACACTTTCATCTTTAAATATTGCTCTTTACAGAACCCGAAAATGTGAACTACCTGCGAACCTTTAAACTGTTGCCTTTAATGCATACACACACGCACACGTACACATTTGCCTGTAGGCATAAATTTGTATGTGCGCATTGTATAAACTGTGGCACAGGCAACAGTCACAAAGTGATTTTCAACTAAGTTGTGATTGTTGCACTGAGAATTCAAAGAAAATAAAGATATAAGAAAGCAAAGAATAAAAATAATTGCATAAACAACCTAATTTACAATAATTTCTGATTAATTCCTTTACCAGTGAACTGCTAAACTGGTTCTTGTTATGTATATATGTAATACCAAGTCTTTTGACCTAAAAAATATATCAAGTATTCGACATTGTTGAGTTTTTTTAAAGACTGCAAAGCAAAGTATGGCAAGGCTTAGTTGTTATTCAAGCAAGTTGATGATGATGCTTTTGGTCCACCGGATAGTTTTCAATGGACTGTATTGATCGAGATGTGGCTGCCGTAATGGTTGATGATACGTCCATAAAACGGTATTTCTTATCATCACGAAATAACAGCGGATAGCACATAATGCCATAGTAAAAGACTAAAGATAGGACAATAATCGTAAAGATGATGGCTATAATACCGAAAGTCGAGAAGCCCGACTTGCTGTCTAAATATTCTTTAGGAGTTTGTGGCGGTGGCATCGTCGATGTCGTCGTTGTTGAACCACGTTGATATTCCCGACGGTAGCCATCAGCAGTAAAAATTAGACAGCTAGCGGCTGCGTACGCACCAAATAAATGAAAGAAAAAGATTTTCTTACTTTGCATATTAATTTTTACATCAAATCAGAGTTGCACTTACCCAAAACAAGCAAACATGGCAAATATGCGTTGTACTGGCGCAACATGTTTAGTAAAGTAGTAAATAAAAGTATTTAATGAAGTTCGACGCGGACGCAGGCGCAGACGCTTACAAAAGCAACGACGAATCAACCGTAAACAAGGAATAGGAAAAATAAGTACTTTTAGCCGAATACTGGCATCGATACTCAGAAAATACGCATATCGATGCTATATGCCATCGCTAGTACTGTTCACAATTTATCGATAGAATCAGTGTATTCAGAGTTGTTGTGCGAGTTAAGCATGTGTGCAATTTAATTTGTGGAAATTGTATTTAAATAATTGAAGAAATATGTAAAAACATTAAAATTAGCAACAGTTTTCAAGTAGAAGTTGCCCTATAAGAATAAAAGATGTATACTCATACAGTTGGCTGATAAAATCTAGAAGCAGCAACTATAAAAACAACAGAAAAGTGACGCGACGACGACGCTTCCGACATTTTCAACCGTTTCTGTTGTGTACATAGCATTTCAGAAGCAAGTTTTTTTAGTTCAGCACAAATAAATGTAGTTCAGCAATTGAACAGAAGACTAGCGATACAACCGACGCGCTGTGTATGCGACAAATCGAACGAAAAAAAAGGTACAGTGAAAATTTTGTGCTTGTCAATTCGATTGTCGGCAGCAAAGGCACCACAAAGCGGGCTCAAGAAGAAGCACAAGCACAAAGTGAACTGCAAAGAAACGTAGCAACAACAATACAAGAGGAAAGAGAAACAGCATTCATCTGGCAGTGTTATTAACCGTTCGTTGTTTGTGTGCGTAAAGCTTACGAATATAAACCATCACTATTTAAGTAAATGCTTGTGCCGATAAAATGTCACATTTGCCTTTGGATGCGCGGGCCATACTCCAGCACCTAAATGAATTGGGCTATAGAAATATATCCGCCGAGCAACTACGTGAATTTCTAAAAGGTAAGACCACCGCCCGAAAAACCAACCAAAGGCAGCAGTTCCCGCCATTACAAATTGTGTCTCTGTGTATGTGTATATTTGTGTATGTATGAGTGCGAGTGCAATAAGTATTTCAAAATGTTATTCGATTAACAGCAAATTTATTTCTGTTTTCGTTAAATTTTTACAAACGCCTCGTCACCATTTTGTCTTCTCTTACACTAAGTACGAAAGAAACAAGCGGCGACTACACTACGTAGCTGTGTGTAAGAAAAAAGGAAATAAACGAGTATTACTCGCAAATTGTAAATAACGAACAAAAATTTTGCTACAGTGCTTTGTGTACTGAGCTTTATACAAATACATGCATATATATATATGTATATATATATATATATGTGTGTGAGAGTGTGGGTCTGTGCATACGTACATAAATAAATACATATGTACATTCGATTGCTGGCATTTGCGGCTGGGGACGGCAAAGGCAACGCCAAACGTTGTTGCTGTTGGGCTGAGTGCCTACCGCTACTCTGGTCGTTGCGGTGGCAACTGCTCTGTCACTATGTTCGTGTGTGGGTGCGTTTGTGTGCGTCTCCGAATGAGTGTGGACACGGCATAGACTCACAAAATGCCGAAACACGTAAAATACGGATAAACATACAAACGTAGAAACATACAAAAACATTCATTTTGTTAGTAGTCAGTGGGTAAAGTCTGGCAGCTTCATCTACAACATCACATGAATATTTTTTCTACAAACAAACAATTCATACATATATATGTATGTATGTACCTACATGCACATACAATGCATATGCCTGTGTGTGCGCGTGCTTTAAGACTGTGTGTTTCGTTGTTTTTGCTTTGCTCTCTACGTTTATGTTTTCTTGAACTTTTCATTTTCCACTCCAAGTGCTGGTGCTGGTGGTACTGCTGCTGCTACTTAGTCGCATGTGGTTGTTCTTGTTCAAGGCAAAAGCCTTGATTGTTATGTGGTGAATTTAAAAACAGTTTTTACCTTTTTCGCTTCGTTTGTCACGCAATAAACTTTTATTTATTCCACTGTTGTTTATAATGGCGGTTCTGTCGACCGCAAAACAGCTGGTTTTAGAATGGACATAATATTCTTGCCAAATTTGATATCGAGACTACATAAACTGTTGAAAATTCGTAGAAGCAAATACTGAAAAGAATAAAAAGATATATACATTTAATTATGTATGTACATGCGTTTTTACACTTTGTGTATGCGTTCGCGTATGTAATTTAACGTGTGCGCTTAATTCTGTTAGCCAAACGGTCGACGACTCTTGTTTGTTGTTGTTTTTGACATGGCTGGCATTCAACCCTGCACACGCATATGCACTAAAATACGTTTGTATATATGTATGTACATACATATATGTATGTATGCCTGTGCTTTGCATGCAATATGCGCCCGCAGCGGGCATATACATAACTACATACCTATATGTGTGTACATTCACATCAATGCATGGATGTTCAGACAACTTATTTGACTCACCGGCATAAAAGTAAATAAAAAATACTATGTGCCCTGCACGCGCTAACGCTAATAGTAGTTAGTCAACCATATGTTTTGGTTTCCATTCTGTTATTAACAGCAAGTCCCGAGTTCATTTTAAAAATACTAAACATACTTCTTAAAGACAAAAAAAAATTAGGTAAATAATTAAAAAGTTCTATAAGAAGCGGGTAATGACAAGGAGAGTTAATGGTCGACGGATTATTATTTTGGAAAACTACTGCGTTTGGACGATCATTTTAAATTTCACTGGTCTCAACTGTCTAAATTTTTAACAGACTAAAATTAAAATTAAATTAATTAACTCCAATTATAATTTTGCCAGTTCATAATAAAAAAAAAACGCAAATTACCTTAGTTCAAAGCAAATATTATGCAGCTTAGTATTACATTTTGTTTAAACTAGTTTTCTTTTATTTAAATGTTGTGGTTTGCTGGATGCGATGAAATAATCGATATATTTACATCGATACGACGCAGCTGTCATTTTACACACAACAACAATCTGGCAACTCGATGCCGTTGGCGGCGGGTCGGCTGTCGCACTTGGTGAACCAACAGCCTCCAATTTTTTTTTTTTATAGTTTTAAAATCAATTTTAACACACTTTATTGTTTTATCATTTATACACACCAATTTTGCAATGCTTTTGATTAAGTGTGTGAATAGAGATACGCAACTGTACACAAAAATTGCATAACAAGAAACAGAAACAAAAAAAATGTATAGAACTAAATTCAGGGGATGATGATGGAATCCTGCTAAACAAGATGTCGGTGAAGCTTTTGGTTGGTTGGTGGCTGTTGTTGCTGCGGCTGTCACTATTCTAAAGGCAAATAGAAATTAACTAACCATTTATAAATTTGTTTATCTCTTATTCTTGGTCCATCAACATCCAACAACTACAGATTATTTGCGCCTTAAGGTATGCAACCGCAGTCGGATAAGCAAAGTGCTAGCAAAAGCAAAATCGCAACAACAACAAGAGCAACAGATCCTCAGCAGCTGCCACAACCAGAGCAACATCATCAGTCACAGCTACGGCCTGTTCAGCGTTCAAAAGTAAAGGTCATCAAGAGCAAGCGTCCTCTATGCCATTTTAAATTCTATTTGGACATTTGCGATCATCAGCTAACCAAGCGAATTGAGGCAGAGATCAAGCTGCTTGGCGGCACGCTTGAATTCTTTCTCAACGACAGTATTACACATTTCATAACCGACAAGGATAAGAGCTTGTCCGCCGGGCAAACGAAGCAGAGTCGCAGTCGTCCAGGCACACCTCTAACGCCAACAACACCAAATACGCCGCACACACCGAATACTCCCGGCGCAACAAACTATGAGGATGGCATTGGCCTTCAGCGCAGGACTCGGCAAACCCGCGCCGATGCCATTCTGAGCCGTGTGCGCGCAGCACAACCAAGTACACCCATAAGAACCCCGTCTGAACCACGTCCTAGTCAACAGCAACGTCCGCCCAACAGTAAGGAAACCAACGTCAGTCATCCCAGTTTAACGTATACTGTCTGGCAGACTGAGTACGCGCTACGCTTCTTCCAGCGCATACAAACTGAGCTCCGTCAGTATATTCAACCGGCAACAGCAGCTGGAACTAGATCACAGGCAGCTGGGACATCTAGCAAAATCCAGCTTAAGGGCAACTTTATAAAGATCGAATCAATCAGGCGTAACCATCGACCATATTACCATTTGCTCAAGCAACCAGAGGAGTGGCCTAAAATTGATTTGCTTAGCGAAGACGGAGCATTTCGTTTGCAGGCCAAGGCGGATGTTCAGAGTATGACACGCAAGTCGCTTGGTTCACGGACATCGCAACGACAACAGGATAAAGACAAGGAAAAGGATCAGCAGCCATTGCAACACGTCGCAGTTCATTCGCTCAAAAAGCAATTAGTATCATCTATTAAAACGCCGGACAGTCCCAGATCCCATTGCAAAGAGCCAAAGGAGTCCAGCGATAAACAGTGCGGCGTCTGCGAAATTTGCAAGATCGAATACGACACCTTATCGTTACATTTACAAAGCAGGGACCACGAGTTGTTTGCCCAGAACGCGCATAATTTTCTGGCACTGGATAGGCTCATTCAAGTATCTGCGAGTGTTACCGGTTTTCTCAAGAGAGAAGCAGAACAGCAGCAGGAAGTGCAGGCGCCGGACCAGAAAGAAGTTGAGACAGACAGCGAGATGGAAGTAGATGAGTTGCTAAGCGATTGTGCCGTAAAATCATTAAATGATATCGATGCAGATTCAGACTTAAACAATAGCAATAACAGCAACAGCACCAAGCAACGTCCTTCGCCGGCCCTGCGTGAAAAGTCAAAGCGCATCACCAAGGGCAAGCACTCATCGGAAAAGTTCCAGGCGTCGCCAAATACGGTGCCAAGTCAACAGACTCCCTCGCCTAGCAAAAAACTAACGACACCCTGTAGCTTTGTAGAGCTGAAGCGCATGGAACAAACAGCGAGTAATGCGACAATAGCTGCAGCCACTCCCACAAATCCAACACGCCGCAAGACACAAAATTCAGTATTGTCGCCACCAATTCGCGCCATGCTACCGCCCTCATCCTTGTACAAGGTTGTGGAAGCCAGCAATGCGATGGTCACGCCACCTCGTAGCAAGCGAGGTGGGACTATCAATCCTGCAGGCAATATGATGGACTCGCCCTCGTTGATAGTCAAGTTCCAGAAGGTGCGCCAGTCTGAGCTGCAGCGTCTGAACGGTGAAGCGGAAAGTTTCATGTTTCCCAAAACCACGACTCGTAGCAGCAGCGAACTGCTCACAGATGTGGATCGGCAAACCACATCAGATGTACGGTGCCAGCATAGCATTTCCTCGGCCAGTTTGGAAAGCACAAGCGAGCCAGAGGCAGGTGCTACAACATACACCGCCCACAGCCTGCAAAGGCGCGCCACAGCAGTGGGCAGAAGGCGCAAAGGTGCATTTGGGCAGGCGGCTCCGCCGCAACTGCAGCGCCAGTTATCAACGGGAAGCAGCAGTAGCAATGGTGGCAGTGTTCACCAGCAACAGCGCTTTCCAGATGCCCCCATCCAGCCAGAAATGCAACCGCAATTGACAAGGCAATGCCAGGCTACAGCAACGCGTAAAAGCAGCCGCATGGCCACAGCCATTGTTACAGCAGCAACAACAAGCAGTCAGCTGCAGCTGCGCAGGCAGACGCAGACCACGCTAAGCAGTAAGCGCGGTGGCAAACTGGAGGATCGGATGGGGGAGAACACAACTACAAAAGATGAGGAACCTGATGAGCTGAGGGAGGATGATGATCTTGGTGATGGAAGTGTTGTTGATGAGTCAAACGATGAATCAAGCTGCTCATCTGACAGCGATGAAGATTATGTAGCCAGCGACAAGTTGAACAAATCGATGCCAACACAGAGTCGAGTCGATACACGAGAGGAACGCGCTGCAAGACGGTTATCTCGTTTAACCATCAGCTTCAATCGAAGTTCTACCGAACAACTGAAACAGCCGAAGTCTGAGAAAAAATCATCCCCTACAAGACGACGACGCGCCAAAAGTCAAAAACCCACCACATTTACATTCAAATCCAAGCAAAAGAAGTCACCAATGACAAAGGCAACACCAACGACGCAGGCCACAGATATAATGTTCGATTGGAGCAAGAGCGAGCGATTGCAGAAACTGCGATACGCGTTTGAGGAAGTGCCCAGGAGTGATCTATGGCATCGTGTGTTTCAGCGCCAGGATGCCGGTGAAGAGCACTACTACAGTTACTATGGTTCCACACGGTACCGCCAATTGCCCTACGAGTTGGGTCCCATACCCATGGAGCATACAAAATCTTACAGCTGCACGTTATGCCAACAACAGGAGGAGCAACGTGATATAGAAATAAAACCGCAGATGTTGCGGTCTGTTAAGTTGGAACAGGATCTGGAAACGGAACAATTGGGTGCAAGTTCAGATACCAACCAGACAGGCCCAGCCACAAATACAATGTCTACAGCGAGCTCTATGTATAAGCATAAGAAGTTGCATCTGCTGCAGCGCTTTCAGCATGACCAACAGCAGCAACAGCAAACCCTACACACTGCCATGCCCTTAGCCAAATGTGATAGCAAAGCCAGCACACCAGAGCTGCTGGAGCGCGAATTTGTGCCACTAATTGAACGCGGCGAGTTGGTTGAACGAGTGCGAGCCGGCTCCACACAAAGCAGCTCGAGCAGTAGCTGTGGGAATAGCCAAAAAAGCAGCGCCACTTATAACAACAAGCAGCTGGCGAGAATTGCGGAGCTACCACCACGTAAGTCACCAAGAGAGCATGCATCCACTTTGGCACTGGTTAGTTGCATTATACGCCAGCGTCAGGATTCACAAAGCAAAACCAACTCGGAAGCGGAGGAACCCTCAATGCCAACACCAATGCCAATGACTTCAAGTGCTCCCAAGCCGAAGTCGCCCGTAAAACAGGAGCCTGTTGGAGCAACATCGACGATATCAACTCCCCACAATACGCGATCGCAAGCCGCCACGCCAGTGGAGGAACTGCGGTTTGCCACCGAGATAAGTGAGACTGTGAAACGTATGAGACGTGGACAAAACAAATATGATACACTGCCTTCTATACCCGCCCCGGCACCAACGCCGGTACGCACAACGACACCAGTCAGATGCCGGCGACCAACAGCTGCAGCTGCTGCTGCTGCTGCTGCTGCTGCTGCCGCCGCCGCCGCATCCAGCTACTCACGGCGCCCAGAGTTCGCTGGGCGAGGAGCTAAAACAAATGTGCTACTGGGCAAGCGGAAGCGACGCCAATTAACAACTGCAGTTCGTCCGCCTCAGCAAGCCCCCGGTTTGGCTCTGGTATCGGGAGTACGCAAGCTGCCTAGTAAAAAAGGAGTACTGGAATATGAAATGGAACCCAGTGCATTGAAAGCGCTTGATACAAGCATGCAATACGTGAATCCTCTGCTAATTGCTTGGCAAATTGACAAATATCTCGAACTGACTGGACGGGAGTATGATCTGAGTGCTGAGGAACAACTGCCCTTGATTCAGCCGGTCAATGTGGACCTTCGAAAAGATGTGGAGACACCGCCGCCAACAGATTGTTGTTTTACCAGTGAGTTTGATCTCTGCGATTTGTTGACTGGTAGTGCTGGCAGTGGCGATGATGAAGAGCATCCAGCTGGGCGTTCTGGTTACCGCCGAAACAGTCGAATAAACTTGTTTAGCAGCTATCAACGAAAACGCAAGAGCCTCAAATCGAATCGCACTGGTTGGCCCAGAGTTCAGAGACGACGTGCGACAGCCACTAGATCGCTGACCGGCGAACGTGTCAACTTTCGTGATATTATTCTGGGAGAGACCCAGGAGATACAGGGGCTCCACAGTTTGAAAGATGAACTTCTTGAAACAGAGGAAGAACAGACGACTACGACAACAACCACTACCACAACAATTACCGATAAAAATACCAGAGAACAAGACGAAGAAAATGATGACGATGGCAGTGGGGGTGGCCTTGATGAAGCTGTTGATAAAGAGCAGCCAACTCACGAGGATGCAGTTATGACCCCGCCCGCTACAGATGTGGACGAACTAGTCATCAATGAGGATGAATCCCGCGATGATCCAGCAGCTAGCGCAGATAGTGAAAGTCATGTCGACGATAATGATGATGAAACATTGGCCGATTCAGTTGATGAGCAACAAGATGAAGAGGCTGAAATAGAAGCAACTGATGCAGATGTTGAAGAAGATGATGGTGAAGACGATGATGACGTTGACGATGATGATGATGATGATGATGTGTATGAAGACGCTTACAATGAAGATCAACTGAAACTTGAACAACGTATTCTAAATGATTCGTCCCAGAGGCACACTAATGGACCGACTGAGAAACGCACCCGTGTAACCCTAGATTCATCCTGCAAAATGTCACCAGCCCATGATGATCACAGTCTAGGCGAATCTAAGACTCTGCTCACGTTGCATACCACTAATGGATATCGTCTGAATGCTACATCAACGCCAAGTGCTCAACAGGCACGCCAGAATCAGCAACGTCGCACGCCACAATTGAACGGCAGTCTGGGGAGTTGTATATCGCCTAGTGAGAAACTAGGCGACCACTCCGATATCTTCACTGTGTCATCAGATGGCCTGGACACCGACATGGACCTAAGCAACACCCAAGGCGGTGACTCGATGGACCATTGTGCACATCAGCAACAGCATACAACACCCAAACGGAAGTTTGACATCTCTAAATATGCGCCTCCAAACAACGGCAAGGGGGCGAGTAGCTGTGCAGCTGAAGCAGCAACTGCAGCGGTCAAGTCTCTAGCAATATCGCAGTTTTTAAAAAAGGAGGTGCGTGTCACATGTCGGCGTCTTCGCACGCCCTTTCGCCGCTTTCGATATCGCCGCTGATAATCTTTCCATCATTAGCAGTCAGCAACCATCTAAACTGTCATTGTCATTTTAATTTTCATTGTTTATTGTCATCAGACATCATCAGTAATCTCTGTGTTTAGTTTAAGTGTAAAATTGTAAAGTCAATACAAGATGGAGAAAAATGGAAGAATAATGTTCATTAGATTAACACACATACATACCCATACCCACATCCCTCCAGCTAATACTAAGATGTATTTTTCAATTGCCTGTTCCGCTTCCGTTCAGATCGGTGGCGTCACGCTACTGTAATTATTATGTTATTGTTCTCAATATTTGTCATTTTAGTCCTACTCCGGATACCCTTTCCTCAGCACTTACACATATATATATATATACACACACACACACACACACACACACACAAAATAATTAGCATAATTGAAAATAAAAACTTCAAAATACAAAATACGTAAAGTAAGCTTAGTTTAATTTTAGTTTAGAACAAATTCCATTACCCTTTAATGCGTCCTAACGGACTAGCCAACAAATAAAGCTAAATATCAAACAAGAAAATAATAATTGATTGAAAATTAAATAACGATTGCTTATTATGCAAGAGGACTAAAAATATACATATAACATAGTATATATTTCGTTTCTGATAAAACTAAAAACGTGATGCTCAAAAAGGAAAACTTTGTAATTTAAAAAATTAAAACTAGAAGCAATTGTAAAAACCTTCAAACAAAGAATACATTAAAACATACAATTTAAAGTACATAAAAAATGCATTTGATTTAAATAATGCTTAAAATGTTCGCTTTATATTGGGAGTTTCTTTTGATACTTATAATTGAAATCTTGTTTTGATTCTATACAGACCTGCGGAAGCTTATTAAATATGAGGAGCGCTTGGCGACCAACCCGAAGGAAGACTATTTCAGTAGCCTGCATAAACGCGACACAGTCAGCTCGCGCGCTAAACTAAATGGCAAAGACACAAATGGACAGAGAGATCTAAACAAGGAGAATATTCCACAAGACGAGAAAGAAAACGAAAAGCGGCAACTTTCTGGGGAACAGCCTATAACCAGCGCTAGAAGCGTTGCAGTTACAAATGCGGAATTAATTGAACAGTTTTGCAATAAACTTTCTTTAGATGCTGCACCAAAGGAGCCACTTAAGGCTAACTGTGTGCGTCGGAGTCGCAGCAAGAATCGCAAGGCTTCCAAGAATTTAAATATGGGTGCATCAAGCGGTGAGTCTTCACCCAGTCAGAGCACACAACGCTCCCGTCGCTCCAAATTGCGTAAATCACGTAAACCACGCGGCACTAGCCGAATTTCGGCTCCGGGTACGAGTACTAGCAGCATCATATATCACATTGACGTAATACCTTTAATGCCTTTTAATTTTGTACAGGTCGCGTTCAAATTAAGCATCCACATACGGATCCAGTGGCCTTATATCAGTACTATCAGAACGAGTGGGCTCATTTTCGTGACCAAATTCCTGGCGAGAACTTGCATAGTGAGCTCCGCTGGACAATACGCAACAAGCTTTCGGATCCAAAATGATGCACCCAATGACTATGGCATTAACAATATAAACGTTTTACTTTATTTGCAACTGCCGTAAATAGAATAATCTCAATAGTATATAATAATCCTCTGATATATATATATATATAAAGGAAAATAACATACGATTTTAAATTTTCAGTAAAGTTTCTATTCTGATTTTTAGAGTTTTAGCTATATATATAATAATATACAGTATAGTTAAGTATATAAACAATAGCTAGAAAGAATGTAAGGTCATTCACGTATATGTGAATATTATATAAGGATCCTATTAGATCGCTTCCTGCAAATAATCTTTTTATTTTTCGAGAAAGCATCTTTAGAGTGACAATACTAATAAAGTTAATTTTAGTTTTTTTTTTAGAGTTTAGATGTTATATACAATATACAGTTTCGTTTTGTATAAGAGATCATCCTTCACAGGCTTCAATTCCAAAACCCACCGTACCTTTGTGTGTATTGCAACGACGCCCTGCCGGGTATAGACGGACCCTGATCAGTACAATTGTGTCCTTAATTTCCGTTACCTAAATCACATAATTACTGATATGGTATTCCGCTGCACCAAGTTTAGTTAGTTTCTGCTATGATGTAGAAAATTTTAAATCTTT
The DNA here is from genome assembly GCA_035045065.1 of Hirtodrosophila trivittata. Lineage (NCBI taxonomy): Eukaryota > Metazoa > Arthropoda > Insecta > Diptera > Drosophilidae > Hirtodrosophila > Hirtodrosophila trivittata. The sequence continues at coordinate 46,892 of JAWNNK010001446.1, read as the reverse complement.
TTTTGCGTTTTGGGTCGTAAGGATAATCGACTGTCGTTGAAAAGTACTGAGATTAATACTAACTAATGACCAACTAAATAATTCAGAGCTACAAAATTCTGAATATTTCGACAAATAGATTAATGATTATACTGACAGATTTAAACTCACTAATAGGCTTTAAGTAAGGTTGCATCTGAGATATAGCGATTTTGCTATAACTCGGATGCACTTTTGTCCTACAAAAGTATTTTGCGAAGCAGCAGGATACCAACTACATATCTGTTTTTAAAATGGTCCTTAAAATGGCTGAGATACGGACGTACGGATTACAAAAATAGCAAAAACTGAACATAATGAAATTTTTTAATTAAAGTATTTAGAATGTATCCTTGCATAATAAGATGGTGAATTATAGGATCATCTAAAAGCCTAAAAAATTTCAGTCAAGAATTGAATAATATCAGTTTCAATGGAGATGACTGTATATTAGATTATGTATTTGGGATATATTATAATTATTTGTATTTTATTTATATTTAAATTGGCACATACATTATCATGTATTTAAAATAAATTTTAGTGAAGAAATATATATTTCAAAGTTAGCTCTCATAGTATGTTTTCAAAGCTAATCCAAGCAACGCTAAGACGAGCAATGAAATTGGGTAAAATGAATATAATAATAAAATATAAATGAATACCTAACGGGATTCCGTTAGCAGCAGCAAACGCGAAATCGTAAGAATACGTGGTATACCAACAAACCAGAATTTACGAATGTATTACGATCAGCACGCACTCGGTGATAAACGTAGACAATACGTACGGCAACATACGCAATAACAACACACGCAAGCAAGCAAACGGGTTCCACAACAGAGAGCACACAGCTCCGAGTAGGCAGAAACGTACTTATACACTCATACTTTTGGAACCACAACCACACAAAACTGGCAAAATCCACAACAGCACTAAGCCAACGAACACGGACACACTAATATAAGCGCACCAGCAATGAACGGAACTCACTAGCAAAGCCGAAGTCGATCGAAAGAGCTGATGCAATCTTCACAGCAGCGGGAATTGCCAACAGAGCGTGGAATACAATGCGAATCAGATAAGAATAGGCTCGCAACATTAAAAACGTACGCACCCATACTAACGCATGAGTAACAGACAATGCCAAGAGAGCGTGGAGCCGAGAGCGAATCAGTTGAGAACGTATACACCCATACTAATGCATTAAAATGCGAACGCAATATAGAAATAGCGCAAACGCATGCGCTCAACAACTACAACTACCAATTAAAAATGATCACAATAACAGCAGCAGAGCGACAGCGGCAGAATTTTGTCAACAGGCAAATTGCATATGGGATTAGTTCGACTGGCACACAGGAGACAAGAAGACGTGTGCGGTCGATTTACAAAATATAAAACAACAACAGATATACATATATATACATAGACTAACGGCATTAAAGACATACAGAGATCACACAAGAACACAAAACGGAACTGACAATACAAAAGAACACGAAATTCCTAGATCAAAGGCTCACAATAGCATCAGAAAAAACAGACAAAGCATATGTATGTACATATGTATGGGGAAAGAAGATTTCCTTATTTGTTAATAGGACCAGTAATAAAGCTTAGCAGCTAGTGGGGTTAGATTTAATAGGTAGGTTAGCTTTAATTAGGTTAATTTAGCAATGAAAGGTTGGATTATTGGGAGCTCATAGTGATACCGGGGGAACACCAGGCTATGTACCACGATTTAGGAACTTACCGATTGTTCAAGGACATAGATAAAGAAGCGTTTAATTTTGTTTCTGTGACAACAGAGCACTATTAAAAGCTTTGCTTAAGCACTCAACATGTAAGTCTATATCTGCCGGACTTTGGTTGGAGTGTTTTGGGATAAAGCTGAGGTTTCAGAGAAGTGCCTCATTCCACAGTCATTAAAGACTTCGCACCGGGTGGTTATATTTACAGGCAGACTAACTGAGCAAATAAAAAAGTTTGTTGAGTTGGTCAGGTTTCGGACATTTGGACGACTATATGGCTTGTATTTATTTAGGATGTCGTCTAAGTCCTATTCATTATAGAGTGGAAGTAGCGAATTTAAATTTTGGAAGATACATTTAAGGGTCATTGTAACTCTGGGTGAGTTGTAGGACGAAGTCCAGAATAAGGGCTTGTTTTATTTTTTTGGTTTGCTCATTGTTTTGGGATGAGTTTACCGGGTACTTTTGCCTAAGGTTTTGCATAATGTCAATGCAGGTAAAAAGGTCTTTGCCGAAGATTTGGCTACTGTCGGCATTAAGGGCCTCAATGGTAAGGGCCGGTTGTTGTGGCTTGTTGTCTAACTGCTTTGCCATGTGCTCGCGAAGTGCGGGTTTGGTAGTGGCAATATTGTTGGGGGTTTTGGGCTTTGTACCTGTTTGCTGTGTCTTAGCAAACAGGGAAGCAAATGAGACAGTTTTGTTAACTGGCCTACTCATTGCTGGGTTAATTTTTGTTACTTTTTTAGTAACTTGCTGAGTGCTTGTATTTCGCTTCTCAGCAATTTTATTATTTAGTGCAATTCGCACGGGACACACTTTGGCGTTAGCCGTATGTGTTCCCTTGCAATTTACACATCGGACGGACGGGGCTTCGGACGAGGTTTCGGAAGGGTCTGGTTTTTTGATTTTGCACTGGCCAGGGAGATGGTTTTCAGTGCATTTGATGCAACGGTACTGCATTTTGCAATTGCTTGCGACGTGGCAGAACCGTTGGCAGTTGTGGCATTGCTTTGGGGCTTTGGTGGGCTTAAGTGTTTCAACATTAACCTTACAATTAAGTAGGGTTTTAATGTTGAAAATCTGGTGTGTCTTGCTTGATTTTTCAATCTGAGCAAGCCAGAAATTGGTTTTAAATGCCTTCACATTTATTATTTTAAGGTCGGGGCAACTGGCTTGAAGGGCGGTCTTAACCTCCTCTTCATTGTAGGTGGTTTGTGGTAATTTTTTGATTATTACCGAAATTGGTTTGAGCTCCTTAGGGGTATATGTGTAATAGTTTTTGCCTAAGGAGTCAAGTAGGGCTTTCGTTTTCATATAGTCTTCGATGTTGAAGACGTTAATGTTGGTCATATTCTTATTAACTATATTCAATGTAAAGCGGCCATTAAGAATTATTTTATGCAACATACCTGTTAGTTCCTTTGCATTTATGTTATATGCCGTTATCATCGGGACTTTCCTTGATGTCTTTGGCAGCTGCTCCGTAGTCTTGGTTATTATCTGTGGTTGGTCCTCTTGGGTCGGGATTGGTTCGACTTCCATTTCGTCAACAGTTGTGGTTGGTGTCATTTCAGGCTCAACCTTCTTCTTCTTCTTCGAAGGTTTCCTCGCCTGTTTTTGAGGTTTCTTGGTTTCTACCAGTGGATTTCTCGTGAATTCCTCCTCTACTAATGCTGCGAGGGGAGCAAATTTGTTCCCACTCAGCACATTAACCGGTGACTCCGGAGCCTGAGTCTTGGTTAGATCCGCTATTTGGTTTCGGAGCTGCATCAGCTCCTCCATTATTTTCTGGTAATCGCATTGCGTTAACCAGATTCCTTTTGGTTGTTCCTGTTCCATATCAATCATTACTTCCTCCTCGAAGTCCGATTCGGAGTATTCGTCAAAGCTTAACGGCGATGGACTTTGGTGGCTGCGCTTGCCTTTCAAATTTTTCAATTCAGCCATTATGAGTCTCTGCTTTTTTATGGAGAATTCCTGACTTGGGTTCTTGTTTCCGGTGTATCGCGCTAGTATTGTACTGCGTCGCTTATTTATTTGCACATTATTGCCGTTTTCGGTATCCGACAACATGTGTATTGCGCCAGATTTTTTTTTACGATTTGTTTATTGTCAAAGTAGGTTTCTTAAAGTAATACATATTTAATACTTATGTTACTAATTAGTCTTGGGGGACAAAGCCAAGCTTTTCTTATATTAGTTTTGGTTACTTTGCTCTGCTATCTAACGAAATTATCTAAGCTTAAAATATATTATATTGTTGTTAATTTGACTATGTCTTTAGTTTCAGGAACATTGGTTGATTTATTTTATATATGATTTGGATGAGATATTTCAAGAAAAAGCTCGTATCGAGTAAAACTTGAATTACATTTATATTTGGTGTTTAATACTTATAACTAATGGTTAAAACTAAATAATAGACTACGAACTACTGGTGGGGTTATTTACAAAGGAGAGGGGAAGGGTATGTTGCTACAGAATAATAATAATGAGCGCTTTTACTGTTGAATATTGTAAGAGAGTCCGTCATTTGGGTTGATGGACTGTCTCTTTCTGTGGTAGAATATGAGCCTGTTATTGGGGTCAAAGATAATTCCAATTTCCTTAAGGTTTTCAATATGGTTAATTGTTAGGAGGTCTACTGGGTTGGGTATTCATTAGGGATTTGAATCTGTTCGACGCTATTAACTATTAATTGATTATTCCTAATAAGGTTGGATATCACAAATTTTTCTAATATTTTAAACATAAGAGTATCTACCCGCTTTACGTGGGAGATCTCATAAAGCTTTTGGTTTCTTATATAGTGGAAGGAGTGTGGTTTGCGGGAGAGTCTCCCTAAGGCACGCCGGATAATGCGTCTCTCAAAGATTCGCATCTTTTCCATCTGATGGGATTTAATACTGAACCACCCGATGTGGCCATGGAGTAGAATTGAATGGTTGAATTAGCTTTTTATAGACTAGACAACAGATTTTGATTACTTGCGAGTCGGGATTACTCCGACTAGCGTTAAGGGGATATTTGGTGGTATTGAATCTTTGCTCGCTTGAGGGCATGTTCGAGATGTTGGTTGAACTTGAGCTTTTCATCATATATTACACCTAGATATTTAAGTTGAGGTTTCATTTCAATCTCTATATTGCCATTTATATAGAGTTTGGGCTTAAAGTGGCGAGCATGTTTGTATAATTTCTTAACCCTAGGGCCTCGGAAAATACATCCCTCACATTTGCTCGTATTAAGCCTGAGTCTCCATTTCACAAAATATTTGCATAGAGCATCAAGATAATTATTTAGGTCTGTCTCTGCGCTGGGTATCCAGGCACCAGAGGACAGAACTAGAATATCATCTGCATAGACAAGTGGTTGAATAACCGCTGTTGAGCTCGAACCGGGGTTTCTTCGAAACTCAGGTAGGTCAGCCAGATAAATATTATACAATATGGGGGCTAATAGTGATCCCTGGGGAACACCAGCCTTTATATTGCGAATAAGAGATTGTTCGGTGCCGTCGGGGCTACAGACATAGAACGATCTTGAAGTTAAGTAACTATATAATATGCGTGTGATATTTTGATCAAATGAGAATAGGTTATTCAGTTTGTATATGAGCCCGTTTATCCAAACTGTGTCAAACGCTTTCTCAAAATCAAGAGCACATGCAATTGTTGGGCGTTTTTTAGCAACGTTACTAAATATGAATTTATTAGCAACTGCTAGGGGATGATTTATAGAGAGGTTATCTCTGAAACCAAATTGAAATTGCTTAAGAATTTCGTTGGTGTCGAGATGCTTCTTTATTTTTTCCAAAAGCATTTTCTCAAATAGCAGACTGACTGCAGAGAGAATGGAAATAGGTCTGTACCCCTGAAGATTTTTGGGGTCTGCTTTGGGTTTGAGAATAGGCTTTATTCTACTTCGTTTCCACGCAGACGGAAAGTACCCTGTGTTAAAGCAGTGATTAAATAAGGTGGCTAGATGTTTCAGCACAAACATGTTGCAATGTTTGAGCAGAAAGTTACTGCTACCATCTGGACCCATGGTTCTTTTATTATTTTTGGCTTTAAGCCACCCAAAGAGTTGCTTCGCATTTGTGAAGCCGTGCTCTTGAGCGCCTTGCCAGTTGCCATCTGCACTACGACTAGGGTTAAACATAGTCAAGTAGGAGATGGTCCTTGAAGGAATTTGAAAGCTATTATTAACTTCTCTATTTATGTGGCTGGCGTGTTGCCTTAGCTCATCGTTGCCAGATGACATATTGTCGTTTTGCTTGTGTATTTTTTCAAAAGACCAAGCAAGTGCATTTATCTTGTGAGAGGGACTATCTAATATGGGTGTTACCTCAAAGTCTATATCGTTATGCTCCGTAGCCGAAAGATGGATATCTTTTCTCAGAATATCATCGGAAGGACGGTTTGCGTTGATAAGCTGTATAGACTTAATGCTTATCTTGCTAGGGTGCATATTTTGCAGGCGTTTTTCGATATTGATTAGCTTGCTCTTATGTAGTTGGCTATTGATCTGTCTATTTAGAGCAGAAATAAGGTTACGGAGCTCCTGCGTTTCGTCTTCGGACAGTGTGAAACGGCGCCTGTGTAGATACCTTCTAAGATATCGCTTGTGGCTGATAAGCTGCAAGCACAGTGCGCTTGGTTTTATACTGTTGTTAGGTGCGGACGGTAAGATTTGGGTTTTAGGTATCGCATCCGGGGACTGCAGTGCATTATCGAGAGCTTTATTTAAGCGCTCAACATGTGAGTCTATTTCGGATGGACTTAGGTTAGTGTGTTTTGGGATTGGACTGAGGTTTCGGAGAAGTACCTCATTCCAGAGTAGGGTGTTTATGCGACTGAAATTGTGCACAATTTTTGGTTGCGTACATACCAGTCTATGGTGCTCGAGATGAACATTGAGTTTTACGCCAAAATGGTCAGAAGGGAAGTCACTAATGACTTCACATCGGGTGTTTATGTCAACAGGTAGACTGACTGAGCAGATGAAAAGGTCTATTGATGATGCATTGTTTTGGTGTCGGACATTCGGACGACTAGGTTCCCTTGTCGGGTAAAGGATCAGGCTTGGCTGACCCAATAGCCAATTGTACAATTTATTGCCACTACAGTTTTGGTGGGCTGGGTTGTGTGCTGGGACATGCCAACTGGGGTGTTTGGCATTTAGGTCACCGGCTATTATTATATGGCCTGAGATCTGAGACAGTGAATTCAGGACTCTATTTAGGTCTGATTCGAGTAACGGATCTTGTGGACGCTTATACAGAGAGGCTGCAATGAATTTTTGAACGTTGCCGCTTGAGTTTTTGCACTCAAATTGAATAGCCACGGCTTCAATAAAGCGCAGTGGCTGAATGGCAATACGTTCAAATTTCGTACTATTTCTGACGCATATGGCTACGGAAGTGCCAAGCTCATTGGCATTTTCTCGTAGCGCAATAGTTGTGTCAGTAGCTCATGCAGTTTGGCGGATGAATTGGTAGTCTCTCAAAACTACCGAATTCCTAGGGCGCAGACGGTGCTCGGCAATAAGCATTACGTCTGGCCTGTATTTATTTAAAAGGTCGTCTAGTTCTTGTCTTTTATAGAGTCGAACTAGCGAGCTTACATTTTGAAGTTGAGTTGTAGGACGAAGTCCAGAATAAGGGCTTGTTTTATTTTCTTGGCTTGCTCATTGTTTTGGGATGAGTTTACCGGGTACTTTTGCCTAAGAGTTTGCATTATGTCAATGCAGGTAAAAAGGTTTTTGCCGAAGATTTGGCTACTGTCGGCATTAAGGGCCTCAATGGTAAGGGCCGGTTGTTGTGGCTTGTTGCCTAACTGTTTTGCCATGTGCTCGCGAAGTGCGGGGTTGGTAGTGGCAATATTGCTAGGGGTTTTGGGCTTTGTACCTGTTTGCTGTGTCTTAGTAAACAGGGAAGCAAATGAGACAGTTTTGTTAACTGGCCTACTCATTGCTGGGTTAATTTTTGTTACTTTTTTAGTAACTTGCTGAGTGCTTGCATTTCGCTTCTCAGCAATTTTATTATTTAGTGCAATTCGCACGGAGCACACTTTGGCGTTAGCCGTATGTGTTCCCTTGCAATTGACACATTGGACGGACGGGGCTTCGGACGAGGTTTCTGAAGGGTCTGGTTTTTTGATTTTGCACTGGCCAGGGAGATGGTTTTCAGTGCATTTAATGCAACGGTACTGCATTTTGCAATTGCTTGCGACGTGGCAGAACCGTTGGCAGTTGTGGCATTGCTTTGGGGCTTTAGTGGGCTTCAGAGTTTCAACATTAACCTTACAATTAAGTAAGGTTTTAATGTTGAAAATCTGGTGTGTCTTGCTCGATTTTTCAATCTGAGCAAGCCAGAAATTGGTTTTAAATGCCTTCACATTTATTATTTTAAGGTCGGGGCAACTGGCTTGAAGGGCGGTCTTAACGTCCTCTTCATTATATGTGGTTTGTGGTAATTTTTTAATAATTACCGAAATCGGTTTGAGCTCTTTAGGGGTATATGTGAAATAGTTTTTGCCTGAAGAGTCTAGAAGGGCTTTTGTTTTCACGTAGTCTTCGATGTTGAAGACGTTAATGTTGGTCATATTCTTATTAACTATATTCAATGTAAAGCGACCATTTGAAATTATTTTGTGCAACATACCTGTCAGTTCTTTTGCATTAACATTGTATGTTGTTATCATCGGGACTTTCCTTGATGTTTTGGGCAGCTGTTCCGCAGTCTTGGTTATTGTCTGTTGTTTGTCCTCTTGGGTCGGGATTGGCTCGACTTCCATTTCGTCAACAGTTGTGGTTGGTGTCATTTCAGGCTCAACCTTCTTCTTCTTCTTAGAAGGTTTCCTCGCCTGTTTTTCTGGTTTCTTGATTTCTACCAGTGGGGGAAAGTCACTTTTCGTGAATTCCTCCTCTACTAATGCTGCGAGGGGAGCAAATTTGTTCCCACTCAGCACATTAACCGGTGACTCCGGAGCCTGAGTCTTGGTTAGATCCGGTATTTGGTTTCGGAGCTGCATCAGCTCCTCCATTATTTTCTGGTAATCGCATTGCGTTAACCAGATTCCTTTTGGTTGTTCCTGTTCCATATCAATCATTACTTCCTCCTCGAAGTCCGATTCGGAGTATTCGTCAAAGCTCAACGGCGATGGACTTTGGTGGCTGCGCTTGCCTTTCAAATTTTTCAATTCAGCCATTATTAGTTTCTGCTTTTTTATGGAGAATTCCTGGGTTTGCTTCTTGTTTGTGGTGTATCGCGCCAGTATTGTACTGCATCGCTTACTTATATGCACATTATTGCTGTTTTCAGTGTCCGACAACATGTGTTTATGCACTAGGCACACCTGCACTTTACTGCTGAAAATCCGTTTTTCAGGTAGGCAGGGCACACGTTCACTGCATTGGGTTTTTTGCACTTCTTTAGGTAGCTTCACTTTATGTTTACACCTTTCGGTCGCTGGTCATTGACTACCTGCTATGAGCCGAATTTAATTCTCGCTACGAGCCGTTTTTCTTCACAATTCACAATTCACAACTTAACACTGTCACTGCTTGAATCACAATGTCACCCGAACATATTCCGCGGGAGACGCTGATTTCTAAACCATGTTGCAACACACAGCTTTCGATAATCTCCGTATTGAGGATAAATTCAAATATGTTTGCACGGCATATAACAAACAAGTGGAACTAATTAAAGAGCTGGGTGATGCATTCAAAAACCTAAAGGACCAAATTTTCTCGCAAGACGAACAAAATATGGAAGACAACTCTTCCTCTGAAGTATCAGAGGACGAACATGAGGAAGTGCATGCTCCCAAAAAAAGAGAAGAGCATCTTCTGATTGAATTATGGAGAAACCTGCAAAGGTGAAGGCAGCGATTACAGCACCAAAAGTTGTAACAACGAAGGTTACAACTACAACAAAACCGAGCGACCCCCAGCAATAATGGCTTACTTTGGTAATCATAAAACAACCATAGCAAGTCTGACTAAACACCTAAAAAACAAGAACTTCACGGTGTTCATCAAAAAAGAATATGTAAAAATTCAGTGCCTTACCAGCACAGAATACAAATCAACGCTGGAATTTCTACAAAAGAATTCCATAAGCCACTATACCTTTCCCCAAAGGATGAGAAGCCAAGAACCTTGGTTATCAAAAATATTTCTGATACCTTTGACGCTTTGATAAATAAAAGCAGCAGTAGAGGAAAAAATGCCTGGAATTGAGATCTTAACCGTAAAGCATATGGTGAAATTTAATTGGATGATCAAACCTAAAAACCCAAAGACATCAAGACAATGAAAACAATTAAAAGTCTTCTGCGTCAGGGAATCAAAATTAAAAACCTAAGAGGAAAACGCAATGTGTATGTGCCAACGTGATAACCACATTGCCGTTAACTGCAAAATGCGCTACCGATGCGTGAAATGTGCAGAATTCCGTGGGGTAGAAAATTGCAAAATCCCGAAAAATGAGGACAACACGGAGGTATTGTAGTTGCCGTTGAATTGCCAACAACGAACTGCAAGGGTGACCATGCAGCAAACTATTCAATGTGCCCAGGCAAACCAATAAAGAAGGAGGCAAGAAGTTCACTTGTTAACAATAAAATTGACCTGAACAGCAATAAAACCAGCTGAAACCTCAAATTTTTCAATAAGAAAAGCCAATATAAGCTACAGGCAGGGTACAAATGAAAGTAATCAGGCTAATTTTGACCTGAATAATGAAGTGAGCAGCCTATTCGGGAAAAAACTGACTGAATGCATTGTCTTTGTACCTAAATACAAACATATTAGGGATCCCATCAGCAAAAAACTGAGCTGTGCAAGGTACTGTTTGAGTTATGTTTAAATTAAAAACAATAACGCTCATCGTAAATTCTGTCATCAGTACTACTAGAAGGCATTATCTAGATCTGTTTCTCAAAGACAATAGAGCATAGATCTTCAGTGACATAAACAAAACTAAACGTTTCTTCACATATGTATGTGCTTGAACAATCGGTAAGTTCCTTAATTGTGGCTCATAGCCTGGTATTCTCCCGGTGTCATTATTAGCTCCCATTAATCCAACCTTTATTTGCTAATTTACTATAATTAAACCTAACCTAACCTATTAAACCTAACCCCACTAGCTGCTAACCGTTATAACTGGCCCTATTAACACAGAAGGAAATCATCTTTCCCCATACATATGCTTCGTCTGGTTGAATTTCGTGTTCTTTTGTATTGTCAGTTCCGTTTTGTGTTCTCGTGTGATCTATGTATGTTTTTAATGCCGTTAGTCTGTATGTGTTGTTGTTTTATATTTTCTAAATCGAGCGCATACGTCTTCTTGTCTCCTGTGTGCCAGTCGAACTAATCTCATATGCAATTTGCCTGTTGACAAAATTCTGCCGCTGCCGCTGCAGTCGCTCTGCTGCTGTTATGGTGATCATTTTTAATTGGTAGCTGTAGTTGTTGAGCGCATGCGTTTGCGCTGTTGCTATATCGCGTTCGCATTTTAATGCATTAGTATGGGTGCATACGTTCTCAACTGATTCGCTCTCGGCTCCACGCTCTCTTGGCATTGTCTGTTACTCATGCGTTAGTATGGGTGCGCACGTTTTTAATGTTGGGAGCGCATTCTTATCTGATTCGCACTGTATTCCACGCTCTGTTGGCATCAGTGCTGCCAGGTTAGCTTATTTAAGGCTAGATCTAGCATATTTGAAAATGGAATTGCTTACGAAATTTGCATCTAGCTTACAGCTTTAAATGTAGCTTATTTCAAATTTAGCCTACTGCTACTATTATAAATTAAAAAGCATGTGGCGTCCAAAAACATATATCAATAGCTCAAACGCAAAAAATATGGTTTTAGCTTATTTTAGATTATTTTCCACGGAATCTACTTATGCCGACGCACAATACCTGGCAGCACTGGTTGGCTGAGTGCTGCTGTGGATTCTGTGAGCGACAGCGGGGATTGTGTACTTGCATGGCGTTGTATGTATGTGTCTGATTGCGTTCGCTCTGAGGGCAGCTGTGATCGTCTCAGAGTTGTGGTTCTCACTGTTGTGGATCCCATTTGCTTGCGTGTGTGTGCTATTGAGTATGTTGCCGTACGTATTGTCTACGTTCGTGTGCGTGCTGATCGTAATACGATTGTAAATCCTCGTTTTTAGGTGTATGCATTCGTATGCTTCTAGTGGGTGGTGTAGCAGCAAAATAGCAGCTTCTGCCGCGTTATTAAACGTTTATTAACTTATTCATTTACATTATATTATTATATAGTTTAAATGTCTGCCTTGGCGTGGCGTGGATTACAAAGTCCACATGGATTTATTTACTAAATTAAAGTCAACTAAGAGCAGATGACTACGAATGAAATTTAAAACGAAAGAAAATATTGAAAATTAAAAAATAAAATTGTAGGGGTATTAGTATAGTAAGTTTTGCCTAAATAGTTTAATAAGGTTTTTGTGGGCATATAGTGTTGAATATTAAAGGCGCTAATTTTGGTTCTATTCTTATTTATGACATTTAGGGCAAAGGGATAATTTTCTATTATTTGTTGCAACATATCCGTAAGTTCCTTTCCATTAATATTATAATATTATTATTAATATTTAAGTTGGACTTTCATTTCAGTTCTTTTATTTTATTTTAATTATTATTATTTATTGTCCAGAATAATTGTAAGAATAAGAACATGTTGGGCGCTTTCTAGCAACGTTGTTAAGAATGAAAAAATTAGCAACTGATAGGGAATTTTTTATCTCTGAAGCCTAATTGATATTGCTTCAAAATTTCATGGGTTTCTAGATGTTTCTTGATTCTCGTCAATAACATTTTCTCAAATAGCAGACTGTCTTTTTTATTAATTCTTAAATATGCTCAAAGTGCCAAGTGACAAGTGCTAAGCGCCAAGTATCAAAAGATAAATTTTGTCGGCAAAATCCAAATAGATATTTATAAATACATTTAAAACATTTATATTCTCTTTTAAATTTTCTCTAGTATATAAATAAAATAGTTCAATAATATATTTCATATTTAAATAATAATAGTAATTAGAAAAATACATTTTAAATATGCTACTCGTTTATTCAATACCAAAATTTTCAGTAACAGTCCGCAAGCAACATTTACATATTAATGATAATAATAAATAACAAATAAACTACCTTTTGGTTTTTCATTCTAAACTTCTTTATAACTATGAAAAATGTAATATACATTTCAATTATAATAAATTATCAGCCATAAGAATTTTTTTATATGAATTACGCTCAAAATAAATTCGCCAATAGAATGCAAGCCGAAATCTAATTTGTAATTATTATACAATTTATATTATACCAATATATAATATACGTAAACGTATTTTAAAAAACCAAAGAAAACAAAAAACGCATTCATTTCAATTTTATTTACTGTTTACATTTAGTTCCAAATATGAAAACATAAAACAGTCACTCTAAAATATATTGTACTGGCGACTAATACCAATACCAATACCAATACCAATTATCAGATACCCCAAATTATTTTATTTTATATATAATATATTTATAAGAAAATATAAATCTCGTTGCATAAGAAAATTTTGTGGTCCTGAAAAGGACCGATTTGTATATAGTTTTTGCTTCAAAGACTAAGCACCTACAATTTAAGCACGTTCACCACGAATACGTCTGGCCAATTGGATGTCCTTGGGCATAATTGTAACGCGCTTAGCATGAATAGCGCACAAATTAGTATCTTCAAAGAGACCAACCAGGTAGGCTTCGCTAGCTTCTTGCAGAGCCATAACAGCTGAGCTCTGGAAACGTAAATCAGTTTTGAAGTCCTGAGCAATTTCACGTACTAAACGCTGGAATGGCAGCTTGCGAATAAGCAACTCGGTGCTCTTCTGGTAGCGACGAATTTCACGCAGGGCAACAGTGCCGGGGCGATAACGATGGGGCTTCTTAACACCGCCAGTTGCTGGAGCACTTTTACGTGCTGCCTTAGTAGCCAGCTGTTTGCGAGGCGCCTTGCCTCCGGTCGATTTACGGGCGGTCTGCTTAGTACGAGCCATTTTTCTTCACAATTCACAATTCATCAACTTAACACTGTCACTGTTTGAATCACAATACGTGAGCAGCGCCAGGGTGCCTGACTTTTATAGAAAAATGGTGGTGGGTAGCCAGGTAGAAAGAGAAAGAGATATTCGCGGTTCGTGTTACCCGAACATATTCCGAGGGTAGTAATGTGAGCGAGATAGAAATATCATTCCAGTCGGTCGTGCTGTTGTTCTTTTTCGTATAAATAGAAGCGCTTCGGCCGTATCTGGCATTAGTTTCTTTGTGACTTTTGTGCAGTGTAAATCTAAAGTAAAAAAAAAGTGAAAAATGACTGGTCGTGGTAAAGGTGGTAAAGGCTTGGGAAAAGGAGGAGCCAAACGTCATCGCAAAGTGTTGCGTGATAACATCCAGGGTATTACAAAGCCAGCTATTCGCCGTCTAGCTCGTCGTGGTGGTGTAAAGCGCATTTCTGGTCTAATCTATGAGGAAACCCGCGGTGTGTTGAAGGTATTCTTGGAAAATGTTATCCGTGATGCAGTCACATACACTGAACACGCCAAGAGGAAGACAGTCACAGCTATGGATGTCGTATATGCTCTGAAAAGGCAAGGCCGTACTCTGTATGGTTTCGGCGGTTAATAATTTATTTTGTACATAAATCTTTTTTGTACAAAACAGACAGATTTAAAATTCATAACAATCGGTCCTTTTCAGGACCACCAAAAAATTCTTTAAAAGAGAAAAAAATTTCAATTCAACTTAAAAGTAATATTAAATAATAGGAAAAAAATATAAATTATATACAACTTTCGTTTATTTTGTCTATTAAAAATTAAAAAAATAAAAATAAAAAAAAAGTGTTGGACGATGCCAACAACACGCGGTGTTCCCAAGCGGTCCCCCATCTAAGTACTAACCGCGCCCGACGCTGCTTAATTTCGGTGATCAGACGAGAACCGATGTATTCAGCGTGGTATGGTCGTTGGCGAATGTCTTATGCCTTAAGTTTATATTTAATACGCAATTCCACACAAAATGAATTTACCAACCAAACACTATGACTCTGGTGCTCAACTGTACTTTCTGTACAGTGTACATGCTGCTGTGATATTTTCTATTTGGTATTTGGTATTTGCTATTTACTATGGTCAGGTATGAAATCCCATTCAATCCAAAAATACCCATATAGTTAATTAGGTAGTAAGAAATATATAACGCATGATAACCTTTTTCTCTATACAGCCTAGTTTATAGGAAAGCCCGAATTAAAAAAGATACATATTTATTATTTTCGGTTAAATTTTGGAAATGTATTTGTATTTATATTGTCTATATTTGGTGTAGTGATTGTAGGGAGTACGTAGTGATACGATTTGCAATGAAAAATAAAATCTCTTTTTTGTCAATATTTGGTCGTCCTGAAAAGGACGTTTGGTTTTGGTTTAAATTTCTTTCCTGTTTTATGTATGTAAACGTTTGTTTACAATTTACAATTTATGCCTTCTTTTCAGTCTTCTTGGGCAAGAGTACAGCCTGGATATTGGGCAGAACACCGCCCTGTGCAATGGTGACACCAGAGAGCAATTTGTTCAACTCCTCATCGTTACGGATGGCCAGTTGCAGATGGCGAGGAATAATTCTGGTTTTCTTGTTATCGCGGGCAGCATTGCCAGCCAACTCTAGAACTTCAGCGGCCAAGTATTCCATAACGGCAGCCAAATACACAGGAGCACCAGCACCGACTCGCTCGGCATAGTTTCCCTTGCGAAGAAGACGATGGATACGACCAACAGGGAACTGAAGACCAGCACGGTTTGAACGCGACTTTGCCTTTCCCTTCACTTTGCCACCTTTACCACGACCAGACATTTTGATTTACTTCTTTTTATTTCACTGTTTCACTGTTCACACACAAAAATTGAATGCTGCCGCAAACAGTTTGCCTGGCTACATTTATACTTTTTTCAACTACCTACTCGCTCAGCTAAGGGTGGGACAGCTGCATGTGGTTTTCAAATTCTTTAACATGAATGCGTTGCTCAAAGAAAAGTATAAATGTGAACACATCTGAGGGTTGCGGATATCATTTGTGAAGTGAATATTGAAGTGAACGTGCAACTGAAATTAAAGTGAATAACAATCGCAATGCCGCCGAAAACTAGTGGAAAGGCAGCCAAAAAGGCTGGCAAGGCTCAAAAGAACATCACCAAGAATGATAAGAAGAAGAAGCGCAAGAGGAAGGAAAGCTATGCTATCTACATTTACAAAGTGCTGAAGCAGGTTCATCCTGACACCGGTATTTCGTCGAAGGCGATGAGCATCATGAACAGCTTTGTAAACGACATTTTCGAGCGCATTGCTGCCGAAGCCTCTCGTTTAGCCCACTACAACAAGCGGTCCACCATCACCAGTCGGGAAATTCAAACTGCTGTGCGTCTTCTGCTCCCTGGTGAGTTGGCCAAGCACGCTGTCAGTGAGGGAACCAAGGCAGTCACCAAGTACACAAGCTCCAAGTAATTCTCAGCTTAATGTACAAATAGCAACCAATAACAATAGGCCCTTTTCAGGGCCACAAATTATTTGTTCAAAGAACTAAAAATATTTACAATTATTATTAAACGAATTTAATAAATAACAATAAATTTTCAATTTAAATTTAAACAATTTAAGCAATCAATTGCCACAGTATTGAAAAATGTATATTTCTATAAAACAAATATTCACGTAACCGTAATATGACAGAAAATTATATGTATTTATGTTTCTGTACTACTTATCCCCAGTAATAAACACAATCTTACATTACCATTGGTAAAACAAATTATTTTTTTAATAAATGACTTATCAATGAGGACTTAAAAAGGATGCGCATAAATAAATTATCTAGAAATGAATACTAAATAAATTGATGTTTGACCAATAAAAAACTAAATAATAGCAATCATTTTAGGTATTGAAAACATTAACACTCTTTTGATATATAATTGTAGCCCTGACAAGGGCTTTGTTGAAAAACAAATTTCATAATGGTGAAATTCGCGCAAACTCTATCGTGTTTAGCGAAAAGTCTGTGCATTATTTCTTTATTTCTTGACCGTAGCAATCTTAGCCTTTGGCTTCTTGGCAGCAACAGCCTTCTTTGGTGTGGATGCTGATGCTGCCTTTTTAGGCTTAGCACTAGTAGTCGTTGTAGTTGTCTTGGGCTTTGGTGCTTTTGGTTTTGCTACACTTGATTTGCTGATTTTTGCTGTAGTAGGTTTAGCTTTAACAGTACCTGTCTTCTTAGCATCCTTGGCCTTTGCTTTCTCTACTTTCTTCTTCTCAGCGGTCTTTTTGGTTGCTACAGCCTTTGATGGTTTTTTATCAGCGGCACCAGCTGCTTTCTTTGTGCTAGTGGTGCTCTTCTTTTTAGTTGCTACTGCTGATGGCGTTGCTTTCTTGGCCTTAGTTTTCTTCTCCACAGAAGCAGCCTTGGGCTTGGGATCCTTTTTGGCAGATGCAGAAAGTTTAAACGAACCAGATGCTCCCTTGCCTTTTGTTTGGATCAATTTTCCATTTACAACTGAAGTCTTTAGGTACTTCTTGATGAATGGGGCTAGTTTTTGGGCATCGCACTTGTATGTGGCACTGATATATTTCTTGATTGCTAAAAGTGATGAGCCACCACGTTCTTTTAAATTCTTAATCGATGCGTCTACCATTTGCTGAGTTGGCGGGTGTGATGGTGGAGCTGTTGCCTTCTTTGCCTTTGACGCTGAAGCTGAAGCTGAAGCTGTTGCTGCCTTTTTGGTGGCCACCTTCTTTTCAGCTGGGGCTGGTGGAGCAGCCACAGGTGAAGCGGATGTTGCAATTGCGGAATCAGACATTTTTATTTCACTTTCACAATGAAAATACACTTTTTTTACACGAAAATTGGCTAAAACCGGCGTTCCGTGGGTCACCCGTTTATGTGAGAATCGAGTAGAAAGGCCGTACGAGAATGTTTTGAGCATTGAACGTTTGCGACATACAAGTTTGCAATTACATTTTATAAATTAAACATTTAAAATAGTTTATATTTGTGAAATGAAATAAATATGAATGGATATCTTTACAAAAACATTAAAGCAGTATAATATATTTTCTTTAATGTTCTCGTTATAATAGTTTGATATAAAAATGCCGCACAAAGTGTCACATTGCGTCAGCACGTTACAAGTTTTCCACCAAAAACATTGTTTTTAAATATAAATATAACAAATGTTGCACAATTATTATTTAATTTATATAATTTGATCAATTTTGTGTTAAATTAGAGATAGAAATAAATTTTTAGATCATATTATTAATTCTTAAATATGCTCAAAGCTTGCAAGTGCCAAGTGACAAGTGCTAAGCGCCAAGTATCAAAAGATAAATTTTGTCGGCAAAATCCAAATAGATATTTATAAATACATTTAAAACATTTATATTCTCTTTTAAATTTTCTCTAGTATATAAATAAAATAGTTCAATAATATATTTCATATTTAAATAATAATATTAATTAGAAAAATACATTTTAAATATGCTACTCGTTTATTCAATACCAAAATTTTCAGTAACAGTCCGCAAGCAACATTTACATATTAATGATAATAATAAATAACAAATAAACTACCTTTTGGTTTTTCATTCTAAACTTCTTTATAACTATGAAAAATGTAATATACATTTCAATTATAATAAATTATCAGCCATAAGAATTTTTTTATATGAATTACGCTCAAAATAAATTCGCCAATAGAATGCAAGCCGAAATCTAATTTGTAATTATTATACAATTTATATTATACCAATATATAATATACGTAAACGTATTTTAAAAAACCAAAGAAAACAAAAAACGCATTCATTTCAATTTTATTTACTGTTTACATTTAGTTCCAAATATGAAAACATAAAACAGTCACTCTAAAATATATTGTACTGGCGACTAATACCAATACCAATACCAATACCAATACCAATTATCAGATACCCCAAATTATTTTATTTTATATATAATATATTTATAAGAAAATATAAATCTCGTTGCATAAGAAAATTTTGTGGTCCTGAAAAGGACCGATTTGTATATAGTTTTTGCTTCAAAGACTAAGCACCTACAATTTAAGCACGTTCACCACGAATACGTCTGGCCAATTGGATGTCCTTGGGCATAATTGTAACGCGCTTAGCATGAATAGCGCACAAATTAGTATCTTCAAAGAGACCAACCAGGTAGGCTTCGCTAGCTTCTTGCAGAGCCATAACAGCTGAGCTCTGGAAACGTAAATCAGTTTTGAAGTCCTGAGCAATTTCACGTACTAAACGCTGGAATGGCAGCTTGCGAATAAGCAACTCGGTGCTCTTCTGGTAGCGACGAATTTCACGCAGGGCAACAGTGCCGGGGCGATAACGATGGGGCTTCTTAACACCGCCAGTTGCTGGAGCACTTTTACGTGCTGCCTTAGTAGCCAGCTGTTTGCGAGGCGCCTTGCCTCCGGTCGATTTACGGGCGGTCTGCTTAGTACGAGCCATTTTTTTTTTCACTATTCACAACTTAACACTGTCACTGTTTGAATCACAATACGTGAGCAGCGCCAGGGTTCCTGGGTTTTATAGAAAAATGGTGGTGGGTAGCCAAGTAGAAAGAGAAAGAGATATTCGCGGTTCGTGTTACCCGAACATATTCCGAGGGTAGTAATGTGAGCGAGATAGAAATATCATTCCAGTCGGTCGTGCTGTTGTTCTTTTTCGTATAAATAGAAGCGCTTCGGCCGTATCTGGCATTAGTTTCTTTGTGACTTTTGTGCAGTGTAAATCTAAAGTAAAAAAAAAGTGAAAAATGACTGGTCGTGGTAAAGGTGGTAAAGGCTTGGGAAAAGGAGGAGCCAAACGTCATCGCAAAGTGTTGCGTGATAACATCCAGGGTATTACAAAGCCAGCTATTCGCCGTCTAGCTCGTCGTGGTGGTGTAAAGCGCATTTCTGGTCTAATCTATGAAGAAACCCGCGGTGTGTTGAAGGTATTCTTGGAAAATGTTATCCGTGATGCAGTCACATACACTGAACACGCCAAGAGGAAGACAGTCACAGCTATGGATGTCGTATATGCTCTGAAAAGGCAAGGCCGTACTCTGTATGGTTTCGGCGGTTAATAATTTATTTTGTACATAAATCTTTTTTGTACAAAACAGACAGATTTAAAATTCATAACAATCGGTCCTTTTCAGGACCACCAAAAAATTCTTTAAAAGAGAAAAAAATTTCAATTCAACTTAAAAGTAATATTAAATAATAAAAAAAATTATATACAACTTTCGTTTATTTTGTCTATTAAAAATTAAAAAAATAAAAATAAAAAAAAAAGTGTTGGACGATGCCAACAACACGCGGTGTTCCCAAGCGGTCCCCCATCTAAGTACTAACCGCGCCCGACGCTGCTTAATTTCGGTGATCAGACGAGAACCGATGTATTCAGCGTGGTATGGTCGTTGGCGAATGTCTTATGCCTTAAGTTTATATTTAATACGCAATTCCACACAAAATGAATTTACCAACCAAGCAAACACTATAACTCTGGTGCTCAACTGTACTTTCTGTACAGTGTACATGCTGCTGTGATATTTTCTATTTGGTATTTGGTATTTGCTATTTACTATGGTCAGGTATGAAATCCCATTCAATCCAAAAATACCCATATAGTTAATTAGGTAGTAAGAAATATATAACGCATGATAACCTTTTTCTCTATACAGCCTAGTTTATAGGAAAGCCCGAATTAAAAAAGATACATATTTATTATTTTCGGTTAAATTTTGGAAATGTATTTGTATTTATATTGTCTATATTTGGTGTAGTGATTGTAGGGAGTACGTAGTGATACGATTTGCAATGAAAAATAAAATCTCTTTTTTGTCAATATTTGGTCGTCCTGAAAAGGACGTTTGGTTTTGGTTTAAATTTCTTTCCTGTTTTATGTATGTAAACGTTTGTTTACAATTTACAATTTATGCCTTCTTTTCAGTCTTCTTGGGCAAGAGTACAGCCTGGATATTGGGCAGAACACCGCCCTGTGCAATGGTGACACCAGAGAGCAATTTGTTCAACTCCTCATCGTTACGGATGGCCAGTTGCAGATGGCGAGGAATAATTCTGGTTTTCTTGTTATCGCGGGCAGCATTGCCAGCCAACTCTAGAACTTCAGCGGCCAAGTATTCCATAACGGCAGCCAAATACACAGGAGCACCAGCACCGACTCGCTCGGCATAGTTTCCCTTGCGAAGAAGACGATGGATACGACCAACAGGGAACTGAAGACCAGCACGGTTTGAACGCGACTTTGCCTTTCCCTTCACTTTGCCACCTTTACCACGACCAGACATTTTGATTTACTTCTTTTTATTTCACTGTTTCACTGTTCACACACAAAAATTGAATGCTGCCGCAAACAGTTTGCCTGGCTACATTTATACTTTTTTCAACTACCTACTCGCTCAGCTAAGGGTGGGACAGCTGCATGTGGTTTTCAAATTCTTTAACATGAATGCGTTGCTCAAAGAAAAGTATAAATGTGAACACATCTGAGGGTTGCGGATATCATTTGTGAAGTGAATATTGAAGTGAACGTGCAACTGAAATTAAAGTGAATAACAATCGCAATGCCGCCGAAAACTAGTGGAAAGGCAGCCAAAAAGGCTGGCAAGGCTCAAAAGAACATCACCAAGAATGATAAGAAGAAGAAGCGCAAGAGGAAGGAAAGCTATGCTATCTACATTTACAAAGTGCTGAAGCAGGTTCATCCTGACACCGGTATTTCGTCGAAGGCGATGAGCATCATGAACAGCTTTGTAAACGACATTTTCGAGCGCATTGCTGCCGAAGCCTCTCGTTTAGCCCACTACAACAAGCGGTCCACCATCACCAGTCGGGAAATTCAAACTGCTGTGCGTCTTCTGCTCCCTGGTGAGTTGGCCAAGCACGCTGTCAGTGAGGGAACCAAGGCAGTCACCAAGTACACAAGCTCCAAGTAATTCTCAGCTTAATGTACAAATAGCAACCAATAACAATAGGCCCTTTTCAGGGCCACAAATTATTTGTTCAAAGAACTAAAAATATTTACAAGTATTATTAAACAAAGTTAATAAATAACAATAAATTTTTAATTTAAATTTAAACAATTTAAGCAATCAATTGCCACAGTATTGAAAAATGTATATTTCTATAAAAGAAATATTCACGTAACCGTAATATGACAGAAAATTATATGTATTTATGTTTCTGTACTACTTATCCCCAGTAATAAACACAATCTTACATTACCATTGGTAAAACAAATTATTTTTTTAATAAATGACTTATCAATGAGGACTTAAAAAGGATGCGCATAAATAAATTATCTAGAAATGAATACTAAATAAATTGATGTTTGACCAATAAAAAACTAAATAATAGCAATCATTTTAGGTATTGAAAACATTAACACTCTTTTGATATATAATTGTAGCCCTGACAAGGGCTTTGTTGAAAAACAAATTTCATAATGGTGAAATTCGCGCAAACTCTATCGTGTTTAGCGAAAAGTCTGTGCATTATTTCTTTATTTCTTGACCGTAGCAATCTTAGCCTTTGGCTTCTTGGCAGCAACAGCCTTCTTTGGTGTGGATGCTGATGCTGCCTTTTTAGGCTTAGCACTAGTAGTCGTTGTAGTTGTCTTGGGCTTTGGTGCTTTTGGTTTTGCTACACTTGATTTGCTGATTTTTGCTGTAGTAGGTTTAGCTTTAACAGTACCTGTCTTCTTAGCATCCTTGGCCTTTGCTTTCTCTACTTTCTTCTTCTCAGCGGTCTTTTTGGTTGCTACAGCCTTTGATGGTTTCTTATCAGCGGCACCAGCTGCTTTCTTTGTGCTAGTGGTGCTCTTCTTTTTAGTTGCTACTGCTGAAGGCGTTGCTTTCTTGGCCTTAGTTTTCTTCTCCACAGAAGCAGCCTTGGGCTTGGGATCCTTTTTGGCAGATGCAGAAAGTTTAAACGAACCAGATGCTCCCTTGCCTTTTGTTTGGATCAATTTTCCATTTACAACTGAAGTCTTTAGGTACTTCTTGATGAATGGGGCTAGTTTTTGGGCATCGCACTTGTATGTGGCACTGATATATTTCTTGATTGCTAAAAGTGATGAGCCACCACGTTCTTTTAAATTCTTAATCGATGCGTCTACCATTTGCTGAGTTGGCGGGTGTGATGGTGGAGCTGTTGCCTTCTTTGCCTTTGACGCTGAAGCTGAAGCTGAAGCTGTTGCTGCCTTTTTGGTGGCCACCTTCTTTTCAGCTGGGGCTGGTGGAGCAGCCACAGGTGAAGCGGATGTTGCAATTGCGGAATCAGACATTTTTATTTCACTTTCACAATGAAAATACACTTTTTTTACACGAAAATTGGCTAAAACCGGCGTTCCGTGGGTCACCCGTTTATGTGAGAATCGAGTAGAAAGGCCGTACGAGAATGTTTTGAGCATTGAACGTTTGCGACATACAAGTTTGCAATTACATTTTATAAATTAAACATTTAAAATAGTTTATATTTGTGAAATGAAATAAATATGAATGGATATCTTTACAAAAACATTAAAGCAGTATAATATATTTTCTTTAATGTTCTCGTTATAATAGTTTGATATAAAAATGCCGCACAAAGTGTCACATTGCGTCAGCACGTTACAAGTTTTCCACCAAAAACATTGTTTTTAAATATAAATATAACAAATGTTGCACAATTATTATTTAATTTATATAATTTGATCAATTTTGTGTTAAATTAGAGATAGAAATAAATTTTTAGATCATATTATTAATTCTTAAATATGCTCAAAGCTTGCAAGTGCCAAGTGACAAGTGCTAAGCGCCAAGTATCAAAAGATAAATTTTGTCGGCAAAATCCAAATAGATATTTATAAATACATTTAAAACATTTATATTCTCTTTTAAATTTTCTCTAGTATATAAATAAAATAGTTCAATAATATATTTCATATTTAAATAATAATAGTAATTAGAAAAATACATTTTAAATATGCTACTCGTTTATTCAATACCAAAATTTTCAGTAACAGTCCGCAAGCAACATTTACATATTAATGATAATAATAAATAACAAATAAACTACCTTTTGGTTTTTCATTCTAAACTTCTTTATAACTATGAAAAATGTAATATACATTTCAATTATAATAAATTATCAGCCATAAGAATTTTTTTATATGAATTACGCTCAAAATAAATTCGCCAATAGAATGCAAGCCGAAATCTAATTTGTAATTATTATACAATTTATATTATACCAATATATAATATACGTAAACGTATTTTAAAAAACCAAAGAAAACAAAAAACGCATTCATTTCAATTTTATTTACTGTTTACATTTAGTTCCAAATATGAAAACATAAAACAGTCACTCTAAAATATATTGTACTGGCGACTAATACCAATACCAATACCAATACCAATACCAATTATCAGATACCCCAAATTATTTTATTTTATATATAATATATTTATAAGAAAATATAAATCTCGTTGCATAAGAAAATTTTGTGGTCCTGAAAAGGACCGATTTGTATATAGTTTTTGCTTCAAAGACTAAGCACCTACAATTTAAGCACGTTCACCACGAATACGTCTGGCCAATTGGATGTCCTTGGGCATAATTGTAACGCGCTTAGCATGAATAGCGCACAAATTAGTATCTTCAAAGAGACCAACCAGGTAGGCTTCGCTAGCTTCTTGCAGAGCCATAACAGCTGAGCTCTGGAAACGTAAATCAGTTTTGAAGTCCTGAGCAATTTCACGTACTAAACGCTGGAATGGCAGCTTGCGAATAAGCAACTCGGTGCTCTTCTGGTAGCGACGAATTTCACGCAGGGCAACAGTGCCGGGGCGATAACGATGGGGCTTCTTAACACCGCCAGTTGCTGGAGCACTTTTACGTGCTGCCTTAGTAGCCAGCTGTTTGCGAGGCGCCTTGCCTCCGGTCGATTTACGGGCGGTCTGCTTAGTACGAGCCATTTTTTTTTTCACTATTCACAACTTAACACTGTCACTGTTTGAATCACAATACGTGAGCAGCGCCAGGGTTCCTGGGTTTTATAGAAAAATGGTGGTGGGTAGCCAAGTAGAAAGAGAAAGAGATATTCGCGGTTCGTGTTACCCGAACATATTCCGAGGGTAGTAATGTGAGCGAGATAGAAATATCATTCCAGTCGGTCGTGCTGTTGTTCTTTTTCGTATAAATAGAAGCGCTTCGGCCGTATCTGGCATTAGTTTCTTTGTGACTTTTGTGCAGTGTAAATCTAAAGTAAAAAAAAAGTGAAAAATGACTGGTCGTGGTAAAGGTGGTAAAGGCTTGGGAAAAGGAGGAGCCAAACGTCATCGCAAAGTGTTGCGTGATAACATCCAGGGTATTACAAAGCCAGCTATTCGCCGTCTAGCTCGTCGTGGTGGTGTAAAGCGCATTTCTGGTCTAATCTATGAAGAAACCCGCGGTGTGTTGAAGGTATTCTTGGAAAATGTTATCCGTGATGCAGTCACATACACTGAACACGCCAAGAGGAAGACAGTCACAGCTATGGATGTCGTATATGCTCTGAAAAGGCAAGGCCGTACTCTGTATGGTTTCGGCGGTTAATAATTTATTTTGTACATAAATCTTTTTTGTACAAAACAGACAGATTTAAAATTCATAACAATCGGTCCTTTTCAGGACCACCAAAAAATTCTTTAAAAGAGAAAAAAATTTCAATTCAACTTAAAAGTAATATTAAATAATAAAAAAAATTATATACAACTTTCGTTTATTTTGTCTATTAAAAATTAAAAAAATAAAAATAAAAAAAAAGTGTTGGACGATGCCAACAACACGCGGTGTTCCCAAGCGGTCCCCCATCTAAGTACTAACCGCGCCCGACGCTGCTTAATTTCGGTGATCAGACGAGAACCGATGTATTCAGCGTGGTATGGTCGTTGGCGAATGTCTTATGCCTTAAGTTTATATTTAATACGCAATTCCACACAAAATGAATTTACCAACCAAGCAAACACTATAACTCTGGTGCTCAACTGTACTTTCTGTACAGTGTACATGCTGCTGTGATATTTTCTATTTGGTATTTGGTATTTGCTATTTACTATGGTCAGGTATGAAATCCCATTCAATCCAAAAATACCCATATAGTTAATTAGGTAGTAAGAAATATATAACGCATGATAACCTTTTTCTCTATACAGCCTAGTTTATAGGAAAGCCCGAATTAAAAAAGATACATATTTATTATTTTCGGTTAAATTTTGGAAATGTATTTGTATTTATATTGTCTATATTTGGTGTAGTGATTGTAGGGAGTACGTAGTGATACGATTTGCAATGAAAAATAAAATCTCTTTTTTGTCAATATTTGGTCGTCCTGAAAAGGACGTTTGGTTTTGGTTTAAATTTCTTTCCTGTTTTATGTATGTAAACGTTTGTTTACAATTTACAATTTATGCCTTCTTTTCAGTCTTCTTGGGCAAGAGTACAGCCTGGATATTGGGCAGAACACCGCCCTGTGCAATGGTGACACCAGAGAGCAATTTGTTCAACTCCTCATCGTTACGGATGGCCAGTTGCAGATGGCGAGGAATAATTCTGGTTTTCTTGTTATCGCGGGCAGCATTGCCAGCCAACTCTAGAACTTCAGCGGCCAAGTATTCCATAACGGCAGCCAAATACACAGGAGCACCAGCACCGACTCGCTCGGCATAGTTTCCCTTGCGAAGAAGACGATGGATACGACCAACAGGGAACTGAAGACCAGCACGGTTTGAACGCGACTTTGCCTTTCCCTTCACTTTGCCACCTTTACCACGACCAGACATTTTGATTTACTTCTTTTTATTTCACTGTTTCACTGTTCACACACAAAAATTGAATGCTGCCGCAAACAGTTTGCCTGGCTACATTTATACTTTTTTCAACTACCTACTCGCTCAGCTAAGGGTGGGACAGCTGCATGTGGTTTTCAAATTCTTTAACATGAATGCGTTGCTCAAAGAAAAGTATAAATGTGAACACATCTGAGGGTTGCGGATATCATTTGTGAAGTGAATATTGAAGTGAACGTGCAACTGAAATTAAAGTGAATAACAATCGCAATGCCGCCGAAAACTAGTGGAAAGGCAGCCAAAAAGGCTGGCAAGGCTCAAAAGAACATCACCAAGAATGATAAGAAGAAGAAGCGCAAGAGGAAGGAAAGCTATGCTATCTACATTTACAAAGTGCTGAAGCAGGTTCATCCTGACACCGGTATTTCGTCGAAGGCGATGAGCATCATGAACAGCTTTGTAAACGACATTTTCGAGCGCATTGCTGCCGAAGCCTCTCGTTTAGCCCACTACAACAAGCGGTCCACCATCACCAGTCGGGAAATTCAAACTGCTGTGCGTCTTCTGCTCCCTGGTGAGTTGGCCAAGCACGCTGTCAGTGAGGGAACCAAGGCAGTCACCAAGTACACAAGCTCCAAGTAATTCTCAGCTTAATGTACAAATAGCAACCAATAACAATAGGCCCTTTTCAGGGCCACAAATTATTTGTTCAAAGAACTAAAAATATTTACAAGTATTATTAAACAAAGTTAATAAATAACAATAAATTTTTAATTTAAATTTAAACAATTTAAGCAATCAATTGCCACAGTATTGAAAAATGTATATTTCTATAAAAGAAATATTCACGTAACCGTAATATGACAGAAAATTATATGTATTTATGTTTCTGTACTACTTATCCCCAGTAATAAACACAATCTTACATTACCATTGGTAAAACAAATTATTTTTTTAATAAATGACTTATCAATGAGGACTTAAAAAGGATGCGCATAAATAAATTATCTAGAAATGAATACTAAATAAATTGATGTTTGACCAATAAAAAACTAAATAATAGCAATCATTTTAGGTATTGAAAACATTAACACTCTTTTGATATATAATTGTAGCCCTGACAAGGGCTTTGTTGAAAAACAAATTTCATAATGGTGAAATTCGCGCAAACTCTATCGTGTTTAGCGAAAAGTCTGTGCATTATTTCTTTATTTCTTGACCGTAGCAATCTTAGCCTTTGGCTTCTTGGCAGCAACAGCCTTCTTTGGTGTGGATGCTGATGCTGCCTTTTTAGGCTTAGCACTAGTAGTCGTTGTAGTTGTCTTGGGCTTTGGTGCTTTTGGTTTTGCTACACTTGATTTGCTGATTTTTGCTGTAGTAGGTTTAGCTTTAACAGTACCTGTCTTCTTAGCATCCTTGGCCTTTGCTTTCTCTACTTTCTTCTTCTCAGCGGTCTTTTTGGTTGCTACAGCCTTTGATGGTTTCTTATCAGCGGCACCAGCTGCTTTCTTTGTGCTAGTGGTGCTCTTCTTTTTAGTTGCTACTGCTGAAGGCGTTGCTTTCTTGGCCTTAGTTTTCTTCTCCACAGAAGCAGCCTTGGGCTTGGGATCCTTTTTGGCAGATGCAGAAAGTTTAAACGAACCAGATGCTCCCTTGCCTTTTGTTTGGATCAATTTTCCATTTACAACTGAAGTCTTTAGGTACTTCTTGATGAATGGGGCTAGTTTTTGGGCATCGCACTTGTATGTGGCACTGATATATTTCTTGATTGCTAAAAGTGATGAGCCACCACGTTCTTTTAAATTCTTAATCGATGCGTCTACCATTTGCTGAGTTGGCGGGTGTGATGGTGGAGCTGTTGCCTTCTTTGCCTTTGACGCTGAAGCTGAAGCTGAAGCTGTTGCTGCCTTTTTGGTGGCCACCTTCTTTTCAGCTGGGGCTGGTGGAGCAGCCACAGGTGAAGCGGATGTTGCAATTGCGGAATCAGACATTTTTATTTCACTTTCACAATGAAAATACACTTTTTTTACACGAAAATTGGCTAAAACCGGCGTTCCGTGGGTCACCCGTTTATGTGAGAATCGAGTAGAAAGGCCGTACGAGAATGTTTTGAGCATTGAACGTTTGCGACATACAAGTTTGCAATTACATTTTATAAATTAAACATTTAAAATAGTTTATATTTGTGAAATGAAATAAATATGAATGGATATCTTTACAAAAACATTAAAGCAGTATAATATATTTTCTTTAATGTTCTCGTTATAATAGTTTGATATAAAAATGCCGCACAAAGTGTCACATTGCGTCAGCACGTTACAAGTTTTCCACCAAAAACATTGTTTTTAAATATAAATATAACAAATGTTGCACAATTATTATTTAATTTATATAATTTGATCAATTTTGTGTTAAATTAGAGATAGAAATAAATTTTTAGATCATATTATTAATTCTTAAATATGCTCAAAGCTTGCAAGTGCCAAGTGACAAGTGCTAAGCGCCAAGTATCAAAAGATAAATTTTGTCGGCAAAATCCAAATAGATATTTATAAATACATTTAAAACATTTATATTCTCTTTTAAATTTTCTCTAGTATATAAATAAAATAGTTCAATAATATATTTCATATTTAAATAATAATAGTAATTAGAAAAATACATTTTAAATATGCTACTCGTTTATTCAATACCAAAATTTTCAGTAACAGTCCGCAAGCAACATTTACATATTAATGATAATAATAAATAACAAATAAACTACCTTTTGGTTTTTCATTCTAAACTTCTTTATAACTATGAAAAATGTAATATACATTTCAATTATAATAAATTATCAGCCATAAGAATTTTTTTATATGAATTACGCTCAAAATAAATTCGCCAATAGAATGCAAGCCGAAATCTAATTTGTAATTATTATACAATTTATATTATACCAATATATAATATACGTAAACGTATTTTAAAAAACCAAAGAAAACAAAAAACGCATTCATTTCAATTTTATTTACTGTTTACATTTAGTTCCAAATATGAAAACATAAAACAGTCACTCTAAAATATATTGTACTGGCGACTAATACCAATACCAATACCAATACCAATACCAATTATCAGATACCCCAAATTATTTTATTTTATATATAATATATTTATAAGAAAATATAAATCTCGTTGCATAAGAAAATTTTGTGGTCCTGAAAAGGACCGATTTGTATATAGTTTTTGCTTCAAAGACTAAGCACCTACAATTTAAGCACGTTCACCACGAATACGTCTGGCCAATTGGATGTCCTTGGGCATAATTGTAACGCGCTTAGCATGAATAGCGCACAAATTAGTATCTTCAAAGAGACCAACCAGGTAGGCTTCGCTAGCTTCTTGCAGAGCCATAACAGCTGAGCTCTGGAAACGTAAATCAGTTTTGAAGTCCTGAGCAATTTCACGTACTAAACGCTGGAATGGCAGCTTGCGAATAAGCAACTCGGTGCTCTTCTGGTAGCGACGAATTTCACGCAGGGCAACAGTGCCGGGGCGATAACGATGGGGCTTCTTAACACCGCCAGTTGCTGGAGCACTTTTACGTGCTGCCTTAGTAGCCAGCTGTTTGCGAGGCGCCTTGCCTCCGGTCGATTTACGGGCGGTCTGCTTAGTACGAGCCATTTTTTTTTTCACTATTCACAACTTAACACTGTCACTGTTTGAATCACAATACGTGAGCAGCGCCAGGGTTCCTGGGTTTTATAGAAAAATGGTGGTGGGTAGCCAAGTAGAAAGAGAAAGAGATATTCGCGGTTCGTGTTACCCGAACATATTCCGAGGGTAGTAATGTGAGCGAGATAGAAATATCATTCCAGTCGGTCGTGCTGTTGTTCTTTTTCGTATAAATAGAAGCGCTTCGGCCGTATCTGGCATTAGTTTCTTTGTGACTTTTGTGCAGTGTAAATCTAAAGTAAAAAAAAAGTGAAAAATGACTGGTCGTGGTAAAGGTGGTAAAGGCTTGGGAAAAGGAGGAGCCAAACGTCATCGCAAAGTGTTGCGTGATAACATCCAGGGTATTACAAAGCCAGCTATTCGCCGTCTAGCTCGTCGTGGTGGTGTAAAGCGCATTTCTGGTCTAATCTATGAAGAAACCCGCGGTGTGTTGAAGGTATTCTTGGAAAATGTTATCCGTGATGCAGTCACATACACTGAACACGCCAAGAGGAAGACAGTCACAGCTATGGATGTCGTATATGCTCTGAAAAGGCAAGGCCGTACTCTGTATGGTTTCGGCGGTTAATAATTTATTTTGTACATAAATCTTTTTTGTACAAAACAGACAGATTTAAAATTCATAACAATCGGTCCTTTTCAGGACCACCAAAAAATTCTTTAAAAGAGAAAAAAATTTCAATTCAACTTAAAAGTAATATTAAATAATAAAAAAAATTATATACAACTTTCGTTTATTTTGTCTATTAAAAATTAAAAAAATAAAAATAAAAAAAAAGTGTTGGACGATGCCAACAACACGCGGTGTTCCCAAGCGGTCCCCCATCTAAGTACTAACCGCGCCCGACGCTGCTTAATTTCGGTGATCAGACGAGAACCGATGTATTCAGCGTGGTATGGTCGTTGGCGAATGTCTTATGCCTTAAGTTTATATTTAATACGCAATTCCACACAAAATGAATTTACCAACCAAACACTATGACTCTGGTGCTCAACTGTACTTTCTGTACAGTGTACATGCTGCTGTGATATTTTCTATTTGGTATTTGGTATTTGCTATTTACTATGGTCAGGTATGAAATCCCATTCAATCCAAAAATACCCATATAGTTAATTAGGTAGTAAGAAATATATAACGCATGATAACCTTTTTCTCTATACAGCCTAGTTTATAGGAAAGCCCGAATTAAAAAAGATACATATTTATTATTTTCGGTTAAATTTTGGAAATGTATTTGTATTTATATTGTCTATATTTGGTGTAGTGATTGTAGGGAGTACGTAGTGATACGATTTGCAATGAAAAATAAAATCTCTTTTTTGTCAATATTTGGTCGTCCTGAAAAGGACGTTTGGTTTTGGTTTAAATTTCTTTCCTGTTTTATGTATGTAAACGTTTGTTTACAATTTACAATTTATGCCTTCTTTTCAGTCTTCTTGGGCAAGAGTACAGCCTGGATATTGGGCAGAACACCGCCCTGTGCAATGGTGACACCAGAGAGCAATTTGTTCAACTCCTCATCGTTACGGATGGCCAGTTGCAGATGGCGAGGAATAATTCTGGTTTTCTTGTTATCGCGGGCAGCATTGCCAGCCAACTCTAGAACTTCAGCGGCCAAGTATTCCATAACGGCAGCCAAATACACAGGAGCACCAGCACCGACTCGCTCGGCATAGTTTCCCTTGCGAAGAAGACGATGGATACGACCAACAGGGAACTGAAGACCAGCACGGTTTGAACGCGACTTTGCCTTTCCCTTCACTTTGCCACCTTTACCACGACCAGACATTTTGATTTACTTCTTTTTATTTCACTGTTTCACTGTTCACACACAAAAATTGAATGCTGCCGCAAACAGTTTGCCTGGCTACATTTATACTTTTTTCAACTACCTACTCGCTCAGCTAAGGGTGGGACAGCTGCATGTGGTTTTCAAATTCTTTAACATGAATGCGTTGCTCAAAGAAAAGTATAAATGTGAACACATCTGAGGGTTGCGGATATCATTTGTGAAGTGAATATTGAAGTGAACGTGCAACTGAAATTAAAGTGAATAACAATCGCAATGCCGCCGAAAACTAGTGGAAAGGCAGCCAAAAAGGCTGGCAAGGCTCAAAAGAACATCACCAAGAATGATAAGAAGAAGAAGCGCAAGAGGAAGGAAAGCTATGCTATCTACATTTACAAAGTGCTGAAGCAGGTTCATCCTGACACCGGTATTTCGTCGAAGGCGATGAGCATCATGAACAGCTTTGTAAACGACATTTTCGAGCGCATTGCTGCCGAAGCCTCTCGTTTAGCCCACTACAACAAGCGGTCCACCATCACCAGTCGGGAAATTCAAACTGCTGTGCGTCTTCTGCTCCCTGGTGAGTTGGCCAAGCACGCTGTCAGTGAGGGAACCAAGGCAGTCACCAAGTACACAAGCTCCAAGTAATTCTCAGCTTAATGTACAAATAGCAACCAATAACAATAGGCCCTTTTCAGGGCCACAAATTATTTGTTCAAAGAACTAAAAATATTTACAAGTATTATTAAACAAAGTTAATAAATAACAATAAATTTTTAATTTAAATTTAAACAATTTAAGCAATCAATTGCCACAGTATTGAAAAATGTATATTTCTATAAAAGAAATATTCACGTAACCGTAATATGACAGAAAATTATATGTATTTATGTTTCTGTACTACTTATCCCCAGTAATAAACACAATCTTACATTACCATTGGTAAAACAAATTATTTTTTTAATAAATGACTTATCAATGAGGACTTAAAAAGGATGCGCATAAATAAATTATCTAGAAATGAATACTAAATAAATTGATGTTTGACCAATAAAAAACTAAATAATAGCAATCATTTTAGGTATTGAAAACATTAACACTCTTTTGATATATAATTGTAGCCCTGACAAGGGCTTTGTTGAAAAACAAATTTCATAATGGTGAAATTCGCGCAAACTCTATCGTGTTTAGCGAAAAGTCTGTGCATTATTTCTTTATTTCTTGACCGTAGCAATCTTAGCCTTTGGCTTCTTGGCAGCAACAGCCTTCTTTGGTGTGGATGCTGATGCTGCCTTTTTAGGCTTAGCACTAGTAGTCGTTGTAGTTGTCTTGGGCTTTGGTGCTTTTGGTTTTGCTACACTTGATTTGCTGATTTTTGCTGTAGTAGGTTTAGCTTTAACAGTACCTGTCTTCTTAGCATCCTTGGCCTTTGCTTTCTCTACTTTCTTCTTCTCAGCGGTCTTTTTGGTTGCTACAGCCTTTGATGGTTTCTTATCAGCGGCACCAGCTGCTTTCTTTGTGCTAGTGGTGCTCTTCTTTTTAGTTGCTACTGCTGAAGGCGTTGCTTTCTTGGCCTTAGTTTTCTTCTCCACAGAAGCAGCCTTGGGCTTGGGATCCTTTTTGGCAGATGCAGAAAGTTTAAACGAACCAGATGCTCCCTTGCCTTTTGTTTGGATCAATTTTCCATTTACAACTGAAGTCTTTAGGTACTTCTTGATGAATGGGGCTAGTTTTTGGGCATCGCACTTGTATGTGGCACTGATATATTTCTTGATTGCTAAAAGTGATGAGCCACCACGTTCTTTTAAATTCTTAATCGATGCGTCTACCATTTGCTGAGTTGGCGGGTGTGATGGTGGAGCTGTTGCCTTCTTTGCCTTTGACGCTGAAGCTGAAGCTGAAGCTGTTGCTGCCTTTTTGGTGGCCACCTTCTTTTCAGCTGGGGCTGGTGGAGCAGCCACAGGTGAAGCGGATGTTGCAATTGCGGAATCAGACATTTTTATTTCACTTTCACAATGAAAATACACTTTTTTTACACGAAAATTGGCTAAAACCGGCGTTCCGTGGGTCACCCGTTTATGTGAGAATCGAGTAGAAAGGCCGTACGAGAATGTTTTGAGCATTGAACGTTTGCGACATACAAGTTTGCAATTACATTTTATAAATTAAACATTTAAAATAGTTTATATTTGTGAAATGAAATAAATATGAATGGATATCTTTACAAAAACATTAAAGCAGTATAATATATTTTCTTTAATGTTCTCGTTATAATAGTTTGATATAAAAATGCCGCACAAAGTGTCACATTGCGTCAGCACGTTACAAGTTTTCCACCAAAAACATTGTTTTTAAATATAAATATAACAAATGTTGCACAATTATTATTTAATTTATATAATTTGATCAATTTTGTGTTAAATTAGAGATAGAAATAAATTTTTAGATCATATTATTAATTCTTAAATATGCTCAAAGCTTGCAAGTGCCAAGTGACAAGTGCTAAGCGCCAAGTATCAAAAGATAAATTTTGTCGGCAAAATCCAAATAGATATTTATAAATACATTTAAAACATTTATATTCTCTTTTAAATTTTCTCTAGTATATAAATAAAATAGTTCAATAATATATTTCATATTTAAATAATAATAGTAATTAGAAAAATACATTTTAAATATGCTACTCGTTTATTCAATACCAAAATTTTCAGTAACAGTCCGCAAGCAACATTTACATATTAATGATAATAATAAATAACAAATAAACTACCTTTTGGTTTTTCATTCTAAACTTCTTTATAACTATGAAAAATGTAATATACATTTCAATTATAATAAATTATCAGCCATAAGAATTTTTTTATATGAATTACGCTCAAAATAAATTCGCCAATAGAATGCAAGCCGAAATCTAATTTGTAATTATTATACAATTTATATTATACCAATATATAATATACGTAAACGTATTTTAAAAAACCAAAGAAAACAAAAAACGCATTCATTTCAATTTTATTTACTGTTTACATTTAGTTCCAAATATGAAAACATAAAACAGTCACTCTAAAATATATTGTACTGGCGACTAATACCAATACCAATACCAATACCAATACCAATTATCAGATACCCCAAATTATTTTATTTTATATATAATATATTTATAAGAAAATATAAATCTCGTTGCATAAGAAAATTTTGTGGTCCTGAAAAGGACCGATTTGTATATAGTTTTTGCTTCAAAGACTAAGCACCTACAATTTAAGCACGTTCACCACGAATACGTCTGGCCAATTGGATGTCCTTGGGCATAATTGTAACGCGCTTAGCATGAATAGCGCACAAATTAGTATCTTCAAAGAGACCAACCAGGTAGGCTTCGCTAGCTTCTTGCAGAGCCATAACAGCTGAGCTCTGGAAACGTAAATCAGTTTTGAAGTCCTGAGCAATTTCACGTACTAAACGCTGGAATGGCAGCTTGCGAATAAGCAACTCGGTGCTCTTCTGGTAGCGACGAATTTCACGCAGGGCAACAGTGCCGGGGCGATAACGATGGGGCTTCTTAACACCGCCAGTTGCTGGAGCACTTTTACGTGCTGCCTTAGTAGCCAGCTGTTTGCGAGGCGCCTTGCCTCCGGTCGATTTACGGGCGGTCTGCTTAGTACGAGCCATTTTTTTTTTCACTATTCACAACTTAACACTGTCACTGTTTGAATCACAATACGTGAGCAGCGCCAGGGTTCCTGGGTTTTATAGAAAAATGGTGGTGGGTAGCCAAGTAGAAAGAGAAAGAGATATTCGCGGTTCGTGTTACCCGAACATATTCCGAGGGTAGTAATGTGAGCGAGATAGAAATATCATTCCAGTCGGTCGTGCTGTTGTTCTTTTTCGTATAAATAGAAGCGCTTCGGCCGTATCTGGCATTAGTTTCTTTGTGACTTTTGTGCAGTGTAAATCTAAAGTAAAAAAAAAGTGAAAAATGACTGGTCGTGGTAAAGGTGGTAAAGGCTTGGGAAAAGGAGGAGCCAAACGTCATCGCAAAGTGTTGCGTGATAACATCCAGGGTATTACAAAGCCAGCTATTCGCCGTCTAGCTCGTCGTGGTGGTGTAAAGCGCATTTCTGGTCTAATCTATGAAGAAACCCGCGGTGTGTTGAAGGTATTCTTGGAAAATGTTATCCGTGATGCAGTCACATACACTGAACACGCCAAGAGGAAGACAGTCACAGCTATGGATGTCGTATATGCTCTGAAAAGGCAAGGCCGTACTCTGTATGGTTTCGGCGGTTAATAATTTATTTTGTACATAAATCTTTTTTGTACAAAACAG
The DNA here is from genome assembly GCA_035045065.1 of Hirtodrosophila trivittata. NCBI lineage: Eukaryota > Metazoa > Arthropoda > Insecta > Diptera > Drosophilidae > Hirtodrosophila > Hirtodrosophila trivittata. The sequence goes on along the minus strand of JAWNNK010001446.1, from coordinate 10,299 downwards.
ACAGATTTAAAATTCATAACAATCGGTCCTTTTCAGGACCACCAAAAAATTCTTTAAAAGAGAAAAAAATTTCAATTCAACTTAAAAGTAATATTAAATAATAAAAAAAATTATATACAACTTTCGTTTATTTTGTCTATTAAAAATTAAAAAAATAAAAATAAAAAAAAAGTGTTGGACGATGCCAACAACACGCGGTGTTCCCAAGCGGTCCCCCATCTAAGTACTAACCGCGCCCGACGCTGCTTAATTTCGGTGATCAGACGAGAACCGATGTATTCAGCGTGGTATGGTCGTTGGCGAATGTCTTATGCCTTAAGTTTATATTTAATACGCAATTCCACACAAAATGAATTTACCAACCAAGCAAACACTATAACTCTGGTGCTCAACTGTACTTTCTGTACAGTGTACATGCTGCTGTGATATTTTCTATTTGGTATTTGGTATTTGCTATTTACTATGGTCAGGTATGAAATCCCATTCAATCCAAAAATACCCATATAGTTAATTAGGTAGTAAGAAATATATAACGCATGATAACCTTTTTCTCTATACAGCCTAGTTTATAGGAAAGCCCGAATTAAAAAAGATACATATTTATTATTTTCGGTTAAATTTTGGAAATGTATTTGTATTTATATTGTCTATATTTGGTGTAGTGATTGTAGGGAGTACGTAGTGATACGATTTGCAATGAAAAATAAAATCTCTTTTTTGTCAATATTTGGTCGTCCTGAAAAGGACGTTTGGTTTTGGTTTAAATTTCTTTCCTGTTTTATGTATGTAAACGTTTGTTTACAATTTACAATTTATGCCTTCTTTTCAGTCTTCTTGGGCAAGAGTACAGCCTGGATATTGGGCAGAACACCGCCCTGTGCAATGGTGACACCAGAGAGCAATTTGTTCAACTCCTCATCGTTACGGATGGCCAGTTGCAGATGGCGAGGAATAATTCTGGTTTTCTTGTTATCGCGGGCAGCATTGCCAGCCAACTCTAGAACTTCAGCGGCCAAGTATTCCATAACGGCAGCCAAATACACAGGAGCACCAGCACCGACTCGCTCGGCATAGTTTCCCTTGCGAAGAAGACGATGGATACGACCAACAGGGAACTGAAGACCAGCACGGTTTGAACGCGACTTTGCCTTTCCCTTCACTTTGCCACCTTTACCACGACCAGACATTTTGATTTACTTCTTTTTATTTCACTGTTTCACTGTTCACACACAAAAATTGAATGCTGCCGCAAACAGTTTGCCTGGCTACATTTATACTTTTTTCAACTACCTACTCGCTCAGCTAAGGGTGGGACAGCTGCATGTGGTTTTCAAATTCTTTAACATGAATGCGTTGCTCAAAGAAAAGTATAAATGTGAACACATCTGAGGGTTGCGGATATCATTTGTGAAGTGAATATTGAAGTGAACGTGCAACTGAAATTAAAGTGAATAACAATCGCAATGCCGCCGAAAACTAGTGGAAAGGCAGCCAAAAAGGCTGGCAAGGCTCAAAAGAACATCACCAAGAATGATAAGAAGAAGAAGCGCAAGAGGAAGGAAAGCTATGCTATCTACATTTACAAAGTGCTGAAGCAGGTTCATCCTGACACCGGTATTTCGTCGAAGGCGATGAGCATCATGAACAGCTTTGTAAACGACATTTTCGAGCGCATTGCTGCCGAAGCCTCTCGTTTAGCCCACTACAACAAGCGGTCCACCATCACCAGTCGGGAAATTCAAACTGCTGTGCGTCTTCTGCTCCCTGGTGAGTTGGCCAAGCACGCTGTCAGTGAGGGAACCAAGGCAGTCACCAAGTACACAAGCTCCAAGTAATTCTCAGCTTAATGTACAAATAGCAACCAATAACAATAGGCCCTTTTCAGGGCCACAAATTATTTGTTCAAAGAACTAAAAATATTTACAAGTATTATTAAACAAAGTTAATAAATAACAATAAATTTTTAATTTAAATTTAAACAATTTAAGCAATCAATTGCCACAGTATTGAAAAATGTATATTTCTATAAAAGAAATATTCACGTAACCGTAATATGACAGAAAATTATATGTATTTATGTTTCTGTACTACTTATCCCCAGTAATAAACACAATCTTACATTACCATTGGTAAAACAAATTATTTTTTTAATAAATGACTTATCAATGAGGACTTAAAAAGGATGCGCATAAATAAATTATCTAGAAATGAATACTAAATAAATTGATGTTTGACCAATAAAAAACTAAATAATAGCAATCATTTTAGGTATTGAAAACATTAACACTCTTTTGATATATAATTGTAGCCCTGACAAGGGCTTTGTTGAAAAACAAATTTCATAATGGTGAAATTCGCGCAAACTCTATCGTGTTTAGCGAAAAGTCTGTGCATTATTTCTTTATTTCTTGACCGTAGCAATCTTAGCCTTTGGCTTCTTGGCAGCAACAGCCTTCTTTGGTGTGGATGCTGATGCTGCCTTTTTAGGCTTAGCACTAGTAGTCGTTGTAGTTGTCTTGGGCTTTGGTGCTTTTGGTTTTGCTACACTTGATTTGCTGATTTTTGCTGTAGTAGGTTTAGCTTTAACAGTACCTGTCTTCTTAGCATCCTTGGCCTTTGCTTTCTCTACTTTCTTCTTCTCAGCGGTCTTTTTGGTTGCTACAGCCTTTGATGGTTTCTTATCAGCGGCACCAGCTGCTTTCTTTGTGCTAGTGGTGCTCTTCTTTTTAGTTGCTACTGCTGAAGGCGTTGCTTTCTTGGCCTTAGTTTTCTTCTCCACAGAAGCAGCCTTGGGCTTGGGATCCTTTTTGGCAGATGCAGAAAGTTTAAACGAACCAGATGCTCCCTTGCCTTTTGTTTGGATCAATTTTCCATTTACAACTGAAGTCTTTAGGTACTTCTTGATGAATGGGGCTAGTTTTTGGGCATCGCACTTGTATGTGGCACTGATATATTTCTTGATTGCTAAAAGTGATGAGCCACCACGTTCTTTTAAATTCTTAATCGATGCGTCTACCATTTGCTGAGTTGGCGGGTGTGATGGTGGAGCTGTTGCCTTCTTTGCCTTTGACGCTGAAGCTGAAGCTGAAGCTGTTGCTGCCTTTTTGGTGGCCACCTTCTTTTCAGCTGGGGCTGGTGGAGCAGCCACAGGTGAAGCGGATGTTGCAATTGCGGAATCAGACATTTTTATTTCACTTTCACAATGAAAATACACTTTTTTTACACGAAAATTGGCTAAAACCGGCGTTCCGTGGGTCACCCGTTTATGTGAGAATCGAGTAGAAAGGCCGTACGAGAATGTTTTGAGCATTGAACGTTTGCGACATACAAGTTTGCAATTACATTTTATAAATTAAACATTTAAAATAGTTTATATTTGTGAAATGAAATAAATATGAATGGATATCTTTACAAAAACATTAAAGCAGTATAATATATTTTCTTTAATGTTCTCGTTATAATAGTTTGATATAAAAATGCCGCACAAAGTGTCACATTGCGTCAGCACGTTACAAGTTTTCCACCAAAAACATTGTTTTTAAATATAAATATAACAAATGTTGCACAATTATTATTTAATTTATATAATTTGATCAATTTTGTGTTAAATTAGAGATAGAAATAAATTTTTAGATCATATTATTAATTCTTAAATATGCTCAAAGCTTGCAAGTGCCAAGTGACAAGTGCTAAGCGCCAAGTATCAAAAGATAAATTTTGTCGGCAAAATCCAAATAGATATTTATAAATACATTTAAAACATTTATATTCTCTTTTAAATTTTCTCTAGTATATAAATAAAATAGTTCAATAATATATTTCATATTTAAATAATAATAGTAATTAGAAAAATACATTTTAAATATGCTACTCGTTTATTCAATACCAAAATTTTCAGTAACAGTCCGCAAGCAACATTTACATATTAATGATAATAATAAATAACAAATAAACTACCTTTTGGTTTTTCATTCTAAACTTCTTTATAACTATGAAAAATGTAATATACATTTCAATTATAATAAATTATCAGCCATAAGAATTTTTTTATATGAATTACGCTCAAAATAAATTCGCCAATAGAATGCAAGCCGAAATCTAATTTGTAATTATTATACAATTTATATTATACCAATATATAATATACGTAAACGTATTTTAAAAAACCAAAGAAAACAAAAAACGCATTCATTTCAATTTTATTTACTGTTTACATTTAGTTCCAAATATGAAAACATAAAACAGTCACTCTAAAATATATTGTACTGGCGACTAATACCAATACCAATACCAATACCAATACCAATTATCAGATACCCCAAATTATTTTATTTTATATATAATATATTTATAAGAAAATATAAATCTCGTTGCATAAGAAAATTTTGTGGTCCTGAAAAGGACCGATTTGTATATAGTTTTTGCTTCAAAGACTAAGCACCTACAATTTAAGCACGTTCACCACGAATACGTCTGGCCAATTGGATGTCCTTGGGCATAATTGTAACGCGCTTAGCATGAATAGCGCACAAATTAGTATCTTCAAAGAGACCAACCAGGTAGGCTTCGCTAGCTTCTTGCAGAGCCATAACAGCTGAGCTCTGGAAACGTAAATCAGTTTTGAAGTCCTGAGCAATTTCACGTACTAAACGCTGGAATGGCAGCTTGCGAATAAGCAACTCGGTGCTCTTCTGGTAGCGACGAATTTCACGCAGGGCAACAGTGCCGGGGCGATAACGATGGGGCTTCTTAACACCGCCAGTTGCTGGAGCACTTTTACGTGCTGCCTTAGTAGCCAGCTGTTTGCGAGGCGCCTTGCCTCCGGTCGATTTACGGGCGGTCTGCTTAGTACGAGCCATTTTTTTTTTCACTATTCACAACTTAACACTGTCACTGTTTGAATCACAATACGTGAGCAGCGCCAGGGTTCCTGGGTTTTATAGAAAAATGGTGGTGGGTAGCCAAGTAGAAAGAGAAAGAGATATTCGCGGTTCGTGTTACCCGAACATATTCCGAGGGTAGTAATGTGAGCGAGATAGAAATATCATTCCAGTCGGTCGTGCTGTTGTTCTTTTTCGTATAAATAGAAGCGCTTCGGCCGTATCTGGCATTAGTTTCTTTGTGACTTTTGTGCAGTGTAAATCTAAAGTAAAAAAAAAGTGAAAAATGACTGGTCGTGGTAAAGGTGGTAAAGGCTTGGGAAAAGGAGGAGCCAAACGTCATCGCAAAGTGTTGCGTGATAACATCCAGGGTATTACAAAGCCAGCTATTCGCCGTCTAGCTCGTCGTGGTGGTGTAAAGCGCATTTCTGGTCTAATCTATGAAGAAACCCGCGGTGTGTTGAAGGTATTCTTGGAAAATGTTATCCGTGATGCAGTCACATACACTGAACACGCCAAGAGGAAGACAGTCACAGCTATGGATGTCGTATATGCTCTGAAAAGGCAAGGCCGTACTCTGTATGGTTTCGGCGGTTAATAATTTATTTTGTACATAAATCTTTTTTGTACAAAACAGACAGATTTAAAATTCATAACAATCGGTCCTTTTCAGGACCACCAAAAAATTCTTTAAAAGAGAAAAAAATTTCAATTCAACTTAAAAGTAATATTAAATAATAGGAAAAAAATATAAATTATATACAACTTTCGTTTATTTTGTCTATTAAAAATTAAAAAAATAAAAATAAAAAAAAAAGTGTTGGACGATGCCAACAACACGCGGTGTTCCCAAGCGGTCCCCCATCTAAGTACTAACCGCGCCCGACGCTGCTTAATTTCGGTGATCAGACGAGAACCGATGTATTCAGCGTGGTATGGTCGTTGGCGAATGTCTTATGCCTTAAGTTTATATTTAATACGCAATTCCACACAAAATGAATTTACCAACCAAACACTATGACTCTGGTGCTCAACTGTACTTTCTGTACAGTGTACATGCTGCTGTGATATTTTCTATTTGGTATTTGCTATTTACTATGGTCAGGTATGAAATCCCATTCAATCCAAAAATACCCATATAGTTAATTAGGTAGTAAGAAATATATAACGCATGATAACCTTTTTCTCTATACAGGCTAGAGTGTATAGTAAAGTCCGAATTAAAAAAGATACATATTTATTATTTTCGGTTAAATTTTGGAAATGTATTTGTATTTATATTGTCTATATTTGGTGTAGTGATTGTAGGGAGTACGTAGTGATACGATTTGCAATGAAAAATAAAATCTCTTTTTTGTCAATATTTGGTCGTCCTGAAAAGGACGTTTGGTTTTGGTTTAAATTTCTTTCCTGTTTTATGTATGTAAACGTTTGTTTACAATTTACAATTTATGCCTTCTTTTCAGTCTTCTTGGGCAAGAGTACAGCCTGGATATTGGGCAGAACACCGCCCTGTGCAATGGTGACACCAGAGAGCAATTTGTTCAACTCCTCATCGTTACGGATGGCCAGTTGCAGATGGCGAGGAATAATTCTGGTTTTCTTGTTATCGCGGGCAGCATTGCCAGCCAACTCTAGAACTTCAGCGGCCAAGTATTCCATAACGGCAGCCAAATACACAGGAGCACCAGCACCGACTCGCTCGGCATAGTTTCCCTTGCGAAGAAGACGATGGATACGACCAACAGGGAACTGAAGACCAGCACGGTTTGAACGCGACTTTGCCTTTCCCTTCACTTTGCCACCTTTACCACGACCAGACATTTTGATTTACTTCTTTTTATTTCACTGTTTCACTGTTCACACACAAAAATTGAATGCTGCCGCAAACAGTTTGCCTGGCTACATTTATACTTTTTTCAACTACCTACTCGCTCAGCTAAGGGTGGGACAGCTGCATGTGGTTTTCAAATTCTTTAACATGAATGCGTTGCTCAAAGAAAAGTATAAATGTGAACACATCTGAGGGTTGCGGATATCATTTGTGAAGTGAATATTGAAGTGAACGTGCAACTGAAATTAAAGTGAATAACAATCGCAATGCCGCCGAAAACTAGTGGAAAGGCAGCCAAAAAGGCTGGCAAGGCTCAAAAGAACATCACCAAGAATGATAAGAAGAAGAAGCGCAAGAGGAAGGAAAGCTATGCTATCTACATTTACAAAGTGCTGAAGCAGGTTCATCCTGACACCGGTATTTCGTCGAAGGCGATGAGCATCATGAACAGCTTTGTAAACGACATTTTCGAGCGCATTGCTGCCGAAGCCTCTCGTTTAGCCCACTACAACAAGCGGTCCACCATCACCAGTCGGGAAATTCAAACTGCTGTGCGTCTTCTGCTCCCTGGTGAGTTGGCCAAGCACGCTGTCAGTGAGGGAACCAAGGCAGTCACCAAGTACACAAGCTCCAAGTAATTCTCAGCTTAATGTACAAATAGCAACCAATAACAATAGGCCCTTTTCAGGGCCACAAATTATTTGTTCAAAGAACTAAAAATATTTACAAGTATTATTAAACAAAGTTAATAAATAACAATAAATTTTTAATTTAAATTTAAACAATTTAAGCAATCAATTGCCACAGTATTGAAAAATGTATATTTCTATAAAAGAAATATTCACGTAACCGTAATATGACAGAAAATTATATGTATTTATGTTTCTGTACTACTTATCCCCAGTAATAAACACAATCTTACATTACCATTGGTAAAACAAATTATTTTTTTAATAAATGACTTATCAATGAGGACTTAAAAAGGATGCGCATAAATAAATTATCTAGAAATGAATACTAAATAAATTGATGTTTGACCAATAAAAAACTAAATAATAGCAATCATTTTAGGTATTGAAAACATTAACACTCTTTTGATATATAATTGTAGCCCTGACAAGGGCTTTGTTGAAAAACAAATTTCATAATGGTGAAATTCGCGCAAACTCTATCGTGTTTAGCGAAAAGTCTGTGCATTATTTCTTTATTTCTTGACCGTAGCAATCTTAGCCTTTGGCTTCTTGGCAGCAACAGCCTTCTTTGGTGTGGATGCTGATGCTGCCTTTTTAGGCTTAGCACTAGTAGTCGTTGTAGTTGTCTTGGGCTTTGGTGCTTTTGGTTTTGCTACACTTGATTTGCTGATTTTTGCTGTAGTAGGTTTAGCTTTAACAGTACCTGTCTTCTTAGCATCCTTGGCCTTTGCTTTCTCTACTTTCTTCTTCTCAGCGGTCTTTTTGGTTGCTACAGCCTTTGATGGTTTCTTATCAGCGGCACCAGCTGCTTTCTTTGTGCTAGTGGTGCTCTTCTTTTTAGTTGCTACTGCTGAAGGCGTTGCTTTCTTGGCCTTAGTTTTCTTCTCCACAGAAGCAGCCTTGGGCTTGGGATCCTTTTTGGCAGATGCAGAAAGTTTAAACGAACCAGATGCTCCCTTGCCTTTTGTTTGGATCAATTTTCCATTTACAACTGAAGTCTTTAGGTACTTCTTGATGAATGGGGCTAGTTTTTGGGCATCGCACTTGTATGTGGCACTGATATATTTCTTGATTGCTAAAAGTGATGAGCCACCACGTTCTTTTAAATTCTTAATCGATGCGTCTACCATTTGCTGAGTTGGCGGGTGTGATGGTGGAGCTGTTGCCTTCTTTGCCTTTGACGCTGAAGCTGAAGCTGTTGCTGCCTTTTTGGTGGCCACCTTCTTTTCAGCTGGGGCTGGTGGAGCAGCCACAGGTGAAGCGGATGTTGCAATTGCGGAATCAGACATTTTTATTTCACTTTCACAATGAAAATACACTTTTTTTACACGAAAATTGGCTAAAACCGGCGTTCCGTGGGTCACCCGTTTATGTGAGAATCGAGTAGAAAGGCCGTACGAGAATGTTTTGAGCATTGAACGTTTGCGACATACAAGTTTGCAATTACATTTTATAAATTAAACATTTAAAATAGTTTATATTTGTGAAATGAAATAAATATGAATGGATATCTTTACAAAAACATTAAAGCAGTATAATATATTTTCTTTAATGTTCTCGTTATAATAGTTTGATATAAAAATGCCGCACAAAGTGTCACATTGCGTCAGCACGTTACAAGTTTTCCACCAAAAACATTGTTTTTAAATATAAATATAACAAATGTTGCACAATTATTATTTAATTTATATAATTTGATCAATTTTGTGTTAAATTAGAGATAGAAATAAATTTTTAGATCATATTATTAATTCTTAAATATGCTCAAAGCTTGCAAGTGCCAAGTGACAAGTGCTAAGCGCCAAGTATCAAAAGATAAATTTTGTCGGCAAAATCCAAATAGATATTTATAAATACATTTAAAACATTTATATTCTCTTTTAAATTTTCTCTAGTATATAAATAAAATAGTTCAATAATATATTTCATATTTAAATAATAATAGTAATTAGAAAAATACATTTTAAATATGCTACTCGTTTATTCAATACCAAAATTTTCAGTAACAGTCCGCAAGCAACATTTACATATTAATGATAATAATAAATAACAAATAAACTACCTTTTGGTTTTTCATTCTAAACTTCTTTATAACTATGAAAAATGTAATATACATTTCAATTATAATAAATTATCAGCCATAAGAATTTTTTTATATGAATTACGCTCAAAATAAATTCGCCAATAGAATGCAAGCCGAAATCTAATTTGTAATTATTATACAATTTATATTATACCAATATATAATATACGTAAACGTATTTTAAAAAACCAAAGAAAACAAAAAACGCATTCATTTCAATTTTATTTACTGTTTACATTTAGTTCCAAATATGAAAACATAAAACAGTCACTCTAAAATATATTGTACTGGCGACTAATACCAATACCAATACCAATACCAATACCAATTATCAGATACCCCAAATTATTTTATTTTATATATAATATATTTATAAGAAAATATAAATCTCGTTGCATAAGAAAATTTTGTGGTCCTGAAAAGGACCGATTTGTATATAGTTTTTGCTTCAAAGACTAAGCACCTACAATTTAAGCACGTTCACCACGAATACGTCTGGCCAATTGGATGTCCTTGGGCATAATTGTAACGCGCTTAGCATGAATAGCGCACAAATTAGTATCTTCAAAGAGACCAACCAGGTAGGCTTCGCTAGCTTCTTGCAGAGCCATAACAGCTGAGCTCTGGAAACGTAAATCAGTTTTGAAGTCCTGAGCAATTTCACGTACTAAACGCTGGAATGGCAGCTTGCGAATAAGCAACTCGGTGCTCTTCTGGTAGCGACGAATTTCACGCAGGGCAACAGTGCCGGGGCGATAACGATGGGGCTTCTTAACACCGCCAGTTGCTGGAGCACTTTTACGTGCTGCC